>OX243886.1:15977438-16693063 GCA_945859645.1 Amphipoea oculea
TATACTTATCAGTTTTTTAACCGACTTTAAAAAAAGAGGTTCTGTATTCGACCCGTATGTATGTATGTTTGTATGTCCGCGATTATCTCAAAAACTACTGAACCGATTTTGATCATTCTTTCATGAGTGTGATCTACATACTTTTAGGAAGGTTTTAGTATATAATACATTAGGTAACTATTCTTATGTACGAAGTTATATGCATAAATGTACTGCATCTCCGGCATTTTTTGTGAATTTTGATGATTCTTCGAGTCGTGTCTTCAATGCACTAGTGTTAATTGAATTTGTGTGGGGTAGGTACAACTAAAAAGTGAAAAATAGTTTGTAAAAAAAGTTTTTATATTATTACATCTTCAGCTCTTCACAACAGTAATATCTTGTTGGCTCTAGATACCGCTGGACACAGGCCTCCCTTATAGATACCTACATCCACTAGTCTCAATACAGACACACAAACAGACATAATATCAGCTTCACATAACGAGTCCTCGTTAAATTCACGCTCCGATACGTTTTTTGTTCAAAGCCTTTCTTTTCAAGAGTTTTGTTAAAAAATGATATATTTATTGTGTTCAATAGTACAGGTACCTACCTACCTAGTTGTTAGGGATCTGTTTGATTCGATTCGAGTTTGATGTCCGGCGGTCCGTGGAGTTTTCATTTCAATAAGGAATCTTTGATTTCGAGTGTCGATACCTTACTCTGTTTTCTTTTGATGCAATCTTGTCAAACCCACAAACTAACCCAACTAAAGGTAGAAAGAAGAAAAAATATGTTTATTTGACCCATGTCATAAGTTATTAGTGTTAAAAAAACTAGGTGTCATTAAAAAAGCGACAGAAAATGTAGGTTTTTTAACGGAACCAATGTAAGGATTAATTGTGTCCAATGAGACGGAGTGGACACATGCAAAAATTACCCAATCACAGATGAGACGAGATGAGTTGATGCCTGTACGTGTCTTCTTTGCTGCACTCATCTCAACTCCAGTGGAATCGTATCTTAAACAGTATCGTTACACAATTAATGTTCAGCAGCACTGAAGAGGGAGGGAGCAGTGTGGCCCAGTGGTAACGGCCGCGACTTACGAGTTGTAGGTCGTAGGTTCGAACCCCGACTGGTGCTATAATTTGTGTAATTTTACCACCATTGCTCTGAAAACGGTGAAGAAAAACATCGTGAGGAAACCGGCTTGTCCTAGATCCAAACATTCGAAGACATGTGACATCTACCAACCCGCACTGGCCCCGCGTGGTGGATTACGGCCCACTCCCTTTCACCGAGAGGAGCCCTGTGTCCCAGCAATGGGAACATTATAGGCTGATTATGTAGGTATCACTGAAGAAACTCCGCTTTTTAACACAAAATCTTAACACCAGTTTACCCAGGCTTCAGAAAACCTCTTATATTAATAACCATTTTAATTCTACTGTCGAATTTCATATTTACTGTTGAATACTGTTATAATCCTAGTTGACCAAATTCTCAATCAGATCATCATCTGCCTAGCCTTTTCCCAACTATGTTTGAGTCGGCTTCCAGTCTTACCGGATGCAGCTGTAAGACCAGTGTTTTACATACAACGACTGCTTATCTGCCCTCCTCAACCCATATTTATTTAATTAAGTACTGCCACATCACATACATTTAACATACTTGGTAAATAGTTAGGAGCATTTTCTCTGATGTATATGACAATAACGGCGTACATAGCACTTGCAATTAATTGATATCGATTATTAAAATTGGATATTGATTTTCAGAAACCGCAGGTTGCATGCTAAGACACACAATCACGAGGTGGTAAATTTTTCCCGGAACATCAGTAAAATGGCGATATAATTACCGATGACACCCCATAAAATCAAATACCCACTCAATAATAAATAATTAAAGCGCCGGCAACACCACAGAGACCGCACAATGATGCAGGCCGCAACGCGTGACGTCATCGACGAAGCCGCGGCGTTTGTGGTGCATCGATGTACTGCCGATATGAGGGCTGATGTTATTGTTTATTGGGTGTGGAAATCATTATCATCTATGGATGATGCCCGAGGATCAAGCTCAGTGGAATACCTTTATACTTAACTAGCTTCGCCCCGCGGTTTCACCCGCGTAAATGTCGATCCCGTAGGAATATCGGGATAAAAGTAGCCTATATGTTAACCAGGGTGTCAGCTACCTCCATACGAAATTTTATCAAAATTTGTCCAGCTGTTTGAGCGTGAATAAGTTACAAACATATAACACACACACACACACTCACAAACTTTCGCCTTTATAATATTAGTGTGATAGCATAATAGGATTAACAGATATGTTTTTATATAAAAAGACTAGCTTCTGCCCGCGACTTCGTCCGCGTGAAATTTCACCTTCCCCCATTCACCCTCTTAGGGGTGGAATTTCGAAAAACACTTTCTTAGTGGATACCTACTCTTCACAAAGAACACACCCTCCAAATTTCATATCTCTAGGACCAGCGGTTTAGGCTGTGCGTTGATATATCGTCGACCGTAGGTTCAATTGAGGTAAGGGACAAAATACCCAAAATGAGTTGAGTATACAGTTTTGTTCAGAATTTTTCGCTCTATCGAATGGTGAATATGAAAAAAATCTAGCTTAAGAAAATGTCCCTTACCCTAATGATTTTTGGATCCAAAGGACCATGCATCAAATTGGGCTCAGCGTCCAACAGAGTTATGGCAAATGTCATTGTGAAGGATTCGGTTCGTACTAAAATTGTTACTATCGGCACCACCTTCAATTCCATTGCAGGAAAAAGATATGAACCTAAATTGGTTTCGTAGAAAAAGACAATAGTCTTTTTAGTGTTTTTATTCGTTATTTTATTGTATTTTTGTTATTTTAATTAGTTTTAATAAGTAAAATTAAATGCTTAGTGGCAGCAGTGATGTGGTAGACAACAGTGCTTGTCAACCTTCGACATCGCTGAGCATCCTGGAGAGATGTCCGCTGTGTACCCAGGCACGGTTTTTTAAAGGTAAGCGGGGTTTGAATGTGCACATTGGAAAGGTGCACAGACCACCAAATGTGCTCATCTCAGACCCTGCCTCAACAACCACTCCTACAACTCCAGCTATATCCACTTTTGACCCGTTTTGGAAAACCCTGTCCAAATTCAAAAACTCTGTTCCTGTTTTAAAGCGAGTTCCCCGTGGCGCTAGACCTCTAGTGGCGCAACACCTAGCAGGTTGCGTTCGTCTTGCCGCCCGCGAGAACTCGTTAAGTGCTTGGGAACAACTACTCACCTTCCCTTACAGAATTCTACATGTTCAAAAGAATTTGGCAACAAAAAAGACATTAACTTCACAAATTAAAGAAAACTGTAATATTTCGACTCATAATTTAGATTCTAAATTACAGACACAGAGATATACCTCATCAAGAGGTATATCCCATCTCGTAGAAACTAAGTTAGGGGAAGGTGACATCAGCGGAGCAGCCAGGATTCTATTTAGTAGTGATGTGGTGGCACCGTGTTCTCCAGAAACACTCGCAGCTCTGGAGAGCAAACACCCTGCCGCAGCGGATGGCCTTTCTTTTCCTGACCCTCCTGATCCTGATAACCACTCCCTCACCATTACAGGTCGAGAGTTGGTCACAGCCGTTTGCTCCTTCAGGAACGGCTCCGCTGGCGGCCTTGACGGCCTGAGCCCTCAGCACCTCAAGGACCTTATTTGTTCAGGCGCCGGGGCAGCTGGTGAGTTGCTCTTGAAGGAGCTTACGGCTTTGATTAACCTTATGCTCTCCGGCAAGGTGAACGAGGCCGTCATCGACGTTCTGTACGGTGCCAATTTATGCGCCCTGCGTAAGAGGGATGGCGGCATTCGGCCCATTGCCGTGGGCACTACTTACCGCCGTATAGCAGCCAAAATTTGCTGTAAATTTTATGGTGAGGTTGTTTCGGAAAAATTTCAGCCCCTGCAGCTAGGTTACGGCTCCAAAGGGGGCTGTGAGGCTGCCGTACACGCCCTGTCGACCTACCTAAATTCTGGAAAAGGAGAGGTCATCCTGAAGGTTGACATAAAGAATGCCTTCAATTCTGTTAATAGGGACACCTTGCTGACAGAAACTAGAAAAGAAATACCACAAATTTATAGTTTCATTTGGCAATGTTACAGAAACCCTTCTAAATTACTGTATCGGGACAACCTTTTGGAATCTGCTGTTGGCTGTCAACAAGGTGACCCCCTCGGGCCAGTGATTTTTAGTTTAGCCATCCACCCAATTATTCGACAGCTAAATTCCAAATTTACCGTTTGGTATCTCGATGATGGAACCTTGGGAGGCGATGCAGAAACTGTACTACACGACCTTCAATTTTTAAAAAACGAACTTCATTCCATTGGCCTTGATCTCAATCTTTCGAAATGTGAACTATACCTAGCGGACAGTACTGACAGACACTTGACACTTCCCAAATTTAACGCAATAGCTCCAGAAATCAAAATTATTGAAAAAAGCTCTCTTCGTCTTCTTGGGTCTCCAATCTTTGACAATTCCTTTCCCGTTTTTATTCAGGAAAAAATTCAAAATTTCAATGACGTTTCGGAAAGATTGTTAGAAATTAATATGCATTCGGCCATAACTTTAATCCGCTACTGCTGTTTTGGCCCTAAATTAACATATTTTCTTCGCGCTTCACATTTATGGAAGCACACTCACCTTTTAGACCAAATGGACCAAATTATCAGGCATACATTAACATCTATTTTAAATGTGGCGACGACCGAGCTTGGGCACAAGCTACTCTTCCCATTCGTATGGGGGGCCTCGGCGTCCGCAAAATTTCTAGTATTAGTTTACCGGCTTTCATATCCTCGGTCCACGGCACTGATAAATTAATCAGGAAAATCTTAGCCTCCACACTGATTAATTTTGATGTGCCGTGTTTCACCGAGGCTATGGATGCCTGGAGACTCGCTTGCCCGAATACAGATCCACCCGATAATCCATCTTCCCAGAGACGGTGGGATGAGCCGCTCTGCAGAGTAGTACAGAACAATTTACTTGACTCGTCTGCTACTCCTGCGGAACGTGCGCGCCTGCTGGCTGTGGGTAGATGGGAGTCGGGACTTTGGCTTCATGCACTACCTTCGTCGAACATAGGCACTTTGTTCGACGACACTACTTTTCGCCTCGCTGCTTCCCTGCGACTAGGCACTCCTTGCTGTTCCCCTCATCGCTGTCACTATGGCGAAGATGTCAACAGCCTCGGACACCACGGCCTGTCTTGCAGCCGAAGTGCGGGTCGCTTAGCGCGCCACGCGAACATTAATGACATCATCCGACGAGCTCTTGTTACCGTCGGCGTTCCAGCTGTATTAGAACCCAATGGCTTGGTACGCGACGATGGCAAGAGACCGGACGGTATGTCTCTATTTCCTTGGAAGGTGGGTAGGCCTTTAGTGTGGGACGCAACTTGTGTCGATACTCTTGCGCCATCCCACCTTCCTGGATCGGCATGCTGTGCTGGCGCTGCTGCTGCGGCTGCGGAAAACCTCAAGCGGCGAAAATATAATAACCTTATCGGAAATTATATTTTCGAGCCGTTTGGGGTTGAAACCCTCGGGCCGTGGGGTCCGAGTGCTCATGGTCTTTTTACAGAAATTTCAAAACGGCTGGTTGACACTTCCCGTGACCCAAGGGCTGGCTTTTACCTTGGCCAAAGGCTAAGCATTGCCATACAACGTGGCAATGCCGCCAGTCTCTTGGGTACATTACCAGTCGACAGCGATGCGGATGAATTTTTCGACGCTATATTTTAGTTTTTATATAGTTTTAGTTAAGTTAGTTTTTAATTTTGTTATTTTTGTTAATTAAGTTTTTAAAGACAATTGGTAGTCATAAAACATCACAAACGTCAATTGGTACTTATTGTAACAATAAATTCATACTTTAAAATGATGGTGAACAATAGATGTGCCTGCGCCTGTGTGATTTACAACACTCCATCCCTCTCACACCTCTCAGATGCCTGCGCCCGGGCGCTGTGTCAGTCGACTCGTGAGTCTCACGTTGTATCCTCTCTTGTTCTGTGATTTACCGACCCTAGCTTGTTGTTTTGGACTCTGTTTTGTGCATACGTATTGGTGCACTTGGTGATTTGTTTGTTATCTTAAACCCTTGACCTGGACTGTTTATGGACACAGATTTACCTACCTATCTCTGCAATGGCTGCCGAAGGACGACTTTGTGTGTTGTGCCCACGTTCTGTTCGAGCACGTACATATTACGTATATATTCTGTTCAACAGAAATGAATTAGGTCCAAATGCCATTGCTCAATATTACTGCTCGTGTCTAACAGGTAGACGCACAGTAGGAAGTTGTGCACATACCATTTCAATAATATGGTATCTAAGTATGTTTAGGTAGGCATATACAATTACATATACAATTTAATCCACCAGTATGTCATCTAAACGATATTATTATTGATATTGATTGAAATGTTAATAAAAATAATTATAACTGATAACAGCTATTTTATTTTTTAATGTATTTTTTGCACCTGGAATTAAAACTAGCATAACATGCCAAACAACAAAAACTACAATGTCATAACAGATTACTTTTCTGAATTATAGTTTATATAAGGTAGGAGAAAAATATTTATAGCAAAATAACCCCATGGATTCTTCACAAAAATGAGTTGAATTCTTTATATTTATTGAACTACAAGTATATTCAAAGTGATCTCATCTCTGTTGGTGGGTGAGCCCAGGCTTCATATATTTTTGCCCATGGTCCAAACGAATCAGCCCCATAATAACGTCCGAAAAAAACTTTGTCGGCCTCTCCTGAAAAATCGTATTTTGTCCCTTACCTCAATTGAACCTACGGTCGACGCAGTCAATCAGTCAGGACTTTGAATTTTATATATATAGATAATTTATCCACTTTATTGGAACTGTGTTGAACTAGACTTACTTGAGAAGTATAAACGTGACTATCCTGGACTTGGGCTTCTGCAAGAACACGACAAGTGAGATTGAACACTGGGAATGATGCGGTGGCTATGTCGACGACCATATGGCACTTCGGTGGGACCTGTGCTATGAGCCTGGTACTGGACAGTCATATGAAGGTCATAGGCGTCGAGAATCTGCGAGTAGTAGACCTTTGCTACAGTTAGTATATTCGGCGAACGCGCTGCCGATCTAATCCGAACTGCACATAACATCGTATAAAATATTGTCATTATATTTTGGTGATCTTTTTATCTGATGAAGTTTTGTAAGAAGTAAAACTGCACGAAAATTTTATTTCGAGTACAAAATAAAACGTTTATTTCTTTTAATATTTCCTTAGCCATGCCGTTTCTGGTTTTCGTCTAGTTTAAAATAAGAGTATACATAAAAAAATAACTTCCCTAACAAGGTATAATTCAAAACGGATTCGCCGAGCAAGAACCTGAGTTTTTTAATGCTAACAAACCCGATTTGAGTTGATTCCGAGTTGATAATTGGAAAAGTTGATACCTTTACGTACACGGTGGGCATACAGTCAGCCGACAAGTAAATTTACTTTTTCAGCGCCTTTACGTCGTAGCGGTAAGGGCGGTTTTTCTAGTTTAATCTGAGGTTGACCGTACCTACCTTTCTATGTTTACTTACAGTTTTGTACCATGGGATAGGTATTCCTAATGAAGGAAATTACACTTTACTTTGTATGTTTTATAATTTGTTTGTCCATTTAGAGTAAGTAATTCGTAATACATTTTTGCTAACTATGCTAAAAAACTAGGTACGGTTACAGTTACCAGGGTCGTGGGATATATGTACTTAGTTGAAGTTTAGTAAGAAAACGACGGATGTTTCCGAATAAGTAAAGATAATAGAAAACGGACAGTTAATTTATAAAATTAAATTAAATTCGAAAACATTCAGCGTTTTCTTACTAAACTTGAACTATTCCCGACTACCCTGGTTACATATCTCTTTTGGTGACTGTACCTCACTTAATAATACATGGCATCCAAGGAATCTCATCATCATTTGCCTAGCCGTTTCCAAACTATGTTGGGGTCGGCTTCCAGTCTAACCAGATGCAGCTGAATACCAGTATTTTACATGCAGCGACTGCCTATCTGACCTGGAATTACCTATTTACCTTAACTTAAAAACAAAAATAGGGAATTTTATGTTTATGACGTAGCTAGAGTTTTTGACGTAAGAGCCGAACAGGGTTACTTTTCGCATACTACGTCAAAAATAACTACAAGATAGTTCAACTCATCTGTGCGCGCGGCGCTATGTGTGGGTAAAGCGATAGGACACGTTTTGCTCGGACGACGACTGCCGCGACACGGTCACACAAAAATTACAAGCGCACACACACAAGGCACCGCGTGCACAGATGAGTAATTGAACTAACTTATAACCGGGTTTATTATGGCATTTTAGCAAAACCGTTTATAGTGGCCAAAGAAAATTAAAACCATAACTTTAATACAACCATCCACCTCTTACCTTGCTAATTAAATTTTCTATTCTCATTGAAATTTTAATTGCTGCAGGTCCCGATAGGAGCAGTAAAAACCGCCGTAAACCGGTTTAACATAGCGCCATCTATCGGCACGCACATTAAACGTTTAGTATCGTAGCTCCATCTATCGACGGGAGGTAGTAAACTTTACTGCCGCGGCAGTGACGCTGTATACGGCAATTTTAATTTATGGCGATGTTCAACGAATTGAAGATTGTTTTAATGGAAGGGGTGAGATTGTTCAGCGATACTACATGTATTGGTATGTGGGGGTGATAAAATTATATTGTTCTGGGTTTAATACTTTCTGTCGTAAGTTGAAGAGTTTAGCGATACTTGATTTTAACTTAGCTGTAAATGCCGCGTTCCTATATTTGTTTCGGAACGTTATATTGTGTACGTGAGGTAATAAACAGTGTTTTTTTTTGTGCAAATAACCCTAACAGACTTAAGTATACTAATGTAGACTGCATCCTTGGTCTAGTCATCGTAAGTGGGATTGCTGAGCACGGAAGGTGCAAAGTTCGATTCCCAGGTCGGTCAAAGTGGTATTGTGTTTTCCATCAGAGTTATCTTAGTAACAGACCGCAATCAGATTAACAACCACAGACTTACTAATCAACAATCAACGACTGGCAAATTAAAAGTTCCTGTTCTAAAGAAACTTAAGACGTCTTAGATAGGTACTATCACCAACATAAACATGAATCTATCAACATTACATATTAATCTCCAAGTTTTCAAACTACACCATGCTTACAATCACATCCTTCTAAGACAAGACAACATAGTCTTAAATAAAGGGGTGGGAGTCGAAAATCGAAGTCCAAAGTTGAAGTTAAGTCGATCCAAACTTAGTTGAAATGCAGTTCACTAACTATGTGGGTAACACGAGTCGTGTCATGTTAACTGAAGTGAACACGGAAAGGTATTGTTATGAAGATGTGGAGTGACGGATGAGCGTATTGGCGTATTGATGATTTGACGGTACCGCGTAGTGTGTTGTGGTTTTGATATTCTAAATTATGCTGTGAAGCTTGTATGCTTGAGAAGTGTTATAGATAGTGATTAGAGACGTTATGGCGTACTTTTGAAGCCATCCAGTGATTAAAAAAATACGTGTGGCACTCGGGGACTGCCGCGGTAAAGCCATTGCATAGCATTTTTTATCAACTTATACGAGCTTCGTACAGTCTACACGCATACGTCTAGTCGCACGCACACAAACACCGTGCCGAAGTCTGCCGAACTGAAACTACGTTAGACGATGCACGGCTTTCAACGCCGCACCGCTGTGCCGGTTGGAGTGGGGGGTGTTAGGTTTATTTTCGTTACGGAATTTCTTGATTCGGTCACCGCGCTCAAAGCCCGCGATAAAAGCTATGCAATAGCTTAAAAAAATGTATTGTTTTCAGTAGTTATGATTGTGAAACCAATATTATGTAGGTACCGATCCTAATGGTTCATTTCTGAAACAGTACTCCGTAAGCATACCTGAGCTATGAACCAGTTGGATGTAGCAGTTCTGATCGAGTTTGTGATGTAAAGCCTAGCAGCAGCACCTTCTTTATCTTCCAAATTCATCGTCACTGCTCGTCATTGTCACGCGTTCCTCTTATGTCATTACTCATTATACTTTGCACATAACTAAACTATTAAAAAGAGAGGGAGGCATTAAAAGATAAACAATGCAACGCAATATTTTATTTTCCTTTCCTGTACGAAACATCCTATGTGTTAATAAGCTTTAAAAATTATTATTTCATTTATAGCTATATTTTTAATCTGTTGGAAGACAGTGGATTACCCTGCGATCGACAGGTTTGAATTTATTATTCATACTAGCTTCTGCCCGCGACTTCGTCCGCGTGAAATTTCACCCTCCCTCCATTCACCCTCTTAGGGTTGGAATTTCAAAAAACACTTTCTTAGTGGATACCTACTCTTCACAAAGAACACACCCTCCACGTAACCTACGACAAACTTATTATTTGCGGTTGGTACAGTAATTGGGTCTAGGGATCGAACCGCTGTTGGTTTTTTATTGTATATACTTTTCCGGGATGAAAAGTACCCAGTATGGTGCCCAGGACATTAAAGAATAATTATACCAAGTTTCATCGTAATCGAACCGGTAGTTTTTGCGTGATGCCTGAACAAACAGACAGACAGACAGACAAAAAAAATTTTAAACACATTTTTGGGTTCGGTGTCGGTCTAGTAACACCCCCTGCCATTTATTTTTGTGATATTTTCAATGTACAGAATTTTCACTTCTACAGATTTATTATAAGTATAGATAATGTCCTTTCCAAATGTGGTCATTTATGTTCCTTTACAAAGTTTACGTAGAACAAAAATATACAGGGCTATGAAATACTAATCCATCTCAAATCCAGTTTATTAACTTTTAGTAACAATTCTATCTGTGGACATAGCTGGATAAAACGATCCGTGCTTGCACCGTAGATTTGATAAAATGTTCACTAATAACAGATTTAAGCGGTCTTCCATAAATCAAGTTTTAACATAAAATAAATGTTCCAATTCTAAGTGAGACTTCAAATACTAATAGCGGCCCCAATTTCCGACAGTGTAATCGATAACCGTAGTAGTTGGCATCAAACAAGTCTTACTTAGTTGGGCTGCACTTTGCTAACTATGCGGTTACCGCTCACCGGTTCACTGACGAAATGGCGTAGTGATTTGGTGACGTCATCGTTGTGGCGTACTTTGATGTTTGACCAAATCTATGCTTTTGCGGTTATAGAGATTGATCCATATAATAAGATCCAAACATTTGTGCATGTTTTTTGAAAAACTAGCTGACCCGCAGCCTAATTGCGGAACGCCAAATCGTCAAATGATTCTGATCAGTTGGCTTCATTTCTATCACAATTGGCTTCATTTTACGATTTTCGAATTGCGAAACTCTAGTTTCTGCGCAGGGCCTTAACGTTCATAATTGGTTTCATAATAAACTAGAGTTTCGCAATTCGAAAATCGTAAAATGAAGCCAATTGTGATAGAAATGAAGCCAACTGATCAGAATCATTTGACGATTTGGCGTTCCGCAATTAGGCTGCCGGGTAGCTTCGTACCATTTCAACACCAAGAGATATCATCAAAAAAGCCGTTCCATTCAAAATGTATTCGTGAATTTTCGGGGTCGGCTTTCAGTCTAACCATATTCAGCTGAGTGCCAGTATTTTACATGGAGCGACTGCCTATCTGACCTCCACAATGTCCACAACCCAGTTACCTACTGGGTAATACGGGTCCCCTATCCTTGGTAAGACTGGTTGTCAGACTTTCGGGCTTCTGACTACCCGTAACGACTGTCAAAGATCCGCCGAGGCACGGCAAAATAACGATAATGTAGTAGATTGATATTTGTTTGAATAATTATAAGATAAAATGTGTATATTTGTCTAACCGATTTGCAAATATTCGCAGGAAACAGATGTTCAATATTACAACATCGTCTATAATACCCTATTAGAATATTTGCATGCAGTACTCCCCTAGTGAGTACCTATATAGTTAATACTGATTGACGGGATCCCAACTAAGTTGGCGTGTAGTGGCGCTCAGTGGCGTGTAGTGGCGTATAGTGGCTGGTGGGAGATGAGCGATCGTGTTGCATTCTGGTTAGTGGTTAGAGCTCCTATTGGGGATTGGGTTTACTCTTGCTGTTATTATAGTGTTCCGAGAATATTGGCAGGTTGTAGTAGTGTCTGAGATGTCTACTTACTAGTGGGGGATTCATTTTGGAGCACAATTGCGTAATGTGAAGTTTAACGCTCAACCCTTAAGGCTAGGCTTGATTTGATTTGATTTTAAATTAATGGTTTCGTAATATGCGTCAGTGTTAAAACTTTTAGTGTACAATAAAGCATATAATCCTAACTAACTATATACTCATCTTGTGCAATGTGTTTTTTTCCAAGTCGAACTTACCTACTTATGGTAAAGCAAAAAACTTTTTTACAAAAAAAAACAACCGACTTAAAAAAAAACAATACAAAGTGATAAATAACTTTAATTTCGGAAGTCGGTGTCGTTGATTCCGCACTTTCGTTTTTTGACACCGACTTCCGAAATTAAAGTTATTTATCACTTTGTAGTGTTTTTTTTTTAAGTCGGGTGTTTTTTTTTTTGTAAAAAAGTTTTTATTTTTCACTTTATAGTTGTAACTACCCCACAAAAAAGTAAACAAAAAGATCGTTAATGTAGACAAAGTAGATAATTTTTTTGATTTTTGTTGATTTTTCAAAAACCGCTTGTCCGATTTCGATAAAACTTTCATGGGACCATTTGGAAAGTATACCCTTTCTAACAAAAGAAAAATTTTCCAAATCGGTCCACGCGTCTTCGAGAAATCGGGGAACATACATAAAAAAAAAGATTCCGACGAATTGAGAACCTCCTCCTTTTTTTGAAGTCGGTTAAAAACATCGCAAACGCAATGGTCTGAAATCGACTCGCAATAAGCAAGAGTAAGAACATTGTCACCTAGCCTTGAGATGAATTATAGACAGATATTTGCTTCCGAAACTGAACCTGATGAAGTTGATATCATAGACAAGTAAACTAAGTTTTGGTTCTCAAATGAATCTGCTCTCTTGAAAGCTGTAAAGCTCCGGACTATCTCTCGGTCTGAAACAGACAAATTCGCAGACACCACGACGTTTCCTATACAATTCATCGTTACATAGCTACAACCGATCCACACACATTGTCTACTCGACTGCTCAGCGGATGGCACTCGAAGTCGCCAATTAATTTGAACAATACTGCAGACAATAGCTGGCAAGTCATTGTTGCCTACTGCGGACCTAGATGGTAGAGGATCAACGTCACAGAATAAATAATTTCAGAAGGCAGACACGCGTCTATGTATAATCTGGTGAAAGTGTAAACAAACCCTGTTAAATTTTTCACTCACTAAAGAGAACATTACTAACACATTTAATATGGATTTAACTTAATATGTCGCCACTTTTTCCAACAATTATTATTAATTTGAATGACACAATTCAATGGTAATAGGAAAGTCATCGATGAAAATTGAGGTTATAAAAAAAAAGTTAAATCGACTTCAAAAACAACTCAAAATTATGAAATAAATTTCGGAAGTCGGTGTCTTGGAATCTGTATTTTAGTTTTAGTTTTTTGCCACCGACTTCCGAAATTTATTTCATAATTTTGAGTTATTTTAAAGTCGATTTAATTTTTTTAAATTACTTTTTAATTTCGTAATTTTTAGTTTTAAGTAAAAACTGGAAAACTGGAATATTTTTTTGTAATAAGTAGGTAATTAATAGTTTTGTTGTAAATATTGCACTAGAATTTGACCAAGGTTTTGAGATGTTTTCCTTTTGACACTACACCCGTAGCTCGTATCAATAAGCGGAGGTTTAGGGCACGACTACCAATATGGCAAAAAAAAAAAAATCTACACTCTTATCTCTCAAAATACAGTGCTATGTGGTGAATCCTGGGTGATACTACATGCTAGCGAAGGAGGTGGCGGAACGGCTGAGGGAGAGAGCCTCACGTCCCAGCCGCCGCGGGAGACGCTCCGGGCGTCGGGAGCCGCGTGACGACTCCCGGCCACCGTAGGCGCGGGCCTGCGGACGGAGAGTAATGGGTAGCTCACCGTCCGTTTAGAACCAGGCCCGTGCCGGACGGCGCGTACGTGTTCCACGCGCGCCTCAAAGAGATGTCAGCAAAAAGGAAGGGGCCTGCTAGGGCCGAAGCCTGCCGGGGGTGCGGGATTGTCCGAAAGGGTTACCGCTACCCCGGAACATAAACGGCTAAGGAAGGAACACGGATGGGTTTTAGTCAGTAAGAGTCTGACACTCCCTTCCGCTCCACCCAGAGCGGGAGGGGTCACTTGATGATTTCCCATCCATAAAAAAAAAAAAGTCCATCACACTTACACGTATTAGTCCATATCTTAAAAATTACTGAATCGATTTTGATGAAACTTGCACTGTTCCCTAAATTAAAGTACATATAAGCCAATAAAAAACAATGGTTACAATCCGATTAATAGTTGCGGAGAAATGCGTGGACAAACATACATACACACATCTATAAAAAATTATATATTTGTTTGGAAGCCCTAATATTAGGTCCTTACATATGAAATTGGCGTTTTGTATGGAAGGAACAAAAAGTCGAATATTTTTTAATATAATATATTTAATTAATCAAAGTATGAACCATTGTTTTCAATGCACTTTTGCCATCTTATAGGTAGTTCATTGATCCCTTTACTAAAAAAACCAGTCGGACGGGAATCAATAAAATCTTTGAAGGCGATTTGGACTGCCCCATCGGAGTTGAATTTTTTCCCTTGCAAAAAGTTATCCAAATTGCGAAAAAAATGGTAATCTGTTGGAGCAAGGTCCGGGGAGTACGGAGGATGTCTAAGACATTCCAATTCAAGCTCTTCTAATTTGGTAGCCGTCTGTTGCGCAGTGTGTGGTCTGGCGTTGTCGTGAAGCAGCAGTGGCGTGGAGCGATTGACCAGCCTTGGTTGTTTAGCCGCTAGCTTTTCCATCATGGTTTGTAATTGCTGACAATAGACATCAGCTGTAATAGTCTGGCCAGATTTGAGAAAACTGTAATGAACAATACCGGCACTAGTCCACCAAACGCTTACAAGTAACTTTTTTGGGGTTAATTTTCGCTTGGGGCAGGATTTGGCTGGCTGGCCAGGATCCAACCATTGCGCTGAGCGCTTCCGATTATCGTAAAGAATCCATTTTTTCATCACAGGTAATGATTCGGTTTAAAATACCTTCATTGTTGTGCCGGTTCAGTAATGTAACGCAGCAGTCGACGCGCGTTTGCCGGTTTGCTTCAGTCAATTCGTGAGGTACCCACCTTTCAAGCTTTTTAATCTTCCCAATTTGCTTCAAGTGAATTAAAACAGTTTTATCACTAACATCGAAGCCTGCAGCTAACTCGGACGTGGTTTGCGATGGGTCCGCTTCCACAATAGCCTTCAATTCTCCATTATCAACTTGGGTCTCAGGCCGTCCACGGGGCTTGTTCTGCAGGTCGAAATTTCCAGAACGAAAACGTTGGAAACAAAAACGAACTGTGTTTTCTTTTGCAACATGACCGCCATACACATCATTCACCCTTCGAGTCGTTTCCGCAGCACTAGTGCCACGGCGGAACTCGTACTCGTAAATAATGCGATATTTTAAATTTTCCATTTTGTAAAATGAGTGACGCAAACAGAAAAAACAGAAGAAAAAAAACAAATGAATGACGGTCATCGAAGCACAAATACATGAGTAAATAGCTGTACAAATTTGAATTTGGAATTCCTTACCAAAGAGGAGAAATTCGTGATTAAAGTGGCCAGTACGAAAAACGCCAATTTCATATGTAAGGACCTAATAGATTGTCATATGTGAATATAATGCAGTTCCAATGTATTCACATATATTGCAGTTCCAATAATATTATATACATACGTGTCGAATTGATATCCTCCTTTTTTAAGTCGGTAAAAACACTTTAAGATTTAAAGTTAGAATTTTGGGTTTGGTTCAAATAACCAAACTCAACCAACCCACCCAACCACCACCAACCACCACCACCACCACCACCACCACCACCACCACCACCACCACCACCACCACCATCACCACCCACCACCCACCACCTCACTCAATTTGTAACTGGTACCACAAATTAGCTTCCACAGGTTCGTTTTCTGATCCGTTTGTTTACACTTTCATTAGATACTTTTGAAACAGACCATATAGTGCCAGCGGCGACTGGCATTTGTTTAAGATCGGCGTACGTATGCGTCTATGTGTGCGTCCGTCATTGTTCGCTCGTTGTTTGCAGCTTGCCTATCTATTCTGTGTCAACGTAGGTACGATCACTTCACGCTCTGCGGTAGGATTGAGGGATTAGATTAGTTTGTGTTACGGTGTATATGAAGAGATTTCGGTTCTAGGATGTTATGCGTGACTTTAATTGAATAGAGAAATGTTACATTGAGGATATAGAACAAAAAACGGTCAAGTGAGAGTCGGACTCGCGCACCGAGGGTAGGTATGTAACTAAAAATTGTCGGTTTTCGAATTTTTTTCCTCTACTTGTGCTACATGAAATTGCTTCTTGCCAAATTTCATGATTCTAGGTCAACAGGAAGTACCCTATAAATGTTGATTTCCTTGAGAGTGTCGAAATATACGTTTTGACATTGGGAATGTCATTTCGTTCGCTCCAATGTAGGCTCCGATTTAACGAAAAAGTGTGATCCCCTTATATCTCGGAGAGTTGTGAAGATATGATATTAAGAATAGGCTCAAAAGACGCGTATTTACAAGAGCTGTAAGGTGCAAAAATAATTATTCGAAAAAATTAAAAACAAAAAAGTTATGGCCGAAATAGTGGAAAAAAATCAATTTTTTCCGAATTTTTGATTTTGGCGCTCGATATTTTGGAAACGAAGAATGATATCAAAAATTTGTGAAAAATTCCTCTAGACAGTTTAGTCAGCTACAATTTGAGCCTAAAACAAAGACGATCGGGTTAAGGGTTTGCCCTGTAGCCTAACCTTTTTGAAAAAGTCAGACCGCAAACTTCGATACGCGTGTGGAATTTTTGCAATTTGTTTGTTCACAGGCGTAATGTCGATAAGAATAAAATAATTATCATTCAACGTTGTAGTTTTCCTTATCCCAACTTTCTCGTCGCTCAGCGATAGTATTTTTTCGAATTCCGTAGATTCATTTCCAATGTGCTCGATACCTCCACGCGTTCCCGAGATAAAGGGTCTTGACAGACAGACAGACAGACGGACAACAAAGTGATCCTATAAGGGTTCCGTTTTTCCTTTTGAGGTACGGAGCCCTAATAACGGTTGCAGGTGGTATTCCACTTATCAATTTTGTTGCAAAATCTAAATTGCATTTCATAACTCTTGGAGAGCAGTGGTGGCCAAGTGGTAACGTCTGCGACTTACGAGTTGTAGGTCGCAGGTTCGAACCCAGACAGGCGCTTTACTTTGTGTAAATTATTTCATCACCACTGCTCTCAAAACGGTGAAGGAAAACATCGTGAGGAAACCGGCATGGCCTAAAACCAAAAAATCGAAGACATGTGACATCTACCAACCCGCAATGGGCCCGCGTGGTGAATTACGGCCCACTCCCTCTCACAGAGAGAAGGCCTGTGTCCCAGCAGTGGGAACATTACCTATAGGCTGATCATGTTGTCAGGTGTACTGAAACGGACACCTTTCACCTTAGGGTACCTTTCATCCCGAAAAAAGTGCTGTTCCCGAGGAAAAACAACAATAACGTTATTATGATAGTAGATGGCGCCACGTGTCTCTCGAATCATGATTAAAAATTATATTAAAAACTCGAAACTTACGCGGGTGAAACCGCGAGGAGCAGCTAGTAGGCTATAATCTCTACAGTAGGTACTTACCTACCATTTAGTCAAACTAAAGCTGGCCCCCTTATTTTCCTTCAAAAATACGTATAAATTCACATTGTGTCTGTGTATATGGACCACACTCCTACTAGGAGTTAAGTGTCTGTATAGCAGGTACATCTTAGGGATTCGGACAGCATGTGTCATGTTATAGATGGTGACACGCTGGCGAGGAACTGGAGCGAGTGAAATGATAAAGTACTAGTAAAGGTAGCATCAATTTATAAGCGACTAGCTGTGCCCCGCGGTTTCACTCGCGATTAAAGTATTATAGTCCTTTTTTATTGATTCCCTTTACAAATCTCCACCCCCCTTTTTACACCCTTAAGGGATAATTTCGGGGATAAAAACTATTCTATATCCTTCCCCACAACTCAAACTATCTTCATACCAAATTTCATCTAAATCGGTTCAGCGGTTATTGATTCCCCATACAAACTTCCACCCACCCTTTTTATCCCCTTAAAGGATGATTTCGGGGATAAAATCTATCCTATGTCCTTCCCCGGAATGCAATCTATCTCTTTGCCTTCAGTGGTTTAGGCATGAAAAGTTAACATACAGACAGACAGAGTTACTTTCGAATTTATAATATTAAGTATGGATGGAGATGTATCTTGGATATCACTGACGTCGGTGAAGGAGACGACGACGTGAGGAAACCTGCGGGGAATTGCGTAACACGGAAAACATTACAATGTCATTAATTTTGCCAATTCGACAACATTAATTGCGTTATTGTTTTATTTTTTTGAGGTGTAAACTTCTTTAGCGGCGTTGCACACTTTTTTGTAATGGGTAAAAAATGTTAAACTCGCGTCAGGACATCGCGTCAGGACACGTGACCGTCAGGAGAGACTACACAGGGGAGAACTACTACTCCTAACTACTAAGTATCCCCGTCTCTTTCTACGGCGGCGCCAACCGAAGTGAACCAAGTGACACACGACAATGGATGGATGGATGGATGGATGGACAGCTGATGGCTCGACCGTCTGTGTAGTAGGCACACTGTTGTGTATTCGTAAAATTCGTGTATAAAGTGTTTAAAATATGGAAATTGAACAAAGTGCATCTATTAATGAAAAAAGTGACGCAGAAGTAGTGAAAAAAAAAGAGTTATAGTTATTCAATTAATAATTGATTTATTTCAACGTTAATATTCAAGTTTTCACTTCTGCCGGCACTCCTGGAGTGCAACCCATCAATTTTTTAAATGGACTTGCTCTTGACTCTTGTCTAGGTCAAAGGTGACGGAGACAAAGTCGACGAAGGAACGAGCTTACCTAGAAGAAGCCTGTTCACTCTCACTTTGAAGAGATTCGGGTTGTATGCGCTCGGAAAATCAGACGCAGAGAGTTCCACTCTTTTGCTGTGCGCATTATAAAGGACATTCATTTGCAAACGCTTAGTGCGAATTGGTGGAATAGCAACCAGGTAGGGATGGTAACTTGCAGTGCGTCTGGATGCCCGAAGGTGAAGAAAGGGGCTGGTGGAATGAGGTCGTGGAGTTCTTGGGCACACTCAATTATTATTATTTACGCTAGACTAAGATTACCTGCAGTATCTCGAAAACCAAAACAAATATTAAAGAATATGTTTGCTCCGTACAGTGTAGGCCTTTGTTTTCAACTCTATCACTGTAATAATACCGATATCAATACACAGATCACAGATATAGATATACCTAGATAACGCAAGAGGACCTACTTCGCGTGCCAAAAATCGCACCAGCTTATGTTCGAAAATCATAAGCCTCCACTTTCGCGCTCAGTCCTGCGTACTGCTGCCGGGGTGAGCGTGAGCGAGAGAACGCGAGCTTATGACGTCATAGTAGGTAGTCAAAAAGTGGCACGCTTAGTTTTCATACAGTTTTATTTATTTATTTGCGACAAACAAACAGTTACACATTATATCTGCGCAAATAATATAAACAAAGATATAATACAAATGTGAAACTCACACCGTTATCCACAGCATATACAATTCATGTAACTTTACTAATGAACAATCTATGCGAGGAAGACTACAAGACTGTTCAAATAACTATACATCGGAATCCTTAAGTTTCTTTAACAAAGCAGATCGAAATCTATTTGCTGACATTGATAATAAATCTAATTCTGTAGTTTCTGAACAAAAATCATTATAACTTTTGCACAAGCGACGTAGAGGGGCCCGCAGACCAGCATTGGTGCGGCAATGAGACACAGCAAAAAGAGGACGTGCGCGCACCTCTCGTCTAATAACAGTTCTTGGGACACAGTAGCATATTTTATTAGTTATCTCAGAGCAGTTATACCTTGTACCTGCATACGTCGAAAAGAAACATAATTTCTATATATAAACGTCTAGACTTCAGGCTCATTAGATTGTATTTATTTAGCAGTTCGTGATACTTGCATTATCTAGGTCTATCTATATCTGTGACACAGATCGAACACAAATATATACATTAGTACACAAGTCCACAGTTATAACTAAGTTATGATTGGAATGCTCGCTAAATACCCGAACGTTGCAGGTGCGGTGGTGCCACTACTCTACCTACCAATAGATACAGCGGTTCATAAGTTGCGGTAGAATGTGTACTGTTATTGCCAGAGGTCGGAGTAGGTAGATTGATTTAAGGTCGTTGACGTCAAACGTAGAGGATAATATGGATATGCCTCCAAAATACCGGAACTTCATATTTATTGTGATATTTGTTCGGGAATTTTGAAATTAGCACAAATTTGTATTTAAGGTGAAAAACGTATTAATAATTATCAATCTACGCTGCCAGTGTTAGCTAATGGTGAAAGAAATCAGTATTTTATTTTATACAAAAGTACCTTGGAATAGTTACACTGTATTTGGTCCCTTACTGTTGAATTAGAAATGACGCTTGACAGTATGAGACAAAAATTAGACAGGGCCTTTTGTTTCTTTATCTCATGTTCATCTATATTCACGACGCATTGACCGCACGCAACGACCAATCAGAAGCAAGTATCCTGTATGACTCATTGGGTGTTCATATAATAAACGATTTTGTTAGCCTTTTTTATTTTATTCCATAATTCCAATCCCGGAACTTTTTCCGGTACTTCCCGCACATTATGGATAAAATGGCATGTCCATATTATAATATCTTGACGCAAGTATATAAAATCAATCTACCTACTCCGACCTCTGGTTATTGCTGATATTGTCACTGTTGAGTAACAACTCGACTTATGTTAAAACACAAACATAACAATGTATTTCCGAAGGGTTACACACTGATGTAAAATGCCTAAGTCCCATATAATAGGGGCGAGCCTATTGCCATCAAACGGACACAAATCCAGGCTCCGCACTGCTACTGAGAAATTCCAGATGGCAAAACCCATTTCTATGGCAAAACGAAATAACACTTTGCTCGACCTGAGAATCGAAACCAGGACCTCATGCTCGGAAGTAGCGCTTGCGATCACTAGACCGGTCACAAAACATAACATCACGCCTGTATTTTCCTTAGGGCTAAGCAGAGGTGTAAAATGCCTACCACCCACTCATTTCACCAGTTATGTTTGGGCAAGCCTATTGCCATTATGCATGCACACCCAAACTCCGGACTGCTACTGTGAACTTTTTGGTGAAAAATCTCAATGACACTTGGCCAAACTCAAATATCGAACCCATGACCCATGTTCAGCTGTCACGCTTTCGATGACTAACGAAGATACAATAAACTTAGGGTTAAATTACATTAATATTTTAAAGACAGGTTAATAAAAAACAACCGACTTAAAAAAAAACTACAAAGTGAAAAATAACTTTAATTTCGGAAGTCGGTGTCGTTGGTTCCGCATTTTTGTTTTTTGACACCGACTTCCGAAATTAAAGTCATTTTTTACTTTATAGTTTTTTTTTTAAGACGGTTGTTTTTTATGTAATAAAGTTTTTTATTTTTCACTTTTTAGTTGTACCTACCCCACACAAATGCAATTAACACTAGTGCATTGAAGAATTGAAGACACGACTCGAAGAGTCATCAAAATTCACATAGAAATGCTGGAGATGCAGTACATTTATGCATATAAATTCGTACATAAGAATAATTACCGAATGTATTATATACTAAAACCTTCCTGAAAGTATGTAGATCGCACTAATGAAAAAAATATCAAAATCGGATCAGTAGTTTACCGGTTTATCGGTTCAATACAAACATACATACATACGGGTCGAATACAGAACCTCCTTTTTTAAAGTCGGTTAATTAAAGTCGGTTAATAAAGTCGGTTAAAAATAGAAAGAAAAGGGGTTATGAGGTTATAAGTTTGTGCTGAGCACAGGCTGGAATAGTCTTCCTCTAACCAATGTAATTGTTTGTGATGTATGAACGACATAAGCAAAGCAAAATGTACTTTCCTCCTAAGAAAATAGCGTAACATTATCATGTTACGCTATTTTCCTAGTGATATTTTTTTAAACAACATACATGAGTAGGGTAATAACAACTGTAATAACCGTTGTTATTACCCTTCTGATGTCTGTTTTCGCGACTGCCTATCTGAACTGTACAACCCAGTTACTGGGTAATATGATAACCCTTGGTAAAACTGGTTGTCAGATTTTCGGGCTTCTGACGATCCGTAACGACTGCCAGCCGTGACCAATGCGTTAACGTGCTTTCCGAGGCACGGATGGGTCTTGATATGCAAAGATGGTCACCTATCCACGGACCAACTGCGGCAAGCGTCGTTTAACCTGGTCGATTGTCCCGTGTGGCTGTTATTACTCAGCCACAAGCCCCTCCATGTATAGGTATATTAATTATCCATCTATGTTAGTATCGTATCGAATCACTTGACATGAACTGGACTAGACCTGGATGGAGTTTTTGGCGCAGTCGTGAGGCATACATTGTTGCTGTAAAAACATTTCCCCTTATATGTGAAAAATTCTTTCACTGTTGTGAATCAAACATAACCGGATCGGTAACGCTGAATCGGGTATGCTCGGTTCCAGTCGGTTGCTGACGCTGAATCACGTATACTCGACTCCTGCCAGTCCAGTCCAGTCTATCGTGTAGAATAATATTTATTTGGCATCAGATCGTGAAATATGAATCTGATGCCAAATAAATATTATTAATTGATTCTTTTAGCTTATTAAATTGGAAAAGCCCTCACGAACCAGGTATTCAAATACAAATAGAGATAAAACCCCATTATTCATACTTAATGTAATAAAATGTCATTGTAATAACAAAGTACATAAAGCATACAGAAGTAATTACTTCAGCACTGAGCGCCATTGAGCCGGATTCCAATGTAAAAGGTCCATTAAATGTAAATTACTGTAAAATCTTGTTATTATAAAATACCAGGAAGTAGTGCTTCTGCACGGTTTAAAGTGTAATTATTTCAGGAAAACTTTCAAAAAGATTTTATAAAATGTGAAAATATGAATAAGTTTTAATTTTTAAAAGAACTTCATGGACTTGCCCCGCTCGTTCTTCATAATGCACTCCACAATAAAGTTAGTTTTGCGTTAATGAAGTCTTGTCTTCAAATCGATGAGCTGAGTTAATTGATTGCATAACATTACAAAATCAGCCTATAACGTTCCCAATGCTGGGACACAGGCCTTCTCTTCACACGACATCACGTCTTCAAATTTTTGGTTCTAAGACATGCCGGTTTCCTCACGATACTTTCCTGCACCGTTTTTAGAGCAGTGGCAATGAAATCAATTACTCAAAGCTCTGTGCGTGTCTGCCTGGGTTGGAATTGGAACCCACTACCTACGACACGCATGTCGGGACCGTCCACCACTGGTCCAACACTGCTCTTTCATCGATTAATAGACTTTATTTATAGCGAAATATAATTATTATTTATTTATACTTTGTTGTACTCCAGAAAATACATAGCAAAAAAAAAACTTTTAACAAAAAAAATTAACCTCCGAAAAAACTGAAAAGCAAAAAATAATAAACCTTTTTTATTTAACCTTAATAAATAAATTCTTAAACTAATGTAAGTATACCTAAGTAATTTTGAGTCGGCACCAAACAAGCAAATTAATATCGTTGCGAGTGGTCGTGCGGAGAGCACATTTTTTGTTTGGAATGTTTATCGCTGGAGATTTCACGTTACGTTGTTAATTTGATTTGGTTATTTCTTTAAAAAGGTAATAGTGATTTTTGTTCATTGATTGTTTAGCAAGTAACTATAACATTCACAATCACAGTCTACCATTGTACATAAGTATAAAATCCTTCAACAGTACACAACCGGTGTACAAACGCAATGACGCAAACAATCCGCGCACAAATAAAGAAAACAAACACGCTTGTTCCGATGTGGGTGCACTGTCCACTGTCCTCCACTGGACACTGGACATATGGACATGGACACTGGCTGTTATTTGTAATACTCATGTTTGATGTGTATCGATGACTGTTGACGGATGTCGCGAGGATAAATAACAATCGTGTGAGTTCATCGGAGAGGTGAAGCCGTTTCATTTGTTTTTTTTTTTTGTAGGTACTCAGTTCTCGTTAAGGTTTATTCTGTATGGTGCTTCACCATTTATGTATTTATTCATATTACAATTGCTTGCTGCACTTATGGTTTTCTCCATGGCCAGCAGTATGCAAACAACCTAATTTTTTGGACTGTTATGTAGTTTCAACCTTGATGACTCTAAGAATAATAAGGAAGACCAAAAAACGAGTCGGGGGTGCGACGAATGTACCAGTATCTCCCGGGCCCCCAACTCATGGTACTGGAAAGAACAGCGGGGTTTTCGTTGGTAGAAGTCCGTCATAACCCTCCGTTCTTCCGAGACCCAGGGTATACATGAGGTATGCCCCACGAAAAAAAAAAAACAAAAAAAGAAAGTCTGGGGCGGGGAACCCCAAAGACAAAGTTCAAAATGAAAATCCAAGATGGCAGCTGCGAGAATTTGAAAATATTCGCAGCTGCTATCTTGGATTTCATTTGGACCTCACTATCGACTTCAGCACTCTCAAAAACCACAAAAACGATACCCATCACGAAAAAGTTTCAGACGCCATCTTGGACTTTTATTTTGACCTCACATTTTGGCTTGTGTAATCAGCCTATAATGTTTCCACTGCTGGGACACAGGCCTCCTCTCTGTGAGAGGGAAGTGGGCCGTAATCTACCACGCCGGCCTAGTGCGAGTTGGTAGATGTCAGATGTCTTCGAATTTTTGTTTCTAGGGCATGCTGGTTTCTTCACGATATTTACCCTTCACTGTTTTGAGAGTAGTGGTGATGAAATAATTTACACAAAGTAAAGCGCCTGTCTTGGTTCGAAACCACGACCTACAACTCGTAAGTCACGGCCGTTACTACTTGGACACCACTGCTCTTACTGCACCCTCGAAAACTATGAAAACTATCTCCCTCTGACTCATTCTACTATATAAAAAGTCGCATGGAGGGAGCAAGACGCTTTATCGTTCCGTGACGATTTGTCCCAGTGTTCGTTCCAAAAAACCATGATAGATTGTGTGAAAGATGATATGGCTAGAAAGGGGGTCACTACCGACATGACAACTAATAAAGAAGTGTGGTAGAAGAAGATATGTTGCACGGACTTCAAATAAATTGGGCTAAGGGCAGGAGAATGATTATGCCTTTATAGTTTCAATCTTAGCAAAGTTTCGATTTTCTGTAAATGAATGTTAAAACTGATAAAATAATTATAAGGTCAAATATACCTTCCTTTTGATAAATACATGCATAGGCACCATAACATCGATTGACATACTGTTAACGCGCCCATACTCGGTCAGCTCTAGCTCCAGATCCGTCTGGTCTAACCAAAATCCGTGATCCAAATTAATTAATGCCACCATTATTCGATTTCAAAAAAGGGATGGTGCTATAAACTTTATAAAGCTCCGTCTCTCTCTCACATTGGAAAAATGGTGGCATTCATACATCATAATACGGCCCCAGTGTGTGGCTGTCATGGCCTCAAGATGGTCGCTACGACATCCAAAATGTCCTTATAGAATCAATTGGTTGAAACTGCACAGCCAAATTGTTGCAAGTATTTACACGTATCCGGTAATTCCGTAGAACGAACCGGTCTGCTGTGCTACCCCCAAACGGATTATTTATAGGACAATTCTACCACACTATATCCAGCCGTTGCAACTCCTGAAAACCGGAATTTACAATGAAGATCGACGAGTCCCGGAGAAATGATTCAACTGTCTGACAACATAAACAGGACATAATCCTCTGTCTCTCTTGACATACATAGCATAATCTTCCGTCTCTCTTAACATACATAACATAAAATGGCGTCCATTCCCGCGAAGGATTAAGTAAAGGTGTACCATAGTACACCCACTTTTCACCAGTTATATTAAAGTCCCATATTGTATGGAGGTCCGACTATTGCCATCAACCATCCGTCTCTCATGTCCGCATATAAGAGCTCATAATAGTAAAAAGATAGCCAATCAGCAAGCTTTCATTGAACGCAATGAAGTTTAATATAAACTCAAGAAAAAATAATTCTGAAGCAAACTGCCTACCAACTTACACTGCTTTTAATCAAATCACAACTGTCATTCTTGGACAGTTGTTACGAAATAGCTATAATAGCAAATTGACGTTACTGTTCACCTATATCATCCCACTGTTTTTGATCCAAGGCTAAATTGACGTAGGGTGTCAATAATTTCCCTGACTGTACAACCAATCTGTTCAGTATGTACCTAATGCACAGTAGGCTGGTTTAAATTTCCACAGAGTACATAAAATGCTAGAAAAACAGCTAATCAAGAGTAGGACAGCAATACAGTGTAGCAGTGTGCAGTGTTTACTCCGTGGTTACAATCACTGAACAATCCCGGTCACGTCAACACACGCAACAAATACGCGCGAATTTACTGCTGCGTGCTGTGTACTCTGTGTAGTGACTAGTGACGTCACGTGTACGGGACATGGCAGGAGGGACTGTTGTCGGTACTGTTGGCGTAGCAAAATAATAAATAAAACTTTTATCTTTTTGATGCGGCGTCAATTACAGTTATTATTGAAATCGTCTTGCAAGTTTTCATATCATTTTTAGGGTTCCGTAGCCAAATGGCAAAAACGGAACCCTTATGGATTCGTCATGTCTGTCTGTCTGTCTGTCTGTCTGTCTGTCTGTCCGTCCGTCCGTATGTCACAGCCACTTTTTTCCGAAACTATAAGAACTATACTGTTGAAACTTGGTAAGTAGATGTATTCTGTGAACCGCAGTAAGATTTTCACACAAAAATAGAAAAAAAACAATAAATTTTGGGGTTCCCCATACTTACAACTGAAACTCCAAAAATTTTTTTTCATCAAACCTGTACGTGTGGGGTATCTATGGATAGGTCTTCAAAAATGATATTGAGGTTTCTAATATCATTTTTTTCTGAACTGAATAGTTTGCGCGAGAGACACTTCCAAAGTGGTAAAATGTGTGTCCCCCCCCCCTCTAACTTCTAAAATAAGAGAATGATAAAATTAAAAAAATATATATAATGTACATTACCATGTAAACTTCCACCGAAAATTGGTTTGAACGAGATCTAGTAAGTAGTTTTTTTTTAATACGTCATAAATCGAAAACCGCAATTTACCTTTCACAAAGTTACAACGAACTACAAGAACTTTTATATTATGTTACTTGCTGGTACGGAACCCTTCATGGGCGAGTCCGACTCGCACTTGGCCGGTTTTTAAATAAATAAATTATAAAAAGAATCCTATTGATTTGAATAGGCCGTGGGGGTCAGTTAACTACCATTTTTATAAAGTATGCCAAATATTTTTTCAGTTAACATAAAACGGCTTTTATTAAGTTGATAAAAAAAAACGAAATACCTATACCAACAACTCAAAGGTCAGTTTTTGAGGAAAACAAAAATAACGAGGTCCCAATGGTTCGTCCCAAATTGCCGGTAAATAATATCGCATCAATGATCAAAGGTGATCAAATTGGTACACGATACCCGATCCTATACGATGCTAATGATGATTTACAAAAAAATGTGAAGGATCAGTCGCGAAGTTCGTGTGATCTTTTTTTCGATCGAAATATTTCTACGGCAAGTTTTTGACAGGGACTGGACTAGACCGTCGTTGGTCTAGTGGTCACATGGGCAGCTTTTGGGCTTGGAGTTCTCTTTTGGCCCCAAGGTCGAGAAAATGTTATTAATGTTTTTCTATTAGAAAATTCTCAATAGCCTAGAGTCAAAACAAGTGTAGAAAGGAGAGTCCTATACCCAGCAGTGGGTGATTCCGGACTGAAATGACGATGATCATGAGCCTGGAGTCGGGATTTGCGACCGGTTACCGATTAGCTTGTCCGCTGATTACATAGGACTTTAACATAAGTTGCGAAATTTATCCATTTTTATAAGATATTCCAACAATACTAAAATGTGTATGTAACATACTTTGGGAGAAACAGTTTTGTTAATAATTAGTTTGTATTAAATAAAATAATATCAGCAGCAAATCAATAAATGGCAGGTCAACATTAATGAACGCGGCCCTTCCGAAAAAGGACGCAATAAGCTCGCGTCACTGATCAAACGTTACACATCGGTGACGGGAAGCCTTTCAATAAATATTATCATTTACGTGAAATGTTACTACGGAAAAAAACAATATATGTACAACAGTACAGCTACACAAAATCAGTGTATCTGGAATTCTTGACACGATATAGTTAAGTTTTATGTTTAATTTGCTAGGAAATAATTAAACCAAAGTAGATTCATAAGGCGTGGAAAACTAACCACACCGACAGAGGTTTTCACTTTAAGGGCGCTTACGCGCTACGTCCGATCCGAATCCCTGAAATAGTCCATCGTCCTATTTATTCAGATCTAGTGCGCAACCCCTCATACAAATAGGACAATGGTCATTTCTCGGATTCGGATCGGATGTAGTGCGAAACCGCTCTAAGAGTGATGCGAAAGGTAGCCCGCGAAATTAAAAAAACTCTTACGTTTTTTGCAATTTGCAGGTCATTGTCATGTTGATTAAAATATGATTCGCGGGCGTAAGAAATATGACTTTACAGAATTATAATCATTAAACTAATCAATACAAACCTCTAAGTTCATATAATCCAATTAATTATATGAACTGACACTGACCTGCAAATTGCAAAAAAAGTAAGACAATTTTTAATTTCGCTACCTAACGCATCGCATCACCCTTAAATAATGTGATTTCCAAGGAAGAAAATCATCTTATGTCTCTAGCTAATGAAACCAAAATTCTTTCCTTAATTTATTCCTAAAAATGTAGCATACACACATACAGAGAGGCATAGATAACTGAGTTATCATTATGCCGAGCAATGGCTGTTTTGCGTCGATGTGACGCATATTTTCCCCCAACTTTTTTGTGTTCTTTCTCTGCGTCATGTTTACTGCAAATAACCGTATTTTCTTTCTTTTTATTTCTAGTTCATTTATTGCATTTACTTAGAGTTTAGAATAAGTAAATTATTTCACTGTTCCAAAAACAGTGCGAGCCACCCTACGTAGGCCACCTCCACACAGACGTGATACTTGCTCGCGTGTTTAGCGTGCGTTAATCGTTAATAATGCGCTACTGAATAGGGCAGCCAACTATTTTGAGAGTGGATTGCCTTTTATTGATTGCAATGATATCGAAACTTACAGTCTGCTGGCAAATTATGAAACTAGAAACTACTTTATTACTGTAAATAAAGCGGATTTTCGTCGTATAACACGTTTCATTTAACACATACACATACATTCCCCAGAAATAACAGAACGTCACCTGCTACGATCATGAATTCTATAAATAAATATTTGTTACGGCCATGAATCATATTTAATTAATTTCGTCACATCAACATACAACCTGACACTGACCTGCAATTTGCAAAAAACGTAAGAAAATTTGATTTTCGCGGGCTACTCGGTTCCACAAAACAATGAATTTTTAACAGTTTTCCCATACTAGAACTGTCAGACGTAAATTTTATTCCACGGATAAAAGGTATCAGGCTTGGGGAAAATCAGCCCTTAAACAGATTGAGGCGAAAAGTAAAACCGTGAAATATCTAGTAAAATCCTTGGTAGTTTATTTATGATGTTCGAGTTATAAGTATCTTTATTTCCAACACTATATTCTCAAAACCCAGTAGGTAATTCATTCCTAATATAATTTGTATGCCCGCGCGTCCTCACGCCCGCGCGTCCACACGCCCGCGCGTCCACACGCCCGCGTGACCGCGCGACCGCCACGGCCCGGTTCACACAGCCACGTTACTGTATGCTAGGGCTGCCGACCCTACTATATTTTTATAACATGACATGTATTGAGCTAAGACCTGCAATTTATTGGAAAAAAAAATAGCAAAACTACTATAATTTCTTGCACGCTAAAAATGTGCTTTGTTGGTACGCTACTGCGAATTTCTATTATTTCTTCTTTTATTTCTGTAATCATAAAATACACATTAAAAAAACGCACCTAAAATGAGTTTGCTAAGTAGCTGTGCCTGTGGATTTGCTCACGTGACTAAATTGACCTTATAAGTTAGAGGAAACGTGAAGTCATAGTATTAACTATTTTTGAAGTGAAAACTTCTTTAGCGGCGTTGCACACTTTTTGTAATGGGTAAAAAATGTTAAACTCGCGTCAGGACACGTGACCGTCAGGAGAGATTTCCCCCCCCCATTGACATATATATTACTCCTTTTGAAATCATTGCCCCCCCCCTCTTTCTACGGCGGCGCAAACCGAAATGAACAAAGTTTATTGACACACAATGGATGGATGGATAGATGGAAGTGGAAGTGGAAGTCGAAGTGGAAGTGGAAATGGAAGTCGAAGTCAAAGTGGAAGTGGAAGTGGAAGTCGAAGTGGAAGTCGAAGTGGAAGTCGAAGTGGAAGTCGAAGTGGAAGTCGAAGTGGAAGTCGAAATGGAAGTCGAAGTGGAAGTCGACGTGGAAGTCGAAGTAGAAGTCGATGTGGAAGTCGAAGTGGAAGTCGAAGTGGAATTCGAAGTGGAAGTAGAAGTGGAATTCGAAGTGGAAGCCGAAGTTGAATTCGAAGGGGAAGTCGAAGTGGAAGTCGAAGTGGAAGTCGAAGTGGAAGTCGAAGTGGAAGTCGAAGTGGAAGTCGAAGTGGAAGTCGAAGTGGAAGTCGAAGTGGAAGTCGAAGTGGAAGTCGAAGTGGAAGTCGAAGTGGAGGTCGAAGTGGAAGTCGAAGTGGAAGTCGAAGTGGAAGTCGAAGTGGAAGTCGAAGTGGAAGTCGAAGTTGAATTCGAAGTGGAAGTCGAAGTGGAAGTCGAAGTGGAAGTCGAAGTGGAAGTCGAAGTGGAAGTCGAAGTGGAAGTCGAAGTCGAAGTGGAAGTGGAAGTCGAAGTGGAAGTGGAAGTCGAAGTGGAAGTGGAAGTGGAAGTGGACGTGGACGTGGACACACTGCTGTGTATTCGTACTTAACATTCGTGTATATAAAGTGTTTAAAATATGGAAATTGAACAAAGTGCATCTATTAATGAAAAAAGGGACGCAGAAATAGTGAAAAAAATGAGTTATATTAATTCAATAATTGATTTATTTCAACGTTAATATTCAAGTTTTCACTTCTGCCGGCACTCCCGGAGTGCAACCCGTCTTTTTTTTTATTATTATTTTTGTTTTTAAAATTTATTTTCTCAGGTTCCAAGAACCTGGTATTTATTAAAATCTCACGGGTGTAAACCAAGGTGAGATTTTAAGTCTGAGTAGATTAGGTGTTTTGTACTGCATTGAAATTATTGTCTAAATCTAATTGTAAGAATTTTCGGACTATACGACATGTGTTTAATATAGCAGCTTTCTGTAGTGTAAGATATGTGTATTTGGAAAGATTGATTGCATTTAAACTGATAAATAGTTGTTTTGGGATGATACCAGTCGTTGATACCACTATTGGGACTATTGTTACTCTATTCATTTTCCAAACTCTGGTAATTTCTTCTTGTAGTTCTGTATATTTCCTGATTTTTTCCGTGATAGTATTTTGTATATTATTGGTGTTTGGGACTGCTATATCTATTATGTATGTGTGTTTATTTTCTTTATCAACAAGTGTTATATCGGGCCTATTGTTATATATTGTATGATCTGTAATTATAGTGCGGTCGTAATATAATTTGTATGATGGGTTTTCTAATACAGCCCTAGGTGAGTATTTGTAGTATGGTGTGTATGGATCCTTCATGAGATTGTGTTTTGTTGCGAGTTTCTGGTGTATAATGTTAACAAGTTGATTGTGTCTATGAGTGTAATCGTTTTGGGTTAGTGTGCTACAAGCTCCTGTGATGTGCTGTATAGTTTCAGGTTTGCTGTGGCACTTTCTGCATAAATCGCTTCTTATTGTGTTATCTTTAATTATATATTTTCTATAATTCTTGGTATTTATGATTTGGTCTTGAATGGCCAGCATGAATCCTTCTGTTTCTGGAAATAGTCCACTTAATTCCAGCCATTTGTTTGAAGCTTCTTTATCAATGTGTGTTTGGTATAAATCATTTGGATGTCTTCCGTGTAGTTCTTTCTGCCTCCATTGTTTATGTATCTCTTCTATATGTCTCGCTTTATCTATTGTTTCAATATTGTTTTCGCTAAGGTTCAGTGGTGTATATTTTTTATCTATCTCTACTATTGTTTTGTGCAATTGGCTGGTATTCTTTTTCCTATTGAAAAATTGTTTTAGGTTTATAATTTGTCTTTTGTGTAGGTGTGATATTTCAATAAGCCCTCTGCCTCCCTCTTTTCGGGACATAATTACCCTTTCTATTGCTGATTTAGGGTGGTGATATCTATGTTGTGTGAGAATTGTTCTAGTTTTAATTTCGAGTGCATGTAGTTCTGTTTTGGACCATTTTATCACGCCGAAAGAGTAAGTAAGTACAGGTATAGCATAAGTATTTATGGATTTGAATAAATTTTTACTGGCTAGATACATTTTACATAATAGATGAATTCTTTTATAATATTCTTGTTTGAGTTTATCTTTAATAGCTTTGTGTTCTAAAAGTCGTGCTTGGTTGTATCCTAAATATTTATAAACTTCTTCATTTTTCATTGCTTCTATTACTTCTTCCGAATCTGTTGAATAATTTCCTCACACAATCTTACCCTTTTCTATATTAAGTTTTCGGCATTTGTCTAGTCCAAAATCCATTCTAATGTCTTTCGAAAATGATGTTGTAATGTCTAATAAACCATGTAAATCTGTATTTTTATTGGCATATAATTTTAAATCATCCATATAAAGTAAGTGTGTTATTTGGTGTAGTATCGATCTATTGTTCTTGATGTCAAAGCCTAGTCTAGATTCATTTAATGCGCGAGAGAGTGGATTTAGGGCTAAGCAAAACCAAAGAGGGCTGAGTGAGTCCCCTTGAAATATACCCTTTTTGATTGCTATTCCATCTATGGATAAGTTTGCAGTTTTTGTTTGTAGTTTAAGTGTAGTTTTCCAGGATCCCATGGTATTCTTAAGAAAATTTATTAGTAATGGATTGATTTTATATATATCTAGTATTTGAATCAACCACGAGTGTGGCACGCTGTCAAATGCTTTTTTGTAGTCTATGTATGCGGTGTATAAGTTTTTTCTTGCTTTTTGAACGTGTTTTAAGAGAGTGGAGTCAATAATTAATTGTTCTTTGCAACCCATATGTCCTCGTCTACATCCTTTCTGTTCTTCAGTTAGAATGTTATACTGTTCGGTGTGTTTAATTATTTTATTAGTAATACATGATGTGATGATTTTGTACATAGTTGGGAGGCAAGTAATTGGTCTATACTGCGAGGGATCCTGGGTTCTACTCGATTTTGGGATCATGTATGTGATACCTTTAGTCAGAAATTCTGGGAGACTTTGGTTCCCTTTTAAAATATCATTAATTTGTTCAGATAATATTCTATGTAGTGCATGTAATCTTTTTATCCAAAAATTATGTAAGCCGTCTATTCCTGCTGCTTTCCAGTTGTGCGTTTTATTTATAATTGTATTTATTTCAAGAGCGTCTATATCCTCAAACGGCATTTCTTCTATTGTTTCTGATCTGCCTATTTCTTCTTCTATCCATTTAGCTTCTTTATTATGTTCAGTGCTGTCTGACCAAATCCCTTGCCAGAACTCTTTTAGGGCCTCTTCAGATGGAGGGTTTATGATTGTGGTATCGTTACCTTTAAGCTTTCTATAAAATTGTTTCTCACTTGTTGTAAATAATCTATTATTATCCTTTCGTTCTTTGGCTTTTTTGTATCTTTTTAGTCTATGACTCTTAACTAATAGTTTTTGTTTTAATGTGTCTAGGTGATCTTCAATTCTCTTATTAAAATTTTCATGTGAGCTGTGTTGTTTGGTTTTTTCAATGATTTGTTTGACTTTTTTTTCAAGTTTTCTAGATGTGTTACCGTTTTTATATTGTGTTAATCTATTTATGTCTTTTCTTAGTTGGTCTATGTCTGTTTCTAATCTTTTTTGCCATGGTGGTTCGTTCGTTACTCTGGCTTTATAGCTAGACCTATCTTTATTAATTTTTAATTTAAAGTATTTAGCAACTGTGAGAGCTATGCAGTAAATTAATGAATGTGTGTCGGATAAGTTTTCTAGAGCTGAAACTTTAAGCGGGATAATTTTTTGGTTAAATATGCTAATGATATCCGATAATTTACGAGTTGGTCTCATTTTTGGCAGTAATGGTCTACACTCAGGATCCATTCCATTGTATTTTAATAAATTTGTTTCTAATTCGTTATTTAATGCCTCTACTAAGGAAGGGTCAAACACAGTTTGCGTTTGTGGTGATGCGGAATCATCTGTAGTTGATTGAAAGTTGTGTGGTGTGTTTACGGTTAGTTCGGTATCAAAATATTCAGTCACTAGACTCGTGTCATGTTGTGAGGAGTAGATATAGGGTGTGAGTGATTGAGTCGTCTGTAAGATGTTTATTTGTTGTGAAACATTCACATTTTCTTCTTCTTTTTTGAGTTGTTCTCCTATTTCAAATTTAATTCTATTTAGAGTGTCGTCTGATAAGAGCTTGTTTCTAATAATAACCCGTCTTTGGTCTGCTATTCTCTGTTCTGTTACATTAATGTCTGGGTATTGTAATCTAAAATGCTCGAATAATTGTGTGCAGTACATAGTTCTGTCCTCTTCAAGTTTTGTAATATGGTAGTACGTGCGCATGATGAATATGTTCATATCTTCAGTCCATTTCATGCGCACTCTAGGTTTTCCTGCCTTAGTGGTCGCAGGCTGAGTAGCTGACGCCGCCTGCGAAACATCCAAGGCAGATGTAACTGCTCTACTGTTATCACTATTGTCTAGTCTGTCTGTCGGTTCGGCTGTAGTATTTTTATCGGGGAGAACCCGCCTGCTCAGTCCCCCACCGCCGATGGGTCGTATGCTGAGACACCCAGCATCGGCCCCAGGTGCGCCCCGACGATTGCCCTCGGGTAGCGGTCCTATACGTAATTTCTTCGATCTAGTCTCCATGTTGAATGGGTTTCCAGAGCCACGTTAGCCACGCCAGTAATTTCTTATTCGTGTGTCCGCCCCCTACGTGATTAGATGGTCAATCAGGACGTGTGGTTGTTTAGGGGGCTTATTATTATTATTATTATTATTTATTGAAACAGACTACAATGGTCTATTAGATAGTGTTAGTAACAAAATAGCTTAGCCTATGTTAGTACTTAATAACTAAAACAGAACGGGTCCGGTTTGTAATCGCCCACACTAGCGGGCTATCTGCCCGGGCGGCTATTGATTGCAGGATAGTGTTGGGACTGCCACGCAGCCTCCGGAGAAGCGAAGCAGACTTCTTACGCCACAGTGCATCAAAACCGTCAGTGCGTGCGTCTGCAAACATTGCCGAGGCACTACAGAAACGCGGCAGTCGCAACAATACCCTAAATGCGTTATTATATTGGATACGCAGAGCATTGTAAGCCTTTTGGGTATATGTGAACCACAGGGCTCCCGAGTACAGTGCTGTACAGTATGCCTTAAAAAGGGTTATTTTAATTGCGTCTGTACATCGAGAAAATCTGCGGGCCAGCATATTCGCCCTAACTGACAATGCTCTGCGCTCCCTCTCTAGGTCCATATCGTCTTTCAGGTCATCAGTAACCAGGTGGCCCAGGTATTTAAATTTATACACCCTGTTAATCGGGTGACCTTTCAATAGGAGAGGAGGAACCGTAGTGGGACACCTGGTGCCAGACCTGAAGACTATAAATTCTGTCTTACTGCTATTGTAAACTAGCCCATGAGTCGCATCGTACGACTCGCACACATTGAGCAGCTTACGGAGAGCGCCGATCGAGGGAGCCAGCAGCACCATGTCGTCTGCGTAGCTAATGTTGTTAAAACAAACTCCATCCACGTAGCAGCCGACACGTGTGCTGCTGAGTCGCTCAATCAGAGCATTAATATACAGACCGAAGAGCAAAGGCGAGGACAGACCCCCCTTTTAAATACCTAAGACGCAGATAACACGCACCCGTGCGTGATTTCTTACATACACGAGTTGTAGTGTGCAATCCGCCTACTACATTTTTATACCTTTTCTCAAATGAATTACTAAGTCTAATTATAAAGGTGCAAAAAAAAAAGAAGTTGGCAGCCCTGGTGTGTGCACTCGCGACCATACAAATGGAATAGATAATATTGTTTGTTAGATTTTCACAATAAATGTTTAGTTTCACAATGTGTCAATAATTTTGCAATAATAATAGAATGGGTTTTGTGTTGTTATTGATTGGTCGGAGTTCAATTGCAGGGGATTTTGTAATTAGTTCATTGGTTTCTGATTAGCTTGATTGGCTCTGATTTGATTTTACAATTAACAATGTTTTGTCGAGAGCTCAATATTGTAATTAGGTACAGATTGTGAAAAAAGACACCATCAATCTGCCTGGCCTTTTCCCAACTACGTTGGGGTCGGCTTCCAGTCTAAGTAGATGCAGCTAAATATCAATATTTTACATGGGGAAACTCCCTATCTGACCTCAACCCACTCACTGTGTAATGCCATAACCCTTGGTAAGACTGGTTGCCACACTTTTGAGTGAAATGATGGCCCAGTGGTAACGGCCCCGACTTACGAGTTGTAGGTCGTGGGTTTGAATCCAGGCAGGTGCTTTACTTTGTGCATTTAATTTCGTCACCACTGCTCTCAAAACGGTGAACGAAAACATCGTGAGGAAACCGGCATGTCCTAGAACCAAAAATTCGAAGACATGTGACATCTACCAACCCGCATTATATCCGCGTGATGGTGCCCACTCCCTCTTGAAGAGAGGAGGCCTGTGTCCCAGCAGTGGGAACGTGTTAGGCTGATTATGTGGTGTGTATTTGTAGAAGAGAGCACATCTACGTTCTAGACAGAACTCAACAAATGCGATCCTTACAGATTTGAGAGTTTCGGTGTCAGTAAAAGAATAGAGCTTGGTCCCCCATCCTATAGTTATCGTAAAAAGTTCAAAAAAGTAATAAAATAACAAAAAGGATGGCGTCATTCATTAACAGGAACCACACTCGTAATTCATTAGCTCTTAATAAAAATAAACGTTAACAAAAAGCTGTTTAAGCATTAATTAATTAATCACTTAACATTCAAAGTGCGGAGCTTCATATTAAAAGAATGTTCTTTTTCCGATCTTCCTCTATATCTGACTTGCTCTCGCATGTGGTATTTGCGTGTGTTAGATAAGGAAAGAGATACAACAGCAGCCCGTCAATTACTTGACGACACTCGATTGGCTTTTGTCTCGCGAATCGCGCCTACAGATGATACGCGGTACAAAAATTGGAGTAAATAATTAAATGATTGCAAGTTGCTTTAATTATTTTTGTGGCCTATAAAAAAATTGTGTTAAGTTAACGGATATTGTTGATGTACAATTCTAACTATGATACATAATTTGCGTTACACTGACAAGATATCAAGTTAATGTTAATAAGTACATAATATATTCATGTCAAAAGGCACTGTGACAGTTGTGCCTCAGATAACATATTTTAACTTTATGTGTGTAGTACCTCTGCGCGTGTGTCGTGCGTAATGGAATGTTGTAATCCATACTAATATTATAATGCGAAAGTGTGTCTGTCTGTCTGTTACCTCTTCACGCTTAAACCGCTGAACCGATTTAGATGTAGGATACTTTCCCACGGGATCGAGACTTATGCGGGTGAAACCGCGCGGCGCTGCTAGTTTTAAATATTATATTTTGTACACTTTATATCTACATATTAATGTTCGTGTTTATTTATTTATTTGTTTGTCAAAGGCTTTTCTATTTTTATTAGTGACAACTAAGTCAAAATCAAAGCATTTATTTTAATAGCCCTTTCCCGTGGATATGAAGCATATTTTCCCAATGTTTGTTTTATTATTAGTTTTATGTGTCATATTAAGCGGGAATAAAATAATGTATTTCTGTCTACTAGCAAATAATCATATTTTTATTGTAACAAATAACGCTAAATAAAAAAGCTGACAAAATGTTCCTCAACTTTCAGACCATGTAATACCGAGTGTCCTACTATTTAATTGGTCGCCATCCGTCACGGTCGCAAATTGGTCGCGCTGCGTTTTGGGGACCCGGCGCGGCGCGGCCAGCGGGCGCGGCGCTACGGTGGTTGAGTACCTTTACTATATTGCACGTTAAACTAGGTTTGTGTAAATTGGACACATTTTAGAGTAAAGTGTAGGTATCTATTAACGTTATTATTAAAAATATCGATTAAATAACGTTTAGAGTATTTGGAATTTCGTGATGATACTACTAGAATGGTAGTACCTCCTGTAGAGATCAAAAGATCAACCGGCCGGTCAACAACACTTGGGTTCGTTCACTTGAACGGAACGAGTGAAATTATTACGTACGCTTCATATCATCATAATCAGCCTATATTGTTCCTACTGCTGGGACACAGGCCTCCTCTCTTCGAGAGGTAGTCGGAAATTCTAAGACATGTGACATCTACCACGCGGGCCCAGTACGGATTGGTACTTGTCATCGAATTTTTGGTTCTAGGTCATACCTACCGGTTTCCTCACGGTGTTTTCCTTCACCATTTTGAGAACAGTGGTGATAAAAAAAAAGACGGGTTGCACTCCGGGAGTGCCGGCAGAAGTGAAAACTTGAATATTAACGTTGAAATAAATCAATTATTAATTGAATATTAATTCAATTAATAATTGATTTATGAAAAAAAAAATGAGTTATAATAACTCATTTTTTTTTCACTATTTCTGCGTCCCTTTTTTCATTAATAGATGCACTTCGTTCAATTTCCATATTTTAAACACTTTATATACACGAATGTTACGAATACACAGCAGTGTGTCCACGTCCACTTCCACTTCCACTTCGACTTCGACTTCGACTTCGACTTCGACTTCGACTTTGACTTTGACTTTGACTTTGACTTTGACTTCGACTTTGACTTTGACTTTGACTTCGACTTTGACTTTGACTTCGACTTCGACTTTGACTTTGACTTTGACTTTGACTTCGGCTTCGACTTTGACTTTGAGACTTCGACTTCGACTTCGACTTTGACTCCGACTTCGACTTCCACTTCCACTTCCGGTTCCACTTCCACTTCCACTTCCACTACCACTTCCACTTCCACTTCCACTCCATCCATCCATCCATCCATCCATCCATCCATCCATTGTCGTGTGTCACTAAACTTGGTTCACTTCGGTTGGCGCCGCCGTAGAAAGAGAGGGGGGGGGGGAAATCTCTCCTGACGGTCACGTGTCCTGACGCGATGCCCTGACGCGAGTTTAACATTTTTTACCCATTACAAAAAGTGTTCAACGCCGCTAAAGAAGTTTTCACTTCAATAATTTACACAAAGTAAAGCGCCTGTCTGGATTCGAATCTACGACCTATACAACTCATAAGTCGCGGCCATTACCACTGGGCCACCACTGCTCTGCTATACAAGTAAAGAATCGTCACAATTTATTCAAAAATAGACCTTGGCAAGTTCAACTTAACCTCCCAAACCTATTCTTGCCTAGATACCTACCTATTCACATTGTTATCTATACTCCACAGGTTTAATAAAGGTAAACAAAAAAAATCACGTGACTTAGTTAACCGACTAAACGTAATACCAGCCTATTCAGTTGCCATGCTACGTCACAGTTGTACTCTTCAATTTAGCAACGTTATAATAACGGTATAATTACTATTACTGCACACCAATCCAGCTAATTGTGCGATTTCCCGAATTATCAAGATTGGCGTAAACCACAAACACTAATAACAATTTTGGGATCAAATCTAATGTTGCACCAATCTGCACTTACCGCCGCCTATTGGTTTTCATGTTGTCTTGGTACCCATTTACCCAATTTAGCTTGTAGGTATATATTATACTAGCTTCTGCCCGCGACTTCGTCCTCGTGAAATTTTTTTCCCATCGCTCGCCTGTGCTGCTGCAACATCATTCATTCTGCCTTTTTTTTCCTTTTGCTCGCCTCCTAAGGGTCGTAGAGTGATGTTAAATAGCCTATAATATTCCTCAAGAATTCGGCTATAAAATGCAATTTGATTTTTTTAAATCCGACTGGGAGTTCCGGAAATTACCCCCTACATGCAAACAAACAAACAAATATTACCTCTTTATAATATCCTAACTTCCTAATCCTAACTAATATTATAAATGTGAATGTAAGTTTGTTTGTTACCTTTTCACGCCTAAACCACTGAACCGGTTATCCTGAAAATTTGCTTAGGTATACATTGTCAGGAGTACAAAAACGGACATATACCTTTCATCCCGAAAAAAAGTGCTGTTCCGGAGGAAAACAACAATAACGTTATTTTGATAATAGATGGCGCCACGTGTATTGTTTTGGCTGATTTTCAAACTCTATCGAAGTGTAATTCCGAGATGAATTACTTTAAACAAACTAAAACCTCTAAAAACTAAAATCTATATAAATAAAAACAAAAGGCCTGACTGACTGACTGACTGACTGACTGACTGACTCATCAACGCCCAGCCCAAACCCTTGGACCTAGAAAGCTGAAGTTTTACACGATGGTTCCTTTTATGATGTAGACCAGGAATAAGGAAGGATTTTTTGAAATTCAACCCCTAAGGGAGTTAAATAGGGGATGAAAGTTTGTATGAAAGTCCGTCAGTTTTAAAGTTAGGATCTTCAAATTTTGTGTTTCGGCTGACGATTGAAAATTAATTTATACGTGTCTTAGCGTTTTTGATAATTCTACCCCCAAAGGGTTAAAAAGGGGGATTAAGTTGTGTACGAAAGTCTGTCAGTTTAAAAGTTCGGATCTTCAAATTTTGTATTTAGGCTAACGATTGAAAATTAATTTATACGTGTTTCAGCGTTTTTGATAATTTCACCCCTAACGGGGGATGAACGACCTGACTGACTCATCAACGCCCAGCCCAAACCCTTGGACCTAGAAAGCTGAAGTTTTACACGATGGTTCCTTTTATGATGTAGACCAGGAATAAGGAAGGATTTTTTTAAATTCAACCCCTAAGAGAGTTAAATAGGAGATGAAAGTTTGTATGAAAGTCCGTCAGTTTTAAAGTTAGGATCTTCAAATTTTGTGTTTCGGCTGACGATTGAAAATTAATGTATATGTGTCTCAGCGTTTTTGATAATTCTACCCCCAAAGGGTAAAAAAGGGGGATGAATTTGTGTATGAAAGTCAGTCAGTTTAAAAGTTAGGATCTTCAAATTTTGTATTTAGGCTAACGATTGAAAATTAATTTATACGTGTTTCAGCGTTTTTGATAATTTCACCCTTAACGGGGGATGAACGACCTGACTGAGATATCAACGTACAGCCTAAACCGCTGGTGATAGGGACTTGAATTTTGGAGGGTGTATTCTTTATAAAGTATAAGTATCCAATAAGAAGGGGTTTTTGGAAATTCAACCATAAAGGGGGTGAAAAGGGGGGATTTTGTTTGTATGAAAAATCTTATTCCTTGAGTTAAAAACCTTGAACCTTGGCACGAATACTTATCTAAGTAAATTATGAAGTTTGGCATTTTTCGTTTTTCTAAACTCATTTCAACCCTAAAGAGGTATTGGGGGGTGTCAAAATTTCTTTGGAAGAATTTCAACGCGCTGTCCGATTAACTCGAAACTCAGTCAGTATTAATACTAAGGACTAAAAATAAAGAATAACCTGTATCAGGGTTTTTCGAAAATCTACCCCTAACTGTGTGAAAAGGGGTTGTTAATTTTGCAAGGGCATATTTTACTGTGTGGCTTGATTAGCTGGAAATTTTTTCATAATTCGACCCATGTAGGGGTGAAAAGCGGGAATACGGTTTATATGAAAAATCTTATTCATTTGGTTAATAAACTTGAAACTTGGTACGAACATTTATCTAAATAAATTATAAAGTTTGGCATTTTTTGTTTTTATAAACTAGCCCTTAAAGGAGGATTGGGGTGGGGGGTGTCAAAATTTTAACGCGTGGTCCGATTACCTCGAAACTCGGTATTTATACTTAAGACCACAAATAAAGAATAACGTGTATCAGGGTTTTCCGAAAATCTACGCCTAATGGGGTGAAAAGGGGCAGTTAATTATACAAGGAAAGATTTTAATGCGTGGCTTGATTACTTAAGAATTCGTATAAATAATCTTTAAGTCAAGTAATGAACACACCCCAAACAATTTTTCGAAATTCTACCCCTATAGGGTGAAAAGCGGGAATACAGTGTATATGAAAAATCTTACGGTACAAATACTTATACAAGTAAATTATGAAGTTTGGCATTTTTGTTTTTCTAAACTACCCCTAACGGGGGATTGGGGGCGTCGGAATTTCTATGGAAGAATTTTAACGCGCGGTCCGATAACTCGAAACTCTGTATTTATACTTAAGACAAAAAATAAAGAATAACGTGCATCAGGGTTTTTCGAAAATCTACCCTTAACGGGGTGAAAAGGGGTATATAGTTAATTATACAGGGGAGGATTTTACTGCGTGGTTTGATTAACTCAAAAATTGGTGTAAATAATCTTTGAGTCAAGTAATGAACACATCCCGAACGATTTTTGAAAATTCCACCCCTGTGGGGGTGAGAAGCGGGGATACAGTTTATTTGAAAAATCTGATTCCTTTGATCTATACACTTAAAAATTCGCCCGAATACTTAGTTGTCTAAATAAATGATAAAGATCATACCTACATACATTTTCGAAATTTTTAGAGGAAAGTACGAATTTCACGCGGACGAAGTCGCGGGCAGAAGCTAGTAATAATATATATTAGCCCCTTAAGTTTAATATAAGTTGCAGGAAATATTTTGATCCAAGCGTCCTCAAGTCGGGGGACGGCTAATGAAAATTGGAAGTTAACAGCAGTTATGTTTTCTACAATAGCATACATTAATTATTGCTAGGTTTAAGCCTCATCTTGTTTGGCGTTTTCATTAGCCGTCCCCCAACGTGAGGACGCTTGGATCAAAATATTTCCTGCTACTTATATTAAACTTAAAGGGCCAATATATATTATTATTTTAGTTTTTAGAGGTTTTAGTTTGAGTCGGGGGTTTTTAAAATTTTTAATTTAACTTTTATTTCTTGCATTTTAAACTTTTAGTATATTGCGGCTCGCGCGAATAATACCGCCTCGAGTTTAATGATCAATGCACACGCGTATCATACGACGTTTTTCAACACACTTGCGAGGAAAAAAACAGGCTTGTATTGTTAAATATTAACTTGTATGGATAATGGCGGGCTGGGTTTGCTTTTCCGCGCGCCGCGCCAGCGTGCGCGCGCAGGTTTACCCATAGAGTAAGTAATGGCGCGCGTTTATTTATTTAAAGGCACAGACAAACCGATAAACAGCCTATAGAAAAAATAATATAGTAGTTTAGACTGATCGTAGTGTTGTCGTATGTCAAATTGTAGTTTAGTTAGTATGGAATTAGAAAGTACTATTGGCATACAGAAATATACATTAATTCAGTGAGAATCCGCAATAATAGAACGCCAATGGTCTTTTCCGTTTGGTTCCGCGAGGGACCACGGACAATTATTATAAGGTGCATCCACACAGAGCGAGGCATGCGCCGCAAGTGCTTTATTTGTATGTTAGATGCCTCAGCCTGAGGCAACCATACATATAAAAAAAATCATTTGCGGCGCATGCCTCGCTCTGTGTGGATGCACCCTAAGGTGAATGCAGTGGTAGACCGCGAAATTGGAATTTTCTTAAGTTTTTTGCAATTCGCAGGTCAGTATCAGGTGGTATCTTGATCAAAATGTATATATATAATAGACATGTATTTACAGAATTAAAGTCATTAGAATCATTAATATAATATACCTATTTAAGTTAGATTTGTTCCCTAAGAACTTGTCCATAAGAGATTTGTTCTTATGGAACAAATCTAACTTAGAAAGATGTATTAATGATTCTAATGATTATAATTCTGTAAATACATACATGTTATAGTCGCGAATCATATTTCGATCAAGATACAACCTGACACTGACCTAAAAATTGCAAAAATCGTTAGAAAAATTGAATTTCGCGGGCTACAATTGCGCATTAATCTTAAGGTAAATACATTTTAGTTCATTTTGGGACCAAAGACAATTCAGACTATTAAAAAAAAAGTGAAATATGGCTCGCGGATTCCTTTTGGCATGAAGTCTCTTTGAAGAGATTAAAAAAAAAACGCACTTCTCCGACCTCCGACTAGTAAATTAAATAGTTATCTGTGGAAATAAAGCACAAGTACCGTAACGTAAAGAAAAAGCACGCGTTTGTAATACACTGCATTATGGTCCTAAAAGCGGTGCATTAAGAGCCATTTTACGAGCAAGTGTGTTGAAAATAATATTATATTACTAGTAAACATGCTATACGATCGACACGTGACTCGCCGAAATCTGCGCAGCTGTACGTATTTTTTTACCACAGTGAAACGAAGCTAGTTAGGTACTCGTGGTCGTTGGCGTTCATTCCATACTAACGTATTCCTCTGTGAATTTGCCATTTCTGGTGGCGGCCATCTTGGATTTGAAATTTGTAATAGTGTATAGTATTCTACTAGTCAAGCCCTTTCATTTAATACCCATATTGAGAGAAATGTGAAAAAAAAATATTATTCGCCATTTTATGGTGGCGGCCATCTTGGTTTTGAAATTTATCATAGTGTTTGGTATTCTACTTGTCAAGCCCTTTCATTTGATACCCATATTGAGGGAGTTGTGAAAAAATATCTAATCCGCCATTTTGTGGCGACGGCCATCTTGGACCGATTTTCTTCAAACATAGCTAAGAATACTCGCGACTAATTTCACCTTTCAAACAAAAAAAACAAAATCAAAATCGGTTCATCCGTTCGGGAGCTACGATGTAACAGACAGACACACACACACACACACAGACACGTCAAACAAACTCAAACTCAAAGCATTTATTTCAATTAAACCAATTACAGGCACTTTTGAATTGTCAAGGGGTCGGTCGGTCAGAAAGATGAAGCTAGTTGCCCATTCCAAAGAATAGGTACCTATGGAGAAGATCGGGCAAGAAACTCCATGGACACTCTTTTAAATCAAAATAATATGGTTACAAAATCTTGGTTACATCATTCATGTTAAAAATTATACATGTGAGAACGATGCAGAACGTTAAAAGCGTCCACAATGAGAAGATATGAAAAAAACAATTCAAATATTAAATTAAAATAAGCCGTGGCAGCAAAGAGATGACCAGTCCCTACTGACGGCGCCCGTTCACGAACATGACGCATGTATTAGCACCATTCAGCTCAACCATTTTGAAGGGAGCTAAATGATCCAACACATACGCCACCATCAGCGAGACATTTGAGTGAGCATGACATACTCTCAGCCGCCAGAGCACATTCCAGTCAATGAAAGACGTACCCAGTAAATGGTAGCTTTATAGTATGTACATAGTACTCACACATGTGCTATGCAATTATACAATACAATGAGATGGAATTTATATAATGCAAAAATAGTATTTTAAAATCTTCAGCAGCTCCAACAGTAGGTATTTTCCAATGCTAATCAATTTATTTGTGCGTCCTTATGGAGCAGGACAGCATTTAGCCAAGCATTTTTATCAGTGATGTAATCCCACAATTTATAATATGCCTGGCTGCATAGTGTGCGTTTTATACAAGATTTAAATTTATAACACCCCGTCGTTTTTGCGTCGGGGGTTAAAAACAAGTGAGTTTGCTTTCGAATTTTTTTTAATTTACAAGATTTGAATATTGTGTTAATTATAATTGTAATGAATGCCCAATATGCGCGGCAGTACTTGTGAAGGCCGCAGGAATCTACTGGATGCACAAAGCACAGATCCGGTAGAAGTGGTGGTGCTGAGTAAGGCCTATCGCCACGGGCTTCGGATGAAATAATGAAGATGACCTCTCAGACACGGACTCCAAAAAATACAGAATGTATATGAGTCTTTTGTCTGCATTTGTCAGACCAAAATAATACCTATTTTCGCCTAATCTAAACAGAAGGCCAAACCCACAGATATATTTATAAAGCAATATCTTGCCTTCCATCGTTTGTTTTCATACCTGGATATCCTTTTAAATTTCCCATACTGAACATTAGACAATACCTGCCGACGACATTTTCGATTTACCTTCGTGTGTTTGTTTAAAAAATCCAATTCCGAATGCCATTTGGGGATATTCACTTAATAAATTTGTTTATTGCCGCGGGTGCCATTAAATCAAACCTTTGCTGCCCATGTCGGACAAAGAGTGGGGACATGTAACAGGAATGGCGGATAAAGTCCATTGAAAACGGGGATGATTTTCCCTAGGTGTTTTCTCATTGCCATGGTTAAGTCTCGTAAGAGGTGACGCTTTTGAAACCCTTTGCTATAGAGTTCTTTAACAAAAAGGCATCTGACTGTGTAGCTCTGCCAAATGCCAAGGCTGAAATTCGTGTTGATAAATGGAAATTCGCATTCGGTAAAACGGCAGCCTACGTTGGGTAACACACAATCTCCTGAAGAAGATTTAAACAATTCAACATTGAAAGCCATTGCGTTATTTAAGTTTGCAAACTTAAGAAGCAACGTAATATGAATCCCTTCAAAATGAAGGAGATTGTGACTGTGAGGGTGTTACGCAGTTAAGCTGTTGTTTATAACCTACAAATCGGAATTTCCATTTGTCGACCCGGATTTTGTAGCCCGAGGAGCTTCTTGTCGACTCTTTTCCATAGGCAACGACCAATTGGAATCATGCGTCTAACTTCTGACGTTTCATAAGTGCAAATAAAATATTTTGAATTAGATAGCATTTGGCAGGGTTAGTCAGAAGATACTCCAATTTCATTACATTTGCGGGTACCGCAGAGTGTACTTTCTGCATATCTTTTTATTCGATGACTCTGACTAAGGATGTAGGCCCACGCTCTGTGAATACAAAGTCATATTTATTTGTGAAAACAACACTTTTTTGTTCGATTTTAATGTTTTGTTATTAACGGGGTTCGGTTATTTGTAGCTCTCTTTGTTTAGAGTATATTCTGCTGTTTTTTTACTGTTTGCCACATTGAATTATGAAAACAATTATATTTATTTATTATCTTAAAATCCGTGCGCCCGATTACATACTCTTCGGCAAAAATGACGAACTTCCATATAAACTTTCATCCCCTATTTAACCCCTGTAAGGGATGAATTTTAAAAAATCCTTTCTTAGTACCCATCTTCGTTATTTAAGGAAGGTGTGCAAAATTTCTAGCTTCTAGAGCCAGCGGTTTAGGCTGAGCATAGACAATGCTCAGCCCTCAGCCAATGTCAGTGAAATTAATAGTAGTATTCCCATACTCAACTAAAGTATTGGCGGCGAAACTATATAGGTTAACTATTGTAAATGTGTATGTTATTGTAAGAATGAGAATAATAAAGTGGATTTTTGAATATTAAGTAGATTTTACTTTCCGATTGTTCAAACAGTAATTTTTAATCCTAATGCTGGCAAAAGAAACTTGGTAATTATAGTATGATATGTACTCGCTCTGCAACCAAAAAGGTCCGAAGAATTTTCTTTTATTTTATATTAAATTAACATTACGCGTTTATTTTTCAAAGGATTAGTAGAAGTGTTGTGGTACATCCACATTTCAGTTATCTTTTTACTATAGGTATAATTATATTGCCATTTTACATTACATTATTAATATTTATTTATATATTCAGTATTTATGGTAATTTAAAGTCCACAGAAACCACAAAGACAGTGATTTCAATTCGCTCGCTGTCAGGCTGTCAGTGTCAGACGAAGGTCAGACAGTCAGAACAGACGTGTTCTTACTCAAGTTCTCATTTCCTACGATGTCTCAAGAACGAGTGCGGACGAGGCTTTAGGACATTTTATACGTAGGCTGGGGACTTGGGACAAATTCTAAAATTAATTAATTAATTAATTTTGAAGAGTCGTTGTATTCATAAAAATAAAGAGGATTATATTTTATTATTTAACATTAATATGTATCTTTTCCGTGTTCGAGATAATTAGAACAAACGTTACCTATGTCAATTAACACTTAAGTTATTTGAACAAAAGTCCAAATAATACATTTCAATCCTTTAAAATTGGACAGATTTGTTAATTAAAAGGACTGATCGGCTGGTCTGTTTAGACATGTCGGGTGGATTGTAATCGCATCCGGCGTGTGTGTATGACCAGATGTATGAACGTAAACGAAGCAAAATGAGTATATAGGTGGCGTTCTGTAGTTTCTGCCGACCCCCACGGGGAGAGGGCATAAGTTGACGTGTGTGTAGATACCTGAGGAGCACAGTCACGCAGTGTTATCTGTGGTTCTACCACAGCTCTACTTAAGAGCGTTCATCCACGGGCTGGCAACGTCGCATTTCTAGTGGTTTTTCTTGATTCAGCCCGCACCGCTCACCGCGCCCGCGTGCCCACTATGGACGCTCAAATGAAGTTCTTATGTTTGAGTACGCCGCGCCGCGTCCGCCCCGTGCCAGCGTTTGCAGTCTGGCCAAGCACTTAATTCTTCTCGCTCGCGAACTGTTAAATTCTGATAAAACAAAAACTAATCAGAATGTTTCGCTCGATTTCTTCCTGAAACCTAAAGCAATCATTAGAAACAGTCTCAAGTCCGCACTCTCCGCACTCAGCACAAACAAAGCGTCGTTGAAGCTATTGCTCAATTTCCTCACTTCCGTCGATTGTCGATTGACAATAAAACGATCGAACATTCAAATATTTTTCTTCACCCCCGTCTTCACCCCCATTGCACCCCCTTTCACACCTCTCAATCCCTCGCAATAAATAAGGAAATTAGTTTTTGTTTGCCTATTTGTAAAACAGATTTTTGAGCGATTTCTCTCCCTTTTTGAAAGGTATTGTCATGTTTTTAGGGTTCCAGCACTACAAACAAAAACAATTATAAATGCATGAAATATTTATCTTATTTTAAGGACGTAACTTAAAAATACCATTTGTGAAAAAAAATTGCATAATTATTTGGTAGGTAGAGTGATTTTTATTTTTGTGAATAGCGACTATGAAGTTTGAAAATGAAAACTACATATTCGTTTATTTCGCAGCATAAGCATAACATAATCAGCCAATAATGTTCCCACTGTTGGGGCACAGGCCTCCTCTCTATGAGAGGGAATGGGCTGTAATCAACCACGCGGGCCCAGTGTGGGTTGGTGGATGTCACACTCACACGTCCTCGAAACATGACAACAACAACGATATTTTGATGTTAAGTAGAGACTTAACATCGAAATATAATTAGTAGCATTTTTTGAGATGGGAAAAAACCATTGAACTCGCGACACTGTTACCGACACCGCGCTACATTCGGATGTGTTCGGCTGTCCTCGGGATGTATTCGGTTTTAATGTATTTCCGATATGTCAGTGAGCGATGGCAAAGTATTCTGTTTGTGTTTTGTTTATATGACGATTCAAAAAATACACACGTAATTGTTCAAGTTTACACTTCTGTCGGTACTCCCGGAGTGCCACTGTATTTTTGAAGTGAAAACTTCTTTAGCGGCGTTGCACACTTTTTTGTAATGGGTAAAAAATGTTAAACTCGCGTCAGGACATCGCGTCAGGACACGTGACCGTCAGGAGAGATTTCACAGGGGAGAACTACTACTCCTAACTACTAAGTATCCCCCTCTCTTTCTACGGCGGCGCCAACCGAAGTGAACCAAGTGACACACGACAATGGATGGATGGATGGATGTATGGATGTGGATGTGGATGTGGAAGTGGAAGTGGATTTGGATGTGGATAGATGGATGGACAGCTGATGGCTCGTCCGTCTGTGTAGTAGCCACACTGCTGTGTATTCATAAAATTCGTGTATATAAGTGTTTAAAATATGGAAATTGAACAAAGTGCATCTATTAATGAAAAAAGTGACGCAGAAATAGTGAAAAATAATGAGTTATATTAATTCAATTAATAATTGATTTATTTCAACGTTAATATTCAAGTTTTCACTTCTGCCGGCACTCCCGGAGTGCAACCCGTCTTTTTTTTTTTTACTGTAAATATTGTGTGGTGGAACGGAACCCATAGTGTACAAGGCCGACTAGCGCTTTGCCGTTTTTTTTTATATATTATATTGTAATGAAGGAAGTCTGTGGAGCCTCCTGATTGAGTCAAAATATTTCAAGATGTTTTCTTGATTGAGTTTATTGTGTGCGGTTTTGGCAGGTAATTTAGTTTAAAATAATAATAAATAAGGTTTTGTTTCTTTGTTATTCTTATTTACATGTCTTTTAATAAAGCATGCTAATATTTATGATAGAAAAATAAACATAGAAATGAATTTAAAGAATTAATTCATTTTATAGGCTTTTAATGAAACTAGTGCCTACTTTATGACTGCGTCAGTGAGTGGAGTTAGCGATACAGAATTTTGGGCTGATTAATTTGAACTTTTCGCCATCGATAAGAAGAAGTTCTCTGCCTTGCTAACGTGGAATTAAGTTCATAACTAGTTAAAATCAATATTACTTACATACATTGACAACCAGTCTTATCAAACAGTATCGTCTTACCCAGTAACTGGGTTGTGGAGGTCAGATAGGCAGTCGCTCCACGTAAAATACTGGTATTCAGCTACATCCGGTTAGACTGGAAGCTGACTCCAAAAACAGTTAGGATAATTTATGCTTGGCAGATGACGATTACTCTTACATCCATACTAATATTATAAATTCGAAAGTAACTCTGTCTGTCGGTCTGTCTGTCTATATGTTACCTTTTCACACCTAAACCACTGAACGGATTTAGTTGAAATTTAGCAGAGAGATAGATTGCATCCCAGGGACGGACATACGATAGTTTTTATCCCAGAAATCACCCTTTAAGGGGGTGAAAAGGGGGGTGGAAGTTTGTATGGGGAATCAATAACCGATAAACCGATTTAGATGATGGAGATAGTTTGAGTAGTGGGGAAGGATATAGAATAGTTTTTATCCCCGAAATTACCCCTTAAGGGTGTAAAAAGTGGGGTGGAGACTTGTAAAGGGAATCAATAAAAAAATACGTGTGGCACTCGGGTACTGCCGCGGTAAAGCTATTGCATAGCATTTTTTATCAACTTATGCGAGCTTCGTACAGTCTACACGCATACGTCTAGTCGCACGCATACAAACACCGTGCCGAGGTCTGCCGAACTGAAACGACGTTAGACGATGCACAGCTTTCAACGCTGCACCGCCTGTGCCGGTCGGAGTGGGGGGTGTTAGGTTTATTTTCGTTGCGGAATTTCTTGATTCGGTCGCCGCGCTCAAAGCCCGCGATAAAAGCTATGCAATAGCTTAAAAGGACTATAATACTTTCATCGCGGGTGAAACCGCGGGGCACAGCTAGTAAGTTATAAATGGTTTTCCTAGAAAAGCTGAAATTACAGGTGACCGTTGCTAGTGGCGGTATTCATCCCTTGTTAAAATGGGTTAAGTCCCGTTTAAGCAGAATTTTGAATTTGGATTGTTCTCTGAAAATCCCCTCGCTCTAGAGACCTTTAACCTATCACACGTTTGCCCGCCTAGACGTCGAAACACCCCTCGCGTCGGAGTAGTTGAATGGGCGCAGTAAAGTCATTGTTTTAACAGCTAATTAAAACCGTTTAAAATATTTCAGTTTTCCCAAAACAAATGAGGTCATTTTGAAAGTATGGTCTGTTCTAAAAGTATGTGATGAACATGATAAACAAATGGATCAAAAAGTGTACCTGTGGATGTCAATTCGTAGTGGCAGTTACGAATGCTTTGATTAGTTTATTTTAATACTTGAACACGAAATTCTAATTTAAAATCACTTTAAAGATGTTCGACAATTGACAACATTTCAAACCTGACACGAACTTAAAACAAAAATACTATTTCTTTATTTTCGTATCCTGAGTTCAAATATATTTTTATTTTATTTTTGAAGTGAAAACTTCTTTAGCGGCGTTGAACACTTTTTGTAATGGGTAAAAAATGTTAAATTTGCGTCAGGGCATCGCGTCAGGACACGTGACCGTCAGGAGAGATTTCCCCCCCCCCTCCTCTATTTCTACGGCGGCGCCAACCGAAGTGAACCAAGTGTAGTGACACACGACAATGGATGGATGGATGGATGGATGGATGGAGTGGAAGTGGAAGTGGAAGTGGAAGTGGAAGTGGAAGCGGAAGCGGAAGTGGAAGTGGAAGTCAAAGTCGAAGTCGAAGTCGAAGTCGAAGTCAAAGTCAAAGTCAAAGTCAAAGTCAAAGTCAAAGTCGAAGTCGAAGTCGAAGTCGAAGTCGAAGTCGAAGTCGAAGTCGAAGTCGAAGTCGAAGTGGACGTGGACACACTGCTGTGTATTCGTAACATTCGTGTATATAAAGTGTTTAAAATATGGAAATTGAACAAAGTGCATCTATTAATGAAAAAAGGGACGCAGAAATAGTGAAAAAAAATGAGTTTTATTAATTCAATTAATAATTGATTTATTTCAACGTTAATATTCAAGTTTTCACTTCTGCCGGCACTCCCGGAGTGCAACCCGTCTTTTTTTTTTATTTCTAAATTTCTGAGAAAAAAAAATAAAAATCAAAAAACATGTGATGACGTCACATAAACGGCGGAATGAGGTAGTTACCTTTGCGCATTCCAATGTCTTTGATTGAAAACATTATATCAAACCAGACATGTCAATGTCACCTAAGAAGTGTAACTAGAATACAACTAAAAAACTGAATTGAATTCAACAATATTTTTTCCTATCAACTCGACACGCTGCTTACTGTTAATATTATCAATTTTTGATTGATATTTCGCCAATAAAATGGATCCCAATGAAAAATATACGCCAATGACGAAACCAAAACAACGACTGAGACAAGTGACATCTAACAGTTTTTTTGACGGGTCACAATAAAGCAAAGGTAATATCGCCATTCTACCGTCATCTGGCACTTACGTCTTTTTAGAATACACCGAATTTCAAAGTTAAAATTATGAATGAAAAGTACATAATTTCGAAAAACGAAAAAATATGGGTGCCCTAGATTTGAATTTACTTTTATATAACGTAATAATACATGCAGGTTAAAAATATGAAATGTTGTCAATTGAAGCTAACACTATAACTTCATTTGTTGAAGATATTCCATTCAAATACAATTTAATAAGGTTATTCAAACAATACTTATTAGTAGCGCAATGTAAAGTTCAAACCTAAATACAGATGAGTTTGATACGAATTTCTTTTAGTGATTGATTACGTAAGAATTTAACCTAAACAGGGTACCTATATTACATTTTCATCAGATACTTTTGGAACGGACCAAAATCCCGAATTCACCCGAGCGCACCCAAAGATTTCCGATTGAGTCCGATCTTCCGTTGTCCAACAATACAAATAGGTAAGCAGTAAGCCAGTTTATCAGTTATCAGCTGGGGCGGCTGGACCCAACATTTGTATTGTGCTTAACAATTTACGTGGGTTTATGGGTTAAACTGGATAAACTTACTTTGCAGGTTTTTGATCTACGAGATTAACTCGTAAAGAATATAATTCTGAGAATAAAAGAAGAATCCTGTTTTAGTATTATTTTAGAATCTTTCCTCACCCGCTGTGTTGTGTGTAATCCTAGGCACCAAACCAAATTGACACCGTAAGTCAGTATGCCGAGTTTTAGCCATTTTATTTTATAAAAATGTCAAAGAATGATAGTTGTGATTTAAATATACGGAAAACTTTAGAAGGTGGTCAATTTGCTTAATAATTAATTTCCCTGACTTTACGAACCAACATATTATTATGCGTTTTTAGTCACCACTTATGGATTCCGGTGAATCTATATACAGGGTGAAATTGAATTCATGGGCATCCTTTTAAGGGGTCATTGTGTTCATCATTTTGAACAACTTTAACTATGGGACCAAACCTGAAATCGCGAAAAAAAAATCAGCTCTTCCCTACATTTTGACGAGTTATGTAAACATAAATGCAAGGAGCAGCTGATTTTTTTTCGCGATTTTAGGTATACTCGTAGTCCCATAGTAAAAGTTGTTCATAATGATGAGTACAATGACCCCTTAAAAGGATGCCCATGAATTTAATTTCACCCTGTATACGATATTAGAGGCCTTAAAAAATTACCTAATACCTTTTACATTTCGTTCAAAAAGCATTTCAGTTCCTCAGAATTCCGCATACACACGCTGTCTTATCATCACACGAATAAAAGTTGAACCTCAAATAAAAAAATCCTTTCCCGACCTCAAGAAGACGTATCTGTTCTCCATTATCAGGCTCTCTGCCTACCTCACAGAATCAAACATCCCGGGCGAGCTCCACATACAAATGATATCGCTCCACCGTGTCGATATGTCCGTTTGTGTGAAAAAACCCCGAAACCCGGCGAGATAACACGGGATGTACGTATTGAGGAAAATCCACCCTTAAATAGATAAGCGGATGATTCTTTTTTTAAACAAAAAATTTTTTTGTGGAATTGTGGTGGTTGGTTCTGTAGCGAAATATATCTGTTCGGGAAATAAAAAGCAAAATATATAACGATGAAAAAGTGAGTTTGTTCCATCATAATACCTAACTGATTTTGGTTAAGTTTAGCAATTGGACTTTTAATAATAAATATTAATATGTGCATGTATATAAAAAATAAAAAGGGGAAAGAATTAGTCCGCATTGCTGTCATCTAGAAAAGTGCTCAAAAGGCTGGCAGCATTGCTCCGTAATAATAGGACTTTACATTTCTTGGCAAGTTAATTTTCTGATCCACAAAATCCCGGAAGAACTAATTCTTTTCTTTCATATACATCAAAGGGGTATTCCGTAGAAAATCTAGAAATAAATGCTTTACCAACCTGTCATATTTAATTACATGCTTTTGTCCGCAGCTTCACTCTCTAGTCGGAAATTATCCCAGGGGAACATACTACCGGGATAAAGAGAATCCTATGACCTAAACCAGGTCATGATCTATACTAGTTGTCCAGGCATGACAAGGTAACCGACGACGGTCAGACAGAGTTACTTTCGCATTTATAATACAGGGTGACTGGAAATTAGTGGCGGAGCCGTTAAGGGGAGGTAGTCTAGGGTTATTCCGACAGATATCACTATGAGACCTACCGTCCTTACTTAACCCTTTCCAAGATATTCCTACTTTTTGTTTAGCAGTTTTTGCATAAAATAATGACAGTAGCGGAAATTTTACAATTAATATTACTTATTTAGAATATCTTTGTTGCAAAACAAAAAAAAGTAGGCCAAAATCACTTTTTTTTAGGATTTATTACTATCTCTTTAAGTAGGAATATCTTGGAAAGGGTTAAGTAAGGACGGTAGGTCTCATAGTGATATCTGTCGGAAAAACCCTAGACTACCTCCCCTTAACGGCTCCGCCACTAATTTCCAGTCACCCTGTATATTAACTAGCAGCGCCCCGCGGTTTCAACCGCATAAGTGTCGATCCCGTGGGAATATTGGGATAAAAAGCATTCTATGTGTTATTTTGATGTACGAGTATAAGCTATATTACTGTAAAGTTTTAGCGTGGCTTCAAGCCACACTACCCATCCGTTTTGGTGGCCTCGGCGTCCGCAAAATTACCAGTATTAGCTTACCGGCGTTCCTGTCTTCTGTCCACAGCACTGAAAAGTTGACCGGGAAAATTTTAGCTCCCTGCCTGGTTGACTGTGAAGTGCCGTGCTTGACCGACGCGGTGAACGCCTGGAAAGCGGCTTGCCCGGATACAGATCGGCCCGTAAACCCATCTTCCCAGAGACGGTGGGATGAGCCGCTCTGCAGGTTGGTACGGAATAATCTTATCAATACGTCCACCAATTCTGCTGAGCGTGCCCGCCTGCTGGCTGTGGGTGAGTGGGAGTCGGGGCTGTGGCTTCAAGCACTCCCGTCACCCAACATAGGCACTATGCTGGGTGACACTACCTTTCGGCTCGCTACCTGCCTGCGTTTGGGCGCTCCTTGCGGGGCTCCGCATCGCTGTCAGTGCGGTGAAGCTGTCGACTGCCTTGGACACCATGGCCTATCCTGCAGTAGGAGCGCAGGCCGGATAGCACGGCACGCCAGCATTAATGACATCATCCGTCGTGCTCTTGTCACCGCCGGGGTGCCAGCTGTTTTAGAACCCAACGGCCTGGCACGCGACGATGGAAAGAGACCAGACGGAATGACCATAATGCCCTGGAAGTTAGGCAGACCTTTGGTGTGGGATGCAACATGTGTCGACACCCTTGCGCCATCCCATCTTCCTAGCACGGTGGGTTGTGCTGGGGCAGCTGCTGCAGGTGCAGAAAACCTCAAACGGCGAAAATATTGCAACCTGATTGGGACTTATATGTTCGAGCCGTTTGGGGTTGAAACACTAGGGCCATGGGGTCCGAGTGCCCACTTGGTATTTCGGGATATCGCCAAGCGGTTAGTCGACTCTTCACGTGACCAGAGGGCTGGCCTATATCTTGGTCAAAGAATTAGCATTGCCATACAACGTGGCAATGCTGCCAGCCTTTTGGGCACTGTTCCTGTTGACAGCGATGCGGATGAATTCTTTGATGCCCTATAATGATTGTTTATTTTTTCATATAATTGTACATATTATTATAGTTTATGTTTTAGCTTATATTATGTAAATATTTAATTTTTGGAGAAATAAATGTAAGTACATTTTATCTTGCACAAAGTTTTATCAAAATCATATAATCGCATACAACCCGAATCTCTTCAAAGTGAGAGTGAACAGGCTTCTTCTGCGTAAGCTCACTCCATCGTCGACTTTGTCTTTGTCACCTCTGAACTAGACTATTATAGAGTCAAGAGCAAACACATTTCAAATTAATTAAAAAATTTAAAAAATCCATTCAGTAGTTTTTGCGTGAAAGAGTAATAAACATCCATCCATCCTCACAAACAGGATATTAGTAGGTTAGGAATTAGTAGAAAGTAGGATTATGGATTTAGTCAATATAAAAAATTTAGAAAAACTGCTAATTTCTATTCTATTCGTTCCGTTTTCACCCTTTCCCTAAGGGACCCTAGCGCCGCCCACACAATGGAAGTTTCGGCGTCAATTGAACGTTTCCTAACATAGCGCTTGATATCGGGCATGCAGATTATAATACATGTCACTTGACAATACATGAAACGAAACCAACATTGCCGGGATTATCAGGTTGTTCTGCTTTTGTTATGTAACATGACGCCTGGTTTCCCCGAAGGTATAGACAGAGGTATACAATACACCCTCATTTCGCCAGTTATGTTCAATTCCCATGAATTTATTTATTTATTAAACACTTAGGCTCAATTTACACCGCCGCGGAACGGAATGGAAGCGACTTTTTGAAGTGAAACTTCTTTACGCACGCTTGACTTGGGGAGTAAGCTGGCGGACGCGTGACGTAAGCGTTATGAAAAGTGTAATCTGGCGAGGCGAACGGGAGTTGAGTGGGGGATATAAGCAAGAGAAAGCAGTGCGCGCGCACATTTTCTTTCTCTCTTCCTCTCATAGCCAAATACGTTTGAAGTTTCACTTCAGTCGTGTGGTCATAAGCACACTCGGTTTTTTTTTGTACAAAGCATTATGAACTTTATGTCTGTATTATAACGCACAAATTAGATACACCCATACGCACAGACCGCGCATCTCCTGAAAAATTATCGCGCATTCTTGGGAATTCCCGCAGTAACAAGCTCGTATCTAGTTTATACCTACGTTAGATTGACATAAAGTTCATTTTGCTATTATGGAAACTCGATTCCACTCCGTTCCGTGGCAGTGTAAATTGAGCCTTATCAATTGGGGCCTCCCTCTCACCAAGAGAAGGCCTGTGTCCCAGCAGTAGGAATATTATAAGCTGATTGTGTTATTTAACAGGGCATAGATCCAGGCTAAGGCCTGCTACTGAGAAATTCTTAATAGAAAAACCCAATAACACTTTGCCTGACATGGAAATCGAACCCGGGGCCACATGCTCAGTCGCACTTGCGATCTCTAGAACGATGAAGTAGACTTACTCCCATAAATAGCTTAATGAGGAAACCAAGCTATAATTCACTGCTGAATTAGTCCCTGGGGCCCATCTTCAGTAGCTATTCCCTGGTGTACGATTCACACCTGACGAAGCGCGACGGAGCGCATCGAAGCGCATTATGCAACGAATTAAAGTTACTTTAGCATACTGTTATTGTCTGTTGCAAAACCAATGTGAAGTTTGCTAACGCAGATTGGGACGAGTCGCGCCGCAACACAACGCTTTGCAAAAAAACCGAGTGTGCTTATGACCACACGACTGAAGTGAAACTTCAAACGTATTTGACTATGAGAGGAAGAGAGAAAGAAAATGTGCGCGCGCACTGCTTTCTCTTGCTTATATCCCCCCCTCAACTCCCGTTCGCCTCGCTTGATCACACTTTTCGTAACGCTTACGTCACGCGTTCGCCAGCTCACTTCCCAAGTCAAACGTGTGTAAAGAAGTTTCACTTTAAAAATTTCTTCATCACTTTCATACATTTTCTATGAAACAGCGAACACTACCAGGCGAGCCGCACCGCACTTTTTTGCATGAAAATGCGTTGCGCTACGGGCCCGTTGCGGTTGTAATGTGATCTTGCCTTTGAATGAATAGGTTACGCACCATTAGTTTTTTAAATTGCACCGAAAATATGACTTATTATTTTTCCTATTATGTTCATTCATCTAAACAAACACTATAAAGTAAAAACTTTTTAACAAAAATATAAACCGACTTCCAAAAAAAACACTACAAAGTAAAAAATAACTTTAATTTCGGAAGTCGGTGTCTTTGGATCTGTATTTTAGTTTTTTGCCACCGACTTCCGAAATTAAAGTTATATTTTTTACTTTGTAGTGTTTTTTTTTCGGAAGTCGATTTTTTTTTAAGTGAAACTTCTTTACGCACGCTTGACTTGGGGAGTAAGCTGGCGAACGCTTGACATAAGCGTTACCAAAAGTGTGATCGGGCGAGGCGAACGGGAGTTGAGTGGGGGATATAAGCAGGAGAAAGCAGTGCGCGCGCACATTTTCTTTCTCTCTTCCTCTCATAGCTAAATACGTTTGAAGTTTCACGTCAGTCGTGTGGTCATAAGCACACTCGGTTTTTTTTTAAATCAGCCCAGCCGTCTTCAAGTACCTAATCAGGGAAATTAATAAAATAAAAAGATTCCGACGAACTGAGAACCTCCTCCTTTTTTGAAGTCGGTTAAAAACAGATTATTTGTTTGTAAGGTAATCTCTAGAAGTAATAATCCGAATACAAAAATTATTTCACTGATAGAGATACATATAGTACTGCTGGTTGCTATCGAATATGTTGTATGGTATAATTACCTTCCATGGAAGCAGAAGCTAGTTATGAATAAAAAAAAAACCGGCCAAGTGCGAGTCGGACTCGCCCATGAAGGGTTCCGTAGCAGCAAGTAACATAATATAAAAGTTCTTGTAGTTCGTTGTAACTTTGTGAAAGGTAAATTGCGGTTTTCGATTTATGACGTATTAAAAAAAAACTACTGACTAGATCTCGTTCAAACCAATTTTCGGTGGAAGTTTACATGGTAATGTACATTATATATATTTTTTTTATTTTATCATTCTCTTATTTTAGAAGTTAGAGGGGGGGACACACACATTTTACCACTTTGGAAGTGTCTCTCGCGCAAACTATTCAGTACAGAAAAAAATGATATTAGAAACCTCAATATCATTTTTGAAGACCTATCCATAGATATCCCACACGTACAGGTTTGATGAAAAAAAATTTTTAGAGTTTCAGTTGTAAGTATGGGAAACCCCAAAATTTATTGTTTTTTTTCTATTTTTGTGTGAGAATCTTACTGCGGTTCACAGAATACATCTACTTACCAAGTTTCAACAGTATAGTTCTTATAGTTTCGGAAAAAAGTGGCTGTGACATACGGACGGACGGACAGACAGACAGACATGACGAATCCATAAGGGTTCCGTTTTTTGCCATTTGGCTACGGAACCCTAAAAAGACGGGTTGCACTCAGGGAGTGCCGGCAGAAGTGAAAACTTGAATATTAACGTTGTGCATTTTTGATATTTTTCATTTATAGATGCACTTTGTTCAATTTCCATATTTTAAACACTTTAATATCACGAATTTTACGAATACACAGCAGTGTGGCCACTACACAGACGGTCGAGCCATCAGCTGTCACCATCCATGGATGCGCGTGACACGCTGTAACATAAACACACACGAACATTCGCGCAAGCGCCCTACGCCGCCTAAACGAAACAGCAGGCATACATTTTCGCCACGTCGTAGAAAGAGAGGGGGATACTTCCCGCGCCGGCTGTCTACTCTCCATCCGTCTTACAAATTTTCGATCAGGTCACGTGTCCTGACGCGTGTTTAACATTTTTTACCCATTACAAAAAAAGTGTACAACACCGATAAAGAAGTTTTCACTTCAATTCGAGTCTCGCAAAGTGATGTGTGATTAACCTCTTCGTTGAGTGTAACTTAACCAATCTTAATCATCGCTCACTTGTGGTTAAGGAAAACATCGCGAAGAAATCTAAACATAGTAGATAGAAATTATTATCAAGTAGCACGCCTCCATACTGCTCAAAACACATTACTTCTTTGTAGGAGGCCTTTGCTCTATAGTGGCACAATTAGGGTGATAGTATAAAGTTTGATGACACATGCCAAATCACACACAAACACGTAATAAGTGTGCAGCCACATGAATGCGACCACAGACTACACAACGCGGCTTACACAACATTAACAGGCTCGTGTTTCAGATTAGTCAACAGTCAAACAGTGATTAGGCTCATAGGCGGCATGCTTTGCTGCGGTTGTGGAGGTCGTTGGCAATGATGACGTCATTGCCAACGACCCCCACAACTCCGTTGACGGCTATCAGTATCGTTGTTGCGTTTTAGCATGACAATAGCGGTCATTATCCGTTTCTTAATATATCACAGGAACCAAAACGATTAGCTTTGTATAATTTTTATTCATTTGTAAAAATGGTGAAGATCACGATAGATGACGATTCAGGTGGTTTTTAACCGACTTCAAAAAAGGAGGAGGTTCTCAATTCGGATGTTTATTGAGGTAAAGATTGAAGATTCTGTCAATAAATGTAGGTGAGTCAATGACCGCTATTGCCGTTCTAAAACGCAACAACTATAGTAGATGAGCACTTTGCTTTTAACCATATTTTGATAAGGGCACATTGTTTTGTAATATAATAAACCACAAAATACACGATCGTGTGAAAAACGAATAATAATACATGAAGAATGCATCATGACGTAGAGTCGCGGAAATGAAGTGCTTAGCAAATTGCCTTTTAATTTGTATGGTCCGTATAACCAAATCAAGTTACGATTTGAATAATCAAAGTCATTCAATACTTGTACGGTCAGCAACAAAAGTCGATTAACCACTTCAGTTTTTTTAATCTTAGTTATTGAGCAAAATATTTGTTCAGAGTTGCATTAGAAGAAATTTTTTTAGAATATAAACTCTTTGCTATTATGTGAAAAGCTAAAAAGCAGTTTATTGAAAAAAATTGTTGTCAATTCAATAACATGTAAAAATGACAGTGTTAATCGACTTTCGTTGCTGACTGTACCACGGCAAAATTGCAAATGGCTATAAAACATTCAATAGGTAATGGTTTTTAACATTTTTTTTCTTTTTTTTTTCCACATAGCATCAAGTTTTTTACTCACAACTACTCATATTATGTATAAGAATAACGGAATTAACTTTCGATAATATACCACAAAAAACCGAAATTCCAATGTGCGCGAAGTTGTGTGCATCAGAAACTTACTCCGAAAACAAACCAAAACAGTCTAGTTTTAGGTGTTTGTTTACACAAAAATTAATATGAACATACTTTTACAGTCACAAACATTTTTTAATACAACAAATATTAAAATTTCGAAATAAAACACTGCACATAAAAATGAAAAAAATAGTAAAACGAAAAAAGAAAAAAAATCTCTAATGATACTTTAATTATAATAAATTTACAATAAACATAAGAGCTTCATAGTTAAAGATAAATAATAGTTAATAATTTGACCATTAGGATAGATCCTAAATGTACCACTTTGCAAAACTTCAGGCATTTTAATCTGCGCACTGTGAATATCAAAGTATATCTAGCTCCAAGTGTTTTTGTTTTTATTTCATAGAAAAGATACTGAAAATAATAAAAACAAACTATTAAATATACAAACTTGATATAGGAGAAATAATAATTGATACTCGTAGAACTCAAATTTCGTAGATCCGCGTTTGATACGAGTATGCCCGACAAGTAAGGTATATCAAGTCCCCTGTACTAAAACTAATTGTATGTATGAAGGACAAATAAATAAATAATTATCTACGTCATATATCTCGTATTTGCTCCATCTTGGCCTTCCTATAAGCAGCCCAAATAAGACTTCTTGCAGCATTTTCTACAACAAGGATACTTCCGAGGTGTTCTCGATTCTTTTCCTTTAGACTTGGCTCCGAATCCTTTCGACTTAGACTGCTTTCTCATTTCCCCAAAGTTCGGACATTCTTCAGTCACGCCCTCATGCCTATTAGAGGCCTGTCTAAGCCTGTACTGCCTTATCTTTGCTTTCTCGGCTTCTCTTAATTTCAACCATTTGTCCAACCTCACTTGGAGTGCAAGTACATTCCTCACTTTTTCGTCCTTGATTCTACTTAACTCTTCGTTATTTTTAAACATCCCCGTGGCCATTATACCATGTTTGATGTAGTCGTAGCCACCCTCTTTGTAGATAGCACCACCACCACCACCTATAGATGTAAGTGGCAGGCTTCCTTGTCGCCTTCCATCTTCATTAAAAATTGAGCTGTTAGCAGTTTTTGATATGGTTGTCTGATTTGAGGCGCATTCTTTAGAATTGTTGCATGCTTGTGCAAATTCAAGTTCTGTGCCGTTGAACTTGTCTATGAGTGCAAGCAACTCTTGCATGTACGCTATGCCTTGTTTAGCATCAGAATCGTTACTTTTTTCTAATGTTTTTATTGTGTCTTCGACGGCGTTATTGATTTGGTTGTAGATTTCTACCTTTTCTTTTTTCAAGTCTTGTATTTGCTTTGTTTGATTCCCTTCTACTACGGCTGCTATTTTTATACTTGCACAATTTATTGCACAGATACTATGTATTACCACAATCAACAGACAAGTTTTCATTTTTGTTATATTCGTGAGGGCCAAGTTCTACTTGTGCGTGGAACTCAGTGCGTTTTATTTCTTTGAATAATTTTATGTAGCTCGTTCTCAATATGATATTTTATTTACTATCGTATCGTATTTCAATTTTACAATTTGATTTACTGCTGCTGATTATGTTTTTCAATTGAAATATTCTCCTCTTTGACTGTGTTTGTACATGTAACGGATTTATTTCGTTTATTTACATTGCAGAATGCGTTTGAAACTCCGATATACATTTGCTAGTTTAAAAAGTATGTCAAGGTATCATATCGGCAGGCCAACCATTAAAAGGTGACTGGGACAGACTGGATGCTGAAGGCGGAGGACAGGGTGTTGTAGCGCAGCCTGGGAGAGGCCTGTGTGCAGCAGAGGACTGCGATAGGCGGATTTGTTTGATTAATATCGGCAGGTTGATATAAATCTTGCTAGAACTAGAACGGATCCCCCGTTAACGGTTATAATTTCAATAATTATTTAAATAATTATATGTACTGACCGAGCCTGTACCACTGTTTGCAGGGTAGCACAAGATGACAGTAATGATTGCACCGCACAAGGTTCAACATCGCTTGACACCGCACACAGCGCATCCCCTTTAAACTAACAACGAACTTAGACTGTTTCTATTGTAAAATGCAAATCCAAGACGGCGTCGTTAGCAAATCTTTAATTTCCACTCGCGGATACACTTTGCCTTTGTAATGGACATTTGTGGATATTAAAACAGCGATATAAAAGATATTTTCTGACTGTGTGATTCTAATTTCTAACAGATCTGCGTGGTTATCGAAAGCAGCAACGTTATATATTATACTAGCTGCGCCCCGCGGTTTCACCTGCATAAGTTTTGATCCCGTGGGAATATCGGGATAAAAACTATCCTATGTCCTTTCCCGGAACACAAACTATCTGTATACCAAATTTCATCTAAATCGGTTTATTGGTTTAGGCGTGAAAAGGTAACATACAGACAGACAGAGTTACTTTCGAATTTATAATATTAGTATAGTATAGATTAGTATATTAGTGTGGATGGATTACAGTAAAGAAGCCAGGAAATTATTTATTAAGTAAATTGACCACCACCTTAAATTGTCCGAATATTCAAATCACAACTGTCTTTCATTCTCTTTACTTTGGTTTTCTTAGAGGAGTCGGTCAGTCAAAGCTAGTTGCCCATTCCAAAGCGTAGTACTCGTAGGTTCCTATGGAAAAGAGTGGGCAAGAAACTATATGAACACTTTTAAAATAAAATATCGTCGTTTTCAAGGCCCAACAATTGAAATCAACAACAAACCAAAATCTTACGTCTATCGCCATCGATAAAGACGTCGCTAATCGAATTACATCGACGTTACGGTGATCGACGCGAACGGGTTGAGACGGCCGGGCGGGCCAACGAGCGACTCATCTGCATAATATTGTTATTTCAATATCAAATGATGTTTTGAAGATTGTGTGATGAACGTGATGGCCTATGAATAAATTTATTAGTAATTTCTTAGAAATGCTAAATGGTTAAGAAGATTAAGGTTTAATACAATTCAGATTTCATTAAGTTTGTGGGATTTGGAATAATGGGATAAATAAATTCTTACTAGCGCAGTGCTTCGCACGGTATTTACGCCTTGAAAAAACATTAAGATATCTTTATTATATGTTAGTTTAATAATAATGTATACTTTACACAAACAGATTTAAGATATTGTAAATAATTTAATGTCTTTGACTTTACATAAACCTTTCCTTTTCAAAAACACATCAATATCCATTGCGGAATTTAGATCTAGCAGTCACTCAGACATACCTACATGAAAAGCAACTTTGTTAGTCTAACTTTATTATATCAATAGCAACTATATATTTTTAACCGACTTCTAAAAAAGGAGGAGGTTCTCAATTCGGATGTTTGTATTTTTTTTTTTTTTTTTATGTTTGTTCCCGCATAACTCCGTCGCTTGCCAACCGATTTGAAAAATTCTTTTTTTGTTGGAAAGGGTATACTTCCAAATAGTCCCATGAAAATTTTATCGAAATTGGACAAGTTGTTTTCGAAAAATTAACAAAAATCTAAAAAATTATCTACATTGTCTACATTAACGATCTTTTCGTTTACATTTTTGTGGGGTAGGTACAACTAAAAAGTGGAAAATAAAAACTTTTTTACAAAAAAAAAAAACAACCGACTTAAAAAAAAAACACTACAAAGTGATAATAGTACATTATGATACATGTGTGCTATGTTGATCATTAAACTCGAGGCGGTATTATTCGCGCGAGCCGTAGGCGAGCGCGATAAGGTAGCCGAGAGTTTAATTATCAATGCACACGCGTATCATACGACGTTTTTCAATACACTTGTGAGGGAAAAAACAGACTTGTATTGTTAAATATTAACTTGTATGGAAAATGGCGGGCTTGGTTTGTCATTCCGCGCGCCGCGCTGACGTGCGCGCGCAGGTTTACCCATAGAGTAAGTAATGGTCATTCCTATACCTGCGCGCGCATTGCTAGCGCGGCGCGCGTTTTTTTTCTTAAAGGCAAACACAAAACCGATATAGAGCCTATAGAAAAAATATAAGAAACACAAAATAATGTTAAGACTGATCGTAGTGTTGTCGTATGTCAAATTGTAGTTTAGTTAGTATGGAATTAGAAAGTACTATTTGCATAGAGAAATATACATTAATTCAGTGAGAATCCGCAATAATAGAACGCCAGTGGTCTTTTCCGTTTGGTTACGGGAGGGACGACGGAAAATTATAAGGTGCATCCAGACAGAGCGAGCCATGCGCCGCAAGTGCTTTTTTTTGTATGTTAGACGCCTCAGCCTGAGGCAACCATACATATAAAAAAATTTTTACAATTCGCAGGTCAGTATCAGGTTGTATCTTGATCAAAATGTATATTTATATAATAGATATGTATTTAAAGAATTATAGTCATTAGAATCATTAATATATAAATTTAAGTTAGATTTGTTCCCTAAGAACTTTTCATAAGAGATTTGTTCTTATGGAACAAATCTAACTTAGAAAGATGTATTTAATGATTCTAATGATTATAATTCTGTAAATACGTATCTGTTATAGTCGCGAATCATATTTTGATCAAGATACAACCTGACACTGACCTGAAAATTGCAAAAAACGTTAGAAAAATTTTAATTTCGTGGGCTACAACTGCGCATTCATCTTAAGGTAATAGTACATTATGATACATGTGTGCTATGTTGATCATTAAACTCGAGGCGGTATTATTCGCGCGAGCCGCAGGCGAGCGCGATAAGGTAGCCGAGAGTTTAATTATCAATGCACACGCGTATCATACGACGTTTTTCAACACACTTGTGAGGAAAAAAACAGACTTGTATTGTTAAATATTGACTTGTATAGATAATGGCGGGCTTGGTTTGTCATTCCGCGCGCCGCGCTGACGTGCGCGCGCAGGTTTACCCATAGAGTAAGTAAAACCGATATACAGCCTATAGAAAAAATATAATAAACACAAAATAATGTTAAGACTGATCGTAGTGTTGTCGTATGTCAAATTGTAGTTTAGTTAGTATGGAATTAGAAAGTACTATTTGCATAGAGAAATATACATTAATTCAGTGAGAATCCGCAATAATAGAACGCCAGTGGTCTTTTCCGTTTGGTTACGGGAGGGACGACGGAAAATTATAAGGTGCATCCAGACAGAGCGAGCCATGCACCGCAAGTGCATTTTTTTGTATGTTAGATGCCTCAGCCTGAGGCAACCATACATATAAAAAAATCATTTGCGGCACATGCCTCGCTATGTGTGGATGCACCCTTAGGTGAATGCGGAGTGGTAGACCGCGAAATTTTTTTTAAGTTTTTTACAATTCGCAGGTCAGTATCAGGTTGTATCTTGAACAAAATGAATATTTATATAATAGATAAGTACTTATTTAAAGAATTATAGTCATTAGAATCATTAATATATATATTTAAGTTAGATTTGTTCCCTAAGAACTTTTCCATAAGAGATTTGTTCTTATGGAACAAATCTAACTTAGAAAGATGTATTTAATGATTCTAATGATTATAATTCTGTAAATACGTATCTGTTATAGTCGCGAATCATATTTTGATCAAGATACAACCTGACACTGACCTGAAAATTGCAAAAAATGTTAGAAAAATTTAATTTCATGGGCTACAACTGCGCATTCATCTTAAGGTAAATAAATTTTAGTTCATCTTGGGACCAAGGACAATTCAGACTATTTAAAAAAAAAAGTAAAATATGGCTCACGGATTCTTTTTGGCATGAAGTCTCTTTGAAGAGTTTAAAAAAAAAACGCACTTCTCCGACCTCCGACTAGTAAATTAAATAGTTATCTGTGGAAATAAAGCACGAGTACCGTAACGTAAAGAAAAAGCACGCGTTTGTAATACACTGCGTTATGGATCTAAAAGCTGTGCATTAAGAGCCATTTTACGAGCAAGTGTGTTGAAAATAAATTTTAGTTCATCTTGGGACCAAGGACAATTCAGACTATTTAAAAAAAAAGTAAAATATGGCTCGCGGATTCTTTTTGGCATGAAGTCTCTTTGAAGAGATTTAAAAAAAACGCACTTCTCCGACCTCCGACTAGTAAATTAAATAGTTATCTGTGGAAATAAAGCACAAGTACCGTAACGTAAAGAAAAAGCACGCGTTTGTAATACACTGCATTATGGATCTAAAAGCTGTGCATTAAGAGCCATTTTACGAGCAAGTGTGTTGAAAATAACTTTAATTTCGGAAGTCGGTGTCAAAAAACGAAAATGCGGAACCAACGACACCGACTTCCGAAATTAAAGTTATTTATCACTTTGTAGTGTTTTTTTTTTGACGTCGGTTGTTTTTTTTTTTGTAAATGGTAAACTATTTATTTTATAATAACCATTTACAACGTACAAATTTCAAGTAATCTGATGAGTAGTATACCGTAAACTGAGCATCACGGTGATATCAAATTCCCAAGCAACTTATTGCGTACAACAAAGGCAACAAAAAAGTTGCCCGTCTACACCGATATATATAAATCATCGTCGATATTAATTTGTTAACTGACTGGCGTGTTCGGCGAGTTAATGGGTAATGGCGAGTTTAAGCCAGATTGACATAAAGTCTTATTTAATAAACTAGACGTTTTGTTCAGTTAATAAGTTAACGAGTTAATGGGCTTCGTTGAATGAGGGTTGAGGTGACAGGACCCAAGATGTATAGAATGGATGCCTTAAATTGTTTGCCCATAGGCTGTTAGATTAACAGTGGATTCAATTCTACTGGACTCTGATCACATACTTATACATACTTATTGATGTTATTTGCTGGCATGCTAAAAAGATAAAAAAATTACCAAAAGAAAAAGAATGATATCGCTAGCCTAAACACAAGGAAGTTTAACATGTACACTAGTTATAAACCACGCTTCGAACTCTTTCTTGTCACAATTTATTTTAATGTCTTTAAGTTATGTTAAGACGATAATATGGCTAGGGGGTGACTACCGAGATAACAACTAATAGAGAAGTGTGGAAGAAAAAGAAATGTTGCACCGTCCACAAATAAATTGGGATAAGGGCAGGAGAATGATAATGATGATTAAGTTCTAGAGTAGGTTTTATTATTTACTAGCTGCGCCCCGCGGTTTCACGCGGTTTCGCGGTTTCGGTATAAGTGTCGATCCCGTGGGAAAAGTGTTATACCTATGTGTTTTTCTGATTTATAAGCTATTATTATTGTAAGTTTCATCAAAAACTATTGAACAAAAACCACCCTCATAAACTTTCGTGTTTATAATATTAGTAGGATTTTTTACGTAAATTAAAAATTCGCAAACTGCTAGAAATGTGTAATCTAATTATCAATCACTGCTCTATTTAGGCCAGATCTTATGGATAATTATGGTAAATTATTATCACATAACTGGCGACATGTGGGTGAACCTACTATATAGGCAGAAACGCGTTTCCCTATCCAATCAAGGAAAACGCGTGATGTTATGTTATAATCATAAAATTAAGTTACCTGCGTGTTCATATTGTGATTTCTTATTATAAAGTCAAACATTCTCATTTGCTCCTCAAGATCGGCCAGACGCGAAGAAGCAACTCTTGAGATGTAAATGCACTTGGAAACAATTGAACGCCTTCATCGCTGGCACCGGCCGAGACATGGCGAGACAGACGGGCTGCTGCACGCCACTCATTGTTGATGGTGTTCGTTAATTTGTGAAGACCTTCTAAGTGCTGTGGCTTTACATTTATTTTATTACTTGCGACCCGCCCCTGCTTGTTAAGGGTTAACTTGACAAACCATTGGAATTTATTTATTACATGTAGGTAAGTTAGTGTATAATATAATTAGTGTCATCATCTGCCTAGCCTTTTCCCAACTATGTTGGGGTTGGCTTCCGGATGCTGCTGAATACCGGTATTTTACACAAAGCGAATACCTACTATACCTCTTGATAAGACTGGTTGTCAGACTTTCGGGCTTTTGACGACACGTAGCTACTGTCAAAGATCCACGAATGACAGCCGGAACTAAAAGCTTAACGTGCTTTTCGAGGCATGGAGGGGTCTCGGTATGTAAACATGGTCACCCATCCACGGACCAACCGCAAAGTTTAAAATTAATGTATTAAGAAACTACCGCCGCCATCTTTTTTTTTCAATCCATTTCACGAAACTATTTCACAAAACTTTTTTACAAAAAAAACAACCGACTTCAAAAAAAACACTACAAAGTGAAAAATAACTTTAATTTCGGAAGTCGGTGTCTTTGGTTCCGCATTTTCGTTTTTTGACACCGACTTCCGAAATTAAAGTTATTTTTCACTTTGTAGTGTTTTTTTTGAAGTCGGTTGTTTTTTTTGTAAAAAAGTTTTTATTTTTCACTTTTTAGTTGTACCTACCCACATAAATTCAATTAACACTAGTGCATTGAAGAATTGAAGACACAACTCGAAGAATCATCAAAATTCACATAAAAATGCCGGAGATGCAGTACATTTATGCATATAACTTCGTACATAAGAATAATTACCTAATGTATTATATACTAAAACCTTCCTGAAAGTATGTAGATCACACTCATGAAAGAATTATCAAAATCGGTTCAGCAGTTTTTGAGATAATCGCGGACATACAAACATACATACATACATACATACATACATACATACATACATACGGGTCGAATACAGAACCTCCTTTTTTAAAGTCGGTTAAAAATGGTTAGGTACCAACAGCCTGTCAACGTCATTCGAGCGCCAAAGGATCCTTTAAAACAACAGTGTTGTAGATGACTCTCCTATAAATTAGGTGTTACAAACACAATCCAAACCACATTAAGTAAATCTTAATTAACAAATGGCACTAGTTAGGCCAGATTGAAGCACGATAGCGCGTGAACACTCGCGCCAGTAGCTATCTGCTAGTGCTGGCGGCTAGTAAAACAGTCTAGTGCAGCACCAGTTCTGTTGAGACAAGAACCACGTTATCTTATAACTAGATGAATTTAGGTAAATGACTGTACGGAGCACGCAGAAATATCAGTTGGAACGGCCTTTTAAATATTTTATGAAGACCTGAGGGGTAATTCACGTAATTTTATAATCGTTTATAGTCTGATCTCAGTCTCAATCTGTCAAAAATACCTCTAATTTTCCTACATTTTTGACAAGTTTTTGACATTGATTGTCGCTGAGATGAGATTGTAGATTTTGAACGTTTTTTATTTATTAAGAGAATTGGCCTTCTGATATTAGATTGTCACATGGGTCTAGTAGACATTGCGAGACAGCTGAACGTGGAGGGTTGGGTTCGATTCCCAGGCCGGAATTTTTTAATGGAGTTATCCTTTAGGAATTTTTCAGAAGGAACCTGGAGTCTAGTATTGCCCGATGAAAGGTTCGCCCTTTTAACATAAAAAACAAAAACAGTTTCACTCCGGGAGTGCCGACAGAAGTGAAAACAAAACACAAACAGAATACTTTGCCATCACTCACTGATATATCGGATATACATTAAAAGCGAGTACATCCCGAGGACAGCCGAACACATCCGAAGTGGTGTCGGTTACAGCCGTTGAGTCGTAACAGCGTATCAAACAAACAAACTCACATTCGCATTTATAATATTAGTTAGGAAGTTATGATTTGTTAACCACCTCAATCTATCTACATAATATATATATTTTGATATTCTATGAACGCCGAGAGAGGACGCCCTAGAAGGACCTTATGTGTGGTTGTGACCTTATTGGTGATGTTCTTCAGAAAGGTCAGTTGCGTAGTACGCAACCGGCGTGCCTGTATGGTCAGCAGGGCAATTCTCGTAATTTTAAGAACGTTCAAAGTCTGATCTCAAACTGTCATCTGTCAAAAAAAAACCGAGTACCTACATCCCGAGGACAGCCGAACACATCTAAATGTAGCGCGGTGTTGCACTAGTTCAATAGTTATTATAATGCGCTAGTTCAATGGTTTTTTTTCCATTTGAAGAAAAATAAACAACGCGCCTAAAGAAGTTTTCACTTCAAAATACCTCTAAATTACTATTTTTGACAAATTTTTGACATTTTTTTGTCGCCGAGATGAGGCTGCGATTAGATTTTTAACTTGTTAAATTACGAGAATTAGCCTTCTGCCCCTTTATTTACAAACACTCGATATGCTTCCGTATCGTATCGAACATTAATCATTGTTATCGTAGGAGTCTTCTCAACGCTGTTCACAAGTCCAAAACCCGAAAATTTTGTCAGTTTAAATCAAATAGACGCCCGCTATTCTTCCAACAGCTATTTGCTGTTGAGGGCAAGTCAAATCAGGTTATCGAAATGTCAGGTTTTCGATACGATAGCCTGTCGTATGGTTGTGAATCAGGGCTCTGATGTATGAACGTAATCGAAGCAAATAAAGTATATAAGGTTCGGAAAAGGTGGCGTACTGTAGTTTCTACCTACCGCCATGGGGAGAAGACGTGACTTTAAATACGTATGTATAAACTTCTGAAAATTCTCTACGTAGTGACGTAAGACGGGCGGGGGAGGTACAGACGCGCGGCGGGCTGCAATTACCGGAATGCAATTAGAGCAAGCGATTCTGTGACAGAGCCCAAACCGACAACGGACAGGTGCGAGTCTTATACTGATGCCATAGTAAGTAACAAGTTACAGAGTTGTGTTGACATACTGCTAGATTATCTGTACAATTAGTGATTGATGGTTTTTAGGCTGTGGTAAGATATGGATAGGAATTTAGGGATGAATTAAATATTTTGAATGTCATTGTGAATGGTTTTGTAGTGAGTTCCTTTGTACTTTCTACTTGCATGAGGTCCTGGTTTTGATTCTCAGGTCGGGTAAAGTGTTATCGGGTTTTTCCGCCAGGAATTTTTCAGTAGCAGCCTGGGGTCTGGATTTGTGCCCGTTTGTTGGTGGCAATAGGCTCACCCTCTGTTACATGTGAGTAAACATAACTAGCGAAATGTGGGTGTATACTATAAGTACATCTCTGTCTAACCCTTCACGAAAAATAGGCGTGATGCTATGTTAGGTACTTTGCTTTGCTGTCAAAACTTAGAATTTTAAAGATTGAAACCTCCTGAAGCAGGAAAAGTGTTTACGAATAGCCAAAACGTTGATTGAAAAGGTAAAGAAAACAAATCCATCTTTTGTGCACACAGCACGCTCAAATCCACTGATCTCTTAAAGGAACAATCTTGAATAGTGAATACATCTAGTAACATAAAACAAGATTGGTATGTTGTACGCAGATGTCATAAATGAATGGAATAATACAACAATGTCGCTTAAGTATGTCTGCAATGTGCATAAAAAAAACAACCGACTTCAAAAAAAAACACTACAAAGTAAAAAATAACTTTAATTTCGGAAGTCGGTGTCTTTGGTTCCGCATTTTCGTTTTTTGACACCGACTTCCGAAATTAAAGTTATTTTTTACTTTGTAGTGTTTTTTTTTGAAGTCGGTTGTTTTTTTTTGTAAAAAAGTTTTTATTTTTCACTTTTTAGTTGTACCTACCCCACACAAATTCAATTAACACTAGTGCATTGAAGACACGACTCGAAGAATCATCAAAATTCACAAAAAATGCCGGAGATGCAGTACATTTATGCATATAACTTCGTACATAAGAATGATTACCAAATGTATTATATACTAAAACCTTCCTGAAAGTATGTAGATCACACTCATGAAAGAATTATCAAAATCGGTTCAGCAGTTTTTGAGATAATCGCGGACATACAAACATACATACATACATACATACATACATACATACATACATACATACGGGTCGAATACAGAACCTCCTTTTTTAAAGTCGGTTAAAAAGAGACGGAAAGTGTGCAGTCAGGAAACTTGATTGTTCAGCAAATTGATTCACTACATCAATTTGTCATGTTATTGCCATTTCATACGACTGACAAAGAAAGACATTTGTGATTTATATTTATTTACAAACGGGTTATACGCGGTAAATTTTTCAGCGGTTTACAAACTAAGGATAATGAGCCTATCAGTAGTATAACATGACAAGATTTTTTTTGGTAATAAATTCCAAAAAAAAATAACAATGTTAAAGTATTCTTAAGTTAGTATTCCAAGTTTGTTTGGAATTTTGTTGTTTTATATATTTACTTCGTACCGCCTCAGAATATGAAATACATTCGCTTTTTTTTTTCGTGAGTTTCCCATGTTTTAATAGTTATTTTGCCATTTGGGGCGGAGACAAATCCAAGAAATCAAAGATCATAAAATCGGTCCAGCCGTTCTTAAGTTATAAATGGTGTAACTAACCCGACTTTATTTTATATATACAGATTTATTTGCACAAAAAACACTTAAAAGAGAAACAACCGACTTCAAAAAAACACTACAAAGTGAAAAATAATTTTAATTTCGGAAGTCGGTGTCGTTGCTTCAGCATTTTCGTTTTTTGACGCGACTTCCGAAATTAAAGTTATTTTTCACTTTGTAGTGTTTTTTTTGAAGTCGGTTGTTTTTTTTGTATAAAAGTTTTTATTTTTCATTTTTTAGTTGTACCTACCCCACACAAATTCAATTAATACTAGTGCATTGAAGACACGACTCGAAGAATCATCAAAATTCACAAAAAATGCCGGAGATGCAGTACATTTATGCATATAACTTCGTACATAAGAATAATTACCTAAAGTATTATATACTAAAACCTTCCTGAAAGTATGTAGATCACACTAATGAAAGAATTATCAAAATCGGTTCAGAAGTTTTTGAGATAATCGCGGACATACAAACATACATACATACATACGGGTCGAATACAAAACCTCCTTTTTTAACCCTTTCGCGAGCAATACTATTTGCACCTCCGATTTTCGTTTTATTTATTCTAAACATTGTGAAATAACATTCGTAAAACAATACTAATAGATTTCCCCCCCCCCCCCCCCCCCCTTTATTTTGGGCTACGGCAATATCTTTGCCAATGCCTGTTTGTGACTTTTTATTTGGCGGAATTCAAATTGTTGTAACAATATTCTAAGAGATGGCGTTAGCTGTCTACAGTTGCACAATATCAATATACATACTTCATACATTTTGGCGCAACTTTTAAAAAGTGGTTTGGCAATTATTTTGCCAATGCTCGCGAAAGGGTTAAAGTTGGTTAAAAATAGAAGAGCATGGCAAGCAGAGGCTCAGAACAACAGTCATACAACATGAAAAATATTATAATACCAAAATATACAATAGGCAATCTTTATTTTTTAAGACGGAACGCCATATCCACCTTATTTCTACGATCTTAGCCCCACACAGAGCTAAAGTAGAAGCTTTGTGGATAACTTGAACCGGCAAACGGCCACATCACAACCAGCAGGTCTTGCACACACGAGACCGAAGCCCTTTGCGACGTGTCTTGGAACGAAGTTGTTAATCTACTGCTTTGGGCAGGCTGTGACGCAAAAAGTGTGTCTTAAGCATTACACGTGCTACGCTGTGACGGAGGTGGCAATATTTTAGAGTGCATGTATACAAATGATTACTACTGAATATAAGCCACAGTAACCATGCAAAGGGTATTGCTATAATCCTCTTGAAGTGATGGATTCTTGGACCTAGTATTCGGTATTGAAAAGTATTCATTCTTTTGCCTAAGTTCACATTTGGCCTAAACCCTGGATTTCTTCATTAGTCTTATTTTCGTGGAGTTTCTTGCCTTTTTTCTCTATAGGGACCTACAATGCTTTGGAATGGGCACCTAGCTTCGTCTATCTGATTGGCCGACTCCTTGAAAATTCAAAAGTGCATGTTCTTGGCTTAATTGGAATAAACGATGGGAGTTTAAGCATATAATATGCTTCTAGCTAGTGATCAAAAGCGGGGCTTCTATTCCCAAATCACACACTGCTATTGAGTTTCAAACCTTAAAAAAATCATCAGAAAGTCTGTATTAAATACTTATTTTGTACCTAGTTTAATTGCAATTGACTCGCGTATTACATCAACATGTGCCTAGTCTTTTCCCAACTGTGTTACGGGTCGACTTCCAGTATAACCGGATGCAGTTCAAATTGAGCTGCTCAAAACGAGTATGTTACGTAGAGCGACTACCTTCACAACCCAATTACTGGGTAACATGATACCCCTTGGTAAGGCTCGCCCTTTATTACGTGGTACTTACAACATGACTGACTATGTGATAGTGTAATTATCAGATGCACCACTCCTTCGGGGAACACAAGTATGCTTGCTTTTCTATCTACCTATATAAATGACACTGGTCAACAAAAAAAAAAAAAATTAATTGTTTGTTTCCTGTGATTTTTTTTGGTTTCTATATCAAATTGACGCGTATTTTTACCCGACTACGGCGAAGCAAAAAGGAGGGTTATGAATTTGACCGGTATGTATGTATGTATGTATGTTCATCTGTTCCCTCATAACTTCTAAACTACATGTTATAATTGGACAAGTGAGGTATCTTTAGAAGCATCTTGATCGTCCGCTAGTTATAGGCTATGTGACGTCACAATAAATTGAATATGATAGCGGACATAAAGAATTGATCTAAAAAAAATTTTTTTTTAATCATGCCGTGTTGGGTAGATAATGAAAGGGCTTAAAATTAGCACATTTCAAAAATATAAATATTACTGAAATAAGCCCCAAAATAATTACCTAAATAAAAAATAAGTTTAAAAACTTAAACCCGACTACTGAAAAGGATGAAACAAGAAAGTACCTTCCCTTGGTCGCATGCCGCTGTTTATACTTACATGATAATAAGCTATGGTAGCATGCGACCACGTGAAGGTACTTTCTTGTTTCATCCTTTTCAGTAGTCGGGTTTTAGTTTTTAAACTTATTTAAATATATGGCAACAATTTTTCTCTAACAGCTTTTGTTTTTGAGTTACAGCTAACTAACCTCATTTACTATTTTTACTTAGATTTGCGTTTTATATTGGACACTGACATATATTTTGTTGTTGTTTTCGAACCTCGAAACCATCATGACGATTGCTACTTCTGCGTAGTGGAAATAAACGGAATTAACCATGGAATCGAAATAAGTGGTCATATCCTATCTTATCTTCTGCTCAACGACCTCAATTAAAATTTTGTAAACATAATGTATTAATTTTATATATTTTGTAATATCTTGATTTAAAAGAGTGTCCATGGAGTTTCTTGCCCGTTCTTCTCCATAGAGATCTATGCTTTTGAATGGGCAACTAGCTTCAACTTTCTGACTAACTGACCGACTACTTAATTTTGACAATTCAAAAGTGCCTGTAATGGTTTAACAATTGAAATAAATGCTTTGAGTTTGAGTTCCTTGGTTAGAGCATCACTAGAGAACGGCTGGTCTGAATTATATTTTTATGTAAAGAAAAATTGGTAAAGTGTCCCGGAAAATGTTGAAATTCTGGAAAAACTGGACGTCCTTTTTACCCGAGTTTTTACCGAAATTTAGACAGGACAACATAAATGTACGAGTATCAACTATAACTACAATACCTACGTTTTCCAAAATATTGACCAATGTGTTGCCGACAGTGTATGCTACAAGATTGATTTTCCATCGTATATTGACATGTTGTTTAGTTACACACCTACAGTTCTACTACTACTATTTGTTCGTACTATTTGTAATTGGTATCGGTGATCCGGCTGTTGTGAGGGTGTTACTCAGATTAATACGATTCAGATATTTGAATCGGATTGATTTATTTAAAAAGTATTTGGTTAGTGTATTTGTTGATAGGATGAATGAAAAACGACTAACAAAAGGTATTTTTACAAGGCAGATGTGAGTGGAAACGCCGGGAGGGGACGCACTAGAAGGACATGTGGATGATGTGTTTCTTCAGATAGGTCAGGTGCGTAGTACCTACTCGGAATGGTATGAACGTAACTGAATCAAAAGGGTGTGTAAGGATCGTAGTAGGTAGCGCTCTGTAGTTTCTACCTACCCCCATAGCAAGAAGGTGTGTGTGTCTGATGTGGGGGTGAGTTTATGTATGTGTGTGTGTATTTTCTCCTCTGGTGATTTTCTAGGAATATGTAATGACTAGCTGCGCCCCACGGTTTCACCCGCGTAAGTTTCGAGTTTCTAATACAATTCAGTCATGATTCGAAAGACACGTGGCGCCATCTATTATCATAAAAAAAACCGAGTGTGCTTATGACCACACGACTGAAGTGAAACTTCAAACGTCTATGAGAGGATCCCCCACTCAACTCCCGTTCGCCTCGCCCGTAGCCCGTAGACATGGGTCGTACTTGCAAAATCGAGTACCAGGGCTTCCAAGTACGTCCACCTTAAGAAACCAGGGCCTAAAACCAGGGCTCGAGATACTTTCAAGTATTTTCTATCTGCATCGAAAATTGATCCATAACTTCATACAAATAAGAAGTAAAATCGCGTAATCAAACAAAAGCCCTGTTGGAAGTAAAAAGTACTTGCATAGGAAATTGACCCGTGAATTCCTATAAATAAGGAGCACAATCGCGTTTACAAATAAATACTTTTACAAACCATTAAAGTAAAAATACTTGCGTAGGAAATTGTTCCGTAGACTTTTACCACACCTCGGACTCTCCATACAAAGCTCGCAAAATAATTACCTATTACTACTACATAAACAAATGACGTTTGTATACGTGCAAATGTGTGCGTGAAATCTAGTAGCATAAAAAAAATTGGCGCGGAAAGCAATTTGTGTCGGGGAACCGAACGGCGACGGCGGCGGCGCTGCCCGAACGTGTGCATTATTATGAAGTGACCATGTAGTTCAATTGTTTATTTATATATTCGGGTTCGTAATGAAATAAAAACACTAAAATAAATTAGTTTAAATGACTTATCTGTAAATAATCGATTATTAAATCGCATGTTATTAAAAATGCGAAATCTTACAAACAGTTTATGTAAATACGAATTCGGAAAAGCATCACAATATCCAACCATCGTTATTAAAACTCAAATAAAACTTTTAAATCGCATAATTGTGTGTTCGTATCAGCAATACAGCGCTGCGGTTCGCGAGCGCCCTTGCTAAAGAGTCAGCGACGAATACCTCGAAGTGCGGGGTGAGGTGCCGTATCTGATATGAGGTCAAGGAAGGGAGTGTCCTTTCCTATTAAGTATTCTGTGCTCTTACTGATAAGGAGCATGATCGCATTTTCGAAAACAAACGCGGTTTTTGAACTATTTGAGTACTTACGTACTCGAGCGTCGAGACACGACGGAGCGAGATACTTTCAAGTATTTTCTATCTGCATAGAAAATTCATCCATAACTTCATACAGATAAGAAGTACAATCGCATATTCAAAAGCCCCGTTGGATGTAAAACTACTTGCATAGGAAATTGATCAATGACTTCCTATAAATAAGGAGCAAAATCGCGTTTACAAATAAATACTTGCAAACCATTAAAGTAAAAAATACTTGCATACGAAATTGTTCCGTAGACTCTTACTGATAAGGAGCATGATCGCATTTGCGAAAACTAAGGCTGTTTACACATTATGCCGCAGCTGCAGTGGCACCGCCGCCGCCGCGGTGCCACTGTATTAGTTACCCTTGTATTTGTATGAATCCTTACACATGGCGCCGCGGCTGCGGCGGCGAGTTTTGATAAGGCTTGATACCGCGGCGGCGAAAAACGCTGCCGTTGCGGCGCCATGTGTAAACGCTCTAACGCGGTTGAGTACCTACGTATTTGAGCGAGTAGCCGTATAAGATACTTTATAGTCTTGCAAGTATTTTGAGTCGGTACCTGGTGTAAAAACCTGGTCGCCTAAATACGTACCTTCCCTACTCGCCCGATCACACTTTTCGTAACGCTTACGTCACGCGTTCGCCAGCTTACTCTCCAAGTCAAGTGTGCGTAAAGAAGTTTCACTTCAATCATTTTGACACAACAAAAATCGAATTTGACAATTGCGACTCGTCGACACGTGGTACTTATTTGCCCTATCCCGTGAATTTTTTTTTTAGAGCCGCAAGCGCGGAGGGGGCGGCCATGGCGTGTTTTTTTAAGGAAATTGTCACTTTTCGTATGGAAAATATGAAAAATGATTGCCTTCATGTTGAGTTTTAGGAGTTTAGGAGTTACATAAAGGGGGTCGAAATTTTCATTCTTTTTGCGATAGGACGCACCATTTTCGAGATATAAGCAAAAGAAAAAAAAAAGATACAGACAGTACTGTGTTTGCACCTGAAGTCGAGGTGTTGGTGAGAATTTCTATTCATGACAACTAACTTTATTCCACACCTTTTTAATTGCGATTAAAAATAGACAAATTAAATAAAAAAAATTAAAAAATTAAATTACACGAAATTGTTCCGTAGACTCTTACTGATAAGGAGCATGATCGCATTTGCGAAAACTAACGCGGTTGAGTACCTACGTATTTGAGCGAGTAGCCGTATAAGATACTTTATAGTCTTGCAAGTATTTTGAGTCGGAACCTGGTGTGCGTACTTGGAAGCAAATACCTGGTGTAAAAACCCGGTCGCATAAATACATACCTTCCCTACTCGCCCGATCACACGTTTTCGTAACGCATTCGCCAGTTTACTCCCCAAGTCAAGCGCGCCTAAAGAAGTTCCACTTCAAAAACTTTACAAAGTGAAAAATAACTTTAATTTCGGAAGTCGGTGTCTTTGGATCTTTATTTTAGTTTTTTGCCACCGACTTCCGAAATTAAAGATATTTTTCACTTTGTAGTGTTTTTTTGAAAGTCGGTTTTTTTGAAGTGAAAACTTCTTTAGCGGCGTTGAACACTTTTTGTAATGGGTAAAAAATGATAAACTCGCGTCAGGGCATCGCGTCAGGACACGTGACCGTCAGGAGAGATTTCCCCCCCCCCCCCCCTGTTTTTCTACGGCGGCGCCAACCGAAGTGAACCAAGTTTAGTGACACACGACAACGTATGGATGGATGGATGGATGGATGGATGGATGGATGGATGGATGGAGTGGGAGTGGAAGTGGAAGTGGAAGTGGAAGTGGAAGCAGAAGTGGAAGCGGAAGAGGTAGTGGAAGTGGAAGTGGAAGTCGATGTCGAAGTCGAAGTTGAAGTCGAAGTCGAAGTCGGAGTCGAAGTCGGAGTCGAAGTCGAAGTCGAAGTCGAAGTCGAAGTCGAAGTCGGAGTGGAAGTCGGAGTCGGAGTCGAAGTCAAAGTCAAAGTCAAAGTCAAAGTCGAAGTTGAAGTCGAAGTCGAAGTCAAAGTCAAAGTCAAAGTCAAAGTCAAAGTCAAAGTTGAAGTTGAAGTCGAAGTCGAAGTCGAAGTCGAAGTCGAAGTGGAAGTGGAAGTGGAAGTGGAAGTGGAAGTGGAAGTGGAAGTGGAAGTAGAAGTGGAAGTGGACGTGGACACACTGCACTGTGTATTCGTAACATTCGTGTATACAACGTGTAACGTTAAATGCGCAAAACCTGAGACACCCCAACTGATTTTTAACCGACGAAAAAACGGAGGAGGTTATCAATTCGACGCGTATATTTTTTTTTTTTTTTTTTTTTTTATGTATGATCACGCATAACTTTTGACAGAGCAGTCCGATTTTGATAATTCTTTTTTGATTAGAAAGGATATACCCCGAAAGTGGTCCCATATAAATTTTGAAAAAAAAATCCAACCCTAAGGGTAGGAAAACAGGGGATGATTGATAGTTCACTCACTGATTGTAATGTATGACCACGCATAACTTTTTACAGATTAGTCCGATTTTGATAATTCTTTCTTTAATGGATAGAACATACCTCGAAGTTGGTCCCATGTAAATTTGGAAAAAAAATTCTTACCCTAAGGGTGGGAAAATAGGGGTGATTTGTTGTTCATTCACAGATTTTAATGCTTAGCTGTGTATTACAATTAAAATTAAATGCCTATTTATGTTGGTATATAAAGCCTGTTTTTTTAAGTATTTTACTATACAAAAATATTAGTTAAAGTAGGATTATATAACAGTTAATATCTAAAGTAAGGTAGGTAGCCATTTTAAAAGTAATCAAAAATTAAGCATGCAGTAATAAGTAAATTATAGCCTCAAAAAATTATAAAATAAAAACTTTTTAACAAAAAAATTAAACCTCCGAAAAAACTGAAAAGCAAAAAATAAAAACCTTTTTTATTTTACCTTAATAAATAAGTTCTTAAACTAATTCAAGTATACCTAAAAAATTTTGAGTCGGCGCCAAACAATCAATGAACAAAGATCACTAAATTACCTTAAATTAATAATGCAGCGTAAAATCTCCAGCGCTAAATATTAACATTCCAAACAAAAAATGCGCTCTCCGCACGACCACTCGCAACGATATTAAGTTGCTTGTTTGGCGCCGACTCAAAATTAGTTAGGTATACTTGAATTAGTTTAAGAACTTATTTATTAAGGTAAAATAAAAAAGGTTTTTATTTTTTGCTTTTCAGTTTTTTCGGAGGTTTAATTTTTTTGTTAAAAAGTTTTTATTAATACAATTGATCTATTTCAGAGAAAAAAAAAAAATCATTAAACATTTTTTAAAGGTTTTATGTGCGGTTTAAGTTTTACTGGCAATTCTAATAATTTCTTGCGTCTGCGACGACGCTCTATCGAGGGAGGAGTCGTCACCGGGCCGCTGCGCCGCCGCGCCGCGCTGACATTATTATTTACTATCTACGCTCCTAAAAAACTTAGGTTATCTTTAAACAGTGATTTAAATGTTTCCATCACACTTTTCCAGGCTTGGACTGACAACATTAGGCAACCCACATTTTTAGACTAAATAGCTTTTTACCTACATTAATTAACTTTGTCATGACAACGCGCCAACATTCTCACCATTTCACATTATTGAATGTTTGTGTACAAAAACGCCATAGTCGCAAAATTCGCGCGCACGCGCCGCCTCGCCGGGGTAACGGGATAGAACAAATTACACCTGTGACGCATGTGCCGGCGCCGCTCAGACTGAACTACTGAAGTAAACACGGCCACTGTCACGTATTTCGCACGCCCCGCCCCCGTGCAGATCGTCATTTCTCTTTCTAACCCTTAGGTTAAGTTTAAGTTAAAAAAAGATAGATAGCATTATTGTTTACTTCAAATGGTCTTATTCATGGTACTTACTGTATGGAAGATTCGTATTTGCATTGAAATAAGAGCTATTATTACCCCGCGTATGAGAAAATTTAAATTGGTCGACAACAATTTGTGTTTGTTTACCTATTTTGGCGGGTTTGCGCATGTGATGGCTTGACCTATTAATAAATAGACACGGCAACGTTTTAAATGAAGATTTTTTGAAAAATGTGACCTATATTAAAAAGTGGTTCAATTGATTCTGCTCGTCATTCTGATCAAACTATTTTCAGGTTTTGCGCATTTAACGTTACACGTTGTATAAAGTGTTTAAAATATGGAAATTGAACAAAGTGCATCTATTAATGAAAAAAGGGACGCAGAAATAGTGAAAAAAAAAATGAGTTATATTAATTCAATTAATAATTGATTTATTTCAACGTTAATATTCAAGTTTTCACTTCTACCGGCACTCCCGGAGTGCAACCCGTCTTTTTTTTTCTTAAAAAGTTTTTATTTCACGCTTTTTAGTGGGTCTGCTTATAATTTATCTAAGTTACAATAGCCTAGTGATCATCGCCTTTTTTAAACAAAATATTGCTTTTCCCGATACAGGGAAGTAAATTGTTGAGGAGTTCTCCAGATCCACCATCAGCTCCGTATCACCATTCACATTGTGACGAGCATAAATTCCTTAGCAACCATATTAAAGTAATCGAATCGCAACCCGTGAAACACTTAGATATTATTGAGTAGTTCCGGTGGCCATCTGTGGTCTTCATCATCAGTTCCACATCACCAAATAGTGCTTTCCGAGAGCAAATGCACGAGTTACTATAAAAAAATACCCAAATCGCTATAGGTGTGCCTATAATATTTGAAGAGTTCCTTCCATTTCTCCAGGATCCCATCATCAAATCCTGCCCTGATGTTTTTAGACTAGATGCTGATAATCCTGGCTGCAGCATCAGGCCAGACTTGTCAACATTGCATTGAACTTAAAATTTAGTCCTGTTTAAAATGAGCCCAAACACGACTACGGAGCTGTAATTTCAAGGTTGGTACTTTTTCTAATGCTCCTGGCTTCAGCATCAGGTCTTTATGTACTTCGGTGTTCCTCATTAACAGTACGTTTATCCACACATCGAGCCCTTTTCAATGAGCCTTAACACGATATATCTGCTGTTAGTTGTCGAGGAGTTAAGTACTCTGCAGACTATCCTGACTGCAGCATCAGGTCATGACTTAATGATCATGAGACCAAATGTGGCAAATGCCCTATCAAACATCAAAACAATTGACTAAAACAGTCCTTGCCTGTTCGAGTAACTTCTTACTGTTAAGGAGTTGTAACTTCCATCATCAGCCCAGCTACCTGAGATGGTGACAACCATACGCAAATACACAAGATACTTCGTAAAATATGCGAAAAACAATAAGTGAGCCTATAAAATTTAAAGGTTGCCCTCGATTACTCTAAGATTCCATCATCAGATCCTAACTTGGTGACAGTGGGACCACCTCAAAACTATCTACTTTGGAACAAAAAAAGAATTTTGAAAATCCGTCGACAATTGGCAGAGTATTCGATGAACAAACATACAAAAAAAAAAAAAAACCGAGTGTGGTTATGACCACACGACTGAAGTGAAACTTCAAACGTATTTGGCTATGAGAGGAAGAGAGAAAGAAAATGTGCGCGCGCACTGCTTTCTCTTGCTTATATCCCCCACTCAACTCCCGTTCACCTCGCCCGATCACACTTTTCGTAACGCGTTCGCCAGTTTACTCCCCAAGTCAAGCGCGCGTAAAGAAGTTTCACTTCAAAAATACTTGCATACGAAATTGTTCCGTAGACTCTTACTGATAAGGAGCATGATCGCATTTGCGAAAACTAACGCGGTTGAGTACCTACGTCTACGTTCCCCGACCTATGGAAAATTGCCTCCGTCAGGCCCTTGCCAAAAAATTCTAATCCATCCACTTTAAAAGACCTACGCCCTATAAGTATATTACCATGTCTATCCAAAGTATTAGAAAAAGTTGTTAGCCAACAATTAACACTTTTTTTGGAACAAAATAACGTCCTACCTGATTTACAATCTGGTTTCAGAAAGCAGCGCAGTACATCTACTGCTTTGCTGGATGTTACTGATAATATATTATCTGCCCAAGATAGGGGAATGTGCACATTGCTGGTTTTACTCGATTTTTCCCGTGCATTTGACGCAATAAATATCCCGCTATTACTATCCAAGTTAAATTATTATGGTTTCGACGCCAGCGCTGTGCAATGGTTCCGTAGCTATCTAACTAATAGGGAGCAATTTGTTGACTTGCGTTTGGGTGATGGCACTACCCTTAGATCAACACGTATTTCTGTAGACAGGGGAGTCCCGCAGGGCTCCATACTGGGCCCGATTCTCTATATTTTGTACTGTGCGGATATTGTGAAGTGCCTCCAGAGATGCAAGTACCATATATACGCCGATGATGTCCAGCTTTATATATCTTTTAGGCCAGACGAGTACAATAGTGCCATTAAGGATCTTAACGATGATCTTCAAAGGATCGCCGCCTGGTCAGAGGAGAACTGCCTGTCGTTAAATCCAATAAAAACGAAATATATGGTATTTGGCACAAGACAGCAGTTGGCTCGACTACCTGTGACATTTGACTTAAGACTTATGGGCGAACCAATCGAGCGAGTGTATGAGGCGCGGAATCTGGGTGTCATTATGGATAAACACCCACGTTTTGAAAAACACGTCGGAGACTCGGTTAGAAACTGTTTTTATCGACTAAAGGTTTTATACAATATTAGGCCTTATTTATCGGAAAAACTGCGGGAACAACTAGTGGAAACCCTGGTTCTGTCCAGGTTGAATTACGCTGACACGGTTTACGGCCCGCGCTTATTAGCTCGTACTGACCGCCTCATCCAAAGGGTACAAAACGCTTGTGCTCGGTTTTGTTACAATATTCCTCGCAGAAGCCATGTAACACCTTTTTTAAACAAGCACTTTACACTGAAGATGAAGTCCAGACGCAAACTACACTTGGCTTGCCTTCTATTCGGTGTGGTTAAATATCAAAAACCAGACTACCTTTATAACAAGCTAAGTTGGGTAACGAGTAGACGGGAATGCGGGAGAAGGCAATGCTCACAACAACTCTCGACTCAGTCTCAGGGTACGGCTGCTTTTAGAGGCAGTTTTCGTTATGCGGCTTCCAAAGTATGGAATAACTTGCCACCACCGATTAGAGTAATTAACACGATAGACGTTTTTAGACGACGCTTACGGCAGTACCTCATAGAAGCGCAAAGGGAGCTATATATGGTCACACTAAATGTCTCAATTATATGATGTATGAGTACCTACCAGTTTGAGTATGTGTCAGTGTTTATGTCGGTGAATGTTGAATGAAAATGTAAGTATGTAACTATTATAATACTATACAGACTCATTGCTGGGAATGGCTCTTGCTCATGCTCACTCTCGGCTCGGTTAGCTAGCTGATGTTCTCTGTATCCTCGGCCCGGTGGCTGTAGTTGTGATACCCGCGGCACTGCTGCATCCCATTCGCAGATGTGAAACCTGCAGAATACAAGACAAACAAATAAAAATAAACATTTGTATTCAGCTATGGCATCGCTCAACCACATTTGCTTGTCAACGTACCCAATGTTGCCTGGCCTACTTGCACACGAATGAGACGTACGATGTCGGGATGGCGCCATTTCACTCATCCTTCACCAAGATCTGGCAGTGGGCGAACGTCTGTGCAGCTTTTGTGATTTGACATCCATGAGACTGTAGAAAGGAGGCGGGAAATTATAAGTGGGTAGTTTTCACATTTTCACATTAAACAAGAATTCATTATTTTATTCATTACACAAAGATTTCTATTATCAACTAGCGCTTACCTTTCATCCTTATATTTTTCGTTTATTTTGTGCATCTATTTTTATTTCCTTTTCCACTTTCGCCAAAATTGTTTTAGCTAACTTATGTATAGACGTTATTTAGTTAATAATCCCAATGAAAACAAGAGCTATGACAAGTTCAAAACACACACAAGTTGAAATCTGACCGAAAATAGTCCGCCGTGCTCGGCTGCTTGCAGCGTATTGTGCGATGACATCACAGTGCACGGATAAATAAATTATTATTATGGCAATGCGTTGAAACGTGGAAATAAAACAGGTTTTTTTTTAAGTGAAAACTTCTTTAGCGGCGTTGAACACTTTTTGTAATGGGTAAAAAATGTTAAACTCGTGTCAGGGCATCGCGTCAGGACACGTGACCGTCAGGAGAGATTCCCCCCCCATCTCTTTCTACGGCGGCGCCAACCGAAGTGAACCCAGTGAGACACGATAATAGATGGATGGATGGTGATGGTGATGGCGATGGTGATGGTGATGGTGATGGCGATGGCGATGGTGATGGCGATGGTGATGGCGATGGCGATGGCGATGGTGATGGTGATGTGATGTGATGTGATGTGATGGTGATGGTGGACGCGGACGCGGACGCAGACGCGGACGCGGACGTGGATGGACAGCTGATGGCTCGACCGTCTGTGTAGTAGCCACACTGCTGTGTATTCGTAAAATTTGTGTATATAAAGTGTTTCAAAAAATGGAAATTGAACAAAGTGCATCGATTAATGAAAAAAGTGACGCAGAAATAGTGAAAAAAACTTTGTTATATTAATTCAATTAATAATTGATTTATTTCAACGTTAATATTCAAGTTTTCACTTCTGCCGGCACTCCCGGAGTGCAACCCGTCTTTTTTTTTTTTTTTGTTCTGACTCGTTTCGAAGAATTTCTTTATTGCGTAGGTCTAGCATGCGGCCATCTCACTTATTTATTTATCAGTAGGTATTTGTTTTTTTTACTTGTTTATTTATTTCCTTTTTTGCAATGTTTTCAATATCACACTAGTTATACATATTCATTATTGTTTTATCTGAAATTTTTATTATTTGTTTTTATTTACACGTCACGTTGCTGTATGAAACTGATTTACATCCGTCACCTCACACACAGGTCCAGTTGAAAACCAGCGTCAGGCACTAGTTGTCTGGCATTTTTGCTGAACTGGCCCTTTTTAGCGCAGCCGTGAGGCACACTTTCCTGCGTATTTTTTTAATTTTTTTATTATATCGGACTTTATACTTTTTTTTCTTTTTTAAAGTTTACTTTTTGTTTTTATTTGATGTATGTGTCTGGTGTATTGTGTGTCTTTGAGTCTGTGCTAAATAAATGTATTTTCTTTCTTTCTTTCTTTCTTTCTTACGTATTTGATCGAGTAGCCGTATAAGATACTTTATAGTCTTGCAAGTATTTTGAGGCGGTACCTGGTGTGCGTAATTGGAAGCAAATACCTGGTGTAAAAACCCGGTCGCATACATACGTACCTTCCCTACTCACCCGATCACACGTTTTCGTAACGCTTTCGCCAGTTTACTTCCCAAGTCAAGCGCGCCTAAAGAAGTTTCACTTCAAAAACATACAAACAGCCGAACATAGTACCTCCTCCTTTTTGTGAAGTCGGTAAAAAATACTTGCATACGAAATTGTTCCAAAAGGAGCATGATCGCATTTGCGAAAACTGACGCGGTTGAGTACCAACGTATTTGAGCGAGTAGCCGTATAAGATACTTAATAGTCTTGCAAGTATTTTGAGTCGGTACCCGGTGTACGTACTTGGAAGCAAATACCTGGTGTAAAAACCCGGTCGCATATTTATGCGACCGGGACCGGGTTTTTACACCAGGTATTTCCAGCTATTTTTTACGTACCTTCCCTACTCGCGATCACACGTTTTCGTAACGCAGTCGCCAGTTTACTCCCCAAGTCAAGCGCGCCTAAAGAAGTTTCACTTCAATAACGTTATTGTTTTTTTCCTCGGGAACAGCACTTTTTTTCGGGATAAAAGGTTCCTTATGTCCGTTTCCGTACACCTGACAACGTATAGGTATGCAAAATTTCAGGATGATCGGTTCAGTAACAAACAAACTTAATTTCGCATTAAAATTTATAATATACTAGCTGCGCCCCGCGGTTTCACCCGCGTAAATGTCGATCCCGTGGGAATATCGGGATAAAAACTATCCTATGTCCTTTCCCGGGACTCAAACTATCTCTATACCAAATTTCATCGAAATCGGTCCAGCCGTTTTCATGTTATGTCGTGACAACGGAAAACGGGTTTCATTTTTATATATGTATATAGACTAGCTGCGCCCCGCGGTTTCACCCGCATAAGTTTCAATACCGTGGGAATATCGGGATAAAAACTATCCTACGTCCTTTCCCGGGACTCAAAATATCTCTTTACAAAATTTCATCTAAATCGAATCAGTGGTTTAGGCGTGAAAAGGTAGCATACAAACAGACAGACTTACTTTCGAATTTATAATATTAGTATGCATTGTGCAAGCTATATACGCAGAGTAACAGATTAACGTGTGATGATCACAATGAGGATTAAGACAAATACACCAATTACGATGGCTCTTACCAAATAAAAAATAGGTACCTACTTTATTTATTCATTTAACATAAATAAATTATGCAATGGTGTATGCACAAACACAGTCAAATAAAACAATAAATGTTAGTTATAAAACAAATTCAGCGGCAATAAAACATATTGCAAAATTTAAATACGATACGAAAGTAAATAAAATTCTCTATACAACATAAAATACAACAAAAAGCTACAACTTAAAATAACATAAAAATATAAAATTAACATTTATTATTTTTATTTTTTCTAGCTAAATAAAATTGTTCAAAGAAACAAAATACTTGAAGCAACACGCTTCTATATTCCTTATAAAATAATTCAACGAACAAACATGAAAATTGCACTGCTCATCGCAACAGGATATATTATTATCTGCACTATAGGATGTGAGGATAACAAAACAGAAAATTTAAAAAAGCAAGAATTTCTGGAAGATTATAAACACTTACAACCTCCTACAATGATTAAAGCAAAAGATGCTATGAAAATCTTAGAAAGAAACAACAAGACTCATCCTGAAGAAAGCACGGCGTTAATAAAAAAATTACAATCGTTAATGAAGACATTAAATATTACAGAACTTTTCATAGACGGTAGTCAAACGGTAGCCTTAAACGTATCTAGCTCAGAACCCAGTGGAAATTCGTCAAATATTGGAAACAATACACTTAACTTAGAATTCAGTGGAAATTCGCCAAATATTGAACGAAGATATCGTTTGAAGACCACGACAGAGGCGGTAGATAGCTATTGGCAATTGAAACAGGCCATAGTATCACACTGGTCATTCCAAACAAGAATACCACATCGTTTATTGAAAAAAGATAATTTTACAAAATCTGTAAAAGAGGGACTAAAGTTCAGGGACAAATTTCTCAAAAAGCACGGTATAGATCTCGATAAACCAATTCCTAAGAAATTTTACGAATATTAAAATAGGTTTTTAAATTGTTTCCTTTTTATTACTTTATTTATCTTTATAATGATGGTTTTTATTTATTCCAAAAATTAAATGTTTACATAATAAGTATAAGCTAACATATAAACTATAATAATATGTACAATTATATGAAAAAATAAACAAAATAATCATAGGGCATCATTTATCTTTTATATGCATTATTTTCTATTCCGTAACAACGTTTTAGGCCTAGTAGACTCATAGATGCTTCGATTTGTTTACCATTTTTAACCGACTTCAAAAAAGGAGGTTCTTTATTCGACCCGTATGTATGTATGTCCGCGATTTTCTCAAAAACGCATAAACCAATTTTGATAATTCTTTCACTACAGTGATCTACATACTTTCAGGAAGGTTTTAGTATATAATACATTAGGTAATTATTCTTATGTATGAAGTTATATGCATAAATGTACTGCATCTCCGACATTTCTATGCGAATTTTGATGATTCTTCGAGTCGTGTCTTCAAGTCTTCAAAGCACTAGTGTTAATTTTATTGAATTTGTGGTTGGTACAACTAAAAAGTGAAAAATAAAAACTTTTTTACAAAAAAAAACAACCGACTTCAAAAAAAAAGCACTACAAAGTGAAAAATAACTTTAATTTCGGAAGTCGGTGTCGTTGGTTCCGTATTTTCGTTTCTTGACACCGACTTCCGAAATTAAAGTTATTTTTCACTTTGTAGTGTTTTTTTCTTGAAGTCGGTTGTTTTTTTTTGTAAAAAAGTTTTTTACATTTCTATATCCTTTAAAGTATGTTACGAAAAGTATCTAGGTACTACAATAAATAGAAGACCATCTTACAATTCAGTACACATATAAAAGTATTCTAATCATAATATTCTTCTAAAAGTTAAAAAAAAAACAACCGACTTCAAAAAAAAAAACACTACAAAGTGAAAAATAACTTCAATTTCGGAAGTCGGTGTCTTTGGTTCCGCATTTTCGTTTTTTGACACCGACTTCCGAAATTGAAGTTTTTTTTTTTCACTTTGTAGTGTTTTTTTTTTGAAGTCGGTTGTTTTTTTTGTAAAAAAGTTTTTATTTTTCACTTTTTAGTTGTACCTACCCCACATAAATTCAATTAACACTAGTGCATTGAAGAATTGAAGACACAACTCGAAGAATCATCAAAATTCGCATAGAAATGCCGGAGATGCAGTACATTTATGCATATAACTTCGTACATAAGAATAATTACCTAATATATTATATACTAAAACCTTCCTGAAAGTATGTAGATCACACTAATGAAAGAATTATCAAAATCGGTTCAGTAGTTTTTGAGATAATCGCGGACATACAAACATACATACATACATACATACGGGTCGAATACAGAACCTCCTTTTTTAAAGTCGGTTAATAAAGTCGGTTAAAAAGAGTCAAGAGCTCCAGCTACAATTCTGATTAAACACTGGACAAGAGAATTTTATCGCTGCGCTACGTCATACCTCACCGGCCGGCGCGGCGGCGTGGCCCGTCGCGCGTCGTCAACGTGTATTTTTTTTTCTACTGACATTTTTAATTTCGTAATATCTTTTGAATGGAATGTCCGATTACAATAATTAAAAAAATAATCAACAGGTATTGATACAGTCTTGAATACAAAATAATTTTTTGAATAAGAATTAATACAAAAGTATGGATAACATGGTCTGATTTTGATCGGCATTTCTATCAACTTTTGAAATGTATAAAAATAGTTATAGTGACATAACTACAATAGTTGAACATAATAATATGGTCTCGTAAAGTTTTTTGTAGATATTGATATGTTCTATAATATTGTAGAACAATTTTTTGTTCTATCATCAATACTTTCCGCAGCGCATGCGATGAAAGACATTTTAAGGCTATTTTTTTTACACCTTGGGTTGGTTTTAGTTGGAATTTTTAAGGATCCCTAATTTTTTCTAGTAATAAATACAGCCTATGTTACTTAGTGATAACGTAGCTTTCTAACGGCAAAAGAATTTTTAAAATCGGTCCAGTAGTTTTTACGTTTATTCGTAACATACAAAAATACAAATCTTTCCTCTTTATAATATTAGTGTAGATGGGAAATTGTTTATCAGACTGACGCACATTTCATACGACTGATTAAAGATAACAGTTATGATTTGAATATTTTTAATATACTGACAATATAAGTAGTGGTCTAGACCAAAGAGCCAGTGAGGGTGACAAAAACAAAATAAAGTTTTTTTTTTGTTCGTTTTAGATATCCGTCACGTCTGTGGAGTTTCGCTTGCTAATCAAAATCATCATTAAAATATATAATCTTGTAATGTTACAATACAGTAATAAGTTCAACAAACAATGTAAAATAGAATTACTCCTCGAAATTAATTAAATTATCCATTCTCACTATACAGGATGTGTTTAAACAGGAATGTGTTAGTCCACTAATCACACTAATATTATAAAGGCGAAAGTGTGTGAGTGGGGGTGTGTGTTTATATGTGTGTTACTTCTTCACGCTCAAACAGCTGGACCAATTTTGATAAAATTTTGTATGGAAGTAGCTGACACCCTGGATTAACGTATAGGCTACTTTTTATCCCGATATCCCCACGAGATCGACATTTACGCGGGTGAAACCGCGGGGCGCAGCTAGTACAAATTAAAACATGACGCATAAATTGAATTGTTTTAATAAAAAAAAAATCAATCGTAGTTCGTATATAATTTAAAGTAATAAATCGGCAGTGATTTAATCAAGCGTAAACTTTCACTAAAATTTGACATTTCATCAATATTGCAACCGCAAACTAACAAAATGTCACAATATTATAAAGGTCACTGTGACATTTCCATGCCGTCGAGTATAATAATAATTAATCTTAGGTTAGCGTTAACGCCAACTGCCTACGTTGGAATATTATAATAATAATAATCATGGGCTTGATTCAGAAAGCAGTACTTCTGGACAGGGCTCGCATTTTCAGGAGTTTCCTCTCTATATTCTAATATTTAAAAATATAATTTATATATATTTATTTGAATAAAGGAAATAATAATAATCATGTTATTATGAGGCAACTAAGGCCCATTTAAAGAATACACAAAATAATCTTATACAATAATAAACTAATAGATATTAAAAACCTTAAAGCTATGACTCTACACGTAACGTTGTCGGCGTCGTGTTTCGCTGCGTGGTGTCGCGTAACCGTCCTCGGAAACGTCGATATACGACACCTGTCGGCCAAAAGCCCTCTTTCAGACAGGTCTGTAGATGTTGGGTTGGAACTCGTACAGAAGCCAGCACATCAAGCTACTAAAATCTGTCAAATTTCTTTAGTAGATTTTCAACGTTATGTCTAAAGCATCAGGTTCAAAGTTGATTGGGAAAATTTGACAGTTTCGGGTAGCTTGATGTGCCGGCGTCTGTACCACGAAAGACTTAAAGTTGGTTTTGTGGTGCGACTCTAACCTTTCGACCCTCAGAGTTCAGTTGGTCTTCACCTTCAAATACTGCACGACTTCCTCAGTTGTTACAGCTGCGTCGTAGGCACAGCAGGGCGCAGCAGCATGTTGGGTCCGCCACACAGGTTATGAGAATAGGGCTTCTTCTTCTTCCTTTTTACTTCCGTGAAACCCTCCTCATCAACTTGGCTAGCTCTTGGCAAAGACCTACGGACCACAGTCTCGGCAGGTTGAGCACCCTTTATCAGTTTTTCCCCTTTTCTGGATTGTCACTTAGGCTGCAACGCATCTGATTTGCCGCTGATGACAATAGCAGCGTAGGCACGTTTAGGGGTCGACGTACCTACGCGTGACGTTTCCGCAGCCGGTGTTGCGGCGCGGGCGACGGCGGCGGCGGGCGGCGCTTGCTCAGCGTTATCGGCAGCTGGTGACGCACTTGTGTTCGCCGACTCAAAACTGCCGACGGATGCATTTTGCACCCCTCGTCGTGTGTTCATCTTTGAGGCCTCAGGTGACCCAATTACCGAACCAATGTTGCGCAATGATGTTATTTCTGCACGTAGTTCAGTATTGGTTTTTGAAGTCAAACTTCTTTACGCACGCTTGACTTGGGGAGTAAGCTGGCGAACGCGTGACGTAAGCGTTACGAAAAGTGCGATCGGGCGAGGCGAACGGGAGTTGAGTGAGGGATATAAGCCAGAGAAAGCAGTGCGCGCGCACATTTTCTTTCTCTCTTCCTCTCATAGCCAATACGTTTGAAGTTTCACTTCAGTCGTGTGGTCATAAGCACACTCGGTTTTTTTTTCTGGTACTTCCATTCTGGACTGTATCTTGGTCATCTCCGCTTTCAAGGAAGTGATGGCCTTTAACAGCCGCGTAACGTCGACGTGACCGAACGTGAAGGGGGGCAGTTTACTGAGCTCCTTCACCACGAAATCTGGCACGTCGTCCGGGTCAGTCTTCTTCAACATATCGATAATATTTTGAATATTCTTTTCGGTTCCATCTCTGCAACGAGACGGCATCTGGTCGAGTTTCCCAAGTGACTGGAACAGTTTTCCGCTGCTGATCTCGTCCTCCTTATAATTAGGATGCTCTCCTCGTCTATGTAGTCGATAGCATGGACAAGGAATGCCAGCAATTCATTGACTATGAGTTGTTTGGAACTCGTAGTGCTTACGGGCATCTGCTATGGCCGCGCAACACGCGAATAAAATCCGTGCCGTGCACAGTGGAAACACGTCCGTGTTCGAGCGCGCATCGCACTGGAATACAATGTAAGGCATTATGCTTCCAACGTAAGGCTACCATTAAGTACCTTTGTATACTTTACATGGAACATGCTATCTGATCTCCATGTTACGGGTTAGTATCGACCTTCTAATGTCAGGGAAGCGGATTGTCTAGCAAATTGACTATCAACTTAAAGTCAGATATTCACAACTGTCATTCCTTATCAGTCGTATGAAATGGTTACAACACGACTAATTTACATAATGTGTCAATCATACTATCACACTAATATTATAAAGGCGAAAGTTTGTGAGTGTGTGTGTGCGTGTGTGTGTTTATATGTTTGTTACTTCTTCACGCTCAAACCGCTGAACCGATTTAGATGAAATTTGGTATAGAGATAGTTTGAGTCCCGGGAAAGGACATGGGCTACTTTTTATCCCGATATTCCCACGGGATTGAAACTTATGCGGGTGAAACCGCGGGGCGCAGCTAGTCTGCCATAATTATAATAATTATATTTTCTTTTCTTCGCGGACTGGACACTCGCCAGACTAAAATAAGTATCCACCCAGCATACTAGTTGTCAGGAGCATTCCTATTTTGTACCTCTCACTGTTCATACGTCAATGTAAATGAGATTTAGCCAAGTAGCTATTTAAATATCTTAGAAAAGTTGTTTACTTATTAATGCAGTCATTCGTACATTATTGTTTAATGAAACAGCACAGATTCGGCATCACCCTTTATATGACGATGTAACATTATTATCTGTCAATCATTATAGTTTAATTAATCCCGTGTAAGCCGCTTGTCGGCTTAACCTTGGTTGTGATATTATGTTTTATACGCAGTTTAGCAAGAGGCGCGTATGATTATGGAATCACTAATTATCATGGGATAATTAGTTATTATAATTACAAGTCTGTAATGTTCCACTATAGGGCAAAGGCCTTCCTAATCACCTTCCACTTCTCTCTGTCTAGAGTTACTAGAAGAAAAGAATGAAGAAAATACATAAAATAATAACGTAAAAAAATATATTTATTTCTTTCTTTCTTTTTACATTTATTTAGGACATACTAAAAGGCACACAATAATACCTTAGATAAAAACCGGCCAAGTGCGTGTCGGACCACGCACAATGAAGGGTTCCGTAGTTGGAATGAATTTATCCCAAGAACAAACTTAACATTGTAGTTGAAAAATAATTATTCTCCCATATATTCCTGACTATAACTGAAAATATAAGTTTGTACGCACGCACGATATTAGGATTATTATTTATTAATAAATAATAAATAAAGATTTACCATGTTGTTTTAAGACCACAGACTTCTTATAGGTTTTTCTGTAATCTATAGGTATTATTATGTATATAACTATTTTCATAAGGGGGGGGGGGGGGGTGAATGGTAATTTTTCGGTAATTTTTCGTCTATTTTCTTAAATAACTTTAATAAAATTACGACAAAAATATATTTGGGATCCTCACAGTAAGCCCTTTTATTTGATGTCACACAAAAAGAATATTGCGAAACTTTTTTTTTAAATGATATTTGCCCCCCAAAGAAAAAAACAACCGACTTCAAAAAAATAAACTACAAAGTGATAAATAACTTTCATTTCGGAGGTCGGTGTCATCATTTTCGTTTTTTGACAAAAAAAAATTGAGAAAAAATGTTTGTTTTGAGAAAAAAAAAATTTTTTTTTTGCCGTTTTGTTTTTATTTTTATTTTGATATACCCAGTATCACTCTCACAGAAAATACGAATCTAACGACACCTCTCAAGCTAAAATCCATCGAGCCGTTCAGAGCGCAGAGCGTGCCAAACAATTATACATACATACTCTCGAAAAACATAACCCTCCTTCTGGCGCAGTCGGGTAAAAACGAGACGCTGATAGTCTTTTATTTAGAACCACGGCAGCACTATTATTTCAAAAGAGGTGTTACTAAAATAGAACCCCTACGGGATGTTCTTGCATTAAGTATTAGTGATTTTTCCTGTAACGATCGTGAGAAATGTGCAGCTGTTGAGTTCCCCTCGCAGTGCAGTTTATTTCAAGTAGTAATCACGTCAGAATACCATTTTATATTATAAACTGTCTTTGATTTCGAAGGGCTTATGGCTAAGTAATAACAACCGCACGAGTCGATCGATCAGGTTAAGCTACTAGTTCGTGGATCGGTGATCATTTTTAGGTACATGTATGTATACCAAAACGGAGGGTTTTGGTGTCCTCGGAAAGCACGTAAAGCCGTTGGTCCCGGCTGTCAAACGTGGATTTAGTCGTTACGGGTCGTCAGAAGCCCGAAAGTTTGACAACCTGTCTTAGCTAGGGGTATCGTATCACCAAGTAACTATGTTGTGGAGGTCAGATAGGCAATCGCTCCATGTAAAATACTAGTATTCAGCTGCATCCGGTTAGACTGGAAGCCGACCCCAACATAGTTGTAATAAGGCAGATGATGAAACTGTTTCATTTAATTTTGCTTTGTCTTCGGAAACTCATCATTTCAGCCGAAAGACGTCCACTGCTGGACATGGCCCAGCATTTGTTGGCCCTCAGTTGTTGGCAGAAGGGTTGGCCCTCTGGCCACTATATTCCCAGAGTAGGGTTGGCCAGAGGGCCAACCCTACTCTGGGAATATAGTGCAGAATAAAAATATAGGTATACAGAATACAAATATTATTTCATCAGTTATATTATAAAATCCCATGATATAGGCGGCGAGCCTTTAGCCATCTACCGGGCACAAATCATAATGGAAACACAGATTCAAATCTCTGTCTACCCCTTCTGGAAATACGGGCGTGATGTTATACCTGTATCTTACGTGGTGTCTTGCCTCCTCATTGTAAACAGAGCTTACATAATTATGCACAAGCCAGCCTGTAATCCGTCAATCAGAATGTATCCAGAGACAATAGTCTCGACTGCTCGACACCGTTGTGTGGTATCAATACCGGCACAGTGTGTTATCGATTACCGAGGGTCAATTACTTGCAGGCTGAGGCGTATTCACCCGCGGGATGGCCACTGAATAGTTGACGTCATTTCAGTCTAATTTAACGTTATTAGCGATCGAAAAGTTGCAACAAGGGCAACGCTTTATTTCGATGAAGGCAGTTTTGTATAAGGTAGTAAAAATGAATAAATATGTAGACAGCGTAAAGTACCGTTAAGGATTTTAATTGTTAAGCTAATTGAAACCCATTTCCTTCCGTTCGCCACATTTCATACAATTGTCAAAGAATGACAGTTGTGATTTAAATAAACGGACAATTTAAGTAATCTATACTTATAATAAACTAGCGGCCCGCCCCAGCTTCGCACGGGTGCAATTTTTTTTTTTCGAATTTCCAAAATTTTCTTTCATACAAACCTTGTCCCGGCAATACCGATCACAACAAAAAAAGAATTAGCGAAATCGGTCAAGCCGTTTTCATGTCAAGTCGTGACAACGGAAAACGGGTTTCATTTTTATATACAGGGTGAAATTGAACACATGCGACAAATCGAAATGGGAGATTATAATCATCATTATGAACAACTTTTACTATGGGACCAAACCTGAAATCGCGAAAAAAAAAATCAGCTGTTCCCTACATTTTGGCGAGTTATGCGAACATAAATGTAGGGAACAGTTGATTTTTTTTCGTGATTTCAGGTTTGGTCCCATAGTAAAAGTTGTTCATAATGACAAGTACAACCTCCCACTTTCATTTGTCGCATGTGTTCAATTTCACCCTGTATATAGATCTGTAGAGAGGTCAATTCTGTACATGAAATATATTTTCAAAATAACTATCAGGGGGTGATTAGTGATCGATACTGATGCCAAAAATGCAATCAATAAAATTTTTGTCTGTCTGTCTGTATGTTCCTTATAGAAACAAAAACTACTGGACGGATTTTAACGAAACTTGGTAAGTACAATTATTCTTCATACTCCTGGGCAGGTTATAGTATACTTTTCATCACGCTACAATCAATAGGAGCAGAGTAGTGAAGGGAAATGTTGGGAAAACGGGAGAAGTTACTCCATTTTTTAAGCTTCCGACGCGTGTGCAGCCTTAATGGTTAAAGTTACATAGAAATCATGTATGACGGAAATATTCTACATAAAATTGTCTAAAAAATATCCCGCAACAGCATATGTCTATCTTTTATGGTTGACTCACAATAACACGTGTAACTCTGATAGCTTAGCAGTTTGGAGCATTCTGATTATATTTGTTTACTCCCAAGTAGCAAACAAGAATAGTGATTAAATCTTACATGTCTATACTTTATCTAAAGTTGGATTTAGCTAAATCAAAAAGGATTTCGTTAAGCCTTTTCTTTCTTTAATACTAAATCGTTTTAAACAACCGCTACTTAAGTAAATTAGGAATACCAAAAACCAAGTTAAGTATTCTCAAAACTAGTTTGTATTAAGTATGCCTACAGTTAATACTAAAAATATTTTTTTACTATACTCAGAATATTTGAAAGCTCACTTAAAACGCAATTGAATAACTGAAGTACTTTTTTAGACAAACAAAGAAGAAATTGATTTTGAAGATAAAATTAAGATAATTGTAATTCCAATTTCTAGAAACTGATTTTCCTGAGTATATTTTTATTCCTTTTTGACTAAAATTAGTAAGTTTAGAGTAAAAATACATTTAACGGGACGTTCTCTTCAAACAGAACCAAAATATGGATAAAGTGGAAAAATTAAAAAGATTTGTTAGCTTTCATCGGCGTGTTATCTATACTAATATTATAAAGAGGTAAAATTCGTTTGTAAGTTTGTATGTAGGGGGTAATCTCTGGAACTACCTACCAGTCGGATTTGAAAAATTATTCTTGCATTTGATAGCCCAATTCTTGAGGAAGGCACGCTATGACCCTTAGGAGCCGGGCAAAAAGAAACAAAGCCAAAAAGAACGTTAAGTGATAGCGCGGGCGGGTGATGCGATACGACGGGGTGGCTTTGGGGGGGAACAAGAAGTTTCACGCAAACGAAGTCGCGGGCTGAAGCTAGTAAAATATAAAAAATTAAACTTAACCAATGTGCCGAGTCGAGATTATCAAATAAGCAGAACAGAAGTTATTTCCTGAGTTTGGGTGGCTTCTAAGAAAATTGGAATTGGATAGTTTAAGTTATTTAAACAATATATCTGTCGCAGGGAAATGAGGATATCACGAAATCCCGGTAGATGTCGAATATTCTTGTTTATTACGTCTTCTTACTAAAAGTATCTAGTGATATACTGACTGACTGACTGTGTAGACTGGTATAGAAAATGCCTAAGGCGTTAAGTCCGCCTTTGTATCTACAGTTTTTACTTGTGCATAAAGTTTTAATAAATAAATGTGACAAAATACCAATTTATCGTCAGTGATATGTCGTTTCACTAAACTAAATCTAGTAAAATGTTAGAAAAGCGGATACTGCCGAATAAAAATCGAGCCATGCATTAGCTGGAAGAATTTCTACATTTGTACTTCTACAACGTAATTGTGAAATATCAAAGTTCCAGTGCAAAACCAAAAGATGTATTTGCAAGAAGCTAAATGTTTTGTCTAATTCAAGGTGCCACAAATCACTGCTTTGTTTAAATAAATAACAAGATTTTCCATTTTCCATCAGGAGTGAGTCGTTGTCTTAATTGTTGAGCCTCGCAAGTCATTTTTTTTTTATTATTTACATTTATATTTTTATACCTAATGAACGAATCCACATAGGTAATAGAAAAAGGTATAATACCTGATATCATTGTCAGATTATTGTTTAGTTGATTAAAACTTTATTTTCTAATAAAAATGCACCAGTTAATTTGTAATTTTGTTTTATTACTTGATTCATCAACAGTATTCTTCATTTCACTACATTTAGTTTAGTGAAATGACATATCTCTGATTTTATATTAGTATTTTGTCATATCACTACATACTTTTAGTAAAAAGACGTAATAAACAAGAATATTCGACATCTACCGGGATTTCGTGATATCCCTGATATCCTCATTTCCCTGCGACATATCAATTAGTAAGCTACTTATAGCACTGAATTTGAATCCTTGTGTTCTGTTATGCTTCGTCGAATTCAAACATTAGGAGGTACCTACCTATATTAATTTAATCATATTCTTTCGACTATCTTACATAAACCTGTTTCCTCCACAAAATAAACAAGAACCACACAATAACAATAAATGACAAGTTAAGAAAACATTAAGACGTAATCTGGTTTTAACTAAATCAAACTATAGAATCACTTAATACCAAACAAATTAAATAGTACTTCACCAATACTGTTTTTAGTAAAGGTTAAGTATAATATCTCTTAACTAGCACTACTTCAAGTGTAACTTGTCTTAACTTTATCTGAACTAGCCTTACAAAATCATTATTGTCTAAAATCTTACTTCGTTAAGAAAAATAAGATTTAACGCCATTTTGCACTACAAGTGAAAAAAATATTAAACATTTTCCAACAATACGTCATCAAAAACCAGAGTAAATTGAACTTACATTTTTGTCATAGTCATTCTAACTACATTAATAACTTACACATTTATAAAAAATGTAGTACTCTGCACTAAATGGCACAAAATTTTTAATTTGCAATATTATTATACCACATATTTTTGTTTGTTTTCTAGTATTTTAAAAGCCCGTCTGTTCTATAGCACTATCTATAGATTTTACACGAGAAATCATCATGCGTTTTAAATTTCCAATGCATTCAATGACATAAGAAAGCCTTTTCTAGACATAAAAAATGTTGTTAAACCGCCATTTTCGTAAGTCTTAAAATACTTTAAAAGTTCACCATGTTTTCTAAAATAATATTACTTAAAGCACTTTAAAGCAAAATAAGTTTTTATTTATACTTCACTAAGACAAGATGGAATATCTGCACTTCAAAATTGATAGTTTTAATTAGGTATTGTAGATATCTTTAAGTCTATTTCTTTATCTTAAGTCAACCTACAAGATATCTTGAAGACAGTGTTTAAGAGTTCTGCAAAACCATACTCTCTTAAGTAGGGTTAAAGTTTATCTAAACAGTAGTATTAACTCTTTCTTAACAAGTTCTTAAATACTGTGCCCACTTTTACTTAACTGTTTCTTGGAGTGTATCTAGAAGATATCTTGAGGGACATAATAGTTTTAGCCAAGACAACAGCTGGAATTAGTCTACTTGTCTTCAAGATATCTACAATACCTTTTTAAGACAATTGTTTGCTACTTGGGCTCTTACGTTTATAATACTCTCACTCATCCCTAATTTAAAAAAGTTAACATTATTACCTATTCAATAAAAAAAGAATCATAGAAATCGGTATAGAAACACCAAACTTATACATGAAATAAGCCATCGCGCCATCGCACTTGAAGACTGAATCATGCTATAAGGATTATTTTTGTGTAACGGTTGCCGCGCTCGACACGGGTCGCGGCGGCGGTAGGGTATAAAAAGGCGGGAGGTCCGAAGCTGGCTGCTGGAGGCCTTAATTTTGAGGCATCCACAGGCAAGCCCGGTTAAGCAGACGACAACCTCATAGGTTGAACTGCGAGATGCCATACTTTATTAATATTTGGCTGTTGATGCGTTCAGACTCAGAGCGTTCGACTTTATTGACAGACAATAATTGATATTGAGAAACCGTGCTTATCAGCGCGACTTTTAGTCTTTAAATAGTTTATTTGAATTTCTTTTGTTGTTATTTTGTAAAAGAGGTATGAGTTGTTTTGGTAGTGTTTAAATATTCGTTCAAATTAAAAATTATTAAGCGTAGGTACTTTTATTAATTAAAGTAGTTATAAGTATTTATTTTTAAGTGAACTACTTCACTTAAAAATAAATACTTATAACTACTTTAATTAAAAAATACTTAGATACTTAAAACGCCTGTGCAATACTATCTACCTATACCTACGTATAGATAAATAGTATTGCACAGGCGTTTCAGCTTTATTTTCATTTCTTTTTTGTTGTGAGTTGTATATATTTCTGGTTATAATTCTATAAGAATATTTTAGTTTAAATAGTCACTTAGATTTTAAGTGTAAGGTAGCTAAAGTTAGGACCACGTATTAGTTGTTTTAGTAGTGTTTAAATATTCGTTCAAATTACAAATTATTAAGCGTAGGTACTTTTATTATTTAAAGTAGTTATAGGTATTTATTTTGAAATTTTACAAAATGGTTCCCTTTATAATGTAGACAAGGAATTAGGAAGGATTTTTTTAAATTCAACCCCTAAGGGAGTTAAATAGGGGATGAAAGTTTGTATGAAAGTCCGTCAGTTTTAAAGTTAGGATCTTCAAATTTTGTGTTTAGGCTGACAACTAAAAAATAATTTATACGTGTCTCAGCGTTTTTGATAATTCCAACCTCAAAGTGTTAAAAAGGGGGATGAAGTTGTGTATGAAAGTCCGTCAGTTTAAAAGTTAGGGTCTTCAAATTTTGTATTTAGGCTAACGATTGAAAATTATTTTATACGTGTCTCAGCGTTTTTGATAATTTCTCCCCCAAAGGGGGATTAACGAACTGACTGAAATATCAACGCACAGTCTAAACCGCTGGTCCTAGGGACATGAGTTTTGGAGGTTGTGTTCTTTGTGCAGAGTAGGTATCGAATAAGAAGGGGTTTTTGGAAATTCAACCTTTAAGGGGGTGAAAAGGGGGGATTTTGTTTGTATGAAAAATCTTATTTATTGAGTTAATAACCTTGAAACTTGGCACGAATACTTATCTAAGTAAATTATGAAGTTTGGAATTTTTCGTTTTTCTAAAATACCCCCTAAAGAGGTAATGGGGGGGTATTAAAATTTGTATGGAAGAATTTTAACGCCCTGTCCGATTAACTTGAAACTCAGTATTTATACTAAGGACTAAAAATAAATTAATAACGTGTATCAGGGTTTTTCGAAAATCTACCCCTAACTGTATGAAAAAAGGTAGTTAATTTTAAAGGGGAGGATTTTACTGCGTGGCTTGATTAGCTCGAAAATTGGTATAAATAAACTTTGAGTCAAGTTATGAACACATCTTAAACGATTTTTCAAAATTCTACCCCTGTGGGGGTGAAAAGCGGGGATAGTTTCTTTGAAAAATCTGATTCCTTTGTTCTATAAACTTAAAAATTGGCCCGAATACTTATTTATTTAAGTTAATTATAAAGATCATACCAACATACATTTTCGAAACTTTTAGAGGAAAGTACGAATTTCACGCGGACGAAGTCGCGGGCAGAAGCTAGTTTGATAATAAATTAATCTCCTGACTTTACCGACATTAATAAGTAGGTATTACTTTTGACTTTGACTTATACTATACAAGTATAACAACACAATCTACTTGCAAGAATGATAATTTGCATGTTAGCATTCCACTAGTAGTAATCAGTAGCTTGCATAGAAGTATTGGAGTGTTGCTACGGCGTAGCTTTCGCTACGAAGGGGCGGCTACGTCAGCTACGTAAGCTACGAAATCGTAGTAAATTACTACGCGTAGGTCAAATAATAAATTCTTGGATTGCGAGCAGCGGCCATTCTGTTTTATTTTTGATAGTAATGATACCTCTTTACATGAGCGATGTGCTTCGATCATTATATTTTAACTTAGAAATAAACGTTATCTTCTTTTTAAGGAAATAATTTAATTTTAACCTTTGTTTTACATTCAGCAAGTTTCTCGTATCTGTCACCTCGAGAAACATGACAGGACCTCACTAGTCGTTGGCTGACAAGTGTCACGTCGTCATAGAGAGTCTGCGACATGTTGTAAAGGACTGTGTGACGGGTGACGGCAGGTAACAAACTGGACCGAATGAAAATATACCTAGAAAGTGTTGACAAGGCCGTCTGGTCAGATATACAGGGTGTACTTATTTTAATTAAGAAGTTTATTTTTAAAATGTTATTACCTTGGTTCTTCAGAATAATTACAGAATGTAAATCAATGTCATAAAACTAATAAGGAGATTGGGCGAAGCTATCACCAAAATATAATATATGTACTTATATAAAAAAGGGGGAAAGGATATGTCTGGTGGAGCAATAGGCGATTGTCTAGTTAGTCAAAGAAAATGTTCAGTAATGATTGTTATATTATTATAATCGTCGTATTTTATAGTTTAATAATTAATAAGTTTCAGGAGTCAGGATCTTGCGAAAACTGGTCAAAATAAGGATTATACGCTAAGGATATTTCTTAGTTTTTTTTAGTATAATGCCATCTGTGAGCGAATACAGGTACTAATTGGTGGTATACCTTTGTGAGGTTAATGAAACATTTCATATTTTGTTGGTCTGAGACAAATAGAAATATCCAAAAAACTGTAGAATATGATTCTACAGTTTTTGGATATTTCTACTTGTGTAACAAAAATGTAAAGCACCTATTGTTTGTGTACTAAATAGGTACTTACTATTTTTTTTTTTCATTTAATCACAAAGCATTCTTATTTACTTACTGCACATAAATGCACATAATATTATATTGGCATCATCTTTAATTCCGTATTTTGGTTTCTATCTTCATTACCCATAATATTATTTATATTTAGCTACTTGTTGGTACTGAATTGGGATTATAATAAATAAAACTATATAGATATGTATTTATATCCAAACAAATTATTTAATTGTAGATACATAGGAAATGATAAAAAAATTAAACGTCTTCTAGAGACACCAAAACACTCCCAAAATGTAGCTGGTGCTAGCACGTTATTTTGATGCCTTGCCCAGCCAAGATACCATACGACAGACCATTGACCATGACGTGGCAGACCATTGTATGACCTAGTAATCTCTAATTGTCAGCAGCTTCGGTGTTTAATAAATTATAACAATCGTGACACTTGCGTATCCATTTAATGAGAGCTGGAACAATAAGAAATGTCATTGTATTTTTCAAATTATAACACAACTGCTCAATGTACTGCCTTTCCTGCATGGTTTACGTGACTGTCGTAGTATAGAGGCCTACCTGATTTGCTAACCATCAAGCAAGTCTCACTTGCAGGAGTAACGCCAGCCTTGACAAGATATGTCTGCGAATCCGCAGCACAGCGATGCACCTCATCATAATATCCAAATCGAATGGAAATGCAGAATCCTATAAGAATAGCAATAGTCATCGTGCCTAGATGATGTCAGTCCGTGTAGAATAGCAATCGTCGTTAAAAGAAAATATCAATAACACAAAATAATCGTATATAAGCAAGGAACGCATATACGCAACTCTTGGAACTGCAATGCAAGCAAAGCAACCAAAAAATAACTGGTAATATGTCAATGTCATGTCAAAAAAGTAATAAATACTTACCTTCATGTTAGGAAGTGGGTATTCAAAGAAAAACACGTTTGATGTGTACACAAAAATATTTTAGTAATATTGTCGTATTTTATACGCAAATACGTTAATATATTCCTTTGATCTAAAATAACCGGCTTATAATTATTGCTCACACTATTTAAAGATAATTACGGGATAAAATGGGACGTCAAAAACATTTTTAGTACTTCTCGTAAAAAATGGCAAAGCGGAAGTTATGATTGAGTACTGTTTTTTTGAGAATTATGCTGCGCAAGTAATACTGAATTAATAAATCCATAGTAATTTAAATCTAATTCTTTAAATCTTACTGTAAAACCTTAAATCACGAACATTTATCTATACCAGAATTACCAGAGGGCAGAAACTGGACATGTCCTTTCATTGGGCATCAAAAACTTCATCCGCAGCGCTGTCAATGAGAAAAATGCCTATAAAGCTGGCTGCATTGCCACGTTGAATGGCTATGCAAATTTTTTGGTAAAAAAATAGGCAAGCCCTCTAGTCACGTGAAATGTCGACTCGAAATACTCGATGTGCACTCGACCCCACGGCCCCAAAGGTTTTTTCAAATGTAAAAATGTGTTGAAAGAACCTCTTGGGCCGACACAAACTTGTCAAATAAAATTGTTATCTTTATCTTATTCCATCTCCGTGAAGCTAAGAGTTACTGGAAATCTGTTCAGGAATTCTGTCTGTTAGAAATTATAACTTTTGAACTACACAGTGCTTTTTTTCTCTGAGAAACTTATATCTTAAACCACTTTCCATGTAATATATGAAATAAATAAGGTAGGCCATAATTATGATGTGATATTTTATTTAAAAAAACTGTATACTGTGTGGCGATTAGGCTATCACAAATAATTGAAACCACGTTTTTTACATTACGTATTTTAAACATACAAAATTAAGTAATTAATAACAATTAAAATTCCAGCCATCGGGACTTTTTTCGTTTTGGTATTTAACAACATTATACTTAATTTGTGATTATTTGGTAACAATACCATAAAATTTGTGTTGAATTGTTGATACCATCACCCCGCGCGTGACTATGCCTTATTATCAAGGGTTGTTATTTCGTGATAATATTTACGCTATTTTTTTTTTAACTCAGTTTTCTTTTTTTTGTTGAATTTTTTATTTTGTTATTTTAACAGACTGATAACTACCTATATCACCTACATTACTATTCAAAATGATCACTTAATCCCCACTCTGTATAATGTGATTGGTAAAATTACCGTAATAATTTTACTACATCCTGTATAAAGAGTTAGGACTGACAGGCCTTATATAGCAACTCCTAACAGAGACACTTCAACGGACACAAAATGTAGGTTATATTCATACAGACCTAGTGTGATAAAGAAACGCCTAGTTTTTGTTAAAAATTACTTATGACTTATGACTTATGAAGGATATTGCTAATACATTGCTTCATATGTTCGAACTTTGTCTGCTCAACAATGTAAATACGCAATTAATGTTATTGAACTGTCAAAATAAAACCCTATAACAGCGTGTTACGCACTCACCCCGCAGGATAATCTTAATTCCATTAATATCGACTATTCGAAAGCCAGTTTTCCATGAGCATGTAAGTACAAGAAGAGGTACAAGAAGTACTCCTGCACAAACATGGCGGATTGCGGTGCGGGCAACAAGTTAGTCTGAGTAATCACCAGGCGGCTGCGATACTACTGGTATAAGAAGGGTTCCGTACACTATTGTGTTTAAGAATTTAGTACCTTTGCACACTAAAAAAAACCAGTTTCTTGACATAGTTTTCAAGAGATAGGGCGGTAATTGCTTGAAGGGAAACGAATGATAACAACGGTACTGGTTAGCCAAACGTTGCCCCTTCTAGAACCCACACGATTATTTTTAACATTTTAAAAGAGCAACTTGTTTTCGATTCGTATGGAGAAGAATGGGAGGGAAACTTTCCTACCCATTCTTCTCCATACGAAACTAAATTTTGTAAGGGGCGACTAAAATCAATCCAAAGTTTTTTAAATGTTGATATCCAAAATTACCTTTATGTGCATTATTAAAATAAATGGTTTGATTTATAATTAATTCAATATTGTGGGTTCAAAACTTGACAAGTGACAATACATTGCTAAAACTACTAACTTCAACTTGAGAGTTACAACCTGCAACTGACTTATTGAGAAAACGTAGTGATTAATGTTAGATAATTGAGTTAAATTAAATCTTGAATTGTAATTTCAAGGGAAAGACCTGCCTTGTAGCCTAGCCTGGTGCAGAAAGTCTGGAAAAGTATTTACCTATTGGATCTCTAGCAGAAACTACACAATTTTTTGCAAGTATAAAAAGAACAGGGACAAAATATATACAAGTGTGCGTTACCAATTACAGGAGACTTCGCCGATCGGCGACGAAACAATAGAAAATCAATTGTGCCTCATTAGCGGAGCTTGACAGATTAAATCTAAGTACAGTAAGTTTGGCGCTTTATTAAACAACTAAAATGTTTTGGCTGTACATATTATTTATTATTTTTAATAAATGTATTCTTATTCCATCCTTTATCAGCCCTGCAGTGGGACAATTACAAACAGCACTATCAGAAATCAATCTGAAGCACCTGACCACTCAATATGGCTTCCTTAGTAAACACAATGCGATCATATTATTGCCGATTGATAGCAGGCTGTGGTTTCTGTTGTTATATAATGCTCATTGTTTCACTAATTGAAATCAATGTTGCACTATTACTCTGTCTATTAAGTTAATGTAATAATTCACAGGCAGGTACGGTCTGCTGCACATCAATGGAAACCATTTGACTTTGATAGCCTTTTATTGTTTACTAACTTCTGCCCGCAACTTCGTCGGCTTGGAGTTACTTGTTTTAACATAAAATATATCCTCTGACACTCGGCAATGCTGAAGCTTCCTATTAGTGAAAGAATTTTCGGAATCGGATCAGTAGTCCAGAAGATTACCCCCTATATCTCAAAAATTTTAGCACAATCAGCCTACAATTTTCCCGCTGCTGGGACACATGCCTCCTCTCGGTGAGAGGGAGTGAGCCGTAGGTAATTCATCACGCGGGCCCAGTGCGGGTTGGTAGATGTTACACGTCTTCGATTTTATCGTTCTAGGACATGTCGGTTTCCTCACGATGTTGTCCTTCACCATTTTGAGAGCATTGGCGATGAAATAATTTACTCAAAGTAAAGTTCCTGCTTGGGATTGATCCCACGACCTGCAACTCGGTAAGTCGCGGCTGTTACCACTGGCCACCACTGCTCCTTATTACACTACTTTTTTCTTTTCAAATATTTGTATGCCAGCCTTTATAATATTAGTATAGATTTCTCTCTAGTAGGATAGATTTCTTTATAATATTAGTATAATATATATATATATCTAGGTTGTGGAAGCAAGATAAGCAGTTGCTCCATGTAAAGTACTGGTAATCAGTTGCATCTGGTTAGACTGGAAGCTGACCCCAACATAGTTTGGAAAAGGCTAGACAGATAAAGAAGGGTGGTTTACGTAATTCAAATGTTGCCACTGGCGTGTCTTGATATCAGACGGGTGATGCTTGTAATCATCGTGCTTCGTAAACATGATGGTTATTTTGTTATTACCTGTTTTGTCTCTTGTACGTCTTATTTGGCTCGGCGTGGCGATGGCGCAGCGAAAAATCGTGGATTTAACCTTAGTAGATTCCTGTTAAATAGCTTATAATTTTCCAAGCATGAAGATTTCGTTACTACATTTAATGGAAAATTAATTTATTTAACACTTGGTTCTGCCCACGACTTCGTTCATCGACACCATAATTTAAAATGACAGCCGTATTTAAAAAAAAAAGACGGGTTGCACTCCGGGAGTGCCGGCAGAAGTGAAAACTTGAATATTAACGTTGAAATATATCAATTATTAATTGAATTAATATAACTCACATTTTTTTCACTATTTTTGCGTCACTTTTTTCATTCATAGATGCACATTGTTCAATTTGCATATTTTAAACACTATATACACGAATTTTACGAATACACAGCAGTGTAGGTACTACACAGACGGTTGAGCCATCAGCTGTCCATCCATCCATCGATACACCCACACCCACACCCACACCCATCCATCCATCCATCCATCCATCCATCCATTGTCGTGTGTCACTTGGTTCACTTCGGTTGGCGCCGCCGTAGTAGTCTCTCCTGACGGTCACGTGTCCTGACGCGATGTCCTGACGCGAGTTTAACATTTTTTACCCATTACAAAAAGTGTTCAACGCCGCTAAAGAAGTTTTCACTTCAAAAAACTCTTCTGTACACTGAGTTTGTAGTTTTGATCTCATTAGCCAAAATATGAAGAGAGTCAGAGCTGGTGACGCGCGAGCAAGCGACGTACAGTTGTCCGTGCATTAAGTTGTAAGTTCAAATTTCAACGCAGGAGGGTCCAGAATCATGTACAGAATCTATGATAACAGGTTGTGCGTCAATGTCCCTGCCACCCTGTATGTATAGAAAATCACTATTCTCTTACAGAAAAATTATTAGACTTGTAACCAACCGTAATTTTTGCAAAGTTTTTCTATCTCCTCAAGGAACTCTAAACTAAAACTCTTAGCAAGCCGAACACACAACAAAGTTACCCGTACCGCTAAGACCCGATGCTTCTCGCACACCTGCATAGGGTTCTACTCGAACATGAATCGTATTGAGGACGCCACTCGATGCAACTTTGTCAAACTCACTTATATGTAATGCGTTTTCAAAACATGCATGTTTCTCTGAACATTTTTATTTTTATGACGAGTGTTCATCTTAAGTATTTCAAGGAGGCTTAATGTACCTGGCCCAAGTATGTACATACTTGGCCCAGGAGGAGTGGGTTCACATTAGTATTTTAATAACAGTATTTTACGGAATCTAACTCACCATCTCACTCACTACCGCTAAGCCACGTAGGTATGTCATTATTATTTATCTTAGAGATATTTGGTCATGATTATTTATCCTTGGAAGAACAAATGTGTTCACAGTTTGATATAGTAATGCTTGACATTATAAGTCTTTGTTCATCTTTTACGACACCTACAAAATAAGTAATGGGGACTAAAAACTATTCATCCCCAATGTGTTTAGATTAGAGGTACGCTTTTGTCTACCCCTTTGGGGAATACTGGCGTGATGTTCCGAGGCAATGTTAAACCTTCTCCTTCTCGTATCGGCACGAACTGGATACCTGAAAATTGCTCTGTTCTCTGACGCGACCGACATATTTACATTTAACTAAACATAACACCGTATACCTAAAAATTGCTCTATCCTCTGACGCGACCGACATATTTACATTTAACTAAACATAATACCGTATACCTACAAATTGCTCTGTTCTGACGCAACCGATATATTATTTACATTTAACTATACATAACACGCTTGTATTCCCCAAAGGTCAGGCAGAGGTGTATCTATCACCAACATTTCGCCAGTTATATTAAAGTCCCACTTCAACTCAAACACTAAGCATTCCAATTAAACCAATTAAAGGCACTTTTCAATTGTCAAAGGGTCGGTCAGTCAGAAAGATAAAGCTAGTTGCCCATTCCAAAGCGTAGTAGTTACCTATGGAGAGGAACGGGCAAGAAACTCAACCGGCAACCGGGTATAAATCCAGATTCTGGATTTGTGCCCAGTTGCCGGCAACCGCAACTGCGCGCGCAGCTCAACCGGCAACTGGGCACAAGTCCAGAATCTGGATTTATACCCGGTTGCCGGTTGAGCTGCTACTGAGAAATTCCTGATGAAAAAACCCAATAACGTTTAACTATCTAGGTATTATAATAATGCACCCTCCTCTTCAAATACCTTTAAAACGTGCTTCAACCACGTAGTTGATTGTAAATACATCGGCATGTGCCAATGTACGTACGATGAGAATCAATAGAGATGTGCCGAGGACAGAATCGGAATATAAGCGCCGTGCTCAGAGGCTACAAGTGTCGTCAGGAGGGGTGGGAGCATGTCGATAGTTTCCTATCGATATTAAGTCAATTTATATTTGTTTATTGATTTATTTGTTGGATCTCCAACAGAGGCTACACACAAAGTGGATACAAATACGCAAGGGACAAGTTCGCAAGTCTGTGTTTGTAATTTTAATATTTTCACGCTATATAGCAAAAGTCGTAAATGCTTAACATTTACATAGTAATGTCTTAAGTTATGTTATTAATTCTAAGTCGTTTGCAAAAATATAAAAATAAATTAGTATCCACTCAGAATCCAACTAACTGTTTGTTTTGCAAAGAAACTAGAACTAGCCGAGTGCACGATAAGATTGAATATCTCCGAGTGAAACTAAAATAAGTTGCAACTTAACGTAGAAGTTTAACATGCTGGAAATAAATCGTGAACTCTTGAACTATTTTTGCAGTAAATACTATTCCAGAATTCCGCGTTATTTTCTGTTATTGAGGCAAAAACCATCTCATATGTCTTGTATAAGTGAAGCTAAATTATCTTTGGCTAATCTACCAACCGACATGTATAGCAACAAAATTTTGTAAAGAAACGTTTTTTTAATTCGCATGAAACCAATTACATAAAAAATCTCCAAAATACTTATGAAATTGAAAAATATAAAATCGTATTCATTTATCGATACTTTCACCAAATACTGTGTCCCGTTCCTAGCTAACCCGTTTACTGACACAGGTAGTGCGTGGCGGCAGCTACGGAAATCAAACAATCGCCAGCGCGACACTACATCTCCCCTCTCACTCTCACGTACACAATCTACACACGAGCGAGAGGGACAAAATGTATTCCGGAAATGTAACCAACAATAATTGCTTGTCGGTTATCGAATGGTTCGAACAATTGTTTTAAAGGAGTCGATTATCGAAGAGTATAGGTTTATTTTTATATTGAATCTTTTGCGGTATCGCGACTTCTGTGCGAGAATTAATTATTTGAGGAGTGTTTATCGGGTTTGTGTTTGTGTGAATCAGTAGGAATTCTTGCAAGTATCAATTTCATTACTGTTTGTTTTGCATTTTAATCCAGTCTCAATAGGCTGATTACTTGTTGTCTATTATTGATCGCTTAGTAAACTGTTAGCAGAGAATGATCGCAAATAAGCAAAGAGTCCATATTCATCTTAATACGAAACCCTTACCGGTTGATTTGGGCCTTCAAGTGATCCATCGTTCTTTTCTCACACACAAAGCGAAAAGCAGTCTACAAATTTTTCATTAAAAAAGCGGTTACTAACTCGAAGTCTCTGGAAAGTGAAATGGTCAATTATTAGTTAATAATTGACGTAACATTACAGACCTGTTGTAGGTACAACAGCTCTGTAAATATTCGTTCAACAAACTCACGACTTCTATCAAATAAACACACGTACGTAACTTGAAATTACTTCGAACAAAAGAAAAAATCCGAACTGCTCTCACACGAGGCCATTTAATTTCGATACTCAAACGAAACAACGCACACTTTCGATCTAATAATGTTCGAAATAAACAAAAAACTGGACGAAAACAAACACTAATGCTGCCCAAAGGACGAGAGACTTAAAACTTTTGGAGCGCAGAACAAGTGAATGCGCAAAAGGTTCATACAATGCCATGCTTGCAAAAATGGCGAATAAAATTAGGAATTCGAAGACGTTGTATTGTGCAAAAAAGAAAATGGGTGAGATCTTTCAGGAAGCTGGATCTGTGGTCTGCTAAGGCTGCCAACACTTCGACAATCCTTTTGGTGTTTTATGGATTCATGGGTGGTGGGAACATCTTTCCATAAGGTTTTGCTAATCTTCCCCTTAAAACAACTGAAGCTTTGAATTCCTCAATCGAGCTTTCAGCTTTCTTACTTATGTGAAGGCATGTCTTTTTGTAGTTTAGTTTTCAACATACAAACCACCAGGCTGTTACAAAAGCTTTTATAAATCTTAAAATTAAATTAACAGCTGATGATCTCTGAGAAACGTCTGTAGATCTATCATCGAAACAATTGCACCCTGTTTAGCTTTCGTATTTAACATCAGTGTAGAGTTAAAGACCAAGGAGTCTTTTCCGATCTCATGAAACACAGTAAAGTAGTTCCTTTGTTCAAATCCGGTGATAGTAAAGAAACCAATAATTATAAGCCTGTGTCAATATGTTTTGTGTGTCAATTTCTTTTTTATAAAATAAGTTGTTGATATCCAAGATAAGGATGCTTGGAAACATACTGGTCCTGCTCCGTAGGACAATCTAGAGTCTAGACAAAATCAAACTGGTTGCTTATTTAATTGTAAAATGTATTATTTTTATGACTGATTAAAATCTCATTTCATCTATAGACTGACTTATTCCTTGTTAAAATATTTAAGAAATCGTATACTTTTACAATTTTTGTAAATATATGAGTACCATGTATCTATCACATAATTAATTTATCTGTCATTACTTAATTTTTAATTATTTTCTTATTGTAGCTATATAGTAATTTTATTATAGATGCAATGTTTTACATAAAATTCATGTATACAAAATATTGTAAAACATTTTAAAACAGTAACGGTGAAGTTTCTTGCCCATTCTTCTCCATATATTCTTCACTTAGGTTATAAGATCTTACCTTTACCAAAACAATGTATTTCTAGCAAAAAAAAGACGGGTTGCACTCCGGGAGTGCCGGCAGAAGTGAAAACTTGAATATTAACGTTGAAATAAATCAATTATTAATTTAAAAAGCTAACAATCTTAAAATAATAATATTTACAAGTATATAAAAAGGGAAAATCCACCACCACCACCAACACCACCACCATCACCAGCACCACCACCACCACCACCACCATCACCGCCAGCACCACCACCACCATCACCACCACCACCACCATCACCATCACCACCACCACCAAAAGCCCCACCACCACCACCACCACCACCGCCACCACCACCACCACCATCACCGCTACCACCACCATCACCATCACCATCACCATCACCACCACCACCACCACCACCACCACCACCACCAACTACACCACCACCACCACCACCAACACCACTACCACCACCACCACCATCACCATCCCCATCCCCATCCACATCCACATCCCCATCACCATCACCATCCCATCCGCATTCCCATCCCCATCCACATCCCCATCACCATCACCATCACCATCACCATCCATCCATCGATCCATTATCGTGTCTCACTTGGTTCACTTCGGTTGGCGCCGCCGTAGAAAGCGAGGGGGGGGGGAATCTCTCCTGACGGTCACGTGTCCTGACGCGATGCCCTGACGCGAGTTTCACATTTTTTACCCATTACAAAAAGTGTGCAACGCCGCTAAAGAAGTTTACACTTCAAAAACGTTTGATTTGATACGAAACTACCTTTTGGCAGGGGCGTTTTGAATCAATTCTATTTTAAACAATGTAAATTTTGAGTGCCTTTTATACGCCTAGTTGAAATAAATGCTTTGACTTGACTTTGTCTTTGTTCTTTTTATGAGGAAATTGTTTCAAATGTTTGAAATACCAGCTATTTAGGGTTCCATACCCAAAAGGTGCTAACAGGACCCTGTTATTAATGGCGCTGCGCGCCGTTTGTCTATCCATCTATTAAACTCAAAGCATTTATTTCAAATAAACCAATTACAGGCACTTTTGAATTGTCAAGGGGTCGGTCACTCATCTATTCTGTCTGTCCCAGGGCTATATCTTTTTAACCGTTAAGGGTCCCCGAAACGATCAATTGCAATGGTTGCAAGCAAAATGATCGTCTACAAAAAACAATTGAAGCGATTGACAATAATCACGAATCGCACCGTGTTGTGACATGACATGTTCAATAACAGCAAAGGACAATCTTTATTTTAAAATCGCCCGCGCTAGCATACATGACAGGCGTATAATATTTTGTCTCATCTTAGTTTACACCATTCTTTATACCAAACTATCTATCTTTTCTTATTTAGGAGTTACACTACTTTTTCAGCACAGTTCAGAAATCGAAGTAGGCGTGCGCAAATGATCCACCTTCATTTCATTCAGTCAATTCAGTCCTTTATACACGTAAACAATATGCCATTGATCGTTTCAGGGACCCTTAGGTAGATATTTGATCACAGATTTCATGTTAATAATATTATTGTTTGCCACGATATTATCGTGGCAAACAATAATAAGGTTAATTGTGATGGATTTTGGCATCGCGTCGGTGTGTACGATTAACTGGGGTCGTTCCGCAATTTATGGAGGCGGGGGTGACGTTCCGTTACAACCCTAGGTTAAAATATGATAGTTTTCGCACCTGGCCGGGTTGCTGTTGGTGAACCTTCTTTTATCATCTTTCTTAAGTCTAAAAGGGTCGCCTTCAACACTCAGTATGTTTGTTTAGGAACTAATCGATGGCTGAAGACGCGCGCGACGGGGACGTGGCAAAATATTGGCGGGAACTCGATGCGTGTTGTGAAGACCCTTCACCAGTCGATTAACTTCAGATGACCAGTGGAGAAATTTTGTAGGTTACTCCAGAAGAGTCAGGAATTAAGCTTCATTTACATGAAGCTTCAACTGACGTTATAATCAGCTGATAATGTTCCCACTGCTCGGTGAGAGGACGTGGGCCATAATCCACCACGCGGGTCCATTGCCTTGGTAGATGTCTCATGTCTTCGTATTTTACCCGACTACGGCGAAGCAAAAAGAAGGGTTTTGATTTTGACCGGTATGTATGTATGTTCATCTGTTCCCTCATAACTTCTAAAGTACTTGTCATAATTTGACAAATTAGGTATGAAGAAAGTACCTTCCCGTGGTCGCATGCTGCTGTACTAACATACTTATAAGCTATGTATGGTCGCATGCGACCATGGGAAGGTACTTTCTTGTTTCATCCTTTTCAGTAGTCGGGTTTCTTTACGCACGCTTGACTTGGGGAGTAAGCTGGCGAACGCCTGACGTATGCGTTACGAAAAGTGTGATCGGGCGAGGCGAACGGGAGTTGAGTGGGGGATATAAGCAAGAGAATGCACTGCGCGCGCACATTTTCTTTCTCTCTTCCTCTCATAGCCAAATACGTTTGAAGTTTCACTTCAGTCGTGTGGTCATAAGCACACTCGGTTTTTTGAAGTGTAAACTTTTTTTTAGTAATGGGTAAAAAATGTTAAACTCGCGTCAGGACATCGCGTCAGGACACGTGACGTCAGGAGAGATTCCCCCCCCCCCCCCCCTCTCTTTCTACGGCGGCGCCAACCGAAGTGAAGTGACACACGGACACAATGGATGGATGGATGGATCGATGGATGGATGGATGGATGGGTGGATGGATGGATGGATGGATGGATGGATGGTGATGGAAGTGGAAGTGGAAGTGGAAGATGAAGTGGAAGTGGAAGTGGAAGTGGAAGAGGAAGTGGAAGTGGAAGTCGAAGTCGAAGTGGAAGTCGAAGTGGAAGTCGAAGTCGAAGTGGAAGTCGAAGTGGAAGTCGAAGTGGCTGTGGAAGTCGAAGTGGAAGTCGAAGTGGAAGTGGAAGTGGAAGTAGATGGATGGATGGATGGACAACTGATAGCTCGACCGTCTGTGTAGTAGCCACACTGCTGTATTCGTAAAATTCGTGTATATAGTGTTTAAAATATGGATATTGAATAAAGTGCATCTATTAATGAAAAAAGTGACGCAGAAATAGTGAAAAAAAATGAGTTATATTAATTAAATTAATAATTGATTTATTTCAACGTTAATATTCAAGTTTTCAATTCTGCCGATGCCGGCACTCCCGGAGTGCAACCCGTCTTTTTTTTTTGGTTCTAGGACTTGCCAGTTTCCTCACGATGTTTTCCTTCACCAGAAACACAAAGTAAAGAGCCGGTTCGGATTCGAACTTCGACCTATAACTCTTAAGTCGCGGCCTGTACCACTGGGCCAACATTGCTCTGCATTAACCTGCATCGTCTTGACCTGCATCGTCTTGACCTGCATCGTCTTGACCTGCATCGTCTAAACACTGGTTAGACGGTGCAACTTTTACTGTTGCTTCAACTTATTGCAAGCTACTGGCAATTAAATTGCACTGTGTAAATCAGGCAGTTCAACTTGTGCTTTGTGGGGACAAGCGATTGGACTATGTCTAAGTCTTGTGGATTCTGAAAAGAAAGAACAAATTATATTTGTAAACTAGCTTAGTTCTTGTACTATGTTGCTTACATCGCACATATGTATAGACGCCAGCACATCAACCTACTACATTCTGTCAAATTTCTTTGATAGCTTTTCTACTTTATTGCTAAATCATAAGCTTCAAAGTTGATTGGGAAAACTTTACAGATTCGGGTAGCTTGATGTGCTGGCATCTGTACTTTCAACTAAGATAGCTCACAGGTTAGCTATTAGACGGCATTTCCGTTTATACTAGTCAAAGTCAAAGTCAAAGCATTTATTTCAAATAGGCACATAAAAGGCACTTTTGAACGTCAAAAAATATCTTAAAATAGAATTGATTGTAGTCGCCCATTCCAAAAGGTAGTTTTCGTATGGAGAAGAATGGGCAAGAAACTCCACCGTTACTCTTTTAAAATGTTTTAGGTACAATATTTTGCATGGGTACATTAATTAAATAATAACATGTGAGGACGATGCACCTAAAATAAAATTACTATACCACAGGTAAAAGAATTAAAAACGAAACCATGACATATAAATTAATTATCTGATAGACACATGGTGCTCACATATTTACAAACATGGTACAAGCAAAACAATTTTAATAAAAAAAAAAGACGGGTTGCACTCCGGGAGTGCCGGCAGAAGTGAAAACTTCAATATTAACGTTGAAATAAATCAATTATTAATTTAATTAATATTACTCATTTTTTTTCAATATTTCTGCGTCACTTTTTTCATTAATAGATGCACTTTGTTCAATTTCCATATTTTAAACACTTTCGGTCTTATTCATAAAAAAAGCCTATTGAAGGTTTAAACCATTCATTAGTTAAAATGCTCAATAGGCCTTTAAAACATTCGATAAAATTTTGTATTCATAAACGCTTCATAAACGTTCTATAACTAGAATGTCCTACAACTTCTAAATGTTGCCATTATAATGAAGTCATCCAACAAATTGGCCAACACATTAAATCGGCATACGAGAATATCTGTCTATGAACCGAATATTTGTGTCCATAGACATTATTACGTATGAAAAACTAATTTATTGTCTACAGTTTCAATAGTTTTGACGCGACAACGTCATGGTCGTCATGGAAACCAAAAAGTACTCTGTGAAACTGACTTTTCAAACATTTGTACGTCAAATGTCATTTTCTTCGGCCATCTTTGTCGTGTCTCACTTGGTTCAATTCGGTTGGCGCCGCCGTAGAAAGAGATGGGGGGGGGGGGGGGGGGGAAATCTCTCCTGACGGTCACGTGTCCTGACGCGATGCCCTGACGCGAGTTTAACATTTTTTACCCATTACAAAAAGTGTTCAACGCCGCTAAAGAAGTTTTCACTTCAAAAAAATACAAGTAATAAGTCAGGGTGTGAGTAATGAATGACAAAACGAATTAAAAAAAATAACAATTAAATTAGCAACCAGTTTGATTTTGTCTAGACTCTAGATTGTCCTATGGAGCAGGACCAGCATGTTTCCAAGCGTTCTTATCTTGGATATAATCTTCTAATTTGTAGTATGCTTGTTTACAAAGTGTACGTTTAATGTGAGTTTTAAATTTTCTTTCATTTAATTCCAATATATCACAAGGTATTTTATTGTAACATTTGACACAGTACCCCATAAAAGATGTATGTACTTTGGCTAATCTGAAAAATGGTTGATGTATTTTATCTTTATTTCTTGTATTAAAGTTATGTCTATCGCTTATTTTATTAAAAAGATGTAGATTTTTTCTTACATACATAATGTTTTCATAAATGAATTGGCAAGGTACCGTCATAATATTAATCCTTTTAAATAGTTCCCTGAGAGATTCGCGGCGACGTAGATTATAAATGGCTCTGACAGCTCTCTTTTGCAAAATAAAGATGGATTCAATGTCAGCAGCTCGACCCCATAGTAAAATGCCGTACGACATAATGCTGTGAAAGTAGCTAAAATACACTAAACGCGCGGTTTCTACATCTGTTAACTGTCTTATCTTCCTAACAGCATAAGCGGCCGAGCTGAGCCGCCCCGCAAGAGATGTTATGTGAGGTCCCCATTGCAATTTCTCGTCTAGCGTGATTCCCAGAAAAACCGTTTGATCAACAAATTCTAGTTTTTCTCCATTCAGTATGATGTCACATTCGCTACTTCTAACATTAGGTAATTTAAATCTAATGCATTTGGTTTTCTTTTCATTTAGTACCAAATTATTTACCGTAAACCAGTCTTGGACCTGAAGAATAGAGTTATTCACGTCGTCAAGATTTTGTGCCCGTCTGTCTATCTTAAAGATCAATGATGTGTCATCTGCAAATAACACCATCTTCGGTTGATTTTGAAGTAATTGTGGTAAATCATTTATGTAAACTAAAAAGAGGAATGGACCCAATATTGAACCTTGAGGAACGCCCATTGCCATTTCAGACCCCAATGAGTTTACGCCGTTTACTTGAACTTTAAGCTTTCTATCTTTTAGATACGACTTTAGTAAATCAAGAGCTAATTTCCTAATCCCATAGTGCTCAAGTTTCAGCAGAAGTGTCTCATGGTTGACGCAATCGAACGCCTTTGAGAGGTCGCAAAAGATTCCAATGGCATCTTGTGCTTCTTCCCAGGCGTTAAAAATGTTCTTTATTAGGGTAACACCGGCGTCAGTGGTACAACGCCCTTTAGTGAAACCGTACTGTTGTTCATGAAAGATGGAATTTTTATTAAAGTGGCGTAACATTTGATTGAGCATCAACTTTTCAAACACCTTACTGAGAACTGGCAGAATCGACACAGGCCTATAATTGTTGGGTTCTTTACTATCACCGGCTTTGAATAAAGGAACTACTTTACTGTGTTTCATGAGATCCGGAAAGACTCCTTGGTCTATACTGATGTTAAATATGAAAGCTAAATAGGGCGCAATCGTTTCAATGATAGATCTACAAACTTTTACAGACATTCCCCAGAGATCTTCTGTTGATTTAAATTTAAGATCTTTAAAAGCTTTTATAACAGCCTGGGGGTTTGTATGTTGAAAACTAAACTCCGAGGGGCATGCCTTAACATTCTTTCTAAGTAAATCAGCAGAACGCGAGGGTGAGGAATTTAAAGCTTCAGTAGTTTTAATGGGAATATTAGCAAAAAAGTTTTCAAATTCCTGAGCAATTTCTACATCTGAGTTTATGGGGCCATGTGCAGTTTCTAAATTAAATTCAGTATTACGCTGTTTTTTCCTACCTGTTTCATTATTTATTATTTGCCAGGTAGTTTTTATTTTATCATCGGCTGATTTTATTTTATTGCTAATATAAAGAGCTTTAGCTGTTTTGCATACACTTTTAAAAGTCTTAGAATATGTTGCAACATACTGATGAAAGCTTGTGTTATTCATATGTTGCTTTAGGCCATAAAGTTCAAAAAGGTTTTCCCTGCTTTTACGAATACCCGGAGTCGCCCAATCACTAAATAAGAACTTTGTGTAAATACTTTTAGTCTTTAGTGGGAAAGTGTCATTAAATTGCGTGTTTAATAGTGAAAAGAACTCTGCGTAGAACTCATTCGGGTCAAATAAATTATTAAAACTCTGAACACATAATTTACTTGCCAAAGAATTATTTAATTTCTCTAAATTTTTAGATGTAATTGGCCTAAATCTTATTAGAGTTTTTTGTAAAGGCATGTAGGTGCAAAATGTTATTGTTTGTCCGCTGTGATCAGATGGCAACTTATTTACAATTTGTTTGTGTAAATAATCACAGTTACAGAAAATATTATCTATACAAGTGGCAGAGGAAGCTGTCACTCGGGTGGGTTCAATAAAAACATTTGACAAGTCAAATGACCTAAAAAGACTTAATAATCTGATAGTATTTGAGTTATTTTCTAATAAATTAATATTAAAATCGCCACATATGATTATTGACTTACTACTAGTAGAAAGTTTCTTTAGCACATCTTCCATTACAGAATCAAACACAGATAGATTCTGGTAACTTGGAGGTCTGTATACGCATACTATTACATGCTTATCGAGCTCAACACAGGACAATTCAATGGTGTGTTCAACAGACAGCCCGACGATGTCTTTTCGTTCCTTTGATTTAACAGAATTTTTAACTAATATTAGTGATCCACCATGTATCATACATGTTCGGCTGAAATGGCTAACTACACAATAATTTTCATAGTGTTGACTAGTGTTGTCCATCCATCACCAACTACTCGCTAGTGATGTTCCTACTGGCTAAACCTACTATTACAGTTCAGCCCGCGACTTCCGACCGCGTGGAAATGAAACTATACCATAAAACATATCCTGTGACGCCCAGTAATAGTATATCTTTCTGTCAGTAAGAGATTTTTTGTAATCGTATCAGTAGAGTGTCTCAATAAAACTTCTCCCTAGGTATCGGGCCTAAGACACCAGTCACACTTGCGACCACGACACCCAGGTAAGTAGCTCCATAAAGTTTCAAAGAACGATTTCATCTCAACTCCAGTCAGACAATCCATTTCCAATTGATCTTAAGATCTCACCTCGCAGTCAATTGCTCAAACTGCTCGATCACTTGCGTCAGTCGAAGTCACTCAAACTTTGACGCTTCGATTGCAGTTTCTATCTTGACCTTAATGTATCTCTTGAAGTCTGGGCTAAGCTTGGAGTACTTCATTAAAGTTTACTTTGAGGACTGAGATTAGTAATACCATTAGCGTGTACTCTTAACATTGGGGTTCCTATGCTCTAAGCTACCGCATCAAAATGTATTAAGTAACCACACAGACAAACACGAAAAGTCACTTTGTTTTATTGTACATTTAGATACCTACTGGTTATGTATCAAAGTTATTCAGAGGTATAGTATGCGAAGGCCATCCACATAGTGAACCTGATCTAGTGAATGTCACGCAAATACGCTAGATCCGAGAAGCGCAGGACCGGAAAATGTGGCAACGCTTGGGAAAAGCCTATGTCCAGCAGTGGACGTCGCTATATCATCTAATGATGATCAGACTGATGAATAACACGATGCAATCACTGTTAAGAGTATTGAGAATTCATTGATGCCTGTATGCAATACCCATCAACTAAGAGACTGAATCAATTCCTCCGATTTTACAAACATCTTGGAACCCATTCACGAGATCCCTACGTATACCTACAAGCCACAAATACATCACCTCATATACAATGGCCCATCTCCGGGAAGTAAGACCGCTAATAAACGAGTGTGCGGTGAGTTAACACATTAAATTTATTCACGCCGAGACCCGCGGGTGGCCTTGTCGGGTACCCAGGTCGGGGTGCATTGACGGCGGGACGTAGCTCCGGGTAGGCTTTCGTTGACTGGGCTAGCTTTTGCTTGTGGCTTCGCTCGCGAGATTGTCGGAAATTATCTTACGGGAGCGGGAGAAAAAGTATCTTATGTCCTAACTACCCCAGGTCCTAGTCTACCTCTAGGTACCTTTCATCGAAATTAATTCTAAAAATGGGCGTGAAAAGGTCAGACAGACAGAGTTGCTTTCGCAAATATAATTTAAACGCATATCGATACTTTATTATAAATTCGAAAGTAACTGTCGGTATGTTACCTTTTCACGCCTAAACCACTGAATGGGTTCCGATAAAATTTGGCAAGGAGATATATGGCATCCTGGGGTAGGATGGCTATTTTTTGTCCCGGTGGTACGTTCCCGTGTGATAATTTCCGACATCCACGCAGCCGAAGCCGCGGGCAGAAACTAGTATAATATAAATATTATAACCTCGCAACTGTTGAAAAATCAAAATTTGATAATATATAACAAAAGAAATTAAATAGATATAAGTACCTATGAGTTGAGGAATGATTTCGACCTTTATTGTTGGCACATGTGATAATCACGAAATTAGTTTTGTTTTGTGGTATTAGTATTCATTGTTTATTGTTAATTAAAACGGTAACACCAATTACATTAATTAACATAGAGATTTAAACAGGTATGGTATGCAAAAATATTTCAACTAGTAACATAATATAATAGAGGACATTAGCACACTTCTTCTCACAAAACATCAGATATACTCGTACACGCATAATTCTACTCCATTCATCGGCAACCAGATCACATTCAGGATTGGTGGTCAAGAGGGCGTTAAGCGTCCTTAAAGTACGACACACGGGGATCAGCGCTGGCACACTGGGGACTCAGGCCTGAAACTTTTAATTTTTCCTGCACTGATAGATCAAAGTAATTAAACTGGTTATTATAAATGGCTTTGGCATCATTACGTCTCGCTAGTGTAGTCTCACCGTATCTCATTTAGGTGTCATCGCCAGTCGTTGAGCTCCTCAAGTTCTGAGTTGAGTTACACGATTACTGACAAATGCTTGCACTTACTCGACTGGTCCACTCAAATCTATATGGTCCTCAAAAGACCATTTCAAGCATTGTCGATACATGGTCTGACCAAGATTATGTCTGGACTTTAAAAGAGACTTTGACCCCTGAGTTTGTTTCGCTATTATTTCACAGGGGTAGTCAGATAGGAAATGTCGAATTCTGTCTAGATTTCTTTTTTTATATGACGTGTAAAAATGATTTCGACATTGATCTTTCCAGTCAATGATTCTTTCCAGTCTCTCCTGCGTTATAACGTGCCACTCTGGAGCCACATTGGTGTAACAATGTGTTATTCTGGTGTCTCTACCAGTCTCTCTGGTATCAACATCAGTCAGTCTGGTGTCACCATAGGTCTCTCAGTTGTCAACAAGTATCACTCTGGTATTGAACCACCAACAGTCTCACTTTTATTATCATGTGTCAATCGATTCTCATAGTAAAATTATTTTAAATACATACCGTCAGTCAGTACATAAAGTCAAGTAAATACGCAGTAGTTCATTACCCGCTCTGATCGAGCCATTAGTGGGTGCTTGATGGTCCATTTGATGGATGCGATGACGGCGAGTGCTCACTCGCAGGGCACAGGGCAGTGCACTTTAATGAGGTTACAATAATATGCCATCAATAATCTGCATGAAGTCTCATGCAGATTATTCGACATAATTTTCCCATATTCTGATATATTCTGGGAAAGTTATGTAAAAATCATCGAAAAGGTTGTAAAACAATTTTTCAGCACAATCTTAAGGTAATAAGATGGCGCCACGTATCTATTGAACTTTGTCTTTGTCACACCACTTTTTTTCGGAATGAAAGGTACCCGTATGGTGTGACCGTTTTTGTACACCTGACAATGTATGTCCAAAATTTCAGGATGATCGGTTCAGTGGTTTAGGCGTGAAAAGGTAACAAACAAACGAACTTACTTTCGCATTTATAATATTAGTTAGGATTAGGATTCTAAGGAGGTACGAAGTTGGCCGGGTCAGGTAGTATTTAATAAACAGCTTCTTTAACAGCAGCATTTGCTATTTATATTATACTAGCTGCGCCCCGCGGTTTCACCCGCGTAAATGTCGATCCCGTGGGAATATCGGAATAAAAAGTAGCCTATATGTTATTTTATTTATTTGTTAATCCAGGGTGTCAGATACCTCCATACAAAAGTTTATCAAAATTGGTCCAGCCTTTTGAGGGTAAAGAAGTAACAAACATATAAACACACACACACACACACTCACAAACTTAAATATTATTGTAATTAGTGTGATTGTTAACTTTATTATGTACTTTTAGCAACTCTATTGTATTTTGTACTTTTGCATGCCATGCATTTGTTGCAAATTATATTTCTTTATATCACCGTGTTTTGTACCCATATTTCCATAATAAATATCTTATCTCATCTCCTTACTCATTCATTTTTTTTTTCATTAGACTGGCAACGTAATACCCAAACTAAACGGTTAGCGCTTTTTCCAATCATCACCGTATTAAATATGTCATGTCTAGTATGTGTTCTTGAACTCGTTTCCCGCCGTCACTCACACGCACCGCTACGCTTTAAGAAGTGTCTTTAGGACGAGTTGCCCGATTTCCGCCTGCTTTCACGAAATCCCCTCAAATCTCCAAACACCGATCATCTACACACAAAAACTAACTTTAAAACCTTTGAAATAGGGTTAAATATTGGTTGGTAACAAAATGTAATTTCTTTGCGTAAAATTGGAAAGGTCACATTTAGGTGTAGTGATAAGAATTCAGTGTTAGTACGTAGTCTTGATAGCGTGTGTGATATGAATGGGCTTGGCTTATGTGTGAAATGTAGACAGATTTACATCTTATGGGATTAGTAAGTAGGAGTCTTTGCTTCGTTGGTCTAGTGGTCGCGCGACCGCTGAGCAAGGGTCTTGAGTTCACCCCAGCTCTGGCAGTACTTTTTCACTATTTCTGCGTCACTTTTTTCATTAATCGATGCACTTTGTTCAATTTCCATTTTTTGAAACACTTTATATACACGAATTTTACGAATACACAGCAGTGTGGCTACTACACAGACGGTCGAGCCATCAGCTGTCCATCCACGTCCGCGTCCGCGTCCGCGTCCACCATCACCATCACATCACATCACCATCGCCATTACCATCACCATCGCATCACCATCACCATCACCATCGCCATCACTATCACCATCGCCATCACCATCACCATCCATCCATCCATTATTGTGTCTCGCTTGGTTCACTTCGGTTGGCGCCGCCGTAGAAAGAGATGGGGGGGGTATCTCTCCTGACGGTCACGTGTCCTGACGCTATGCCCTGACGCGAGTTTAACATTTTTTACCCATTACAAAAAGTGTTCAACGCCGCTAAAGAAGTTTTCACTTCAAAAATATGTTTGACGAGTAGAAGGTTTTTTACAAAACTATTTACAGAAATAAAATAATTTATCATTTGTCTGTCACTGTCGACACCTGAAACAAAGCCTTCATAACTCTGTTTGTTCTAGCATAATCAGGCTGCACAACGTTTCCACTGCACTGCTGGCACACATGCCTCCTCTTTGTGAGAAGGAGTGGGCCACAATCCACCAGGCCGACACAGTGCGGGTAGGTGGATGTCACATGTCCTAGAACTCCTTCACGGCTTTGAGAGCAGTGGCGATGAAATAAATTACTCAAAGTAAAGTGCCTGCCTGGATTCGAACCCAAGACATAAGACACGAAAGTCGGGGCCGTTACCAATGGGCCACCATCGCTCTGTCTGCTCTATAACCTTCAAAAGACATACTAAATATAGAAAGCACAACCCGGAACTATTAATTCAAGCCCAACACTTCAACCGACACGGTTCTATTTGCACGACACAAATAATTGGACGATAATCGTTGACCAATGTTTGCGCCAACTCTCCGAGGAACAATACGTTAGCAAAACGGTTTGATCAAACATTCGGCTTAACTCATGCATAAAACATATGAATGGGGATTAAATGGCTGTGGTTGAGTTGAAACTGAGCAAGAAGGATTTGAAATAGTGTGTAACTAATGTAAAAAAATATCAAGCCTCACTAAAAAAAATGTACTCCAATCAATTGACTTTTTAGCTTGATTGACGATAATTATCTTGTTTAGATTAATCAAAATCTTAGTCAAGTTGATCATCACGACATGATTCAGCAATACTAGTTCAAATGATTGAACGCTCAAACAAGTTTCTTGATTACCCTTAACATGACATCATTGTAGAAGAGTTAAAACAACAAAGTAAGTTAGTTGTACTTCAATAAAGATCATTGAAACTTTATTATGTTGATTTGACTTGATAGCATCTATCATTGTAATTAATTGTATTAATCATACAACTTGATCTAATCTTGCGCTAAATGTTTGTGCTAAATTAGTTCCTTGGTTGTGTTTATCAAATACATCATCATCATCACTGATCAAATTAAAGTAGTAGCTGTGATCATTGTGCTTGCAGATGCAAATAAGTTACTTAGTCAATCTAAACAAAATCTTGATTGTGGCAATTACTTTTTTGAAGTGAAAACATCTTTAGCGGCGTTGTACACTTTTTTGTAATGGGTAAAAAATGTTAAACTCGCGTCAGGACACGTGACCTGATCGAAAATTCGTAAGACGGATGGAGAGAGGAAGTATCCCCCTCTCTTTCTACGGCGCGGCGAAAATGTATGCCTGCTGTTTCGTTTAGGCGGCGCAGGGCGCTTGCGCGAATGTTCGTGTGTGTTTATGTTACAGCGTGCCACGCGCATCCATGGATGGTGACAGCTGATGGCTCGACCGTCTGTGTAGCGGCCACACTGCTGTGTATTCGTAAAATTCGTGTATATTTATAGTGTTTAAAATATAGAAATTGAACAAAGTGCATCTATTAATGAAAAATATCAAAAATGCACAACGTTAATATTCAAGTTTTGACTTCTGCCGGCACTCCCGGAGTGCAACCCGTCTTTTTTGAAGTGAAACTTCTTTAGGCGCGCTTGACTTGGGGAGTAAACTGGCGAATGCGTTACGAACACGTGTGATCGCGAGTAGGGAAGGTACGTAAAAAATAGCTGGAAATACCTGTTGTAAAAACCCGGTCCCGGTCGCATAAATATGCGACCGGGTTTTTACACCAGGTATTTGCTTCCAAGTACGCACACCGGGTACCGACTCAAAATACTTGCAAGACTATTAAGTATCTTATATGGCTACTCGCTCAAATACGTAGGTACTCAACCGCGTTAGTTTTCGCAAATGCGATCATGCTCCTTTTGGAACAATTTCGTATGCAAGTATTTTTTACCGACTTCACAAAAAGGAGGAGGTTAGTACCTCCTCCTTTTTGGTTCGGCTGTTTGTATGTTTTTGAAGTGAAAACTTCTTTAGCGGCGTTGAACACTTTTTGTAATGGGTAAAAAATGTTAAACTCGCGTCAGGGCATCGCGTCAGGACACGTGACCGTCAGGAGAGATTTCCCCCCCCCCCCCCCATCTCTTTCTACGGCGGCGCCAACCGAAGTGAACCAAGTGAGACACGACAAAGATGGCCGAAGAAAATGACATTTGACGTACAAATGTTTGAAAAGTCAGTTTCGTAAACAATAGTACTTCGAGGAGCCGCAGTTGTATTTAATTTATTTTGAACTTCTGTTTAACCAATTTAGTTTATTATTATATACCTACCTACAATACAAAATAGAAGCGACGAAAAATATAACGAAGCACATTATAGCAACAAGAAATACTGTGGGACATTGCTGCTTTTGTGTGAAAACAATGCTTCCGTGTCGACCACGGAAGTTTACACCCTGCAGGGAGATGCTCCAGTAGGGTGTGGCTGTGAAGCTATGTTGCAAAACATGCTCCACGTCCTATCCTGCCTTATTTGTCCCACCCAAAACATGCAGTCAAAGTGACCTCTGCGCTGCCACCGACGACAACGTGGAAGTGGCAATATTTTGAGCCAACAAGATCTAAAGTAAAAGAGAAGAAATTTAGGGAGTAGTTCATTAATAAAAAGCTTGTATACAAATATCAGTTTATTTTTATAATACTTGTACGCACCGGGACTTACAGCTTAGTACGGCTGTTATTCCAAATGCATACAGTGTGGCTAAGTTTGTAACAATTGAGCCTGGTATCTATGGTTACCTCACCCTACTGATTATAAACCTACAGCAACTACTTAACACCCTAGTTATCCTAACACCCTAACCTATCATACAAGCCTACGGGAGACCTACGGGAACAGACAGAATTTGGTTAGGAATAGGGGTTTGTGTACGTCGTGCAATGTGTACACAGGAAATAGTTTTGTCAGTGCCGGTCCCACAGACTCATAGAACTGGTGATGGCTAAAGGTGTCTTGGCCATAGTGAGAGGAATTATGGAAGTTGAATCAAACTCTACTCCAGCTTGATGACTAATTTATTCATTTACTAATAATTACTAATTTATGTGGAACGAATGTATGTCGTTCTTGATGCTGACGCTGGCGTGTGTAACTCTTGCCTGTTCACGGCTGAACAATACTCTAAACTCTAATTTGGCTTCTAAAACTTGTGCAAGCAGAACAACATTTTTAAAATGTTTGCTTTTCATGTGCCATCTGTGCCATCTCTTCTGTAGGCCGTTTCATTTTCTGCTATTCGTAGTGAAGCACCATCCTTACTAGTCCTATTGACCTGAAATACAAAACTAATGTTATAAATTCTTTCTCTTCATTATCTTATTTATACTGATTTAATTAATCAGTAGCGGCATCAAAATAACAGTCATTATTATTCTTATGGCGGGTTTTTTTTTTGTTACAATGAGTTTTGTACAGGCAAACGAAGTTCTTCGTAAAATTGTAAATTGGATAGGCACCTAATTCGTAAATCATGCCAGGCTGCCCCTGTTTAGTGTTAGTGCTTGTGTCAGTGTTTTTATTTTCTATTATGGAGACCTCTCCCTGACCAATTCTTCCAAAAAATCTAAGGATTAGAAGCAAAAGCAAGCATAAGTATAAGAAATTGAGAATGTTTACAAAACATAACTTACTTTGAACACATTTTAGCTGTAACAGTAGGTACACACCTTATCCTCCTCCAACCAATATTCAATTCTTTGCCCTTTATTGCAACTAGTCTCCGGTCTTAATTTCATTTATTTTAAATACAAAAAAAGACGGGTTGCACTCCGGGAGTGCCGGCAGAAGTGAAAACTTGAATATTAACGTTGAAATAAATAAGCTAACAATCTTAAAATAATAATATGTACAAGTATATAAAAAGGGAAAATCCACCACCACCACCAACACCACCACTACCACCAGCACCACCACCACCACCACCACCATCACCACCACCACCACCACCATCACCATCACCATCACCACCACCACTAGCACTACCACCACCGCCACCTCTACCACCACTATCACCACCAGCACCACCACCACCACCACCACCTCCACCACCACCACCACCACCAACACCACCACCGCCACCACCACCACCACCTACACCATCACCACCATCACCATCACCATCCCATCCCCATTCCCATCCCCATCCACATCCCCATCACCATCACCATCCATCCATCCATCCATCCATTATCGTGTCTCATTTGGTTCACTTCGGTTGGCGTCGCCGTAGAAAGCGAGGGGGGGGGGAAATCTCTCCTGACGGTCACGTGTCCTGACGCGATGTCCTGACGCGAGTTTCACATTTTTTACCCATTACAAAAAGTGTGCAACGCCGCTAAAGAAGTTTACACTTCAAAAAAATATTCAAAAGTTTTTTAGTTTGACACATACAATATCAAATTCATTCATTGACATATTCATATTGTTTCCATGACGACCATGACGTTGTCGCGTCAAAACTGTTGAATCTGTAGACAATAAATTAGTTTTTCATACGTAATAATGTCTATGGACACAAATATTCGGTTCGTAGACAGATATTCTCGTATGCCGATTTAATGTGTTGGCCAATTTGTTGGATGACTTCATTATAATGGCAACATTTAGAAGTTGTAGGACATTCTGGGTTTTTGGCGGGATTTCTTCGAGTGAAGTTCAGTGGCTGTTTTAATTATTCGCAAATTGATTCCTAGTGGATATTGTGATGTAAAATTGGTGTAGTTTTGTATCTCAAGTGTCTGCGCAACTGGACAATATGTGGAATCATTGAAACAGGCGCAATCTCGGTAAAACGGAGCTGAGAATTTTATTGTGGTTTTGGCTGCCTCAGCGAAGTTTACTGAGAAGGCTGACTCGATACATTTGCTGCCAAATACTTCAAAGTCTTTAGAATGGGTTGCACCCGCATTCTAATGACAATTACGTAAGAAAACAAAAATGTTTAGTGACTACGACTGAAGGACATGTATCCATGGTCATGAATAAATTAAAAAAAAAAAAAAGTAGGACATTCTAGTTATAGAACGTTTATGAGCGTTTATGAATACAAAATTTTATCGAATGTTTTAAAGGCCTATTGAGCATTTTAACTAATGAATGGTTTAAACCTTCAATAGGCTTTTTTGAAGTGAAAACTTCTTTAGCGGCGTTGAACACTTTTTGTAATGGGTAAAAAATGTTAAACTCGCGTCAGGACACGTGACCGTCAGGAGAGATTTCCCCCCCCCCCCCCCCCCGCCTCTCTTTCTACGGCGGCGCCAACCGAAGTGAACCAAGTTTAGTGACACACGACAATGGATGGATGGATTGGATGGAGTGGAAGTGGAAGTGGAAGTGGAAGTCGAAGTCGAAGTCAGTCGAAGTCAAAGTCGAAGTCAAAGTAGAAGTCGAAGTCGGAGTCGAAGCCGGAGTCGAAGTCAAAGTCGAAGTCGAAGTCGGAGTCGAAGTCAAAGTCGAAGTCGAAGTCGAAGTCGAAGTCGAAGTCAAAGTCAAAGTCGGAGTCAAAGTCAAAGTCGAAGTCAAAGTCGAAGTCGAAGTCGGAGTCGAAGTCAAAGTCGAAGTCGAAGTCGAAGTCGGAGTCGAAGTCGAAGTCAAAGTCGAAGTCAAAGTCAAAGTCAAAGTCGGAGTCAAAGTCAAAGTCAAAGTCGGAGTCAAAGTCGAAGTCAAAGTCGAAGTCAAAGTCGAAGTCAAAGTCGAAGTCGAAGTCAAAGTCGAAGTCAAAGTCAAAGTCGGAGTCAAACTCAAAGTCAAAGTCAAAGTCGAAGTCGAAGTCGAAGTCGAAGTCGAAGTCGAAGTCAGTCGAAGTCGAAGTGGAAGTCAAAGTAGAAGTCGAAGTCGGAGTCGAAGCCGGAGTCGAAGTCAAAGTCGAAGTCGAAGTCGGAGTCGAAGTCAAAGTCAAAGTCGAAGTCGAAGTCGAAGTCGAAGTCGAAGTCGAAGTCGAAGTCAAAGTCAAAGTCGGAGTCAAAGTCAAAGTCGAAGTCAAAGTCGAAGTCGAAGTCGGAGTCGAAGTCAAAGTCGAAGTCGAAGTCGGAGTCGAAGTCGAAGTCAAAGTCAAAGTCGAAGTCGAAGTCAAAGTCAAAGTCAAAGTCGGAGTCAAAGTCAAAGTCAAAGTCGGAGTCAAAGTCGAAGTCAAAGTCGAAGTCAAAGTCGAAGTCAAAGTCGAAGTCGAAGTCAAAGTCGAAGTCAAAGTCAAAGTCGGAGTCAAACTCAAAGTCGAAGTCGAAGTCGAAGTCGAAGTCGAAGTCGAAGTCGAAGTGGACGTGGACACACTGCTGTGTATTCGTAACATTCGTGTATATAAAGTGTTTAAAATATGGAAATTGAACAAAGTGCATCTATTAATGAAAAAAGGGACGCAGAAATAGTGAAAAAAAATGAGTTATATTAATTCAATTAATAATTGATTTATTTCAACGTTAATATTCAAGTTTTCACTTCTGCCGGCACTCCCGGAGTGCAACCCGTCTTTTTTTTTTTTGTATGTTTGTTCATCGAATACTCCGCCAATTGTCGACGGATTTTCAAAATTCTTTTTTTGTTCCAAAGTAGATAGTTTTGAGGTGGTCCCACTGTCACCAAGTTAGGATCTGATGATGGGATCTTAGAGTAATCGAGGGCAACCTTTAAATTTTATAGGCTCACTTATTGTTTTTCGCATATTTTACGAAGTATCTTGTGTATTTGCGTATGTTTGTCACCATCTCAGGTAGCTGGGCTGATAATGGAAGTTACAACTCCTTAACAGTAAGAAGTTACTCGAACAGGCAAGGACTGTTTTAGTCAATTGTTTTGATGTTTGATAGGGCATTTGCCACATTTGGTCTCATGATCATCAAGTCATGACCTGATGCTGCAGTCAGGATAGTCTGCAGAGTACCTAACTCCTCGACAACTAACAGCAGATATATCGTGTTAAGGCTCATTGAAAAGGGCTCGATGTGTGGATAAACGTACTGTTAATGAGGAACACCGAAGTACATAAAGACCTGATGCTGAAGCCAGGAGCATTAGAAAAAGTACCAACCTTGAAATTACAGCACCGTAGTCGTGTTTGGGCTCATTTTAAACAGGACTAAATTTTAAGTTCAATGCAATGTTGACAAGTCTGGCCTGATGCTGCAGCCAGGATTATCAGCATCTAGTCTAAAAACATCAGGGCAGGATTTGATGATGGGATCCTGGAGAAATCGAAGGAACTCTTCAAATATTATAGGCACACCCATAGCGATTTGGGTATTTTTTATAGTAACTCGTGCATTTGCTCTCGGGAAGCACTATTTGGTGATGTGGAACTGATGATGAAGACCACAGATGGCCACCGGAACTACTCAATAATATGTAAGTACCTATTTCACGGGTTGCGATTCGATTACTTTAATATGGTTGCTAAGCAATTTATGCTCGTCACAATGTGAATGGTGATACGGAGCTGATAGTGGATCTGGAGAACTCCTCAACAATTAACTTCCCTGTATCGGGAAAAGCAATATTTTGTTTGTAAAAGGCGATGATCACTAGGCTATTGTAACTTAGATAAATTATAAGCAGACCCACTAAAAAGCGTGAAATAAAAACTTTTTAAGAAAAACAAAAACCGACTTTCAAAAAAACACTACAATGTGAAAAATATCTTTAATTTCGGAAGTCGGTGGCAAAAAACTAAAATAAAGATCCAAAGACACCGACTTCCGAAATTAAAGTTATTTTTCACTTTGTAAAATTTTTTTTGGAAGTCGATTTTTTTTTTCTTAAAAAGTTTTTTTTTACTTTAATGGTTTGCAAGTATTTATTTGTAAACGCGATTTTGCTCCTTATTTAGTGTAGTTTTACTTCCAACGGGGCTTTTGAATACGCGATTGTATTTCTTATCTGTATGAAGTTATGGATCAGTTTTCTATGCAGATAGAAAATACTTGAAAGTATCTCGCTCCGTCGGTCGTGGCTCGACGCTCGAGTACGTAGGTACTCAAATAGTTCAACAACCGCGTTTGTTTTCGCAAATGCGATCATACTCCTTATCAGTAAGAGCACAGAATACTTAATAGTACTACGTACAGAAAGAACACTCCCTTCCTCGCCCTCATATCAGATACCGCACCTCACCCCGCACTTCGAGGTATTCGTCGCCGACTCTTTAGCAAGGGCGCTCGCGAACCGCAGCGCTGTATTGCTGACACACAATTATGCGATTTAAAAGTTTTATTTGAGTTTTAATTACGATTACGAATTATTTACGAATTCGGAAAAGCATCACAATATCCAAATATTGTGATGCTTTTCCGAATTCGTATTTACATATACTGTTTGTATGATTTCGTATTTTTAATAACATGCGATTTAATAACCCATTATGTACAGATAAGTCATTTAAACTAAACTATTTTAGTGTTTTTATTTCATTACGAACCCGACTGTATAAATAATCAATTGAACTACATGGTCACTTCATAATAATGCACACGTTCGGCGGGCAGCGCTGCCGCCGACGTCGTTCGGTTCCCCGACACAAATTGCTTTCCGCGCCATTTTTTTTTACGCTACTAGATTTCACGCACACATTTGCACGTATACAAACGTCATTTGTTTATGTAGTAGTAATAGGTAATTATTTTGCGAGCGTTGTATGGAGTGTCCGAGGTGTGGTAAGAGTCTACGGAACAATTTCGTATGCAAGTATTTTTACTTTAATGGTTTGTAAAAGTATTTATTTGTAAACGCGATTGTGCTCCTTATTTATAGGAATTCATGGATCAATTTCCTATGCAAGTACTTTTTACTTCCAACAGGGCTTTTGTTTGATTACGCGATTGTACTTCTTATTTGTATGAAGTTATGGATCAGTTTTCGATGCAGATAGAAAATACTTGAAAGTATCTCGAACCCTGGTTTTAGGCCCTGGTTTCTTAAGATGGACGTACTTGGAAGCCCTGGTACTCGATTTTGCAAGTACCTACGACCCATGTCTAAGGGCTACGGGCGAGGCGAACGGGAGTTGAGTGGGGGATATAAGCAAGAGAAAGCAGTGCGCGCGCACATTTTCTTTCTCTCTTCCTCTCATAGCCAAATACGTTTGAAGTTTCACTTCAGTCGTGTGGTCATAAGCACACTCGGTTTTTTTTTCAGTGCTCCTAGAAGAGATACACAAAGGTGTTTTACATTCGCCAGTTATGTTTATAAATCCCAAGTACTAGGGGGCGAACCCATTGCCATCAATTACTGAGCGCTAATCCAAACTAGGGCTATCCTATTTGAAAAGCCGTACCCAGGGCCCCATGCTGAGAATTTACACATGCAATTAGACCAAACAGCGGAACTTATAGCATTTGCTAAATTTAATGTAGTTTACCTTTTGTTTCTTTGTTTTTTTTAATTACAATATTTAACATGCATTTTCATAGCAGATGGCGAGATGACTGGTTCGAGGTGGCGCAGGAAAGAGTTCCTGGAAGGATTTGGGGGAGGCATTTGCTCAGCAGTGGGACAGTATAGACTAACAACAAACAAAAAACATTTACAGATAAGGCTTTCCGAAACTGGACCCTATCTTATAATTTTGTAACAAAAATAACCAAACCGGCTTCACTCAGCCTCGCGGAAGTAAACTCAATAGCATTGTTGACCTTACGTCAGGACCTACTCTTGATACTCTCGACACTCCACATGTAGTGCACTCTACGAAGAAAGGACTCGTTGAATGTGATACACAAGTTGATAAGGCTTATCTTCAAGCTTGGCTTCCTGATACGGTCAGCAACTAGAGTAGGTTAATCTTAGATCTACAGTTTGGAAAGAGATTTAGGAATAAATAGCAAGATAGTGTTATTCTCCACATCATCTTCAGAACTTGAGGAAATGCTCCAAGATCTGAGCACGGCAAGTTTTGAGGTTGGACTTTCAATGAAAAGATCCAAGACACAAGTCATGACCAACAGCACGAAACGTAGGGTCGAGGTAGACGAACATGGGTTGCAATATGTCGATGAGTACATATAGTCTTTCAAAAACAGACAGGGTAAGGAAGTCCAAAGACGAATCCAAAATACTTGGAAGACCTACTGGGCCCTTAATCTGTCCAGCTCCGCTAATGAGACACAATTTTCTATTGTTTTGTCGCCAATGGGCGACGCGCGCTGCTTGACCGGTTAAAGGACACATGAAAGGAGTCTTCCTATATCGTTAAAAAAAGTAATTAAAAAAAGACGGGTTGCACTCCGGGAGTGCCGGCAGAAGTGAAAACTTGAATATTAACGTTGAAATAAATCAATTATTAATTGAATTAATATAACTCAGTTTTTTTCACTATTTCTGCGTCACTTTTTCATTAATCGATGCACTTTGTTCAATTTCCATTTTTTTAAACACTTTCCCCCTTATTCATAATCCTATTTTATCTCTATTTTAGCTAAAATAGGTTTATAGAACGTTTGTCTTTATCTGTCACGTTGTCATTTCTGTGTGTAAGAAAGAGACAAACCCCATTTTAACTAAAACAGGTTTGATAAGTTTTATGAATAAGGGGGTTTATATACACGAATTTTACGAATACACAGCAGTGTGGCTACTACACAGACGGTCGAGCCATCAGCTGTCCATCCACGTCCGCGTCCACCATCACCATCACATCACATCACATCACATCACCATCGCCATCGCCATCACCAGCGCCATCGCCATCGCCATCACCATCACCATCACCATCACTATCACCATCCATCCATCCATTATCGTGTCTCACTTGGTTCACTTCGGTTGGCGCCGCCGTAGAGAGATGGGGAGGGGGGGGGGAATCTCTCCTGACGGTCACGTGTCCTGACGCGAGTTTAAGGCGATTATAGCCTCGAATGTCCTTGAGCGTTTGGGCGGAGCATAGGCGAACCCAGTGCCTCACCCCGCGCGCCCGCTTACCTCCCCAATGTCAAAGAGTGTCGTACTCGTACGTAGTGCATGCAGATGCGGCGTGGGATGCATTTTGTCTTAGGCAGTTTTATGATGCTACCTACTTACTGAGTGTAGATGGATCGAGAATACGTACAATATTTATGTTGTGAGTATGAATGCTATTGTACTTACAGTAAACATACTGCTTTCTTAGAGACAAATAAAAAATAATAATAATATTAGGTCCTTACATATGAAATTGGCGTTTTTCGTACTGGCCACTTTAATCACGAATTTCTCCTCTTTGGTAAGGAATTCCAAATTCAAATTTGTACAGCTATTTACTCATGTATTTGTGCTTCGATGACCGTCATTCATTTGTTTTTTTTTTCTTCTGTTTTTTCTGTTTGCGTCACTCATTTTACAAAATGGAAAATTTAAAATATCGCATTATTTACGAGTACGAGTTCCGTCGTGGCACTAGTGCTGCGGAAACGACTCGAAGGGTGAATGATGTGTATGGCGGTCATGTTGCAAAAGAAAACACAGTTCGTTTTTGGTTCCAACATTTTCGTTCTGGAAATTTCGACCTGCAGAACAAGCCCCGTGGACGGCCTGAGACCCAAGTTGATAATGGAGAATTGAAGGCTATTGTGGAAGCGGACCCATCGCAAACCACGTCCGAGTTAGCTGCAGGCTTCGATGTTAGTGATAAAACTGTTTTAATTCACTTGAAGCAAATTGGGAAGATTAAAAAGCTTGAAAGCACGACAACGCCAGACCACACACTGCGCAACAGACGGCTACCAAATTAGAAGAGCTTGAATTGGAATGTCTTAGACATCCTCCGTACTCCCCGGACCTTGCTCCAACAGATTACCATTTTTTTCGCAATTTGGATAACTTTTTGCAAGGGAAAAAATTCAACTCCGATGGGGCAGTCCAAATCGCCTTCAAAGATTTTATTGATTCCCGTCCGACTGGTTTTTTTAGTAAAGGGATCAATGAACTACCTATAAGATGGCAAAAGTGCATTGAAAACAATGGTTCATACTTTGATTAATTAAATATATTATATTAAAAAATATTCGACTTTTTGTTCCTTCCATACAAAACGCCAATTTCATATGTAAGGACCTAATATCAATAAAAAACGTTTATTCAGTATACAGTTCGTTTTTTCACGTATACAGATTATAAAAAAATACAATTATGAAAAAAAAAAACTTACTTATGACTAATACCGCTTTTAACAGTGGTAGTTTTTAGGGTTCCGTACCCAAAGGGTAAAAACGGGACCTTATTACTAAGATTCCTCTGTCCGTCTGTCTGTCTGTCACCGGGCTGTATCTCACGAACCGTGATTGCCAGAAGAATACCATTATTATAGTTACAAACTCAAATGGGTCCCGCCTGCTTCCAACTTTTATTTAATTTAAAATGGGCTTGTTTTTAGCTTTTCAGTTAGTTTTAGTATAAGGTTGCAGTCGGGTTTTTTAATTTTTTTATTTCCTGCTTTTTAGTTTACAAATGTGAAAGATTTCGCAGACGATTTAGTTCTTGGTAGGTGTTTTTTACGATTTGTCACTTTGAATTAGTTTTTACCATATTATAAATTGTATATATTTTTGTAATCACCTTTTAAAACCTTTTATTTTGATACCCCACTCGATAGGTTATGAGAAAAAAAAAGACGGGTTGCACTCCGGGAGTGCCGGCAGAAGTGAAAACTTGAATATTAACGTTGAAATAAATCAATTATTAATCGAATTAATATAACTCATTTTTTTCACTATTTCTGCGTCACTTTTTTCATTAATAGATGCACTTTGTTCAATTTCCATATTTTAAACACTATACGAGTTTACACGAATTTTACGAATACACAGCAGTGTAGGTACTACACAGACGGTCGAGCCATCAGCTGTCCATCCATCCATCCGTACATCCACACCCACACACACACCCACACACACCCCCACACCCACACACACGCCCACACCCACACCCACACCCACAGCCACACCCACACCCACACCCATACCCACACCCATACCCACACCCACATCCACACACACACCCCACACCCACACCCACACCCACACCCACACCCACACCCATCCATCCATCCATCCATCCATCCATTGTCGTGTGTCACTTGGTTCACTTCGGTTGGCGCCGCCGTAGAAAGAGAGGGGGATACTTAGTAGTTAGGAGTAGTAGTTCTCCCCTGTGAAATCTCTCCTGACGGTCACGTGTCCTGACGCGACCATTGTTTTCAATACATAGCTGGATTCGACGTCTCAAGGATTGTACTGCCATTCAGCATTACAATATTAGTGATTCCATTAGAATATTTTCCAAAGATCGTAATAGAAATTTGAATTTGGAACATAATGTTGTGAAGGTGACTGCGCTGCGGGTGTGTTAGTAAAATAAAAATATTGAGCATCATTTCGAACAAGGTACGTAATCTAGGTATGAATACTTTAAAATAAGAAGCAGTTTATTAAGATTCAACATTTTCCTTAAGTTTGCCGTATGTCATTACTTCCCAGAATTTGATCCTTATTAGGGACACTATCGAATGGTGTAATAACACAGTGTGTGTGTTTTTTTTTCAAAATCAACAGATTCTTTTCCTGGCTAGAAATATTGATTTTTCAAAAATCCAATTATTCAGTTTTAGTTTTCATCAAAATCGAGCCCGCGACTCCTTTGAGTATTTTTCACTATTCCTCATAGTATAGAATTTGGCCATCCACGCCAACTTGAAAAATTCACCCTGTATATTATATACTCTCGAAAAACATAACCCTTCTTCTGGCTATCACGGTTCGTGAGATACAGCCTGGTGACAGACAGACAGACGGAGAGAGGACTCTTAGTAATAAGGTCCCGTTTTTACCCTTTGGGTACGGAACCCTAAAAACTACCACTGTTAAGAGCGGTATTAGTCATAAGTTAGTTTTTTTTTTTTTTTTTGTAATTGTATTTTTTATAAATTGTATACGTGAATAAACGATCTGTATACTGAATAAACGTGTTTTATTGATATTATTATTATATTAGTATTCAATAGACAATAATATAGCGTCCACTCGCAAACAAACTATTACTACTACTAATACTATCAACGTCCAAGCGTAAACGAACAGTCCGAGTGTACTATCTGCGCTATTTAGTCTTTGCTACAAAAATGCAGATCGGAGCGAGCCGACATGCGACACAACCTCCCCGTGCGAACGATACAGCGAGACTGACCGGGCGGCCGCTGCCCGCGCCCGTATAGGTAAAACCATGGTGTTACTGATTTTTTCCCACTTAAATAATAATTATGAAAAAAAACAAACTTAATTTTTATAAACCATTAAATTTGCTATAATTTGGTGAAAGAATCATCAAAATCGCTTCAGGCGTTTGGAAGTAGAAAGAAAATTCTTGCGTAAAATAAGAGGATGGATATGATTTTTGAAGTGAAAACTTCTTTAGCGGCGTTGAACACTTTTTGTAATGGGTAAAAAATGTTAAACTCGCGTCAGGACACGTGACCGTCAGGAGAGATTTCCCCCCCCCCCCCCATCTCTTTCTACGGCGGCGCCAACCGAATTGAACCAAGTGAGACACGACAAAGATGGCCGAAGAAAATGACATTTGACGTACAAATGTTTGAAAAGTCAGTTTCACAGAGTACTTTTTGGTTTCCATGACGACCATGACGTTGTCGCGTCAAAACTGTTGAAACTGTAGACAATAAATTAGTTTTTCATACGTAATAATGTCTATGGACACAAATATTCGGTTCATAGACAGATATTCTCGTATGCCGATTTAATGTGTTGGCCAATTTGTTGGATGACTTCATTATAATGGCAACATTTAGAAGTTGTAGGACATTCTAGTTATATAACGTTTATGAAGCGTTTATGAATACAAAATTTTATCGAATGTTTTAAAGGTCTATTGAGCATTTTAACTAATGAATGGTTTAAACCTTCAATAGGCTTTTTTTATGAATAAGACCGAAAGTGTTTAAAATATGGAAATTGAACAAAGTGCATCTATTAATGAAAAAAGTGACGCAGAAATATTGAAAAAAAATGAGTAATATTAATTAAATTAATAATTGATTTATTTCAACGTTAATATTCAAGTTTTCACTTCTGCCGGCACTCCCGGAGTGCAACCCGTCTTTTTTTTATTGTTAAAACTAACAGTAATATTAAAAAAATCAAACTTAAATTATATTTGTAAACATATGTCACATATCATATATTTTTTTTAATATATTTGGGCTATCCATTTGGGAGAAGTAGGCCTTCAAAGAGAGGTCTACTTTGAAGTTTGGCGTAACCATTCGCCTTAACATTTTTTACCCATTACAAAAAGTGTTCAACGCCGCTAAAGAAGTTTTCACTTCAAAAATTAATAAAACCCGACTGCAATCTTATACTAAAAGTAACTGAAAAGCTAAAAACAAGCCCACTTTAAATTAAATAAAACTTGGAAGCAGGCGGGACCCATTTGAGTTTGAAACTATAATAATGGTATGGGCCCCGCCTGCTTCCAACTTTTATTTAAATTTAAAATGGGCTTGTTTTTAGGGTTTTTAAAATTACTTTTTTTTTCTGTCTTTATTCACCCTCACTTACCGAATGCATATAACTCAATACAATAAAAAAATACCCATTACATTATCTGCACGATACAGCCGGAGTGCTTCTCATTTAGATAACCATTCTCATTTAGCGGACTGACACCGTGCTCGCACCAGGCAACATTAATAATAATTATACACTCTCGAAGAATGGTAAGGAAAAACAGGACCAGTTTTATGTACATTCATACATACATAACATCACGCCTGTCATCCCTGAAGGGTGGGGCAGAAGTGTACCCTTTAGTACATCTACATTTCGCTAGTTAAATTTAAGTCCCACGTACGGTACCGGGCACAAATCCAGATACTGCGCTGCTACTGAGAAATTCCTGGTAAAAAAATCCAATAACTATTTGCCTAACCCAAGAATCGACTCCGGGACCTCATACCCAACAGTAGCGCTTGCGACCACTGGACCAACGAAGCAGTCGTGAATTATCAATCAATCAATTATGTGACTATAATTATACACACTGAGACACAAGCAGAGGTCACACTCACCAGAGGTCTCTTAAAAACTGGGCAGTGTGTTGCCATCATAAGCTTGGAGTTTAAAGAAACGATGCAGCTATTTCCCAAAAATCGCCATTTATTTAAATTACTCATTAGCTAATAGGCTAGATTGTAATGTGAATAAAGCACCAACGACTAAGATACAATATAAAAAAATATCGCCAAGTCAGAACACAGCTTTATTCCAACCAAACTAATTACGCGAAACTGCACACCTACACCGGTCTCCCTCTAACCTATCAGAAAAATCACACGTGAAAGAGACAGAGCGATATACTTTGGAAAGGTTTCTTGAATAGAAACTTATCACGAGGGGACAGTGGGTACAAAAGATTGAGGTATTAGTCTCACTGCTTACTAAGGTCATAGTTCTTATAATATGTATTTTTAGGGTTCCATACCTCAAAAGGAAAATCGGAACCCTTATAAGATCACTTTGTAGTCCGTGGCACTTCGGTTGTATGTTACTCGGTGGCTGCCGGTCGGTCGGTCATCAATACGTCTTTGTTCTTGTGCATGCTGACAACGTTACTGCTGTCTATCTATTAGTGATCGGTTTGTAGCACATTTTCTGGCGATCAATCTTTACAGGCTACTGCCAGGCTTTGAATGGCCGATGGCTGTATGTTCGTCAGTCAAGACCCTTTTTCTCAGGAACGCGCGGAGTTATCAAGTTGAAATTAATATCAAATACTCAAGGCTGCAATCCCTTGAAGCTGTAAAAAAATCAAACTTCTAAATCAACGCAATCAAAACATACGGGCGTTTATGTTCCGTTTATGTCGTATATTTTGACACTCGTAAGGGAATCAAAACCTATAGGGTACTTCCCGTTGACCTAGAATCATGAAATTTGGCAAGAAGCAATGTCATGTAGCACAAGTAAAGGAAAAATCCGAAAACGGTAAATTTGTAGTTACATACCAACTTTGTACGGAACCCTCGGTGCGCGAGTCCGACTCGCACTTTACCGGTTTTTTTTTGTATAGGAGTGCATGTAAGGGCTCAGTGATTCAGCTAAAATAATGGACAATGATGGTGCAAGGGATTTACTTAAATGCAAGTAACTATTGATATGAGGAGCAGTGGTGGCACACTAAAACGGCCACAAGTTACGAGTTGTTGGTTCGAACCCAGATAGGCATATTACTCTGTGTAACTTATTTCATCACTCTACGCTCTCAAAACGGCGAAGGAAACTGGCATGTCCTAGAACCATAGAACCAAACAATCAAAGACGTGTGACATCCGATAACCCACACCGGGCCCGCGTGGTGGATTACAGCCTTTTTTCGAGAGGGATCGAGGAGAGAAGGCCTTTGTCCCAGCAATGGGAATATTATAGGCGGATTACGACGAAGGAAAAAATCTTTGGGATCTAAAGAAAATCTAGAGGTTAAACTTGACTGGAAAACGCCAGCCTTATCCGTCGCAGCTACGGATTGAAAGAAACCAGATTAAAGTTTGAGATCACGAATATTGAAAATGTTATTAATTTTTTCCTTTCAGAAAATTGTTGAGAACCTGTCGTCAAGAATTCAAAATTAAGTTTAATGATTGTATTTTATTGTATTTCCCTTATTGTATTTTATTGTGACCAGAGGGCTGGCCTATTGTTTGGCCAAAGAATCAGCATTTTGGGCCCGTTGGTGCCTTTTGGGCACATTTCCTGTTGACAGCGATGCAGACGAATTTTTTGATGCCCTTTGATTATTTCCCCTCACTTTTTATATTTAAGATACTTACATATTATTATTTTAAAATTGATATTTTAATTAAACAGGTGAACTATCACAAAAAAAAAGACGGGTTGCACTCCGGGAGTGCCGGCAGAAGTGAAAACTTGAATATTAACGTTGAAATAAATCAATTATTAATTGAATTAATATAACTCATTTTTTTTCACTATTTCGGCGTCCCTTTTTTCATTAATAGATGCACTTTGTTTAATTTCCATATTTTAAACACTATACACGCACACCCACACCCACACCCACACCCACACCCACACCCACACCCGCAACCACACCCACACCCACACCCACACCCACACTCACACCCACACCCACACCCACACCCATCCATCCATCCATCCATCCATGGTTCACTTCGGTTGGCGCCGCCGTAGAAAGAGAGGGGGATACTTAGTAGTTAGGAGTAGTAGTTCTCCCCTGTGTAGTCTCTCCTGACGGTCACGTGTCCTGACGCGATGTCCTGACGCGAGTTTAACATTTTTTACCCATTACAAAAAAGTGTGCAGCGCCGCTAAAGAAGTTTACACTTCAAAAAACAAGTTTAATGATTTGTAATAAGCTCCTGACTTACTTGTACGTTATTGGTTTTAAACAGACAGTAGACTTGCTGATAAATGGTTACTAAGTTGGCACATTCACATTATGACATTACTTTGGCCCTACCTTGTAATAGGTACAGTCAAGCGCAGTGCCAGTTATAATTAAAATAATTGTTTCCCAATATTGTTATCCTGTAGGTAGTACAGTCAACAGCAAAAGTAGATGATGAAAATCAGAAATTCAATACTAATGAACGGAGTTCGCGTCAGAACTGTTTGGCGTCGAAGTGATTCAAAAGTATGTGATTGTAAATTATACCAAACATTTACAACTAGTACAGTTGCCAGTTCTGACGCGAACTCCGTTCATCAGTATTGAATTTCTGATTTTCATCATCTACTTTTGCTGTTGACTGTACTTTTGGGTTCACCAATAGAGCCTAAAGCGATACTTTTAAACCCCTTTGTCATACCTGTAGATACCTACTTAACCTACCTAACCATTTTTGTGTAAATGCTATAACTGCCCTGCGGGTAACAGACCCTAGAGGTCTCACCGTCTCAGATTCAAATCCCGTATGAGCTTTTTGACGGCAAATAAGATATATTTGCCCTCAAAAGAAATAAGCTCAATATTGTTTATGATCAACCTTTTTAGGGTTCCGTACCCACAGGGCGCCAACGGACCTTTTTTACTAAGTCAGTCTGTCACAGGGCTGTATCTTTTGAACTGTACCGTAATAGCACAGAATACTTAAAGTACTACGTACAGAAAGGACACTCCCTTCCCCGCACTAACATCAGTTACCGCACCTCACCCCGCACTTCGGCGTATTCGTCGCAGTTCTTTAACAAGAGCGCTCGCAAACACAAGTACCTCACGCACACATTCATACGTATACAAATGTCATTTTTTAATGTAGTAGTAGTAGGTAATTATTTTGCGAGCGTTGTATGGAGTGTCCGGGGTGTGGTAATAGGCAGACACATGGTATTTTTATAGAGTGTGTACTATGGCCACTATAATAAAAAATCCAGACTATATCACACTAATATTATAAAGGCGAAAGTTTGTGAGTGTGTGGGGGTGTGTGTGTGTGTTTATATGTTTGTTACTTCTTCACGCTCAAACGGCTGGACCAATTTTGATACAATTTTGCATGGAGATAGCTGACACCCTGGATTAAGATATAGGCTACTTTTTATCCCGATATTTCCACGGGATCGACATTTACGCGGGTGAAATCACGGGGCGCAGCTAGTAATATTATAAATTCGAAAGTAACTCTGTCTGTCTGTCTGTATCTTACCTTTTCACGCCTAAACCGCTGAACCGGTTTAGATGAAATTTGGTATAGATATAGCTTTAGTCCCGGGAAAGGACATAGGATACTTTTTATGCCGATATTCCCACGGGATTGAGACTTATTCGGGTGAAACCACGGGGAGTAGTTAGTGATAATATAAATTTTAAAAAATACTACTATAAAAGAAACGTGTTCTTTTCGGCGGTTTTAAAAAATATTGTTGAATATTGTACGATGGTCCCTTCGTACGCGAGTCCGACTCCGCTTTTTGTATAAGAGTAAGCGAGACATAAAAATATGTAAATATATACTTTTCAGAGCAAAGTCGTGACAAAAACCTAGTACAACTGAAACAGTAAACAATTCCAAACTTATTTAATCCCGTCGGGTTTGTTTTTGCGTGTAAGTTTAGAAATCATAACGATTTAGCTCCAACGCAGTTTAGTGTAGTCTGCACTAAAGTTAGTCTGTATATTGGACTAACTTTAGCGAGTGCAGTTTGGGAGTAGTGGCGATAGGTGGCGCCATATGTGGCGCGTATGAAGGAAAGATGAAAGTTTTATTAGTATCTCAATTGTAATTACAAAAGTTACATTACAAGGTTTTCTGCTAATAATTATAACATCTGACTCTCTCGTAGCGCCGGTGGTCGCAAGCCCTATGGCTGAGCGTGAGATCCTGGGTTCGGTTCCCAGGTTGGGCAAAGCATTATTGGGTTTTCCTATCTGGAATTTCTCAGTAGCAGTCTGGATTTGTGCCCGGTTGACGGCAATAGACTCGCCCCTAATAGTGGGACTTAAACATAACTGGCCAAATATGGTTGTCGTGAACACCTCTGCTAAGCACTTAGCTGAATGCAGGCTTGATGTTATATATATATTCCACAACTATCCCACAACGCCATCTAGTCCCAAGCTAAGCTGCGTGTTATGTTATGTCCTATATTATCTATGTAGGTATATAAGGTTTGTTACATGCCCCGTCGGTCTTGTGGTTGAAAGTGCGACTGCTGTCGGTCTTGGGATCGATTTCCAGGTCAGGCAATTTGTTGTTGGAATTTTCCATTAGGAATTTCCTATGCAACAGCCCGGAGTTTGGAAGTTGTCGGTGTGATTCTCTCGTGCCTCAGAAAGCACGTTCAGTCGTCGCGTCGGTCCTGCGCCATCTCTCTCCGGTCGTGTGGGATTGCCGTCCCTTCGGACTATGAGAGTGAGGGAAGAGCGAACGCACCTGTGCACTATAACATCTCCCGCGCCGAAGGCAGGTGTCCGCTGAGATTGGTCGTCATGGCCGAAATTCGGTCTAAAGGTCTACATCAATGTCTTAAAGAAATACCTAAATAAAAACCAAATCAAAAACATAACCCTTTGATTCCGCAGCAGTTAAACAGGAACTGTCGTAAAACATCGTTCTCGTCCGATACGACTGATGTACCTTGTTCTGAGATAGGGTGTATTTTATTGACAAGATAAACGGTCACTCGGACCAGTCGTTGGTACATATTTGCCATAAATAAGGTTTTTATATCGGGGATATGAATGGGCTATAAGTTATGTTGTATTGTAGAGTAAGTTCGAACTTAAATATTCCAATTGACCAAGTTTTCGGATTTGTGTTAACTTTTGCATACTCTTTCTCTCTCTCTTTTAAATGTACAAAATTGGACAAAAAATGTCCAATTTTGTAATCATTCATCATTTGGATTGGCGGTTGACCGTTTGATTGTCTTCTGTGCTACAGTTCTCGGGTTAGATTCTCGCACGGAGTACTTAAATATTTCGTCCAATTTTTTGTTGTAACTTCAGGGAAGCTTCTTCTTCTTCTTACCGTGTTGATAGCAATCTAAATGTACTCGGCCCAGAATTTGGCTACTACTAGAGAAGCTAATTGATAAGCAAATTTAGTAAATACCAACTCAAATTAACCGTATATTCAAACCAAATCTGTCTTTCTTCGACAGTTGTATGAAATGGCTATAACAATTTAATTTCCCCGCATCCTACATAGTATCGATAAACGCAAACACAATAAAATTATATACGTAGGTGTCGAGTATTGCAACAAAAGTAATGTAAAGTTTGCAATTTTTTGGGCGATAAACGAAAGTGTAAATCGAGCCTAGAAACATCTAATGAATGTAATTATATTTAACTGACGCATCTAAACGTACTTTTTCCACTCACATAGACAGTAATAAAATCAACATCTACCTACACTTAAATGTAAAAACGTACAAAACATGGCAGTAGGTCTGCCTACGCCGATGCTGCGACAAATGGGCCGTTAAGATAAAACCGCGCACACATCGAGGGGACATCGCATGAATCTGCCTAAACACACAGGCATCACGTTAACTAGGACGTTAAGGCTAGAACACAACGGAGACGTCGACTTTTGATGGCAAAGAAGGCAAAATAAAAACAAGGAATATCATTCATCATCATCTGCCTATAAGCCTTTCCCCACGGGACGGCTTCCAGTTTAACCCGTATGCAGTTGAGTACGAATATTATATATGGAACGACTGCCAATCTAACTTCCACAACCTAGTTATTAGGTAATACTCTACCCCTTAGTAAGACTGGTTGTCTTACTTTCGGACTTCTATACCTAAGGAATATCATTCTAAGTTTAAAAAACACTAGGTACTAAATTTCTCGAAGAAATCTGAGGGCAATTCCCGTATTTCTAAAAACGTTTGCGTTCTAATCGCAGTCTCTTTTTGTCGAAAAGACATTCAATTTACCGACATTGTTCTTACCTTGCTTGTCACTGAGATGAGATTGCTACTTGAATTTGAACGTTTTTCAATACGAGAACTTCACCTAAGTCTTTGCAGTGAGATTTTTACAGACTAGACCTTCAGGACTTTGGTAACAACTTTAACAAACATCGTAAGCAACAAAACAAATACACATCGCTCGCACAATCACGAGAGCTTGCACAAGTGATACTATCGCAGGCTTGAGAACCAATATCTGCACATTGAATTTATTCTCAATACAATTTCTAGCCCTAACCCAGTATACGGATACATCTGTATCAATATCAAACCTTTAGAAAATAAACTGATCTTACTAAAAGCATTCCACTGAAAATGGAAATAAATCATTTGTTTCTCGGGCGGGGGTGTCTTAGGATCTGTATTTTAGTTTTTTACCACCGACTTCCGAAATTAAAGTTATTTCATGAGTGAATTTAATTTTGAAGTCGCGTTATAGAGTGGAAAGTTAATCAGAATCAGAATCAGAATCAGAATCAGAATTATTTATTTGTAAAACATAGGTGAAGAACATATATACATTAATCATACATGTCAAGGTCTTAAATAGATAAGTGTTGCACTATGCTTTGTCATTGTTGACATACAAATATTAAAGTCAGGATCATCAAAGTTAAAAAAAAATTCTATCAATTTTATACAAATACATTAAAATAATCAATTTAATAATGTCCACTACAAGAAAGAAAAACAAAAAACACACACAAGAAGATCATAACAAAAGAACATGCGAGAAATTATTCGTGCGTTACATTAATAAAATGAATTAATAAAATTACAGAATTTAATGAAATAGTCATCCAAAATTAAAATAGTCATCCAAGTCAACATTAATAATATATATTTATAAAATTACATAATCTCACAATTCATCATATCATAATTTAATCAAATAGTATTATCATTAAAATAGCCATCCAAGGTATAATAACATTTCTCAACTAATAACTTGTGAAGACACTTTTTGAATTTCTTTAATGGCATACATTTTATAGCATCAGGTATTTTATTAAAAATCTTTGGTGCAACACCAAAGAAGCTCTTTTTCATTAACGCAGTATTACATTTCAACGTACATAGTTGATTTTCATATTGACTCCGAATGGGGGTCTTCTTAACTGTTGAAAATTTTGTAAATAAATGTGGATTTGATTTTATAAATAATGCAGTTTCTAATATATATATAGCTGGTAACGTTAATATTTTTAATTTCTTGAAGTAGGGAACGCAACTATCTGTTGACCTTAAATTACACATGGATCTTACACACCTTCTTTGCATCCTAAACACCAGTTCCCTATTTGTTGATTGCCCCCAGAAAACAACACCATAACGGAGAATAGAGACTACAAGTCCATGATATGCTGTTAACAGTGTCTCAGAATTTACTCTCTTAGATAATTGAAACAATAGATACGCAGATTTACTCAGTCGTTTACAAACCTCTTCTAGGTGAGGTTTCCAAGTCAACTTATGGTCTACAGTTATGCCTAAGAATTTTGCACTCGTAACTTCTTCTATTTTACATTCATTGTAGATAATATTAAGGGGTGGATTCTCACGTCGTTGATGAAACTGTATAATTTTAGTTTTATTCAAATTGATCACAAGATTATTATTATTTAGCCAATTTATAATGTTATTTAGCGAGTTATTGATCTCATTTTGATATTCGTTTGGATCAGTGCATTCTATGATAGCCGTACTGTCATCTGCAAAAAGTACCATTTTGTTTCTCAAATTTCTTGGGAGATCATTGATATATATTAAGAAAAGTGGGGGCCCGAGTACAGTGCCCTGAGGCACACCATACTTCACGGATCTCGCTTCAGAGACATATGTAGTTTGTAGTTTGCTTATAGGACAAATTCTGGAAATCTCAGTACACTGTGTCCTATCACTTAGGTATGATTCTAGGAGTTTATGAATGTTTCCTCGAATGCCGTACCCGTGTAACTTTTGCAGCAAGATCTGATGATCTACGAAGTCAAAAGCTTTTGACATATCCGTGAAGATGGAGCACACAGGATTTTTTTTATCCACAGAAGTCATTATACTTGATAGTAGGTCAAATAGTGCCATATTAATATTAGTATTTTTCCTAAATCCTTTTTGTTCATTGCAAAATAACTGAAACTTCTCGAAATACGTGTAAATGGAATTATATATTATTTTTTCAATAACTTTTGCAAAAACTGGTATTTTTGCAATAGGCCTGTAATTTTTAACATCAGTCTTGTCATTATTTTTGTAAATGGGTTTAATAACTACCTTCTTGAGACTAGTAGGGAATATACCATCGGAAATGCAAAGATTAATTATATGCGATAACGGTGTCGCTATGACCTCCTTAACATCTTTTATTACTCTAGTTGAAATACCGTCGTATCCTACTGTACTAGTATTTTTTAAGCTACTTATCACTTTTATAATGTCAGTATCTGAAACTGGTAGCATAAATAGAGACTGCGAAGTTGAGTTTTCAATAACATTTCTACACGAATTTGTTAATGGGGTATTATTAAAGTTTGTTTTTGAATTATTTTCTATAATCTCTATAAAATATTTATTGAATTCATTCGCAATGTCAAGGGGATGTGTAAGAGTTGATTTATCATTTTGTATGGTCAATATTGTTTCTTGCGGCAGACATACTTTGGATTTGTTAATAACTTGCCAAGCAGCTTTTGATTTATTTTGAGACGTCTTTATGAAGTGGTTGTTTTGGGCCTTCTGGGTTAGATTTACTATTCTTCTATAAAGCTTGGAATACTTTTTAAAATTACTTACACTTACTTATACTTTTTAAAATTAATGTTTCGTTTATTTCAATCAACAATAACCTAGATGCCAGCAGTTTCTATTTTTTGTAATAATATCTTTAATATACAAGCGTATTGGACGTCCCTTTGTTCAATTAATTTATTATTAACTCATAAACAATTTATTTCATGTTTAATAGTCGACTCTTTCCCATTGCCAATTAAATAAGGCCTCAATACTTACAGTCCGTTATTTCACCTCTGATTTTATGCATCACTGTCCAAATAACAGTGATCTTTATTCTCATTGTAATAAGGTTGCTGTTGGGTTGCTACCACTGTCAAGGCTGTCAAAATAATTGTGATCTTTATTCTCGATACAATAAGGTTGCTGTTGTCAGAGGTAAATTACTGTGAACGAACTGTAAACACCCTGCAGTCTGTTTTGTCTAAATATTTAAACAAACTACACAGATATTCTGGCAAAATTAAACTCATTCACCCTCCTTCCAACCTTGTCACCCTATATGTCAACGAAGAGAGATTTCAAAACACTATAACTATTTAATCACAAGACGTAACACGTTAACAAGCAAGTTATCATTTGCATCAATTTCTTGCTAGTAGGTAAGTCTGACGGCAGTTCAGATAAATAACATGAAGGCTTCACTAGGTAAATGGGCCAGGTACAGTCAATGGCAATAGTATATTATGATACATGTGTGCTATGTTGATCATTAAACTCGAGGCGGTATTATTCGATAAGGAAATCGAGAGTTTAATGATCAATGCACACGCGTATCATACGACGTTTTTCAACACACTTGCGAGGAAAAAAACAGGCTTGTATTGTTAAATATTAACTTGTATGGATAATGGCGGGCTGGGTTTGTTTTTCCGCGCGCCGCGCCAGCGTGCGCGCGCAGGTTTACCCATAGAGTAGGTAATGGCGCGCGTTTATTTATTTAAAGGCACAGACAAACCGATAAACAGCCTATAGAAAAAATATATTAAACACAAAATAATGTTTAGACTGATCGTAGTGTTGTCGTATGTCAAATTGTAGTTTAGAGAGTATGGAATTAGAAAGTACTATTGGCATACAGAAATATACATTAATTCAGTGAGAATCCGCAATAATAGAACGCCAATGGTCTTTTCCGTTTGGTTCCGCGAGGGACCACGGACAATTATTATAAGGTGCATCCACACAGAGCGAGGCATGCGCCGCAAGTGCTTTATTTGTATGTTAGATGCCTCAGCCTGAGGCAACCATACATATAAAAAAAAAAAGACGGGTTGCACTCCGGGAGTGCCGGCAGAAGTGAAAACTTGAATAAACGTTGAAATAAATCAATTATTAATTTAATTAATATTACTCATTTTTTTTTCAATATTTCTGCGTCACTTTTTTCATTAATAGATGCACTTTCTTCAATTTCCATATTTTAAACACTTTCGGTCTTATTCATAAAAAAAGCCTATTGAAGGTTTAAACCATTCATTAGTTAAAATGCTCAATAGGCCTTTAAAACATTCGATAAAACTTTTGTATTCATAAACGCTTCATAAACGTTCTATAACTAGAATGTCCTACAACTTCTAAATGTTGCCATTATAATGAAGTCATCCAACAAATTGGCCAACACATTAAATCGGCATACGAGAATATCTGTCTACGAACCGAATATTTGTGTCCATAGACATTATTACGTATGAAAAACTAATTTATTGTCTACAGTTTCAACAGTTTTGACGCGACAACGTCATGGAAACAATATGAATATGTCAATTAATGAATTTGATATTGTATGTGTCAAAGTAAAAAACTTTTGAATATTTTTTTTTGTATTTAAAATAAATGAAATGAAGACCGGGGACTAATTGCAATAAAGGGCAAAGAATTGAATATTGGTTGGAGGAGGATAAGGTGTGTACCTACTGTTACAGCTAAAATGTGTTCAAAGTTATGTTTTGTAAACATTCTCAATTTCTTATACTTATGCTTGCTTTTGCTTCTAATCCTTAGATTTTTTGGAAGAATTGGTCAGGGAGAGGTCTCCATAATAGAAAATAAAAACACTGACACAAGCACTAACGCTAAACCCCTGTTTAGCGTTAGTGCTTGTGTCACTGGCATGATTTACGAATTAGGTGCCTATCCAATTTACAATTTTACGAAGAACTTCGTTTGCCTGTACAAAACTCATTGTAACAAAAAAAAAACCCGCCATAAGAATAATAATGACTGTTATTTTGATGCCGCTACTGATTAATTAAATCAGTATAAATAAGATAATGAAGAGAAAGAATTTATAACATTAGTTTTGTATTTCAGGTCAATAGGACTAGTAAAGATGGTGCTTCACTACGAATAGCAGAAAATTAAACGGCCTACAGAAGAGATGGCACAGATGGCAAATGAAAAGCAAACATTTTAAAAATGTTGTTCTGCTTGCACAAGTTTTAGAAGCCAAATTAGAGTTTAGAGTATTGTTCAGCCGTGAACAGGCAAGAGTTACATACGCCAGCGTCAGCATCAAGAGCGACATACATTCGTTCCACATAAATTAGTAATTTAGTAAATGAATAAATTAGTCATCAAGCTGGAGTAGAGTTTGATTCATCTTCCATAATTCCTCTCACTATGGCCAAGACACCTTTAGCCATCACCAGTTCTATGAGTCTGTGGGACCGGCAATGACAAAACTATTTCCTGTGTACACATTGCATGACGTACACAAACCCCTATTCCTACCCAAATTCTGTCTGTTCCCGTAGGTCTCCCGTAGGCTTGTATGATAGGTTAGGGTGTTAGGATAACGAGGGTGTTAAGTAGTTGCTGTAGGTTTATAATCAGTAGGGTGAGGTAACCATAGATACCAGGCTCAATTGTTACAAACTTAGCCACACTGTATGCATTTGGAATAACAGCCGTACTAAGCTGTAAGTCCCGGTGCGTACAAGTATTATAAAAATAAACTGATATTTGTATACAAGCTTTTTACTAATGAACTACTCCCTAAATTTCTTCTCTTTTACTTTAGATCTTGTTGGCTCAAAATATTGCCACTTCCACGTTGTCGTCGGTGGCAGCGCAGAGGTCACTTTGACTGACATGTTTTGGGTAGGACAAATAAGGCAGGATAGGACGTGGAGCATGTTTTGCAACATAGCTTCACAGCCACACCCTACTGGAGCATCTCCCTGCAGGGTGTAAACTTCCGTGGTCGACACGGAAGCATTGTTTTCACACAAAAGCAGCAATGTCCCACAGTATTTCTTGTTGCTATAATGTGCTTCGTTATATTTTTCGTCGCTTCTATTTTGTATTGTAGGTAGGTATATAATAATAAACTAAATTGGTTAAACAGAAGTTCAAAATAAATTAAATACAACTGCGGCTCCTCGAAGTACTATTGTTTACGAAACTGACTTTTCAAACATTTGTACGTCAAATGTCATTTTCTTCGGCCATCTTTGTCGTGTTTCACTTGGTTCACTTCGGTTGGCGCCGCTGTAGAATGAGATGGGGGGGGGGGGGGGGAAATCTCTCCTGACGGTCACGTGTCCTGACGCGATGCCCTGACGCGAGTTTAACATTTTTCACCCATTACAAAAAGTGTTCAACGCCGCTAAAGAAGTTTTCACTTCAAAAAATCATTTGCGGCGCATGCCTCGCTCTGTGTGGATGCACCCAAGGTGAATGCGCAGTGGTAGACCGCGAAATTTCAATTTTCTTAAGTTTTTTGCAATTCGCAGGTCAGTATCTGGTGGTATCTTGATCAAAATGTATATATATAATAGACATGTATTTACAGAATTATAGTCATTAGAATCATTAATACCTACCTACCTATTTAAGTTAGATTTGTTCCCTAAGAACTTATCTATAAGAGATTTGTTCTTATGGAACAAATCTAACTTAGAAAGATGTATCAATGATTCTAATGATTATAATTCTGTAAATACATACCTGTTATAGTCGCGAATCATATTTTGATCAAGATACAACCTGACACTGACCTGAAAATTGCAAAAAACGTTAGAAAAATTGAATTTCGCGGATTACAACTGCGCATTAATCTTAAGGTAAATACATTTTAGTTCATTTTGGGACCAAAGACAAATCAGACTATTAAAAAAAAAAGTGAAATATGGCTCCCAGATTCCTTTTGGCATGAAGTCTCTTTGAAGAGATTAAAAAAAAACGCACTTCTCCGACCTCCGACTAGTAATTTAAATAGTTATCTGTGGAAATAAAGCACAAGTACCGTAACGTAAAGAAAAAGCACGCGTTTGTAATACACTGCATTATGGTCCTAAAAGCGGTGCATTAAGAGCCATTTTACGAGCAAGTGTGTTGAAAAAATATTTTCAACACACTTGCTCGTAAAATGGCTCGTCGTATAATGTACTATTAGGCACACACTTCGCCAAATTCAAAAGTGGTTCATTTATTGAAATATGAGACAATACGCAGAAGTATGTAATTAAGACTAATAAAATAGGATGTCTTCCTTGGGCAGGACACGTCGCAAGAATGGACGAGACCAGAGCACCCAAACGTTTACTTGATAACAAACCAGATGGTCGGAGAAGTCGAGTCGGCTCATGCTCAGATGGTTGCATGTCGTAGACAAAGATTTATGAACTGTTGTTATTGTATCGTGTTACCCAGTAACTGGGTGGTGGAGGCTAGATCGCTCTATGTAAAATACTGTTATTAAGCTGCATTCAGTGAGACTGGAAGCTGACCTCAACACAGTTGGAAAAGACTAGGCAGATTGATTGATGAAATGAATTTTCAAAAACCCTTTCTTAGTGCTTACCTTCGTTATAAAAGATATTCTTATGATTTTCATGTTTCTAGACCCAGCGTTTTAGGTTGTATGTTATCTATCAGTAAATGAATTAATTTACGACTTTTGTTTAAGCAGATCTTTTGCCGGAATTTGCCGTCATGTTCCGGTTCAGACAAGAAGTCTAAAGTACGATCCCTAGCTGTTATCCTATGAATGCGAACCACGGATGCGAACCCACTCCAGCTAATGCGGGACTATGAATAAACAGACTCAAGAGCCCCTTGTATTTTCCGAAGGGTTAAACTGAACATAGAGGTATGAAGTAGTGGGCATTCTTATCGATGACTTTATTATTCCCATGAAAAAGTGACCGCATAGCAAAGCATAATCAGTCTACAATGTTCCCACTGCTGGGACACAGGCTCTCTCTCTCTGTGTGACAGGGAGCGAGCCATTATCCACCACGCGGGCCCAGTGCGGGTTGGTAGATGTTACATGTCTTCGATTTTTTCGTTCTGGGACATGCCGGTTTCTTTATTACAATGTTTTCTTTCACCGTTTTTGAGAGCATTAGTGATGAAATCACACTAATATTATAAAGGCGAAAGTTTGTGTGTGTGTGTGTGTGTTTATATGTTTGTTACTTCGTCACGCTCAAACGGCTGGACCAATTTTGATGAAATTTGGTATAGAGATAGCTTGAGTCCCGGGAAAGGACATAGGGTACTTTTTATCCCGATATTCTCACGGGATGGAGACTTATGCGGGTAAAACCGCGGGGCGCAGCTAGTAACACATAATACAAAAAGTAAAGTACCAGTTCGAACCTACACTACCACTCCTTGTTACACAACTTTTTTCTTTATAAAATATTTGTAAGCCAGCCTAACAGCGAGACATGTTAGATCGGTTTAAAGAAATTTATTTCTCAAAAAGAATATACATAGGTCACTTAAATATGAGAAACTAAACAAAATATCTTAAGTAATAAACATAATAATTGTCGTTCAATCTGTCGAGTACATAAATAGTAATGATTTGTTATTGTTGGTTAGCCAAATATAACTTTAACCTTTTCTTAAAAATGTTCACTGATGAACAATCTCTTATTTCTTTCGGTAAATTATTTTTCAACACACTTGCTCGTAAAATGGCTCTTAATGCACCGCTTTTAGGACCATAATGCAGTGTATTACAAACGCGTGTTTTTTCTTTACGTTACGGTACTTGTGCTTTATTTCCACAGATAACTATTTAATTTACTAGTCGGAGGTCGGAGAAGTGTGTTTTTTTTTTAATCTCTTCATAGTGACTTCATGCCAAAAGGATTCCGCGAGCCATATTTCACTTTTTTTTTTAATAGTCTGAATTGTCTTTGGTCCCAAAATGAACTAAAATGTATTTACCTGATTAATGCGCAGTTGTAGCCCGCGAATGAATCATTAAATACATCTTTCTAAGTTAGATTTGTTCCATAAGAACAAATCTCTTATGGAAAAGTTCTTAGGGAACAAATCTAACTTAAATATATATATTAATGATTCTAATGACTATAATTCTGTAAATACATATCTATTATATAAATATACATTTTGATCAAGATACAACCTGATACTGACCTGCGAATTGTAAAAAACATAAAAAAAAAAAAAAATTTCGCGGTCTACCACTGCGCATTTACCTAAGGGTGCATCCACACATAGCGAGGCATGTGCCGCAAATGATTTTTTTATATGTATGGTTGCCTCAGGCTGAGGCGTCTAACATACAAAAAAAGCACTTGCGGCGCATGGCTCGTTCTGTCTGGATGCACCTTATAATTTTCCGTCGTCCCTCCCGTAACCAAACGGAAAAGACCACTGGCGTTCTATTATTGCGGATTCTCACTGAATTAATGTATATTTCTCTATGCAAATAGTACTTTCTAATTCCATACTAACTAAACTACAATTTGACATACGACAACATCAGTCTTAACATTATTTTGTGTTTACTATATTTTTCCTATAGGCTGTATATCGGTATTGTCTTTGCCTTTAAGTAAATAAATGCGCGCCGCGCTAGCAATGCGCGCGCAGGTGTAGGAATGACCATTACTTACTCTATGGGTAAACCTGCGCGCGCACGTCAGCGCGGCGCGCGGAATGACAAACCAAGCCCGCCATTATCCATACAAGTTAATATTTAACAATACAAGTCTGTTTTTGAAGTGTAAACTTCTTTAGCGGCGTTGCACACTTTTTTGTAATGGGTAAAAAATGTTAAACTCGCGTCAGGACACGTGACCGTCAGGAGAGACTACTACGGCGGCGCCAACCGAAGTGAACCAAGTGACACACGACAGTGGATGGATGGATGGATGGATGGGTGTGGGTGCGGGTGTGGGTGTATGGATGGATGGATGGACAGCTGATGGCTCGACCGTCTGTGTAGTACCTACACTGCTGTGTATTCGTAAAATTCGTGTATATAGTATTTAAAATACGGAAATTGAACAAAGTGCATCTATTAATGAAAAAAGTGACGCAGAAATAGTGAAAAAATATGAGTTATATTAATTCAATTAATAATTGATTTATTTCAACGTTAATATTCAAGTTTTCACTTCTGCCGGCACTCCCGGAGTGCAACCCGTCTTTTTTTTTCCTCACAAGTGTGTTGAAAATCGTCGTATGATACGCGTGTGCATTGATAATTAAACTCTCGGCTACCTTATCGCGCTCGCCTACGGCTCGCGCGAATAATACCGCCTCGAGTTTAATGATCATCATAGCACACATGTATCATAATGTACTAATAAAGCTGCGCTCCCTCAAACTGAATAGTTCTTCTTCCGTACAAAGTCCTAACTGAACGCAGTTCTATACCTACTATCCGTATTCCTGGTGTAGTAGTGGTGAGTTTTGTGTTTGAAGGTAATTTGTGAGTGTATTGTACTTGTTAAAATTTTCTTTATTTGTATGCATGTGTGGTAAATATATAATTTTGGTAAATAAATAGATTAGCTTTAGCATAAATGTCTTTCGTAGGTGTTAGGTAATTAAAAAGAACTTTGATTGCCTTGTTTTGCGTTACTTGTAGGTCATGAAGATGTGTACCTAATAGCGGCCTGTCCCCACCTTGGATTAAATAGTCTAGATGCGGTTTGACCAGTGTATTATAGATTGTGTAGCGTAATTTAAATGGCACACATTTAGGAATATTTCGCAGAGCTCCAGTCAACGGAATCAATCTGTTTCTAACATAATCAATGTGTGGTCTGAATGTCAGTCTGCTGTCCAAGATCAGGCCTAGGTATTTCTCAAGGTTTGATCTTAACAGTTGTTGGCCATCAACCGTAAGAGGAGGGAAATCAGGAATCTTCTTGTTCTTAGAGTATTCTATTCTATTATATTAGATCATAATCATATCATTGAACCATGTCATAATGCAAATAAAAATATTATTCCAACTGAGAAAACCATTGCTACTGAGAATTTCCAATAACGATAACACACTGGTAATGAACCTGTTCTAGATTCCTCACTGGACTGCCAATCTGATAACCTCTGTGCCAAGAAGACAATCTTTGAATTACATTTATATTTTTTCTTATTTTCATTTGACTGGGAATCACAGAACGCTGACTACTCAAAGAACACTGCTAAAATAAAAAAAATATTGAATATTTTCTCCCCTTTTTAAAAGATTTTCAAAAAGGAAAAATCCTTACCTTATTATTGCACTAAATACACCAAGCAACCATATAAAAAGTGCCATTTAAGCCCGTAACTCACTTGACCAATAAAAAAGCAAGTCGTTTCCGTCGGTGTGCACCGTGCTCTAGGACAAATTTCATTCTTTCTCATAAATATCATCTTAGGTCCGCGATACGTCCCGAACAATTCGTTTTTTACAAGACAAATGTTGCTCTCTATTACCAAAGATATCAGTACTCGGTACTAGAGATGTCTCTTATCGATATATCGATTTTTGTGGCCACAAATGTTTGTATACAGGGTGTAATGTGAAGTAAGGTATGGAAATGATAGATGGTTTGATGAAATCTATTGGTTGTGGAAATGTGATTGTTTTTTAAATGGCTTTTAATTTTTGAAGTGAAAACTTCTTGTGGAGTGAGATTTCCCCCCCCACCCCCCCCCCCACCCCTCTTTCTACGGCGGCGCCAACCGAAGTGAACCAAGTGAGACACGATAATGGATGGGTGGATGGATAGATGGATGGACGGACGGACGGACGGACGGTGACGGTGAGGGTGAGGGTGACGGTGACGGTGACGGTGACGGTGTCGGTGACGGTGACGGTGACGGTGTCGGTACGGTGACGGTGATGGTGACGGTGACGGTGACGGTGTCGGTGACGGTGACGGTGACGGTGTCGGTGACGGTGTCGGTGACGGTGTCGGAGACGGTGACGGTGTCGGTGACGGTGACGGTGACGGCGACGGTGACGGTGTCGGTGACGGTGTCGGCGACGGTGACGGTGACGGTGTGACGGTGATGACGGTGACGGAGACGGTGACTGTGTCGGTGACGGTGACGGTGACGGTGTCGGTGACGGTGTCGGTGACGGTGACGGCGACGGTGACGGTGATGGTGTGACGGTGATGACGGTGACGGTGACGGTGACGGTGACGGTGACGGTGATGGAGACGGTGACGGTAACGGTGTCGGTGTCGGTGACGGTGACGGTGTCGATGACGGTGACGGCGACGGTGACGGTGACGGTGACGGTGACGGTGACGGTGACGGTGACGGTGACGGTGACGGTGACGGTGATGGTGGACGTGGATGTGGATGGATGGATGGACAGCTGATGGCTCGACCGTGTGTGTAGCTACACTGCTGTGTATTCGTAAAATTCGTGAATATAAAGTGTTTCAAATATGGAAATTGAACAAAGTGCATCGATTTATAAAAAAAGTGACGCAGAAATAGTGGAAAAAAATTAGTTATATTAATTCAATTCATAATTGATTTATTTCAACGTTAATATTCATGTTTTCACTTCTGCCGGCACTCCCGGAGTGCAACCCGTCTTTTTTTTTTGTAATAAATGTTTTAATTCAAGGGCCACTCCTTGAATTAAAGTTTAGTTTATTATAGTTTATTCAAGTTTCGAATAAACATTAAAAAAAAAATCGAAAAAACAAAAAAATGAAATCGAAATAACTTTAATCTCGGAAGTCGGTGTCTTGCAATCTGTATTTTAGTTTTAGTTTTTTCCCACCGACTTCCGAAATTAAAATTATTTCATAATTTTGAGTCAATTTCTTTTTGAAGTCGATTTCATTTTTTCAAATTACTTTTTTATTTCGTTATTTTTAGTTTTAAGTAAAAACTGGAATATTTGTTTGTAATAAGTAGGTAATAGTTGTATTAAAAATATTGCACTACAATTTGACTAAGGTTTTAAGATGTTTTCCCTTTGACACTACACCCGTAGCTCGTATCAATAAGCCAGGCCGTCACACGTACAATTAGTCCATATCTTGAAAACTACTGAATCGATTTTGATGAAATTTGCACTGTTCCCTAAGTTGAAGTAAATGTAAGCCAATAGAAAAAACTTTTTAACAAAAAAATTAAACCTCCGAAAAAACTGAAAAGCAAAAAATAAAAACCTTGTTTATTTTACCTTAATAAATAAGTTCTTAAACTAATGCAAGTATACCTAAGTAATTTTGAGTCGGCGCCAAACAAGCAACTTAATATTGTTGCGAGTGGTCGTGCGGAGAGCGCATTTTTTGTTTGGAATGTTATATTTATCGCTGGAGATTTCACGTTGCATTATTAATTTGATTTGGTTATTTCTTTAAATTTAAGGTAATTTAGTGATCTTTGTTCATTGATTGTTTGGCGCCGTCTCAAAATTTCTTAGGTATACTTGCATTAGTTTAAGAACTTATTTATTAAGGTAAAATAAACAAGGTTTTTATTTTTTGCTTTTCAGTTTTTTCAGAGGTTTAATTTTTTTGTTAAAAAGTTTTTATTTTATAATTTTTTGAGGCTATAATTTACCAATTACTACATGCTTATTTTTGATTACTTTTAAAATAGCTACCTACCTTAGGTACTTTAGATATTAACTGTTATAAAATCCTTCTTTAATTATTATTTTTTGTATAATAAAATAATTAAAAAAACAGGGTTTATATACCAACATGGATAGGCCTTTTATTTTAATTGTAATACACAGCTCAGCATTAAAATCTGTGAATGAACAATAAATCACCCCTATTTTCCCACCCTTAGGGTAGGATTTTTTTTTCCAAATTTACATGGGACCAACGTCGAGGTATGTACTATCCAATAAAAAAATAATTATTAAAATCGGACTACCCTGTAAAAAGTTATGCGTGGTCATACATTACAATCAGTGAGTGAACAATCAATCATCCCCTGTTTTCCTACCCTTAGGGTTGGATTTTTTTTTCAAATTTATATGGGACCAACTTCGGGGTATATCCTTTCCAATAGAAAAAGAATTATCGAAATCGGACTGCTCTGTAAAAAGTTATGCGTAATCATACATAAAAAAAGACGGGTTGCACTCCGGGAGTGCCGGCAGAAGTGAAAACTTGAATATTAACGTTGAAATAAATCAATTATTAATTCAATTAATATAACTCTTTTTTTTTTCACTATTTCTGCGTCCCTTTTTTCATTAATAGATGCACTTTGTTCAATTTCCATATTTAAACACTTTATATACACGAATGTTACGAATACACAGCAGTATGTCCACGTCCACTTCCACTTCCACTTCGACTTCGACTTCGACTTCGACTTCGACTTCGACTTTGACTTTGACTTTGACTTTGACTTTGACTTTGACTTCGACTCCGACTTCGACTCCGACTTCGACTTCGATTTCGACATCCACTTCCGCTTCCACTTCCGCTTCCACTTCCACATCCACTTCCACTTCCACTTCCACTCCATCCATCCATCCATTGTTGTGTGTCACTAAACTTGGTTCACTTCGGTTGGCGCCGCCGTAGAAAGAGAGGGGGGGGGGGGGATCTCTCCTGACGGTCACGTGTCCTGACGCGATGCCCTGACGCGAGTTTAACATTTTTTACCCATTACAAAAAGTGTTCAACGCCGCTAAAGAAGTTTTCACTTCAAAAAAAAAAAAAAAAAAATATATACGCGTCGAATTGATAACCTCCTCCGTTTTTTCGTCGGTTAAAAAATACAACCGACTTCCAAAAGAAACACTACAAAGTGAAAAATAACTTTAATTTCGGAAGTCGGTGTCTTTGGTTTTGTATTTACGTTTTTTGCCACCGACTTCCGAAATTAAAGTTATTTTTCACTTTGTAGTGTTTCTTTTGGAAGTCGGTTGTATTTTTGTTAAAAAGTTTTTATTTCACGCTTTTTAGTGGGTCTGCTTATAATTTATAGAATAGAATAGAATACTCTCTCTCTCTCTCTCTCTTATTTATCTAAGTTACAATAGCCTAGTGTCAACTTGCTCATCGCTTTTTACAAAATATTGCTTTTCCCGATGCAGGGAAGTTAATTGTTGAGGAGTTCTCCTGGTCCACCGTCAGCTCCATATCACTATTCACATCGTGGCGAGCATAAATTGCTTAGCAACCATATTAAAGTAAAATCGAATCGCAACCCGTGAAATACTTAGATATTACTAAGTAGTTCCGGTGGCCATCTGTGGTCTTCATCATCAGTTCCACTTCACCAAATAGTGCTTTCCGAGAGCAAATGCATAAGTTACTATAAAAAATACCCAAATCGCTATAGGCGTGCCTATAATATTTGAAGAGTTCCTTCGATTTCTCCAGGATCCAATCATCAGATCCTGACTTGGTGACTATGGGACCACTTCAAAAGTATCTCCTTTCGAACAAAAAAAGAATTTCGAAAATCGGTCCACAATTGGCGGTGTAATCGCGTAATAAACACACAAAAAAAAAAAAACATACCGTCGAATTGAGAACCTCCTCCTTTTTTTTGAAGTCGGTCAAAAAATGGCCACGTTCCGATTAATAGTTGCGGAGAAATGCGTAGACAAACATACATACATACAAACTAACATACATACATAAATACGTCTACAACATTTAGTATATTTGTTTGGAAGCCCTAATAGTTTGTCATATGTGAATATCTTGCAGTTCCAATAATATTACATTCATTCGTGTCGAATTGATAACCTACTTTTTTTTTGAAGTCGGTAATTACATTTCATTCAAGAAGGTTCATGCCAGATAATTAAACCAGCACCCTAATTGTGTAACAGACTATCAATCACAATCCGAATCATTTTGAAGGATATTATTGCTGTTCAATTGCTTTATATGTTTGAAACATTTGTCTGCTCAACAACGTAAATAACGCAATGAATGTTGTTGGACTATCAAAATGAAAGCCATGCCTACTGGTCGTGTATTACGCAATTACCCCGCAGTACCGTACTTAGCTATATTTGCATTCTTATACAACGTTATAAAACGTAGAAGAGTTAAAAAGAAACAATTTTAAAACTCCACATTTCAGAAATGAATATCTTTCATAAGTCGTAGGTATGTTTGTATTTGGCTCCACAACTCATCAACTGCCATCAAACATATTGACTTGGAAGCGATATTAACGTGAATATTCTTATTTGACTAACGTCTGGTGCACACTCGATATTTATATTAAAAGTTGTTAAAGACTTTTTGAAAATATACATCCAGCTGGATTATTGCGTAACACCCATCTTGTGAAGATTCGCTTTCGTTTTATTAACCGACGAAAAAACGGAGGAGGACAACGCTAGTGGAAAAGATAACACCTTAGCCACCCCTTTTTTTAAACCTCTCTGGGTTGTTTACTCACAAAGTAGTACTTAACATATTTCTGATTCAAATGTTTTAGTACTCAACTATTTTATGCGATATAAAAATAAAAAAAGCGATGTTAAATTTTTGTGGGTACAAACCTAAATACTTTCCGAAACCATATGCCATTATTGCTAACCGAATCAAGAATCTCCCCAGTGTCACAAGACCTAGAACATTCCAAACGTTTTCCACATCTGTTCACCTTTTAAACGTCCAAACGTCACAGCTCATCCAAACCACCCGAAGGACTCCGACCTCGTCGGGAGAGGTCCCGACCTCTCCCGACGACGCCCGACTGCACACGAAACTGACTGAATTTAATCCTCTACCATGTGAATTATTCAATGTATCTGATACATATTCAAGAGTATTCCAAGAGGCTCTTTTTGCATTCTCATATAAATCTTAGCATTGGAATAAATTAAAACAGGTGTCATGTGTCGCCATTGAGACACAACGAGGGAATATACATAAAACATTGCTATGAGTCGAGCTCCAGAGAAAGCGCGTGGAATGAGGAGCATGGAGATTGTATTTGTGTTATTTACAATTTTAAAAGTTAAAGATGTACGTGTCTTTAGTGGATTAGAGGGTAAAAACAGGACGACACGAAATCTATATCTATACTAATATTATAAAGAGGTAAAATTTGTTTGTAAGTTTGTATATAGGGGGTAATCTCTGGAACTACCAGTCGGATTTGAAAAATTCTTTTTACATTTGATAGCCCAATTCTTGAGGAATGCTATAGGCTATTTAACATCACGCTATGTCTCTTAGGGGCCGAGCGAAAAGAATAAAAAGTCAGAAAGAACGCTAAGCGAAAGCGAAGTGATAGCGCGGGTAGGTGATGCAATGCGACGGGGATGGTCGGGGGAACAAGAAATTTCACGCGAACGAAGTCGCGGGCAGAGGCTAGTCTACAGTAATATTATAAAGAGGAAAGATTTGTATTTTTGTATGTTACGAATAAACGTAAAAACTACTGGACCGATTTCAAAAATTCTTTTACCGTTAGAAAGTTACATTATCCCTGAGTAACATAGGCTATATTTATTACTAAAAAAATTAGGGATCCTTAAAAATTCCTACTAAAACCAACCCAAGGTGTAAAAAAAATAGCCATAAAATGTCTTTCATCGCATGCGCTGCGGAAAGTATTGACGATAGAACAAAAAAATGTTCCACAATATTATAGAACATATCAATATGTACAAAAAACTTTGCGATACCATATGTCCAACTATTGTAGTTATGCCACTATAACTACTTTTTTACATTTTAAAAGTTGATAGAAATGCCGATCAAAATCAGACCATGTTATCTATACCTTTGTATTAATTCTTATCCAAATAAATTATTTTGTATTCAAGACTGTTTCAATACCTGTTGATAACTTTTTGAACTATTGAAATCGGATATTCCATTCAAAAGATATTACGAAATTAAAAAAATGTCAGTAGGAAAAAAAATACACGCGGACGTGTTGCTCCACGCAGCCACAGAATACGAAGTAGCGCAGCGATAAAATTCTCGTGTCCACAGTGTTTGTAACAAAACTCCTCTGAAACGGCTTGACCGATTCTTATGAAATTTTGTGTGTATATTCAGTAGGTCCAAGAATAGGACGTAAACTATTTTTTATTTTATTTTAACTGCTACTATTGTTCGTGTAGGGTAGGGGTAGGGTAGGAGTAAGGTCGGGGTAGGGTAGGAGTCGGGAAGGGGTACGGTAGCAGTAGGGTAGGAGTAGGGTTGGGGTAGGGTAGGAGTAGGGGTAGGGTAAGAGTAGGGTAGGGGTACGGTAGGAGTAGGGTAGGAGTCAGGAAGGGGTAGTGTACAAGTAAGGTAGGAGAAGGGTAGGGGTAGGATTAGGGTAGGAGTAAGGTAGGACACCACGCGAACGAAGTCGCGCCGGGCAGCTAGTGTTAAATAAAGTGTTTTTAATTTCAGGATTGATTACAATATATTTGCATACTTAATTTTTAGGGTTCCGTAGCCAAATGGCAAAAAACGGAACCCTTATGGATTCGTCATGTCTGTCTGTCTGTCTGTCTGTCCGTCCGTCCGTATGTCATAGCCACTTTTTTCCGAAACTATAGGAACTATACTGTTGAAACTTGGTAAGTAGATGTATTCTGTGAACCGCAGTAAGATTTTCACACAAAAATAGAAAAAAAAAACAATAAATTTTGGGGTTCCCCATACTTACAACTGAAACTCCAAAAATTTTTTTTCATCAAACCTGTACGTGTGGGGTATCTATGGATAGGTCTTCAAAAATGATATTGAGGTTTCTAATATCATTTTTTTCTGAACTGAATAGTTTGCGCGAGAGACACTTCCAAAGTGGTAAAATGTGTGTGTGTGTCCCTCTAACTTCTAAAATAAGAGAATGATAAAATTAAAAAAAATATATATAATGTACATTACCATGTAAACTTCCACCGAAAATTGGTTTGAACGAGATCTAGTAAGTAGTTTTTTTTTTAATACGTCATAAATCGAAAACTGCAATTTACCTTTCACAAAGTTACAACGAACTACAAGAACTTTTATATTATGTTACTTGCTGCTACGGAACCCTTCATGGGCGAGTCCGACTCGCACTTGGCCGGTTTTTATTATTAATTTTTTTTTTTTTTTTTTTTTTTATTTGAAATGGGCTTGCTCTTGACTCTAGCCTAGGTCTAATTTGTTATGTATGTAATTATTTTTTTTTCTTTTTAGTTCGGTTACGTTTTTATTTAAATAAAAGCTTGTTATTAAAAACTTTTTTTTATTTTCATTTTATTTACGTTAACATAGAAGTTTCATTCTTTCAAAGCTTCAAGGGACTGTGCAGGTGCGTGGAGGTATCGAGTTGAAATTAAAACCATAAGATATACTCTGAGTATTTGGATTAAATTTCAACTCGATACCTCCACGCGTTCCCGATATAAAGGGTCTTGACAGACAGGACGGACAACAAAGCGATCCTTCAAATGTTCCGTTTTTTCCTTTTGAGGTACGGAACCCTAATAGACCAGAATATAGTCGACGTTCTAAAAAAAAACATGTTTTGTTATAAATGTTACCATCGTATCATTGAAAACGGATGGGCGATCGCTAGCTGTATGAGATGTTCGTCAGCGCAGAATGATATTGTTGCCTATATTCAGAAACCTACTAGAAGGAAGCCAAAGCCATTTCCATTAATTATTTATTCTATATTCGTTGTTGTTATGGAATTGCCAAATGATTTTATCACTCGAACGGAGCCCTACTTCATTTACCACCACTCATCACCGTATGTAAGTCAAACTGTATTTCATTCATTTCCTCTAAGCCATATAATCAATGAAACAAACACCAGCCCTTCCAGCTGTCCCGACACAAACAATATCCTGAAACCGGCTGACTGCGCCATTGTGTGTAATCGTCTATTGGTCCATTGATCGGCTATTATCGGCATCGGTCGGCGATCCACGTCGACGTCGCTCGTCCTCAAAGGGGTTGCAATGATGCTGCGTGTTTAGACGGTGGTTTTAAGTTCGATGGTATATAACCTGTAAGGGCAAACCAATTAGGGCCTAAATGGTATGTTTAAACCTAACTAAAATGTTAGGTACCACATAAAAAAAAAAACTGAAATAAAGAACTGAGCGGTCATACAATCTTCGTTCGTAGCAACTCCTCGAACGAAGAGTACCTGATCTGCCAGTTAACAAGCTTCCCTACTAATAAAATCACGAATTTTCTTTATGTAATCTGAATCTTTAGTTTTGGCATCTCACATAAACTCAAACTCACCTCCACCCGCTTATGCCGATAAAAAGGAACCTATGTCCTTCTTCAGGGTTCAAAGTATCGTCATACCAAATTTCACCAAAATCGGTCGAGCCTTTTCGGAGATTAGCCGGAACAAACAAAAGACATAGACGGACAATACCGTAAACTTTCATATGCATTTTGTAAAAAGCTGTTATTTTGAAAAACAGACACTTCAATTATATTTATTTGTATGTAGTATGTATGTTTAAATGGATAATAATGAATTCTATGCTTTGTACTGCTAAGTAATGGCCATAAATAGTCAATGAACCATTAACTGTATCTAAGTGTAAACACCACTAACACATACTCTATCAAATTACCACTAAATATCCGTCAGATTGCGTGCACCTCTACCAGCACGTTTGATTCAGACGCCATGTTTATCGACTGATGACCGACATTCGGCTCACAATAGAGTAGTGCCTGCAGCATCGATATCGATACACCTCATGTTCTCTAATGGCCAGCAGACCCAGCAGCGACATCTATCGTTTAATTGTCTGCGATTTGTCGGCGTTTTGGCGACGATTTGTCGGCGTTGATGGCGGTGATCAGTGATCTCTCCATTGTATGTAGATGCTTTTGTCAGTAATTGTCTAAGTGCTCCGTTTCGGTTCGGTGCTGAATGGATCAATGTTGTTTCGATAGGGATGAGAATCGAAATGCTTTTGTTACGAGGTTTTCAGCTAAAGGACGTGTTGGATCGTATCTGTGTATAAAGGTGATTGAAATATGAATGACTTTTACGAAAACAACCGAATTAAATTCTTCTAAAAATTTTTCAGGGATATGTGAAAATATTCACCGAACATTAACATTGTTAAAATGCCAATTCAAATTGAAAATGTTTTTGGAACGAAGTTCTTTAACGGAGCTTGCATTAGGAGTAAACTGGGAGAAATCGTCACGTAACAAAAATCGTTATGCGACTTTCTCTTTCTCTCTGTCTCTTTTATTATATACGAGTGTGTATGCGTGCGAGTATCACGAAAGGAACTTCGTTCCCGACGGGGTTCAACGACCGCACACTTTTTTAATATTTTAATGTATCAAATATTTTTGAGGTATTCCTCTCACTGAGGTATTCCTCACTCTGATTTCAACAGCACTTGACGGAACCGCACCTGAGCACTTCCACTAACCGCACTGAAACAACATTTTGATAAGTAGGTACGGTTTGATGGAATAGGGCACCTGTAGTGATGGGACGTGTATATTCTTTGTTTAGGACATTACTAAAATATCGACACAAGTGCGTTTTTCAAAAAAAGACGGGTTGCACTCCGGGAGTGCCGGCAGAAGTGAAAACTTGAATATTAACTTTGAAATAAATCAATTATTAATTTAATTGGACCCTGTTAAGCAGAAAAGATCCAACCAACATTTTGTTACTTCTTTGGAGCTTTTTTGTTCGATGTGTATTTAGATTCTAACTATATTATAACTCTATTTTCGAAAAATTGCTGGTTGGATCTTTTCTGCTTAACAGGGTCCAATTAATATTACTCATTTTTTTTCAATATTTCTGCGTCACTTTTTTCATTAATAGATGCACTTTGTTCAATTTCCATATTTTAAACACTTTCGATCTTATTCATAAAAAAAGCCTATTGAAGGTTTAAACCATTCATTAGTTAAAATGCTCAATAGGCCTTTAAAACATTCGATAAAATTTTGTATTCATAAACGCTTCATAAACGTTCTATAACTAGAATGTCCTACAACTTCTAAATGTTGCCATTATAATGAAGTCATCCAACAAATTGGCCAACACATTAAATCGGCATACGAGAATATCTGTCTACGAACCGAATATTTGTGTCCATAGACATTATTACGTATGAAAAACTAATTTATTGTCTACAGTTTCAACAGTTTTGACGCGACAACGTCATGGTCGTCATGGAAACAATATGAATATGTCAATGAATGAATTTGATATTGTATGTGTCAAACTAAAAAACTTTTGAACATTTTGTTTGTATTTAAAATAAATGAAATTAAGACCGGAGACTAGTTGCAATAAAGGGCAAAGAATTGAATATTGGTTGGAGGAGGAAAAGGTGTGTACCTACTGTTACAGCTAAAATGTGTTCAAATTAAGTTATGTTTTGTAAACATTCTCAATTTCTTATACTTATGCTTGCTTTTGCTTCTAATCAAACATATAAAATTTTAATGTCTTTGCTTCTAATCCTTAGATTTTTTGGAAGAATTGGTCAGGGAGAGGTCTCCATAATAGAAAATAAAAACACTGACACAAGCACTAACGCTAAACAGGGGCAGCCTGGCATGATTTACGAATTAGGTGCCTATCCAATTTACAATTTTACGAAGAACTTCGTTTGCCGGTACAAAACTCATTGTAACAAAAAAAAAACCCGCCATAAGAATAATAATGACTGTTATTTTGATGCCGCTACTGATTAATTAAATCAGTATAAATAAGATAATGAAGAGAAAGAATTTCTAACATTAGTTTTGTATTTCAGGTCAATAGGACTAGTAAGGATGGTACTTCACTACGAATAGCAGAAAATGAAACGGCCTACAGAAGAGATGGCACAGATGGCAAATGAAAAGCAAACATTTTAAAAATGTTGTTCTGCTTGCACAAGTTTTAAAAGCCAAATTAGAGTTTAGAGTATTGTTCAGCCGTGAACAGGCAAGAGTTACATACGCCAGCGTCAGCATCAACAGCGACATACATTCGTTCCACATAAATTAGTAATTAGTAAATGAATAAATTAGTCATCAAGCTGGAGTAGAGTTTGATTCATCTTCCATAATTCCTCTCACTATGGCCAAGACACCTTTAGCCATCACCAGTTCTATGTCTGTCGGACCGGCAATGACAAAACTATTTCCTATGTACACATTGCACGACGTACACAAACCCCTATTCCTATCCAAATTCTGTCTGTTCCCGTAGATCTCCCGTAGGTTTGTATGATAGGTTAGGGTGTTAGGATAACGAGGGTGTTAAGTAGTTGCTGTAGGTTTATAATCAGTAGGGTGAGGTAACTATAGATACCAGGCTCAATTGTTACAAACTTAGCCACACTGTATGCATTTGGAATAACAGCCGTACTAAGCTGTAAGTCCCGGTGCGTACAAGTATTATAAAAATAAACTGATATTTGTATACAAGCTTTTTATTAATGAACTACTCGCTAAATTTCTTCTCTTTTTCTTCTTCGTGTCGCGGGCACGACTACTTTAGATCTTGTTGGCTCAAAATATTGCCACTTCTACGTTGTCGTCGGTGGCAGCGCAGAGGTCACTTTGACTGCATGTTTTGGGTAGGACAAATAAGGCAGGATAGGACGTGGAGCATGTTTTGCAACATAGCTTCACAGCCACACCCTACTGGAGCATCTCCCTGCAGGGTGTAAACTTCCGTGGTCGACACGGAAGCATTGTTTTCACAGAAAAGCAGCAATGTCCCACAGTATTTCTTGTTGCTATAATGTGCTTCGTTATATTTTTCGTCGCTTCTATTTTGTATTGTAGGTAGGTATATAATAATAAACTAAATTGGTTAAACAGAAGTGCAAAATAAATTAAATACAACTGCGGCTCCTCGAAGTACTATTGTTTACGAAACTGACTTTTCAAACATTTGTACGTCAAATGTCATTTTGTTCGGGCATCTTTGTCGTGTCTCACTTGGTTCGCTTCGGTTTGCGCCGCCGTAGAAAGAGATGGGGGGGGGGGGGGGAAATCTCTCCTGACGGTCACGTGTCCTGACGCGATGCCCTGACGCGAGTTTAACATTTTTTACCCATTACAAAAAGTGTTCAACGCCGCTAAAGAAGTTTTCACTTCAAAAATATAAAAAAAGAAACGTTTGGGGTCGGTGGACCCCCCTCAAGAATGAAGTCAAAATGAAAATCCACGATGGCGGCTGCGAAAAATTGAAAATGACGAATTTTTTTTTTAATTTTCGCAGCCGCCATCTTGGATTTTCATTTTGACCTCACTATTGTCTTCAGCACCCTCGAAAACCATGAAGACGACACCCATGAAGAATAATTAAAAATTTTTTGCAGCCGTCATTTTGGATATTCATTTTGACCTCACTATCGGCTTCAGCACTCTCGAAAACCGTTTTTACGTGACGATTTCTACCAGCTTACTCCTACCGCAAGCTCCGTTAAAGAACTTCGTTCCAACAAAACTCAGAACTATTGACTTTCTATTACCTTCTAGCTAAAGCAGCGCCTACCCGAATGTCTATGCCTAAAACTGTAACTTTACAGCGGGCACATCACTCATCATCTGCCTAGCCTTTACTCAACTATGTTGTGGTCGAATTCCAGTCTAACCGGATGCTGCTGAATATCAGTATTTTACATGGACGACTGCTTATCTGACCTCCACAACCCTGTTACTGGGTAACACGATACCCCTTGGTAGGGTACAGCACTAGCGTTCAAAAATAATCAGGCTGGTAGTACTCGTATCAGTTTCAGATAGGTCAATATTGCTGTACTTACAGTCGTGTACGGTCAGCGGCTCAGGGCGCGCGCTACAATGCTCGCTCTTCACTCAATGGGTGGGCACACTGCGTAGAGCTTTGTACACGTGACGTCACACACTCATGTGTGCCACAGAACATGTTAAGAATATGGAAACTTTGTCAGTTCCTTTATAAACTCGATGACAATATTTTCAATGGAGTTTCTGGCCCGTTCTGCTCCATAGGAACTGCTACGCTTTGAAAAGACAGTTAAAAAGAGCCTGTAAATGGTTTAATTGAAATAAATGTGTTGAGTTTAAGCTTGATGTATAAGAGGGCGAGCCTATCCCCAGTAACCGGTCATTTGTACTAAGAATTTTGCTAATGGCAAAACCTTATAATACTTTGCCTGACCTGTAAATCAAACCAGGAACCTCATGCTCAGCAGTCAATCTTGCGACCACTAGACCAGCAAGGCATTCTGGCTAAATGTAGGTAATGTATAACACCTCCCCCCCCTCGGGGAATACGTGAGTGATGCTGTGTAGATGATGTCTCCCGACAACAGTGTGACGTGTGACGTCAAATAACGCAACACACGTCAAGACGTCAGCCTAGTGTTGACGCGAGACACGACTGACGTTATATCAGTAGCTCCCTTGTAGATGACGCACTAACTAACCCATTCAGTGCAAATAATGTTATACCAACAGCTATATTTTGGTGACTGTTTCGTTTTTGAGAAGTTGAGTCCTGGGTTCGATTCACGCGTCGGGCAAAGAGTTATTGGGTAGTTTGTAGGTGCAGGCGCCGCAGACGAGGGTGCGCCGCCTATACTGCTATCTTAGCAACGAGCCACTCGCAGCCGGTCAATCAGAGACACTGTTGGCCTGCATAATCAGCCACTGCTGGGCCTAGGACACAGGCCACCCAGGCCATCTCTGTGAGAGGGAGAGGGCCGTAATCCACCACGCGGACCCAGTTTGGGGACAGGCTTTTGGCCTGATTGCTAACCTAATACTAACATAAACTCCAAACAGTGCTTACACAGAAAATATCAGGGCTTCTTGGAAAAACCTCCTGACTGAGCTCTTTGAAATTCGGCCGTTTAACTGTACCCAATGTTTCCCCGATCAGTATTCAAGCTTGTTCAAAAATAAAACCTGTTTAACAATAAAGCTTTGATTAGCTGAACGCCACAAAAAGGAGCAGACGATCAGATCGAGTAAGAAGTAAAAACGAGTGTATTAACTCGTATCGAGGGGAATATCTTTCTCATTACCACAGATACGGATCGGGGGCATGGCAAAAAGGAGGAGAGGCAGAAGGGCCATTTTATACAGAAATTATTTACATGTTACATTTAAATTTTATTTAATGAACTTGCCTTAGCAAATCATATTACGACACATTCATATTTTGTATCATAACTCAGAACTTCGGCTAGTGTGACTCAGTGGAAAAACGTGATTCTTGGAAACGTTGCGTTGTACACCGCCGTCCTTGCGATACCCCCCACACCCCTTCCGCGTACGCACCCCTCAATCAGTCCCGACCTACTACCCATTTTTCTGCTTGTACCAGGCTTAGTAATTTGCATTCCGCTAAAATTTATTCTGATATACTGTGTCTGAACACTTATACTTGCGCTTTTGGCTTCTATGCTCGTGAACGTTAGACTATGCATACTTACCGATCTGTGCTCTTCACTCCGTCTGTGCTTATATATGTGTGTGCTTTGGGTCATATATATTAGCTTCAATACGTGACGACTTTCATTCCATCTTCGCTCAAAACCTGACAGTCCACCAAACCAAATTCATACATAATTTCTCAGAACGATCATGATTGTTTTCTATTCGAACCCTCAGGTTTAGCATCATAATATTAATCCTGCAACAGTTGGCGCTGTTCATCCATTGCTGAACGAATGCCTCTGACCTCGATCTACAACCACTTTTATGCGTGTACAAACACAAATCTCATCCAAAAACAGCCAGAGATCGAACTGTCTGTAGGCTGTACAAATATTTGTTACGAATGTGCATTGAATCCAAGATCCATGGCTGAGAAACGCTGCTGTGGCAATTGGATTGACGGTATTTGCTATTCGTAACAACTGCACCGGTATTCCTCGGAGGAGTATGGCAGACGTGTACCTATTGTATAGTACATCTATATTTCACCATTTATGTTTAAATCTCATTTAGTAGGGCACGATCCTGTTGCTATTACCTAAGCACAAATTCAGACACCGGGCTACTACAGAAAATAGCTGCTGGATAAGCCAAAAACTAATTCCTCGACCTGGGAGTCGAATGGACCTCACCTTCATTAGTAATGCTTGCGACCACTAGACCAACGCTCATGACGATGGGTTTTCTTTGTAATGATTTCGTTAAAGCTACTGGCTTCTGGAAGATTATGACGGAAACCTTACAATGTATGTTATACTTGTCAACTTACGTGCGCTGTGCTCAATCACGTTCTTGCGAATAAATGATTATTCTTATCTACCAACCCGCACGGGGCCCGCGTGGTGGATTACGGCCAACCCCTTTCACAGAATGGAGGCCTGTGTCCCAGCAGTGGGAACGTTATAGCCTGATTTATGCCATACTTCTTCTACGATCTACCTCTAGGTTTGTTAGTTAGCCTTCTGTTCCTTCTTGTCCCGTGATTGGTACCCAGGCGGTATCTACTGCGCCGCGCCGGTGGATCCGGCCCTAACTCTGCAAGTGGGCGGGGCGTACTATCGCGATGCGCGCGGAATCCCGCCATCAATAGTGCGGGCCATCGCGATAACGTAGTGCGGAGATGTTCCGCTAGATGGCGCATTTTGTATTTAGTTTTTATTTGTAGAGCTGTTTTGAAATTAATTGCCAAAAAAATATTAATAGTGAGAATCAGTATACATAAATTCGCAAACAGATCACAATACAGATGAGTTTAACCGGTTGAATGCCGTAATTACAGACACAATTAAAAAGCCATTGTGTCTCGCGTAGATCTACGTTTAAGCATACGAAGGGTTAACACGTAAGTTCTTAACGTGGGCGATACCGCCCCCTCGTGCGACTGCGTTGAGACTTTCAGGAGGGCAGTAGGAGCCCCAGAGAAAATTATATATTCTATCTTACGACTATATAAACAAGTACACGTACACGTGAAATTATAATAGTTTCAGAACCTGTTTCAGATTAGATGGTAACTAAAACAAAAATTGGGGCACTAGAAAAAAATATATTCTCAAAGTGAGCTGTGGGCAAAATAAGGTTAAGGTAAGGGAGAAACTATGGTTTAGAACCTCCTTCATTTACTTGGAGTCGTTTGAAAACAATAGTTACCTCAGTACCTACCTGTAGCAGTCTGGCATTTTAACAACCTATTCGATACCAATTATGATGGCATGCTCTCACGAGTCCCGTCGTGTAAAAGAAACAAATAAGTAGGAATCTAATCAGTTTGATCACCTATAAAATACCAACCTGTGAATAATTCCAAGCCAAGTTATGACTTCGCCCAAGAAACCCCAATACATATAATAGGTAATGCCTTCACAATAGATAACGTCGAAGTAGCCGCTAACACCGTTGCTATCGAGTGTACCGCTGTAATTAGCCACTGATACCCATCAGACTTGCTATCAGTACTGACGAGCACAGCGATGTGTTGTGTAAGTGTCGGTGCTAACAAGTACAGAGGAATAGATAGGTACTGTAATGCTACGGCCACGTTGTCGCGATAAAGCGAACTACATTTCGTACGCTCTCTGTTGAACAGCGAGACGTCGAGCGGTGTGCAAAAGAGAGCGCGCGAAGTATAGTGCATGTGCCTTATCGCGATAAGATGGCCCCAGCATTACGGAGAGTTAATATGGCACTTCGAGTTTTAAAAAGAGACCGTCATACAACGTACATGTCCTATGAGTGACAGAGACGATGCTCAACCAAGCAGAACCCTTCCAAGGCTGGTATTAACGGATGCGCACAGTACCTAATAATATTCGTCAATGAATCTGTGTAATTTATATAAAACATTGGTCAGGCAGGGGCTATAGTCTTTCCATTGTCCTAGATAATGAGTTAATTTCCTGTAATAGTCCTACACCAACCAGGGGTTGTCCTTGGCTGCACTTGTATAGTGCGAACAGGGTCAATCGTCGGTTGGGAACGGGCCTGTGCGAGTTGGCTTCGGCCTCGTACGCCCTCCAAAGGTCCGGGCCCCCGGGTCATGAGAAATGTCAAGGGGCGTAAAAATAATAATATTGGTCAATAAGATTCACATTGAGTAAAACTGGAGCCTGTAGGTACAGTCGAGTTCTTTAATATCTGAGCATGTTCAAAAATCAAAAATATATAGGCAATGGTAAGTTTCATAAAACTCTAAACAGCTTTGTCGTACAATAAATTGTAAACAATCTGTGACGTCATAAATATGTGACTACATTATATCAATAGTATTACTACAGACAAAGACTCTAAAAATTGTGAGCAATCCCTTGATCATATTATTTAGCACAAAGTTAGGTTCACAAATATCTATGCAATTATTTTTCTATGAAAAATATCTTGAAACAAAATCAATTTGAAGTTGTCAGTTATGACATCCTTCAACGGCAATATTGCATTATTACTCGAACTCCTGCTCCGGCAAGCAAAAATAAATTTAATGGTAAAGGCCATTTAGTTGAATATTCAAAGCTGTATAGATATTTATGAATCCTAGGTTGCAACAAATATATTGAAATCTAGAGTATTTAGATATTTATGTTCCGAAGAGTAGTCAGATATTTTTTAACTGCACTACCGTAACATACTTATGAACAGTTTATATGAAAACATTTTATTGATGTCTAAGTTTGTATAGAACTATATGATCATTTTAACGCTTACAATATTTTGAAACATTGTCGCTGCCAATATATTAATGAACTCGACTGTACTTACTAAGTGTTGTGGATTCGATTCCTGCTAGGTATTTGTATTTTTTCGGTTAACCCAGGGAAGAGTCATTCGAAATTAAAATCTGTAAGTATAATCTGCGATGGTATGGTTATAAAAACCATATTAAATATAACCCACGATAACGTCGTCAAAAGTCAGTCTAGCACCCGCCATTGTAATCTCTCGATATTCATTGATTCCGATAACCAACCAACATAAACACATCACCGAAACATTTCACAGAATCTTGATACTGACACAAAACTACGTCACACCTCAGAAATTACCTTACCATCGCTGTGTTCCGCATCCATTACCGCCTTTGTTCACTTACTGCAACACAAGTTACTAAGGAAGTGCGCAATGGATAGCGTATAATGAGTCTTGCGAAGCTGTGCCGAGAGGGCGCCGAAGAAAACCGCCAATTTGCCGCCGCCCGCCGTCTCGCTTTACATATAAACTAGTTCGAGTGAATACATTAAGCTGTTTACTGATTGAATCCGTTGTTTCCTATTATTACTTCTTGTTTTAATTTACAGGGAGATAAATGGTTTGTTTGTGACATGATATTTTTTATGAGATACTAGCTGCGCCCCGCGGTTTCACCCGCGTAAATGTCGATCCCGTGGGAATATCGGGATAAAAACTATCCTATGTCCTTTCACTCAAACTATCTCTATACCAAATTTCATCGAAATCGGTCCAGCCGTTTTCATGTTATGTCGTGACAACGGAAAACGGGTTTCATTTTTAACCCCCGACGCAAAAACGACGGGGTGTTATAAGTTTGACGTGTCTGTGTGTGTGTGTGTGTGTGTGTGTGTCTGTCTGTTACATCGTAGCTCCCGAACGGATGAACCGATTTTGATTTTGTTTTTTTTGTTTGAAAGGTGAATTAGTCGCGAGTGTTCTTAGCTATGTTTGAAGAAAATCTGTCCAAGATGGCCGCCGCCACAAAATGGCGGATTACATATTTTTTCACAACTCTCTCAATATGGGTATTAAATGAAAGGGCTTGACAAGTAGAATACCAAACACTATGATAAATTTCAAAACCAAGATGGCCGCCACCACAAAATGGGGAGTTATATTTATTTTTTCACAATTCCCTCAATATGGGTATCAAATGAAAGGGCTTGACTAGTAGAATACTATACAATATTACAAATTTGAAATCCAAGATGGCCGCCACCAAAAATGGCGAATTCACAGGGGAATACGTTAGTATGGAATGAACGCCAACGACTACGAGTACCTAACTAGCTTCGCTTCACTGTGGTAAAAAAGTCACGTGTCGATCGTATAGCATGTTTGCTAGTAAGATAATATTATAAAGTTTAAAAAGCAAGAAATAAAATTAAAATTAAAAATTTAAAAAACCCCCGACTCAAACAAAAACCTCTAAAAACTAAAATAATAACATATATTAGCCCTTTAAGTTTAATATAAGTTGCAGGAAATATTTTGATCCAAGCGTCCTCACGTCGCACAGTGGAACGAATGTATGGGAGCGGTTGGACGTAGACATGTCCGAAAAAAAAGAGTAAAATTATGCCAAACTAATGATGCCATCTTATTCGATTACTTAATGCCTTCATAACTTGTGGTGATGAATTTCTTCATAACTCCCATATTTCGGGAGTAATTTGAGAAAATGTGAAATTTTACTATGAAAATGAGTGTATCGAGCTCTCTCCCTCCTGATTCCGGGCTTGTTTCAAGTAGCGGTCTCTAATATCGTAATGCTATTACTAAGAGCTATATTTAATACTAAGACACATAGTGCGCCAAATGTGCACTTTCTGGGATAAAAGGAAATGAAAATTTAAAAAAAAAAAACGTTTTTTCCCCATTTGTATTTACTTTAAACCGCAGACAGACTTATTAAGAGGTCTATAAATATATTATATATATACAGAAATATATATTAACAAAAATATTCACAAGAACTGATGAGAGTATGACTTTTAAGTAAGTTGATAATAAATTACCTAGTTTCATTAAAAGTACAATAAATAATTAAGATGTAAGCTCTAATTTACTAAGTTACACATTTTAAAACAATAACATCATTTAATTATCTTCGTCATCATCATCATCATCAATTAATTCAAATTCAGAATCGATGTCCGCTAAATCATTTATGTTAACAAATTCGATATCACTTTTCTCAGAATCCGTAAGCTCATAAAATTCCTTAAAAGAAGATTTTTTTACAAACTTATTTCCTTTTGGACGGATACTTGTAACAAGTGGATCAGAAGACAGTAAAAGATTGTGCATAATATCTTCATTGCATGAGATACTGCTATGCTTTCGAGAATGCCCCTCTCTATATTTTCTAAAATCTTTATTTCTAGCCTCAGATGCCTCTTCGGATAGAAAACCAATGGGCACAATTGACATGTTCTGAACTATGTCTGGCCCATGCATTAAAATTTTATGAAGTGAAGAAGGCATATAATACCATGGGTATAACTCCACGTAAAGCTTAGCAGTATCAAAGCAGAACTCTCGGAATTTAGTTACGTTGATCTTCTCTCCTGATGAAATACACTGCAAGATCACACAGATTTTTCTTAAAAGCATAGCATCTATTCCGGTCAGTTCAGCAGATTTAGTGTAGTTTTCAAAAAATCTCCTTGCCGAGTTGCCATTGTTGGTGGATCCACTGCCTTGTTTCACAACATCGAGAAGTAAGCCCGTTTCTCTTCTTACAGCCTCTTGAACTCTTTTCTTCCTGTCATCAACTTGCCTTTTTGCTATATCACCCCTTACTTGCCATGATTTTATGTCTAATTTGTAGGAAATGTGTAATAAGCATTCCATTGAGCGAATCCAAGCGTGAAGGGTGCTTAAGCCATATTTATACATGTCCTCGTTTGCGTGTTTATCTTTGATTAACTCTAAATTATTCATTTCTTTAGGACAAGCCTTGCATATGTCACACACTGAAGCTGCTGTATTGGATATAATGGAATGAATTTTACCATCAATCATTGTCAACAGCAGTTGGTGTTTGACACTAATTCCATCAGTGATGGTGGATGGAGTTAAGGCTTCAATCTCTGCTTCGATTTCAGCCATCTCTCTCTGCACATTTTCTTTGGTTTCCTTTATAAACTTAAACAATATTGGCCGGCAAAATGAAGTGGAAGATGGTCGCTCGTTTTCCCAAATTGTTACACCTTTTGAGACGAGCCGCAGTGGTACAAGACTAATCATAAAATTACTAGCAAGATCGATTTGCTCATCTTCACTCGTCCTTTGATGATAAATGCTTTGGCTAGATGATCCGTCAAAACCCCATTTGCTGGTCAATACGAGCTGTTGATTGGGATCAACAGGGGTTTCTAACGACCTAATAAGTCTTCTTGAGGTTAAATCCATCAAGGCTTGTAATTTGATTTTTGCAGAGCTCTCTGTAACTGTGAGATCTTCTTTGGCCGGATAGCACTTAATTTTTTCTTTAACCAACATGTAGTAACTCGGGTATTGAAGAGCTCCTTCTTGAGTGTTGAAATCCCGAAGAGTGTTATAGCGCCATTTCGATAAGTTCATCGATACATAAAGAGCCAATGCCTTCAAAGGGGATATTTCCCGTACCTGAATTGATTTACCTTCAATGAAGGCTTTGATTTTTGAGGCCTCTTCTGGATTCTCCGTCAAGTATTTCATAACATAAGCTGTATCGCTTTGTCCTGCCTTTTGAAGCGCCCTTTCGGCCGAAAACATAATTTCAGCGCTGCTACTGCTGCATGAAAGACTATCTTCAGTGCGTCTTCTTTTTTGCCGGTTACTAAGGTCCTCAAAAGATTTACGAGGACTAGGATGTGTACAAGTTGAAGCATCAGATTTAGCAGGAGAAATTATGGGCTCGATGACGTCACTTATATTTTCTGTAGAAGGTTCCATATTTTCATTCTGTAATTCCGGCCATTGAATTGCAGCCTGTAGCCAAATCTCATGTTTCTTCCGAAACTTATCTGTGCTTCTTCCAGACTGTGTCCATTTTGCATAAATGCGGTAGCAAAATCGACGACACCAGTCTTTTAAACTTGTTTCAGCACTTTCACATAACTGAACACAACTGTTATCTTTTAAAACATTGAACAAATAGTTAAAGTCGCGTAAATCTTTATGTGCGCGTGCGCATAAAGCAACGTGAATATCAAGATTTGTATTAAAATTTGGAAAATACATTGCGAGATTAGCTTGGATACAACGAGGTGTAAATCAACACTGATTTTAAAGTTACTAATAGTGACCTATTTATATAAAATCCAGGTATCCCAGGTATCCTTTGTTAAATATTGCAAGGTAATTAGTTATTGTGATAATTAGTAAATGATGCATGCTAAATTAGTGTATTAAGAGCCATTTAGTAATTAAATAATAGCAATGTTCTTATCAGTAATCATTAGTGCATCAGTTTTATATGTAAACCTTAAGTCCCTAATTATATATCCTAATTAGCTTATATCTTCTCTAATTGGCTGCTCAGAAATGTTATTGTAATAAGGTAAACCTTTAGAAAAACGGTTTTAATCAACAAAATAAACAAAAAATAAAAAAATTGTGTTATAAAATAAACATCACTCTTTATCCCAGAAAGTGCACATTTGGCGCACTATGTGTCTTAGTATTAAATATAGCTCTTAGTATAAGCATTATGATATTAGAGACCGCTACTTGAAACAAGCCCGGAATCAGGAGGGAGAGAGCTCGATACACTCATTTTCATAGTAAAATTTCACATTTTCTCAAATTACTCCCGAAATATGGGAGTTATGAAGAAATTCATCACCACAAGTTATGAAGGCATTAAGTAATCGAATAAGATGGCATCATTAGTTTGGCATAATTTTACTCTTTTTTTTCGGACATGTCTACGTCCAACCGCTCCCATACATTCGTTCCACTGTGCGTCGGGGGACGGCTAATAATGAATGTAGCTATTGTAGAAAGCATAACTGCTGTTAACTTCCAATTTTCATTAGCCGTCCCCCGACGTGAGGACGCTTGGATCAAAATATTTCCTGCAACTTATATTAAACTTAAAGGGCTAATATATGTTATTATTTTAGTTTTTAGAGGTTTTTGTTTGAGTCGGGGGTTTTTTAAATTTTTAATTTTAATTTTATTTATAGATATGGTTATTTAGTTAGATAAGTAGTTAGTATTAAGAAAACATAACTGGCGGGTGTAAGTACTATAGGTACACTTCTACCTATCCCACCCAACGACAAGATGCGTGATGTTATGTTATGTTAGTAAATCAAATCTTTCCTCTTTATAATATTGTACTAGCTTCTGCCCGCGACTTCGTCAGTTCTTACTGACTTTTCTTTTTGCTTCGCTCCTAAGGGTCCTGGCGTGATTTTAAGTAGCCTATTCAAGACTTGGGCTATAAAATGTAAAAAAACGGCCAAGTGCGAGTCACTCTCGCGCGCCGAGGGTTCCGTACAAATTCGCAGGTATGTAACTACACGGTTTTCGGATTTTTTCCTTTACTTGTGCTACATGGGGTACACTACAATAATACGAAAAACTTTATTCCGAAAGTCACAAATACGACTTTCAAAATGCCGATTTTCATAATTCCGAATGGTTCAAAATTCCTTTTATAACAACTCCGATTTATCATTCATCCTATTTTAATAATTCCGAAATTTCAATATCCCTAACTTTTATAATTACTATTCTCAAAATACCGAGTTTCAATAGATCGAATAACATAAAGTCCGACTTAAAGATAATTCGAAACATCAAAAATACGAATTCCGATTATTAAAATACCGATCAATTAGAATTCCGAAATAATAACGCTTTGTAAAACTGAACAGCAAGACAAATAAACACATATTTCCAATTGTAAGAATTTAGATGGCACAAAACCAACAATAGAGCCCCTATTTCTGTGTAAAGGGTTTAAACTGACCTAACCAAACCGAACCTCGGGGTGCCCTTCGCTCGCTCTTGCATTCTATGTCGACGGAGCACCGCTTCGCGGGGCCCCTATTTCTGAGTAAAGGGTTTAAAGTGACCTAACCAAACCGAACCTCGGGGTGCCCTTTGCTCGTTCTTGCATCCTATGTCGACGGAGCCCCGCTTCGCGGGGCCCCTATTTCTGTGTAAAGGGTTTAAAATAACCTAACCAAACCAAACCTTGGGGTGCCCTTCGCTCGCTCTTACATCCTATGTCGACGGAGCCCCGCTTCGCGGGGCCGCTATTTCTGTGTAAATGGTTTAAAGTAACCTAACCAAACCGAACCTCGGGGTGCCCTTCGCTCGCTCTTGCATCCTACGTCATCTATTGCGTTCGTTGAGTTCGGGTGCGGCAACGGTAACGGAAATAATTCGGAGTATTGAAAATTGGAATGTCGTTTTTCGGACCGAGAACCCATCCAGCATTTGATTCTTCGAATATATGAAAATCGGAAAACAAACAAGCCGCATTTATGACTTTCGGTAAAATAAATTTCGTGATTTTTAATGATAGACATTATGATTCTTAGGTATTATGAAATTCGGACTTTTAAAAATCGGAACATCGAAATTCGGAATAAAATATTTCGGAGTATTTGGGTGTTCCCTGCTACATGGGATTGCTTGGGAGTGTCAAAATATGCGACATAAACGGAACATAAACTCCCGTATCTTTTGATTGTGCTGACTTAGAAGTTTAATTTTTTCACTGCTTCAAGGGATTGCAGCCCTGAGTATTTTATATTATTTTAAACTTGATAACTCTACGCGTTCCTGAGAAAAAGGGTCTTGACAGACGGACAACGAAGTGATCTTATAAGGGTTCCGTTTTTTCCATTTGGGATACGGAACCCTAAATGAAAGACTTTTTTACAAAAAAAAATCCGACTTCAAAAAAAAAACTACAATGTGATAAATAACTTTAATTTCGGATGTCGGTGTCCTCGGTTCCGCATTTTCGTTTTTTGACACCGACTTCCGAAATTAAAGTTATTTATCACATTGTAGTGTTTTTTTTTAAGTCGGTTGTTTTTGTTTTGTAAAAAAGTTTTTATTTTTCACTTTTTAGTTGTACCTACCCCACACAAATTCAATTAACACTAGTGCATTGAAGAATTGAAGACACCGACTAGAAGAATCATCAAAATTCGCATAGAATTGCCGGAGATACAGTACATTTATGCATATAACTTCGTACATAAGAATAACTACTTAATGTATTATATACTAAAACCTTCCTGAAAGTCTACATACTTTCTTTCTTATCATTAGTAAATTAATTATCAAAATTGGTTCATTCGTTTTTGAGAAAATCGCGGACATACAAACATACATACATACATACATACGGGTCGAATACATAACCTCCTTTCCAGAGATTAGCACGTTCAAACAAACAAACAAACTCTTCAGCTTCATTATTAGTACAGATTATATAATATCTATGTTACAACAGTTTTCTTTTGTTTTATCATTTTGCTCTCGTATCTCCTCGAATATTTAACTTTTTAATTTAAACACATTGTGCAAAATGCCTTTCTCCGCCAATGTGCTAAAGTTTTAAACACAAAAATGTAAGCGTGGATGAAAGTAGTCGTATCAGCATAATATGAGACCAACTAAGCCTCCAGACGCGCTCATATCGCGCCCTAATCCTGGAGCTTACCTAGCAGGCAGGAACAGAAGGTGAGGTAAAGCTGACCTCGTAGATCATCCTAAGGGGCGAGACAAACAGAAAAGACGTAAGACGAGGACGCGTCGCAGACGTCTGTGCAGATGTCTGTGCCCGACGACGTATGTCTGTTTGCGATGCGTGTGTGTGTGTGTGAATTTATTGAAGGGGCGCCGCGTCTGCGACGCGTCCTCGTCTTACGTCTTTTCTGTTTGCCCCGCCCCTAAGGTTGAATATCACTTGCACGACATAAAACGACAAGGTCTCTATTTGGCTATGTGACGGATAGATCATTTCAACATTATAGAAGTTTTTGAAGTGGAAACTTCTTTAGCGGCGTTGTACACTTTTTTGTAATGGGTAAAAAATGTTAAACTCGCGTCAGGACACGTGACCTGATCGAAAATTCGTAAGACAGATGGAGAGTAGACAGCCGGCGCGGCGTAGGAGAGGAAGTATCCCCTTCTCTTTCTACGGCGCGGCGAAAATTTATGCCTGCTGTTTCGTTTAGGCGGCGCAGGGCGCTTGCGCGAATGTTCGTGTATGTTTATGTTACAGCGTGGCACGCGCATCCATGGTTGGTAACAGCTGATGGCTCGACCGTCTGTGTAGTAGCCACACTGCTGTGTATTCGTAAAATTCGTGTATATAAAGTGTTTAAAATATGGAAATTGAACAAAGTGCATCTATTAATGAAAAATATGAAAAATGCACAACGTTAATATTCAAGTTTTCCCTTCTGCCGGCTTTCCCGGAGTGCAACCCGTCTTTTTTTTTAGCAAGCTCCTTTGACAATTTTAATACACCTTCAGGTAAATACATTAATGTATTAAACATTTATAGAAATCATTTATTTTAAGTAGGCACATCAGGAAGAAATCACAAGAACAAAGTCACGAATATACACAAATAAGACATGAATTCACACTATCATGACAAACGACTTACTAACTAAGCATACAAATAAATACAAAAAAATCCTTTTGTTTTGTAGTTACTTAGGCGTCGAAGCTCATCCGCATCGCTATCATCCGGAAACGTGCCCAGAAGCCTTAGCAACATTGCCACGTTGAATGGCAATGCTAATTCTTTGGAACGAACTAGCCCTCTGGTCACCAACATTCAGGTGACGAACGGTTTTTTGCGGTGACTGTACCATATTTACAAGGTCGCGTAATGTATATTGTTTGTGCCGGCTAGAACTTCTGTAGTTTTTTTATATAGTGTGTGTGTGTACACGGAGACTCGCTGTAATATGTAGTGAAAAACTTAAATGTTTGCTTAGATGTAAACTGATATTCAGAATAGGTTCAATGCTGCCTGGATTCCCTACTAATCTGGCAAGGAGATAGGTAGAAGTGTTGACGGGTGACTAAATCTAGTGATTCTGCTAATCTATCTATGTATACCTACCATTAATTAAGTTTGTTTATTTTTTTGTTTATTTGTTTGAACGCGCTAATCTCTGGAACTACCGGTCGGATTTGAAAACATAATTTTGCATTTGATAGCACAATTCTTCAGGAAGGCCATAGGTTATTTAACATCACGCTAGGACTCTTAGAGGCTAAGCAAATATTCACGCGGACGAAGTCGCAGGCAGAAGCTAGTCACAAATAAAAGAGTCAAAAAAACATAACCCTTTGCCATTACGTACCGGGCAGAAATCATACAGCTATCCACTGAATGTGTGGTGGCAAACTGGCAAAATAGTCTTAAATATGGGTGTTATTCAAATAAAATAATTAATTTCGTTGCAAACATGGATAATTAATTGGTACATAGATGTTTTTGTAATAAAGTCTTCCATGTTCTACCGTCACATGGGCATGCATATCAGATTAACTACAAAAGATATTATAGTTATGAAATTATAATACCAAGTAGACTAGACGCGACTTTATGTACCTAAGTACAATTATTTGAATTAAAATAAAATTAATGTCGAATTAATATAAAAACCGGCCAAGTGCGAGTCGGACTCGCCCATGAAGGGTTCCGTACCAGCAAGTAACATAATATAAAAGTTCTTGTAGTTCGTTGTAACTTTGTGAAAGGTAAATTGCGGTTTTCGATTTATGACGTATTAAAAAAAACTACTTACTAGATCTCGTTCAAACCAATTTTCGGTGGAAGTTTACATGGTAATATACATTATATATATTTTCTTAATTTTATTCTCTTATTTTAGAAGTTAGAGGGGGGGGACACACATTTTACCACTTTGGAAGTGTCTCTCGCGCAAACTATTCAGTTCAGAAAAAAATGATATTAGAAACCTCAATATCATTTTTGAAGACCTATCCATAGATACCCCACACGTACAGGTTTGATGAAAAAAAATTTTTGGAGTTTCAGTTGTAAGTATGGGGAACCCCAAAATTTATTGTTTTTTTTCTATTTTTGTGTGAGAATCTTACTGCGGTTCACAGAATACATCTACTTACCAAGTTTCAACAGTATAGTTCTTATAGTTTCGGAAAAAAGTGGCTGTGACATACGGACGGACGGACAGACAGACAGACATGACGAATCCATAAGGGTTCCGTTTTTTGCCATTTGGCTACGGAACCCTAAAAAGATTATTGTCGCTATTGAATTGTCAGCTTGGTTCAGCCTGGTAATAGAAATAAAAAAAATGTCAAACGAAACAATACACTGGAATAATAGCATGTCAATCAAGAAATATCTCTATAATTTATTCATGTAGTGCCCTTTTAGTAAATGTAAATTCAGTCTTACATTAGTAACATTAGGTACTATATTGTAAATTCAATTTTTTTTTTAATTTATATTAAGTTAGTCATTTAATTTAGTATCTAGTGTAAATAGTTACCTATACCTACAATACAATAAAAAAAGACGGGTTGCACTCCGGGAGTGCCGGCAGAAGTGAAAACTTGAATATTAACGTTGTGCATTTTTGATATTTTTCATTAATAGATGCACTTTTATATAGGTACACGAATTTTACGAATACACAGCAGTGTGGCCACTACACAGACGGTCGAGCCATCAGCTGTCACCATCCATGGATGCGCGTGGCACGCTGTAACATAAACACAAACGAACATTCGCGCAAGCGCCCTGCGCCGCCTAAACGAAACAGCAGGCATACATTTTCGCCGCGCCGTAGAAATAGAGGGGGATACTTCCTCTCTTACGCCGCGCCGGCTGTCTACTCTCCATCCGTCTTAAGAATTTTCGATCAGGTCACATGTCATGACGGGTACGTGTCCTGACGCGAGCTTAACATTTTTTACCCATTACAAAAAAAATGTACAACGCCGCTAAAGAAGTTTTCACTTCAAAAAAACTTTTTGCTTAAGTGCAGTTTTCAATTTCACTTGACACAGCTTAGTAACATATTGAGTCTGTTCTGTATTCTCTCCGACGGCCGACAATTATTACAAGCGCTGTGGATTATTTTTCACAAACAAAGCTGTTTCAGTTGTGTGTTCTTGTGTTGTGAGATGATCAGTATTCAGTAGAACTTGCGATACCTCCCTCGGTAATATTGAAAATCAAACTGTATGATGTCGGCTGTCACATCAGCCTCAGTTGATACAGTTCGGTGTCACCTCCGCGGCCGCCCGTGAACATGCCCGACGCAGCGGCTCGCGTGACCGACAGCCAGCAAATGGAACGCCAATCATTGCGCGATGACTGACAACGTACCAACGAGATACGGTTCACTCGCTGTCAATTTAAAATGCAGTTAACTGTAGAAAGTACATGCGTGGTGGATAATCAAGTTGATTTCGGTAAAGATGACCCACCGAAAACATTTTCGTGTAAAATGTTGCCAAGACGAGCCCATATTCATGGCTCGCACTGTCAAAAAGTTATCAGAGGGGCAATTCTCGTAATTTAAAGAACGTTCACAGTCTGATCTCAGTCTCAATCTGTCAAAAAGTACTTCTAATTTCCCTACATTTTGACAAGTTTTTGACATTTGTTTGTCGCCGAGATGAGATTGCGACTAGATTTTGAACGTTTTAAATTACGAGAATTGGCCTTCTGATCTCATGTAGAGCTCTGATAAATGCGCTCTTTCATATGATACCCCACATGCTCTAGTAGCCCCACTTCGAATTTTTCAGATACCTTGATTTGAATTGATTGAACATTAAAAGATAAAAGATAAAGATTGAATATTAACGTTGAAATAAATCAATTATTAATTGAATTAATATAACTCATTTTTTAACCGACGAAAAAACGGAGGAGATTATCAATTCGACGCGTATATTTTTTTTTATGTATGATCACGCATAACTTTTTACAGAGCAGTTCGATTTTGATAATTCTTTTTTTATTGGAAAGAGTATATCCCGAAGTTAGTCCCATATAAATTTGAAAAAAAAAAATTCCAACCCTAAGGGTAGAAAAAAAAGGGATGATTGATTGTTGACTCACTGATTGTAATGTATGACCACGCATAACTTTTTACAAATTAGTCCGATTTTGATAATTCTTTTTTTACTGGATAAGACATACCTCAAAGTTGGTCTCGTATAAATTTGGGAAAAAAATTCCTACCCTAAGGGTGGGAAAATAGGGTTCATTTATTGTTCATTCACAGATTTTAATGCTGAGCTGTGTATTACAATTAAAAAAAAAGACGGGTTGCACTCCGGGAGTGCCGGCAGAAGTGAAAACTTGAATATTAACGTTGAAATAAATCAATTATTAATTGAATTAATATAACTCATTTTTTTTTCACTATTTCTGCGTCACTTTTTTCATTAATAGATGCACTTTGTTCAATTTCCATATTTTAAACACTTTATATACACGAATTTTACGAATACACAGCAGTGTGGCTACTACACAGACGGTCGAGCCATCAGCTGTCCATTCATCCATCCACGTCCACGTCCACGTACACGTCCAAGTCCACGTCCACGTCCATCCATCCATCCATTGTCGTGTGACACTTGGTTCACTTCGGTAGGCGCCGTCGTAGAAAGAGAGGGGGATACTTAGTAGTTAGGAGTAGTAGTTCTCCCCTGTGTAGTCTCTCCTGACGGTCACGTGTCCTGACGCGATGTCCTGACGCGAGTTTAACATTTTTTACCCATTACAAAAAAGTGTGCAACGCCGCTAAAGAAGTTTTCACTTCAAAAAAATAAAAAGGCCTACTCATGTTGGTATATAAAGCCTGTTTTTTTTTAAGTATTTTATTATACAGCAAATAATAGTTAAAGTAGGATTATATAACAATTAATAGCTAAAGTAAGGTAGGTAGCTATTTTAAAAGTAATAAAAAATTAAGCATGTAATAATTACTAAATTATAGCCACAAAATTTTTTTAAATAAAAACTATTTAACAAAAAAATTAAACCTCCGAAAAAACTGAAAAGCAAAAAATAATAAACCTTTTTTATTTAACCTTAATAAAGAAGTTCTTAAACTAATGTAAGTATACCTAAGTAATTTTGAGTCGGCGCCAAACAATCAATGAACAAAGATCACTAAATTACCTTAAATTTAAAGAAAATAACCAAATCAAATTAACAATGCAACGTGAAATCTCCAGCGATAAATATAACATTCCAAACGAAAAATGCGTTCTCCGCACGGCTACGATATTAATTTGGTTGTTTATTAAGGTTAAATAAAAAAGGTTTATTATTTTTTGCATTTCAGTTTTTTCGGAGGTTTAATTTTTTTGTTATATACAGACTGTCTTTGAAATGATTGGCATGAAACCGATTGTATTACTTATTACCTATAGATATTTCAGAGTTTCTCCCATGGCGAAAGTAGTTTATATTCATGAGTACTTTCACGCCTTGAATGATTTCCAACGTTATATTAAGGTCAGCGTTATATTAGAGTTCGATGATACGAGAAATGAAGAATTACAAATAATATCATAATAATAATGTTTTTTGTTATATCACACATATCAAGACCCCTGCACGTTAAGCCGTTGGTCCCGGCTGTCATTCGTAGATCTTTGACAGTCATCCGCGTAGTCAGAACCAAAAGTCTGACAACCAGTGTTACAAAGCGGTATCGTGTTACCCAGTAACTAGGTGGTGGAGGTCAGATAGTCAGTCGCTTCATATAAACAACTGGTATTCCGCTATGTCCAGTTAAATTTGAAGCTAACTCAAACATAGTTGGGAAAAGGCTAGACAGATTGATGTTCGGTCAAAGAGCGATCATGTTAAACAATTTTCAAACAAATTCCTTACCCGTATAGCAGGCGCATGTCACCTTTTCGAACTCGCAAAACGTTGGCAATGACGTACCTAGTCGGATATAAAACGTGGGACACTCAGAAAGTTATGCGAAAATAAAAATAAATGTTCTATAAGTAAAAATTTTTTTATTAAATATTTTCAAAGTAGGTACTCTCCACTAGCCTCTATACAAAGTTTCATGCGTCTGAACCAGTTTCCGAAACACTTTTTTCAGTCCGCCGCAGACACCTCGTTTACAGCCTGCTCGAACGTTGACAGCGCATCTTCCGGCGACGAAAATTGTATCCGTTTGAGCTGATTTTATATTTTCGGGAATAAAAAGAAGTCACACGGTGCTAGGTCAGGGATGTAAGGAGGATGACCCAGGAGTTTGACCGGCGTGCTGTCCAGGAAGTCCCTCGTTTTGAGCGCGGTGTGCGAAGACGCATTGTCCTGATGGAGCAGTAGCCCGCGGAGCCCTGTGTTTGGTCGCTTGTTGCTCACAACTTCTGCCAAGCATTTGGTAGTATACCATTTAGCGTTGATGCTTCTCTGGTTCCGTAAAAGAATTGACACCAAGTAGCCAGACAAATTGAAAAAGCTCGCGATTAAAATCTTCCCTCCGCTTCTAGATCGCTTCACTTTGGTAGGCGTTGATTCGTTTCGAAACACCCAAACCGTCGACTGGCGTTTCGTTTCTGGATCGTATTGATAAATCCAAGACTCATCACCTGTAATGATGTCGTAAACACTCCGAGACGAGCCTGCTTCAAATTTGTTTATCATTTACCTATCACTGCACTATTCCACCCGGGCCTGCTTCTGAGCATCGGTGAGGTTGTGCGGCACACAGCGTGAAACTATCCTCCTCACGCGAAGATGCACGGGTAGAATTTTGTTAAGGCTTCCCGATCCAACCTGCAGTATGTGCAGAATGTCTTGATAAGTAACTCGCCTATTGTCTTGGATTAAATTTTTCACTGCTAGCACGTTTTCTTCCGTAACTGCTGTCAAAGGGCGACCACGTCTTTCTACATCCTCCAAAGTTGTCGACCGCACTGGAATTCGTTATACCAAAGATACACAGTTGCCTTAGAAGAGCCTTCATCCATGAATGCCATTTGAAGTCTATCGTACGATTCGTCCGGTTTCAGGCGACACTTGAAACTTCGATCATTATGATCGAAGACTTGAAATCATAAAAAATCATAGCGCGAAAATGTTCCCGGAGAAGATCCATTTTTTAATGAGACACGATAATTATTTAAATCACCTCGCAAACAATGTGGAGAGAAATTTTGAATTTGTAACGTACCTATTTTTACTTACAAATAACTCTACACGCCCTAACTCTACAAGGCCTAACTTCGCAAACTCTACACCTTAGTAAAAATATATGGCTTGGCCATTTCGCTACATTCACATGAGCGTAAGGTGAAAAACTTAACGAAACGGCCAAGCCATATATTTTGACTAAAGTGTAAAGTTTGCGAAGTTAGGCCTTGTAGAGTTAGGGCGTGTAGAGTTAGAAGCTTGGCTCTACATGAGATCTGATTACTTTTTGACAGTGCGAGCTACATGGTCTCGTCTTGGCAACATTTAACATGAAATGTTTTTGTGGGATCATATGTTCTAAAGTATTTATTTCAATTGAACCATTAAAACCTAACTTAACTAAAACTATACACAAACTAAAATATAGCGTCGAAAAATTCATCTGCGCCGCTGTCGACTGGTAATGTACCCAAGAGACTCGCGGCATTACCACGTTGTATAGCAATGCTTAGCCTTTGGCCAAGGTAAAAGCCAGCCCTTGGGTCACAGGAAGTGTCAACCAGCCGTTTTGAAATTTCCTTAAAAAGACCATGAGCACTCGGACCCCACGGCCCGAGGGTTTCAACCCCGAACGGCTCGAAAATATAATTTCCGATAAGGTTATTATATTTTCGCCTCTTGAGGTTTCCGCGAAGATGCACGGGTAGAATTTTGTTAAGGCTTCCCGATCCAACCTGCAGTATGTGCAGAATGTCTTGATAAGTAACTCGCCTATTGTCTTGGATTAAATTTTTCACTGCTAGCACGTTTTCTTCCGTAACTGCTGTCAAAGGGCGACCACGTCTTTCTACATCCTCCAAAGTTGTCGACCGCACTGGAATTCGTTATACCAAAGATACACAGTTGCCTTAGAAGAGCCTTCATCCATGAATGCCATTTGAAGTCTATCGTACGATTCGTCCGGTTTCAGGCGACACTTGAAACTTCGATCATTATGATCGAAGACTTGAAATCATAAAAAATCATAGCGCGAAAATGTTCCCGGAGAAGATCCATTTTTTAATGAGACACGATAATTATTTAAATCACCTCGCAAACAATGTGGAGAGAAATTTTGAATTTGTAACGTACCTATTTTTACTTACAAATAACTCTACACGCCCTAACTCTACAAGGCCTAACTTCGCAAACTCTACACCTTAGTCAAAATATATGGCTTGGCCATTTCGCTACATTCACATGAGCGTAAGGTGAAAAACTTAACGAAACGGCCAAGCCATATATTTTGACTAAAGTGTAAAGTTTGCGAAGTTAGGCCTTGTAGAGTTAGGGCGTGTAGAGTTAGAAGCTTGGCTCTACATGAGATCTGATTACTTTTTGACAGTGCGAGCTACATGGTCTCGTCTTGGCAACATTTAACATGAAATGTTTTTGTGGGATCATATGTTCTAAAGTATTTATTTCAATTGAACCATTAAAACCTAACTTAACTAAAACTATACACAAACTAAAATATAGCGTCGAAAAATTCATCTGCGTCGCTGTCGACTGGTAATGTACCCAAGAGACTCGCGGCATTACCACGTTGTATAGCAATGCTTAGCCTTTGGCCAAGGTAAAAGCCAGCCCTTGGGTCACAGGAAGTGTCAACCAGCCGTTTTGAAATTTCCTTAAAAAGACCATGAGCACTCGGACCCCACGGCCCGAGGGTTTCAACCCCGAACGGCTCGAAAATATAATTTCCGATAAGGTTATTATATTTTCGCCTCTTGAGGTTTTCCGCAGCCGCAGCAGCAGCGCCAGCACAGCATGTCAATCCAGGAAGGTGGGATGGCGCAAGAGTATCGACACATTTTTTCTAAATAGATTAAACTGGCCAGTCTCTCATACATAAAAACTTTTTTCGCAATACTTTCTGAGTTGCCCGGTAATAATAAGGTTCAAGCATTAGTAAGCAAGATAATACTATATGGTTGAACAGTGGTGGCCCAGTGGTATCGACCACGGGGTTGATACCACTGGGCCACCACTATTCACTGTTCAGCTGGGTTCGAACCCACAATCTACGACTCGTACGGACGAGTCGTAGGTTGTAGGTTCGAACCCAGCCAGGCACTTTACTTTGTGTAAATAATTTCATCATCACTGCTCTCAAAATATGCATGTCCTAGAACCAAAAATTCGAGACATGTGACATCTATCTATCAACCCGGCTGGATACTACCAAACTAGACCCGCGTGCTATATTACAGCCCACTCCCTTTCGAAGAGAAGAGGCCTGTGTCCCAGCAGTGGGAACATTGAAGCCTGATCTATACTCTATACTAATATTATAAAGAGGTAACATTTGATTGTAGTTTGTAAGTTTGTATGTAGGGGGTAATCTCTGGAACTACCAGTCGGATTTGAAAAGTTCTTCTTGCATTTGATAGCCCTATTCTTGAGGAAGGCTATAGGCTATTTAACATCACGCTATGACCCTTAGGAACCAAGCAAAAAGAAAAAAAGTCAAAAAGAACGTTAAGTGATAGCGCGGGCGGGTGATGCGATACGACGGGGTGGCTCGGGGGAAACAAGAAGTTCACGCGAACGAAGTCGTGGGCTGAAGTTAGTTATGTTATATGGTTGTGGTACTTCATGGTACTTTTTTACCTTAAGATGCTTAACCTAGTCAATCCCTAACTGTAGGTACCTACTTGTTTAATTGACATAATATTCAATGTAATTCCGCGTCACCGGTCGCAGGTAATTACGACGATCGTCATTATACATCGCTGCGTGGATTATTAATGTACGTCCATTATGTACTAAACATTATTACTAAGTACAAGTACAACTGATAACAGGTGTGAGATTACACCACTGATGATTGTTATACTTACATGTTGTTCATGTAATTACGATATACCGGTAGCGAGTGTGCTCGGCTGATTTGATTTTGGAGTTAAAACTTTTGTAGTTTGTTTTGGCCTATTCTTGTCTCTCCCGTTGGGAGAAATCTCAGTAGTGGATTATTTTTAGTGGTGGTGATTACTGTTACTAATACTATGGACTCCCGTCAGATATAAAAGCTTTCTATTCTTTTTAGGGTTCCGTAACTCAAAAGGAAAAACGGAACCCTCATACGATCACTTTGTTGTCCGTTTGTCTGTCTGTCAAGACCCTTTATCTCGAGAACGCGTGGAGGTATTGAGTTGAAATTAAAAACTTTTTAACAAAAAAATTAAACCTCCGAAAAAACTGAAAAGCAAAAAATAATAAACCTTTTTTATTTAACCTTAATAAATAAGTTCTTAAACTAATGCAAGTATACCTAAGTAATTTTGAGTCGGCGCCAAACAAGCAAATTGATATCGTTGCGAGTGGTCGTGCGGAGAGCGCATTTTTTGTTTGGAATGTTAATGTTTATCGCTGGAGATTTCACGTTACATTGTTAATTTGATTTGATTATTTCTTTAAATTTAAGGTAATTTAGTGATCTTTGTTCATTGATTGTTTGGCGCCGACTCAAAATTACTTAGGTATATGTGCATTAATTTAAGAACTTATTAAGGTTAAATAAAAAAAGTTTATTATTTTTTGCTTTTCAGTTTTTTCGGAGGTTCAATTTTTTTGTTAAAACGTTTTTATTTTATCATTTTTAAAGGCTATAATTTACTAATTACTACATGCTTAATTTTTGATTACTTTTAAATAGCTAAGTACCTACCTTACTTTAGATATTAACTGTTATATAATCCTACTTTAACTATTATTTTTTGTATAGTAAAATACTTAATAAAAAAATCCGATGTAAATACATTAAAAAAATTAATAAATCCCGTGATAAACTATTTACATAAAAATGCTTTGAGTTTGAGCTCAAAGTCGCGCCACCGTCGCGGTCGTGCGGTCGACTGAACAAGTATAAACTACTTGTACAGTCGACGTCTGAACTTCATACTGTTGGCGAAACTGTATCCTACTCGAAATATGTATTAACTAATCATTAATATTATTTGTCGACAGTGCAACTCCCTCCATCCTGATGTAACGTCAGCGAATACTTACTGAATAGTTTCTCCTGAATCCATAACATAACTGTAACACCGTGTAACAATAATAAACAAACAGTTCGCTGTGCGTCATAAATCATTACCGCAACATCCAATAATTATGTTAAGCTGTGTACAGAAGAGGCACTGATTGACGCGCGTCGTAATCGCGACGCGGTAAACATTTGTGGCACGCCTGACGCACCTGTGTCCTACCTGACGTCACCTGATGTTGCCAGACGTCGCTATAATTGTGTTATTGATTCCAAGTGTAATATGTAACCTGTTGTTATTTCTTATTTTAGCTAATAATATAGTTAATATTTAGGTAATAAAACCAAAATAAAAGTTATTTTATAAAAATATGTATCTAGTAAAAACAAAAATTTACTTATATTTATTTCTAAAACCTGGAGCGCTTCGTGAATTAATTATAAATGCGCTCCACGCTTTTAGAATTCAATTTAAGTCAATAACTCTAGAAGCCGTAACTTCACAAACTCTACACCTTAGTCAAAATATGAGGCTTGGCCACGTGGCCGTTTAAAATCTAAAATATAAGAGCAACTGAAACTTTATATGTTTAATAAGTTCACTATTGACATCATATCCCGAGAATTTTGTTTATCTGGTATACTTAATCTAAACCCAAGGTATGAGGGTTAAAAAAACGACGAAGCGCTTCGAGAAAAGGTAGGTAGTGCCCTAGCGCTTCGCTTGCCTCGTCTTGGCGGGGGCACTTCCGTGCCCCCAGATCAAATTCTCAGGGCTGCAATCCCTTGAAGCAATGAAAATCAAACTTCTAAGTCAACGCAATCAAAAGATACGGGCGTTTTGTTTTTTTGTTCTGCCTCGAATCATGAAAATAGCAAGAAGTAATGTCATGTAGCAAAAGCAAAGAAAAAAATCCGAAAATCGTAAATTTGCAGTTACATTACAAAAAAAAACGGACAAGTGCGATTCGGACTCGCACACGAAGTGTTCCGTACCACCGTACAATATTTAACAACACGAAGTTTGAGCTACGCTTGCCGCGGTCGTTTCTTGGATGGGTTACCACCCACTACATGTTGAGGCATCTCCATGCCTCGGAAAGCCGTTGGTCTCAGCTGTCATTCAGATGCCCGAAAGTTTGACCACCAGTCTTACCAAGGGTATCGTGTAACCCAGTAACTGGGTTGTGGCGGTCAGATAGACAATCGCTTTATGTAAGATACTGCTGTTTGAGCTGCATCTGCTTAGAGTGGAAGCTGACCCCAACATAGTTGGGAAATGGTTAGGCAGATTCAAGAATTTAAACGAAACATATTATTATTAAATCTCATACAATTTATGTATAAGCGCACACTTTAGACTTCCAAGTCCCAAGTAAGTTGTAAAGGATGCGCGAGACGAGCTAGGACATAAAGTCGTTTCGTCTAGCGAGGCCCTTAGGTACATTAGCATGTCTGAAGATTGTAGAGAGGAGTTGCTAGTATAATAGAATACTGCAGATTGTTTCTATGATGACGTCAAAGACATGAAGACTATTCAGAAAGTAATATTTCGGGGTATTGTTTACCTTTGTAGTCAATAAATCTTCAAAAACATTTATCGTCCTCTCATATTATAACGTTAATTAATGTTTAAAAAAAACTGGTTTCGTTCTGTTTGTTTGATGGATATGACCAGATGAACTATCAAGGTTAGTCTTGCTTTAAAGTATCGTAATCATAATAATCTACGCGTAGCATCATGATCAGCATAAAATGTAGCCACTGCTACAGCACAGCATAGGCTAATAATCTACGTAATTTTGATAAAAGCTCGTTTAAAAATCTTCCTTTCAAAAATAACACAAAAATATAACTGTAATAATACTAACCCGTCATCAATTGCATTATTTTCCGCCCAAAACCCTGTAAACTTGGTATTGCTGTATAAGTCTATCTGGTAGGTATCGGCGTATTTCTCAGTTAGGTGCGTTGTAAACATTTCAATTGTTCCGACCCTTATCACACGTTCCACATCGAGATACCAGCCCCTTGAGAACGGGATATAAAAACAAAACGAATGATAGCACAGGGAGGTATTGTGACTCCTCGCATAAGTGCTAGCGCAAACCTCATAGCTGCAACAAGACACAGAGTGTCGATTGAATCTGCGTCCAGTCACTTTCTAAAAAAACAGCAGCTGCCATAGAGGTACCTAACGGATCAGCGCACACGTAGAAAACCTAAGCGGAACAGAGATTTCTGAAAACTTAAATTTGGTAATAAGGCTTTCTCTCGTATTGGACCATACCTGTATGAATAAATTAAAATAAAAAAAAAGACGGGTTGCACTCCGGGAGTGCCGACAGAAGTGAAAACTTGAATATTAACGTTGAAATAAATCAATTATTAATTTAAAAAGCTAACAATCTTAAAATAATAATATGTACAAGTATATAAAAAGGGAAAATCCGCCACCACCACCAACACCACCACCACCACCAGCACCACCACCACCACCACCACCAGCATCACCACCACCACCACCACTACCACCACCACCACCACCACCATCACCACCACCACCAGCAACACCACCACCACCACCTTCACCACCACCACCTCCACCACCACCACCACCAGCACCACCACCACCATCACCATCACCACCACCATCACCATCACCATCACCACCACCACCAGCACCATCAGCACCACCACCACAACCACCATCACCACCACCACCACCACCTTCACCACCACCACCTCCACCACCACCACCACCAGCACCACCACCACCACCACCACCACCACCATCACCATCACCACCACCACCAGCACCACCACCACCAGCACCACCACCACCACCATCACCATCACCATCCCCATCCCATCCCCATTCCCATCCACATCCCCATCACCATCACCATTCATCCATCCATCCATTATCGTGTCTCAAATCAATCAAATCAAATCAATCAAATCAAAAGTCATTTATTCAAACTAGGCTGAGAATCAGCACTTTTCGAACGTCAAAATTACAAAAGACAGTCCCCCAAAACCCCGCCCTTCGCCACTTCCTAGTGCTTTCGCTGGGGAGAAGAAGTGGCGGAACAAACTCCCCAGCAGCACAGCTGTCTGTTCAGTTACAAAATAATTAATTTTATACAATACTATGTATGCAAAGTAATTAACATTACAGGACACAGAACCTTAAATTAAATTATTTGCCATAGGTTAACTAGCCACGCCAATATACCAACAAATACAATAAACACTATACGTACTCAAGCAAAAAAAAATTAAAAATATAACCAAAAAAAAAAAAAACTTACTGACCAAATAAAAGCCTCCAGGTATAAAGGGCGTGACAGCTTACATATGTATGCAATGCTGGGTTCTGTTTACATAGCTGTCACTTGAAGTCACAAATGATAAACTAGGACCATCGAAGTAAAATAAATAAACAAGTTATTACTACTAATAACAACAATAAAACCATGGTCAGCAAGACGACCAGTCACCACAAGCAGCACCCGTTCACGAGCATAACGCAAAGATCAGCCATTACCCCCTTCGCCATATTTGAGGGAAGGAGGCAACCCGACCCCCGACGCTACCGCAAGCAATGACATCTAAGGGAGCATGACGAACTTGCTGCCGGTTGCTCAAGCAAGAATAATAATATGATCATTCGTAGAGGTCGCTAGCTAACCACATATTGCAATCAACTCATTAAAAGACATTGAAATGAGTAGATTATGTCAATAATAAATTACAATAAAATTAAACCGAATTGACTAAAACTCAACTAAAAAAAAGACGGGTTGCACTCCGGGAGTGCCGGCAGAAGTGAAAACTTGAATATTAAAGTTGAAATAAATCAATTATTAATTGAATTAATATAATGTCGTGTGTCACTTCGTTCACTTCGGTTCGCGCCGCCGTAAAAAGAGAGAGGGGGGGGGGGGGAATCTCTCCTGACGGTCACGTGTCCTGACGCGAGTTTAACATTTTTTACCCATTACAAAAAAGTATGCAACGCCGCTAAAGAAGTTTACACTTCAAAAAAAACAAAAAAATAAAAATAAAATAAAAACAATTATATAAACTCATATAACCTGTCAGTAAGCTAATTCTGGAGAAAGAACATAATAATTGTCTTGACTTAATCAGGGCGACCAACTATTCTTATCGTTTAAGTAGTCGTTGATGGAATAGTATGCTTTTGAACAAAGGTTGGATTTTACTTGAGCTTTAAATCTATTAAAAGGCAAATCTAGCAAGGAAGAAGGTAGCTTGTCATAAAAGGTTATACCAAGCCCAACAAATGAGTTATGAACCTTATGAAGCCGGTGAAAGGGAGCACGTAGTTTGTCCTTATTTCTAGTGTTAACATTGTGAGTATCACTGTTTTTAGTGTACAAGTGTATATTTTGCCTAACATATAAGATGTTGGCAAAGATGAACTGTGATGCAACCGTGAGAATACCAATATCTTTAAAAAAATCTCTTAGAGAAAAGTCTCACTTGGTTCACTTCGGTTGGCGCCGCCGTAGAAAGCGAGGGGGGGGGGCGGGAAATCTCTCCTGACGGTCACGTGTCCTGACGCGATGCCCTGACGCGAGTTTCACATTTTTTACCCATTACAAAAAGTGTGCAACGCCGCTAAAGAAGTTTACACTTCAAAAAACTTTTTTAAAAACAAGCTTTTAGTTAAATGCGCTAAAAAGAATAAAATAAACTTTTCCTTTAGAACTTTTAATATCAACTTATAACATCATTACACAATTTATATGATATAAAATCTTGTCGCGAGATTTAAGTACTCGTATTTACTTAGTTTGAAAATTTTAAAAATTAAAATCAATCAGATCAAGTTATTTAATTTACTTGTTTATCTACATAGGTAAATCTCGCGACAAGCTTTTATATCATATAAACTGTGTAATGACGTTATAAGTTGATAATAAAAGTCTTTTATCATTCAACTAATAAAGTATTCATCATCATATAGACGCTAACACTCATCACACACACATACATTTGGTTACCTTTTAGTTCTAAGTTTAATTAATTATATCTACTGAAACCATTGCATTTGTTAGCATATCTTAAATAATTCATATTATCTGTCATTCTGTCGAGACTGGATCCAGCGACATACCTAAATATTGCAACACTTATTTATGAGTCAATAAAACTTATTATAACATTTGTATGTGCAGTGTGTATGCAATAATTACAGGTGATCGGCAGCGATCGGTGGCATTAATCGCAGACACCTACGGCGAGATAATGGGCTTGCAGTGAGCAGCCTGAGTTAACTGTGACCACACTGTGCTGGATAGAATTAGGGCGACGTGGGTAACAATTTGAGCCACACTGTACATTGTATTGATAGGTGAATTAGGGCATCGGAGGCTCACTAAATTATCCAAGGCTTGAATAGAAATTTCTTAAAAGGAAAATATATCTATTTGCTGATTTTATTAAATATTGTGCTGGTAGATAAAAACTAAGCAAGTATAAAAATAACATGGTTTCGCTGGAAACATTGTTTATACAAGTCCAAGAAAGTCTTGTTTTATCCCTCCGTACTGGCTTTTTCCTGCAACACATCAACACAACTTCATTTCACCGTAATATTGTTCTAAGAACAGAAGCAACACAACAAGTAATTGCCTTTCGATATAAAAAGCGGTGCGGGTCACATCGACGCCGATGACATTAACCTGAGCGGTGATAGCATTGGGGGCAATCTGTGCGACGTCGAACGAAGCCGTAGCACGTACGAGCGCGTAGCGTGTATCGCCGTAGCGATAGTGTATGCTAAGTACGCGAGCGGCACACATTACTTGGAAAACTTGCTTATGTTAAACCGTGTTAGAGAGCGGACCTTAGGCTATCTTATCTTATACTGGAGATTTTTCCTATAAAAAAGAGTTCAAACTGACAATTATTTATTCAAACTTCTTATACAGTACCGGTAGGTAAGTACATAAGCACGGAATTATTAATAATCACAAAGAAATAAAGAACAGTTTGATGTGATGGAAAAGCAACCTCCACTGAAGAATACAAGGCCTATTGATGACTTCCTAAAAATTACTTCATGTACTCTGAAAAGAGAATTTCTTACCGCATCGTTCAATAGAAATTACACTCGAAAGGGGTTTGAATATTTTTGTATGGAGGGTGGCCCTAAGGTCGGCCGCCATTTTGATTTTTTTTCAGAATCGCGGTGCACAACAAAAGTTATATATTTAGATAGAGGACACTTATACAAACAAAAAATGTTATGTAACATAATATCCTAAAGCGTCAGGTTTCGGAGTTATTCACCGAAATATAAGTCGATAACAACAAGGATTTTTTTTGTTTTTTTTCCCTACAGGTAACCATATTAAACTATTGCGGTAATAGAAACGTTATAGAACCTTTATGGAGAAGAAACAAATGAAGAATAGATATTTTTTTAATAAATAATTAAACACGGCAATTTATTGATCCTTTTTTAATCCCAGAGACTAATCTGACATTTAAGTCTTTTGTGTTTTCGTTTTTTTTAGTATAGAAGTTTGACATAACACTGGTCAGATTAGTCTCTGGGATTAAAAAAACGAACTATAAATTGCCGTGTTTAATTATTTATTTAAAAAATGTCTATTCTTCATTTGTTTCTTCTCCATAAAGGTTTCATAACGTTTCTATTACCTCAATAGTTCAATATGCTTACCTGAAAGGAAAAAAAACAAAAAAATCTTAGTAGTTTTCGACTTATATTTGGGTGAATAACTCCGAAACCTGACGCTTTAGGATATTATGTTAATGACATTTTTTGTTTGTATAAGTGTCCTCTATCTAAATATATAACTTTTGTTGTGCACCGCGATTCTGAAAAAAAATCAAAATGGCGGCTGATTTTAGGGCCAAAACCTTCAAACCCCTTTCCGAGTAACTACTTAATATTGTACTATAATCAAACCAAGTACAATAAGAAAAGTAAAAGTAATTATATCGAGCCTTCGTTTTATTCTCTTAAGGTGATAACACAAAGACGCGGGTTCTCGGTAAAGACAAGTCGGTACCGATCGGTGCGGGTGAAATAGTCCCACATTAACGTATGCAACTCACACATAAAGAAACAGGTAAAACATGTAACCGTTTCCTTCCGAAGATCCACCTGCAGAGACCTGTACCGGGAGTCGGGACCGAAAACCCGCTTCCTTATGCAGGCACCCTTACACTTAGAAAATGGTTCATTCATTTTAATTTTCTCCGTTACTTGGAACATTTTATTTCATACTTAAAGTAAGAACAATGTAAATCCTTATAAAGCAATACAATGCTATCGTTTCTAGGAACTGGACGTTGCATAGAGGTGCTATTGTTATTGCTTTCTACGTCGCAAAGTCGTCTTCCTTCATTGTCTATGGTCACGTGCGGGTTTTAAAGCCGTCATAACTTCACGCAAGACTTTTCATCTTGACGAGAAAAGATCCACTAGAAGTTCTACCCTTGAAGAAAATTACCGATTTTAACTTTACAAGAATAGAAGTTAACTAGAATATGTACCTCCTTTTGATCGAATTCTAATTCTACCTTTATTTCTAGGTAAGTAATATCACCACTATATCACACTAATATTATAAAGGCGAAAGTTTGTGAGTGTGTGGGGGTGTGTGTGTGTTTATATGTTTGTTACATCTTCACGCCTAAACCACTAAACCGATTTAGATGTTTGGTATAGAGATAGTTTGAGTCCCGGAAAAGGACATAGGATAGTTTTTATCCCGATATACCCACGGGATCGACATTTACGCGGGTGAAACCGCGGGGCGCAGCTAGTATGATATAATTACAACATCTCATATATTTACAAAATATAACAACTGAATCTATAACTTAACTTGATATAATGGTCAGTTAATATAATAAACGATTGATATAAAAATAACTAATTTCTATAAGCATAACAAACAATGAATATAAAATCGTTTGTTATACCACTCAAAAGACATAAAACCTATTTAGTCTAATATGATAAAAAGGGAGAGTTCTTTCTAACTTTTTTCCTTTTTCTCGGCTCCTAAGGATCGTAGCGTGATGTTAAATAGTCTATAACCTTCCTCATGAACACGGCTATCAAATGAAAAAATATTTTTTCAAATCCGACTTGTAGTTCCAAAGATTACCCTTTAAGTACAAACATACAAGCAAACAGATACTTATCTCTTTATAATATATCTAACAATACCTTTATAGTAGTCTGTATTGCAATACTAACATGTTTCAAGACCTCGTTACTAACAGTTATTATGGATGTACTAACATTACGTGTTTAAGTTGTGTATGTAATTACTAACAGATTGATTTTATGATCTGAAGTAAATGATGATGATGATAATAATATCAAACCCACTTAGATTTCTCTCTGTTAACATCAATTTTGTATCTGTAGAAGACATCCACAGTTCTGTATTCTTTATCGAGAATCACTCGGGAACACAATATTCCACTCAATTAATTTTTGTACACAATATATACGCGCACACACAATGAACTTTTTTTACCAATAACCAACAAATTTCAAGAACACACTCACCATAAAATTATTTTCTTGAATAATTTTGAACTCTACTCCCTTCACCATAAAGTGTAATTGTAATACAATCAAAATTGGCATATCTCAGTGGAAATATTTGCTCAACATAATTGTCGTCGTTCAATATTCTTCCAATGAAACGTTTCTTGAATTAATATAAAACCGTTGGTATGACGCCTCCAATCTGTTGTGATTGACGGAGAGCATTGTGTTCAACAAATGACTCGTAGGCACGCCCGCGCCCGCCAGCCGCGACGAACTGTCACTAACAGAACAACTGCTGTAGGCTTGGCTTCTTTATTTTAATTTGTGATGAAATGTCTGTTATTTTCAAAAGTATAAGCAAGAGGTCGTTGTTCTTTGAAAGAAGGTTTAATAATATCAACTAGATGATTTAATTTTACATTACTATTTTATTCGATTTAAACTCAAGTAATTCGGAGAATAACATTACTTACTCTTAGTGTATAAATATAAATATATTATTTTAAAAGCCCTTTTACAGCTTTAGCTGACTTTTAAAACTATAAAAGTGCCTATAACCAAAAGCCAATGAAACCATTTGCCAGAAAATGTGAAACGAATTTTGCGAAGATTTAAATGCAATGTGGTCGTATCTCTGGAAATAATTTATAGATCGAAGTAGTGCGGGTTTAAACCGAGACAAATTGATAGCAGTCGCTGCGATCAGCATAACACTCTGTGATCCACAGTAAATATACTGTGCGGCGTGACGTCACGCCTGCATTCCCGAAGGGTTAGGCAGAGGTCTGGTTTATGGCAGGAAGGAACACTCCCACGTTTCGATGTCCTGAGAATTAAACCAAGAACCTTACGCTCAGCGGTCGCACTGAGACCACCAGGCCAACGAGTCAGTCAGTCTCCACCAGGCCAACGAGCCAGTCAGTCTCCACCAGGCCAACGAGCCAGTCAGTCTCCACCAGGCCAACGAGCCAGTCAGTCTCCACCAGGCCAACGAGTCAGTCAGTCTCCACCAGGCCAACGAGTCAGTCAGTCTCCACCAGGCCAACGAGTCAGTCAGTCTCCACCAGGCCAACGAGCCAGTCAGTCTCCACCAGGCCAACGAGCCAGTCAGTCTCCACCAGGCCAACGAGCCAGTCAGTCTCCACCAGGCCAACGAGTCAGTCAGTCTATCTGTATAATCTTATTTATCATGTCTATACTACCAATAATAAAGCTGAAGAGTTTGTTTGTTTGAATGTACTAATCTCTGGAACTGCCAGTCGGATTTGTAAAATCTTTTTGCATTTGATAACCTAATTATTGAGGAAGGTGACTTACCGCCACGCTAGGACCCTTAGAAACCGAGAAAAACGAAAAATAGTCAGAGAGAACTATTAGCGAAAACGAATTAATAGTGCGGGCAGGCAATGCGCCGGGCAGAATCGGGAGAACAATAAATTTCACGTGGACGAAGTCGCGGGCAGAATTATAACCCGTACCTGAAGAAGTTTATCTTCAACGCAAAGTAACTTGCAAGAAAATGTGACACCCACACTCGTGTGTCCATCAACATTACGTAAAGAAATGCTGAAAAAGATGACAATAGCATTGATACTGTTTCTATATCCCCTTTAAACATAATCTCGTACCGAACCGTAAGATAATTCCGCAGTGACCGCCGAGCGCGGTGGCGACCGCAGCGCTCCGCCGGAGACGCTGATCGACAACCACTCGGTTTATGGTGATGTACGTTATTACCTCTCCAATTCAATTCACCTCTCTAGTTAGAAGCTAGGTATACTAAAGGATGCACTAACTGGTTTCTAATAAAGCCGTAACACTACCGGGAACAGTCGGAATCCGGCATACCTATTCACGACCATTCGACTCGGTGGCAGAATCGATTGTAAGGTTCGTTTAACGCAAAAGCTACAAAGTGATAAAGTTATTTGTTTAAATGGTAAAATAGTGAAGCGAAGCGTGAAGAGGTAACGGACAGACAGACACACTTTCGCATTTATAATATTAGTATGGATTCCACAACCCGCCATCATCACATTTATTTCTTTAACCGGCAGCGGTCTGCCATGGCGGCTTAAGTGATGTTAGTACATAATTAAATGTCCTCACACCAGGGCGCAGTGGTGCCAACTTTCAGATATCTCCATACGCGGAGATGACGCGAATGCAATAAACCAAACTGTGTCAAACACATTACCGTGGCCAGTAGGGCTGGCAGCGGCATCAATCAATGAGAAACCGGGTTTATATATTTTGCCTGATGTTCCAAATATACTTAGAATTCTTGGTACTGCTATTTTATTCTTCTTATTTACTGATTTATGTTAAAGGTAGGCTAAACTTACACCTTTATTAATTGCAATAATTATTATAGCCTTTTTTGCTTTGAAAATAATGCGATGCTGGAACTCTCTTGCCATTGAAGTTTCTGCTGCCATTTGCACTTTTATGTATTACTAGCTGCGCCCCGCGGGTTCACCCGTATAAATGTCGATCTAGGAATATTGGGATAAAAAGTATCCTATGTGTTATTCTGATGCATATGCTATATTACTGTAAAGTTCAGTAGTTTTTGCGTGAAAGGGTAACAAACATCCTCACAAACTTTCACATTTATAATATTAGTAGGATTAATAGGATAGTAGGAAGTAGGATAGGATATTAGTAGGATAGTAGGAATTTGTAGGAATAGTAGAAATTGTTAACATGGTATTACAACTTGCTACGCCTTCTCATTTTATAGATATTGATAATGACAAGAATGTTTCAACATCTTTCAGCTGATATGATCAATATTAAGTTCTATACTGCGTTCTCAATACTTTTTCTGCACTGCGTCATGTACAGTTTTCTCTCATGCGAGATCGGGAACAAGAAGTCCTCTAAGATAAGTCGACAGCCCTATCAGCTGGTATGGTACCTCCCACCTACATAGGTCGTGCACGGTACGTCCGACAAATTGAAACGCCGCGATTGCTCATTTACGAAGAGATGGCGACGTTACGAGTTCACAGCATCTTCAGCAGTTGAGATGTTCTCGAGTACAACTTGTTTTATAGTTTTATGTGAGGACGCAATCTGGACAGGTGGGGGAAATAGTTTGCTTTTACAAGCCACGCGGGAGTTTATGAGTATCTTAGAAATACGAGTAAGGAAAAAGATATTATGCACTTATAAGTAATTATCGTGATATTATCTTAATTTTGATTTGTTGTAAAAATGCGTGTATCTATATTTTTAGGGTTCCATACCATAAAAGGAAAATCCATCTGTCTGTATTTCAAGTATTGAGTATTGAGTATTGAGACCATTTTTCTCAGGCGGTCCCTTGGAGCTCTATCAAAAACAATGTTTTATAGATTTTTCTGCCGCTCCTAGTTTTGAAGTGAAAACTTCTTTAGCGGCGTTGAACACTTTTTGTAATGGGTAAAAAATGTTAAACTCGCGTCAGGGCATCGCGTCAGGACACGTGACCGTCAGGAGAGATTCCCCCCCCCCCCCCCCCCCCCCCACCATCTCTTTCTACGGCGGCGCCAACCGAAGTGAACCAAGTGAGACACGATAATGGGTGGATGGATGGTGATGGTGATGGCGATGGCGATGGTGATGGTGATGGCGATGGCGATGGTGATGGCGATGGTGACGGTGATGGCGATGGCGATGGCGATGGCGATGTGATGGCGATCGTGATGGTGATGGTGATGCGATGGCGATGGTGATGGCGATGGTGATAGTGATGTGATGTGATGGTGATGGTGGACGCGGACGCGGACGTGGATGGACAGCTGATGGCTCGACCGTCTGTGTAGTAGCCACACTGCTGTGTATTCGTAAAATTCGTGTATATAAAGTGTTTCAAAAAATGTAAATTGAACAAAGTGCATCGATTAATGAAAAAAGTGACGCAGAAATAGTGAAAAAAACTTAGTTTTATTAATTCAATTAATAATTGATTTATTTCAACGTTAATATTCAAGTTTTCACTTCTGCCGGCACTCCCGGAGTGCAACCCGTCTTTTTTTTTAGTTATTATAGTATGAATGAATAAAGGATTTTTTAAATAACATTCTTACATACTGTTTAGGTGTTCTCTACAAGTTAATGTTTGTTTAAAAACGACGCATCGAAATACTTAGATTTATAAAAGTACTAGCTGCTCCCCGCGATTTCACCCGCATAAGTTTCGATCCCGTGGGAATATCAGGAAAAAAGTAGCCTATATGTTAATCCAGGGGGATCCTGCCGTTTTGCCGAAAAGATTTTGCCAAATTTTCATTACCCAAACAAATTTTAGCAACCTTTTTTTATACCAATGTAATATTTGGAATAATTTTAGTACGCACATTTTCATTTGGTCAAATGTTTACTTGGTAGATTGTTACTAAGGATAATGTCATTAAGGCTTTTGGTCTTTAATCAAATGATTTATTACAGCAAACAATATTTGGACAATAAACGTTTAGTCAAATGATTTGTTAACAAATAACTTAAAGCCAATAAACATTTTACTTGTTTGTTAAATTTGATGTTTTCTTTGTAAGCTTATGTGCTTGAATTTATTTGAAACAAGTCAGATATTTTATGGTTACTAGACTTTAGGATATTTATGGAACTAGTTACAGTAGGTTATTATTTAAAAAAAAATGGTTAGGTTAGGTTAGGTTAAAACTGTGACCACCTACGCACGAGCCGAGCGAGCGAAGCGAGCGGTGCCGCGGCAGCGGCCGGCGAGTGCCAGAAACGACTAGATTATATAGAAAAAAATATGGAAAAAAAAGATTATTTTTAGGAGGCTATCGAGAGAAATAATGTAATTTTAATTACATTATTATTACCTGTTTAGAATTTGTCCCAAGTGGAAAAAGCACCCTTGTAATAAAACGTCTTCAAAGTTACATACTTATTTACACATTGTAATTTAATTTGTATAACCTGTGCAACTAACATATATGCAAAATTTTTGTCATTGGCTACGCAATCGACTGAACAGAAATGGTAAGTTTAAAATTGACGACACCAAATATTTGGCTTATTTAATTTTGCGTAAAATATGTTATACCAACTGAAATATTTGACTAGATAAAAAATGGTAAAAGTACTAGTTGGTGAACAAGTTATTGTTCAAACGTTCACTTGCCAAACATAGGTTTTCGTAACAATTATTTGTAAAGAGATTTTTTGGTAAGTAATAATTTGGCAAATGAAATTATGCGAAAATTTGTTTGGGAAGTGATAATTTGGCAATTTCTTTTCGGTAAAACAAGGGAGACCCTAATCCAGGGTGTCAGCTAGGGTGTAGCTGGACAGCTGGATTTTGATAAAATTTTGTATGGTGGACAAAATTTTATCAAAATCCAGCTATCCAGCTGTCCAGCTGTTTGAGCGTGAAGAAGTAACAAACATATAAACACACACACACACACACAAACTTTCGCCTTTATAATATTAGTGTGATTGTTTGAGTTTATTTTTAACCGACTTTAAAAAAGGAGGTTCTGTATTCGACCCGTATGTATGTATGTTTGTATGTCCGCGATAATCTCAAAAACTACTGAACCGATTTTGATAATTCTTTCATTAGTGTGATTTACATACTTTCAGGAAGGTTTTAGTATATAATACATTAGGTAATTATTCTTAAGTACGAAGTTATATGCATAAATGTACTGCGTCTCCGGCATTTGTATGCGAATTTTGATGATTCTTCGAGTTGTGTCTTCAATTCTTCAATGCACTAGTGTTAATTGAATTTATGTGGGGTAGGTACAACTAAAAGTGAAAAATAAAAACTTTTTTACAAAAAAAACAACCGACTTCAAAAAAAAACACTACAAAGTGAAAAATAACTTTAATTTCGGAAGTCGGTGTCAAAAAACGAAAATGCGGAACCAAAGACACCGACTTCCGAAATTAAAGTTATTTTTCACTTTGTAGTGTTTTTTTTTGAAGTCGGTTGTTTTTTTTGTAAAAAAGTTTTTTATTAACCGACTTTAAAAAAGGAGGTTCTGTATTCGACCCGTATGTATGTATGTATGTTTGTATGTCCGCGATTATCTCAAAAACTGCTGAACCAATTTTGATAATTCTTTCATTAGTGTCATCTATATACTTTCAGGAAGGTTTTAGTATATGAAACATTAGGTAATTATTCTTATGTACGAAGTTATATGCATAAATGTACCGCATCTCCGGCATTTTTATGGGAATTTTGATGATTCTTCGAGTCGTGTCTTCAAATCTTCAAAGCACTAGTGTTAATTGAATTTGTGTGGGGTAGGTACTTACAACTAGAAAGTGAAAAATAAAAACTTTTTTACAAAAAAAAAACAATCCACTTCAAAAAAAACAATACAAAGTGAAAAATAACTTTAATTTCGGAAGTCGGTGTCAAAAAACGAAAATGCGGAACCAACGACACCGACTTCCGAAATTAAAGGGGAACTATATTTTCTATCACCAAAATTTATATTTGTCATCAAGTTGTATCACCTAATAAATAGATCTATCGCCACGAAATATTTGTATCACCTAATAAATAGATCTATCGCCACGAAATATTTTCGTTCTCAGATAGCGGGGCTCCGTCGACATAGGATGCAAGAACGAGCGAAGGGCACCCCGAGGTTCGGTTTGGTTAGGTTACTTTAAACCCTTTACACAGAAATAGGGGCCCCGCGAAGCGGGGCTCCGTCGACATAGGATGCAAGAGCGAGCGAAGGGCACCCCGAGGTTCGGTTTGGTTAGGTCACTTGCATTGTTTGGTGACTACATTTTGGTGACAGATCTACTATTTGGAGGACAAACCCTATTATTTAAGAAACACAAAACTAATTAAATTGGTGATAGCTTAAATGATACCCAAATTAAAGTTATTTTTCTCTTTGTAGTGTTTTTTTTTAAGTCGTTTGTTTTTTTTTTGTAAAAAAGTATTTTGTAATACATAAAGCGCGCTATAAAGCACTGAATAGTTTTTGTTGTAAAGCACTAAAACAGTTGTATATATTAGACAAAGTTTCGCAATTAACACCACATTATGAGTGACAAATGTACCGCAGTATAAACTATTTAATGAACATGAAAATGTACTAAAAACAGTATTAAAATATTTTTTTTGTCCAATTTGTGAGCTGTGTTATAGGTACTAATAAAATACTATTTGTATGCACTATTAAAAATTATTTAATATAACATATGTAAATAATAAAAAAACTTGTATTACGTGAAGGCAATTAACATTATTTCAAGGTAATAGTAACTTGCACACAAATGCTACGAAAGTCACATTACGTCACATTGAAGTAGCACATTAGGTCCGCGTACACTGATGCTATGAAAGTGCTAGGCTCGTAGCAAACACTAAAACGAAAAAATAAAAATCTCTTTTCTTACAGACAAGATAAAAGTTTAGGATTGCGAACACTTTAATAAAAAATACTAATTGATTGCACTATTATAAACTGAAAAGTTATTGTCAAACTCAAACTCAAAGCATTTATTTCAATTATACCATTTACAGGCACCTTTGAACTGTCAAGAAGTCGGTCAGTCAGAAAGATGAAGCTAGCTAGTTGCTCATTCCAAAGCATAGGTACCTATGGAGAAGAATTGTCATACAACGATGCTACGAGACTGCTTCGTGGGACTCGAAAACGAAATGAATTTCGTTCCGTTACCACTAATGTTATCGTATAACGTTCCAAAATTTGTAACGATACTAAAACCTAAAAATATCAAAAACGTTACAAAAAAAAAAACGTTATAGAATATCATTTTCGTAGAACAATATTATAAGTAACATTATAGGTATCAGTAACAATAAGCTTATCCGCTAGTAATAACGTTACAGGTGAAACGTTACAGATTCATTTGTAACGTTATTCTTACTACTAGTAGGGACACGTTGCGCTTGCGTGGCCGCACCGCACGCAGTCTAAGGTCACGAAGCTAGAAACGTTGAGTATCCAAATGAATAACGTTATTATAGCGTTATACGAATAACGATATATTGATAATATTGTTAGTGAACAGTTTAAGATTTCGTTCAGTTTGTCAATATCGTTATAGCCAAGGAATTCATTTTGTCACGATCCTGGTGGGACGGTACAAATTATCGGAACTACGCGTAACGTTATTTTGTGTAACGTTTCAAGTCCCTGCTGCTACGCTCGTAGCAACTTGAAGTTTTATTTAGCAGTCTGGCTTCTTTTGTTTAGGGTCATTAGTATCGATTTCTCACTATTATTATGCATCGGTATCCATAGCACATTTTAATATCTTATCCAGCTGTATCAGCACATAATAGCTGTAATACAAACAATAGCTAATTCACAGCTTACCGTAAGCTAAGCTGGATGCGGATCGAACAGCGCGCCGCTCATTATAGTTGCGGTGGGAATGCGGACCGCATCCGCCACGCAGCCGTCCCGCAGCCGTCCCACAATCGTCTCGCAGTTACTGTAACGTCTCCATTGAATTCCGAGTATTTCAAACGCAATCGGGATATAGTAGCAAGTCTTATTAAAATGAGGCTAACAGATATCGGTTTACTGTTAACTTTGCCAACAAGTCAAGGAAATCGTGTTAATAACCATTTGTTACTGAACTAACTTGTAAGTACTCACAAAGCATAACCAGCCTATAACGATCCCACTGCTGGGACACAGGCCTCATCTCTGTGAGAAGGAGCGGGCCATAATCCACCACGCGGGCCCAGTGCGGGTTGGTTAATGCCACATGTCTTCGATTTTTTGGTTCTAGGACAAGCCAGTTTCGTCACGATGTTTTCCTTCACCGTTTTGAAGAGCAGTAGCGATGAAATTAAGCAAAAACTCGGCGTATATTCGGCGATGACGTGGCTACAGTGCACATGCCATCAAATCATCCATCGCGGTTTACTATACGCATAATGTAGCCACACGCATATTTAGTAGCACTATTGAACTAGTCGTGTAAGTGAAAAATTTTCTAATAAATTCGCTTCAATTTCGCTGATATGTTGATGTAGCCGATGCCGTGATTACAGTAATGTTGTTCCTAAAGCACAAAGAAATCAAAGATCGCTAGTAATATTTGATATACGGTGTAGCCATATACATGAGCATTCATTTATTTGTTTTAATCGCTCATGTGTCGCAGGTCGCGTCGCGGCGTAATGTAGACTCAAGCTAAGTCGGGGCCGATACCACTAGCCCACCACTGCTCTCACTAACAAATCAAATAACTTTATACTAAAAACCAATGCAAGATCTTTATTTTTTATGAATTGTATAATTACAAGAAAAGCATAATCGATTTCCAAAGTAAGTATCTGATTATCGGAGATAAGTTGCGTCACTGATGAGCCCTGTCGGCGAAGAATCCTGTCGGCGAAGTGTCCTGTCGGTGAAGTGTCCTGTCGGCGAAGAGCCCCGTCGAAGTAAAGTCTTGTCGGTGTTCAGTGTGTCGTACACTCTATATTTTTCTATATAATATTACAAGCCATGTCGGTTACATATTCTTATTATTAATTATTCTGCTTACCTCAAATAAAATAAACTGTGTTCACGTCAATAATACAACGAATGCGGTTCGAACTCACGACCACTAGTTGGGCTATTAGTTTCAATAAAAACCTACCATCCTGTCAACACGACCAGGCTGCGTGATCAACGCGTCATCGGCGACGTGGCTCGGTCCGATGACCACTCGCTTCAACGGACTCCACCTCGAAGTTATATATTTGTAAAGATCCTATTTATACAATCCACTCTTTTATTGCTCTCCGCGCTAACTACCCACCTCCACTGTATTGTCATCTAATTACATTCTACCTCAAATACTGCTCAAACACAGAATCAAAACACGACGCGACCGCGTAAATCTGCTCTGAATAATTCATACACATCGGTGACGGGAGCCGCGCTTTGTCCGCCAATATCCTGGCCATTGTGCGCACTGGCCGGCTATTGTGCGCCCTGCCCGGCGCCGGACAATGCAGGTAACCCCACAAATGATAATTAAACCGGCACATTTCGGTTACTGGTGAGAGTCTCCGGTGATTGCGACGACGGACGTCTGGGAATTAGGTGGAACTGGGGATTAGTGTTTTGAAGTTGTGAGGATAATGTAAGTTGACGATAGAAGGGGGAAAAGAATATGATAAGAACAACATCACGCCTGCATTCCTCGAAGAGATAGGCAGAGGTGTAGCCTCAATTAGCTAGATTTTAAAGGTCTCAATGGAGCGAGCACATTGCTATATCATCATCTGCATAAACTTTTCGCAACTACATTGGGGTCGACTTCCAGTCCAGCAGTATGCAGCTAAGTGCCAGTCCAGCCTGCCAGCCTATTGCCATATACCTGGCTTAAATCCAGATTCTGGGCCAGTTACTGAGAAATTCCTAACTGGAAAAATACGATACTTACCTACGACTTCCGACCCGGGAATCTAACTCAGAATACCACGCAAAAATGTAAAATCTGCTCATTGCCCAAACTTGACCTTTCCTTTAACTTTGATCGCTCGCTCGAAGAAAAGATACAAAACTCTGAACAACATCCACAACTCACTTACAGTGTTCTTGCTTGTCAAACGATTCCAATTTCCCGGAAAACAAAGTATTCAATAAACCGCTCTCAAGTTTCCTATTGATCTTCTGAATCTTCTGAACTCGCAAACTTGGGATTTGGGGCCATTCGTCTATTCTAACGTATCTTCTCGAGCGGAAAATTTAATTTGTACAGTGTTCAATAATTTTTTCATCGCTATTGACGAGAACTCAATGGGGAGTAAAATTACCCCTTTCTGAGGGTAAGTGGGTGATTTGTGTAGAAGTGCTGGCATCTGGCGGGACGGGACGGTGGTTATGGAAATATCGCGTGCTTTAATGTTATGGCACGATGTTTTATTTTATGTTTGAGTATATCATTTAAGAGGTAGTTCATCTTGAATGAGATAGAACCTAACCCGGTGATAAAGGTTTATTTTGTCAGTGCTTACTTCAGATATTTATAGTACATTATTGCAGCGGCCATCAAAAGTGGCATTGATGGACGAACGTGTAAATTTAGGCCGAGGTGAAGTCAAGGCACACATACGTAAATCCATCAATGCCTAGTTGTGGCCAAGGTTTGTTTAATACTTTTCTCAAATAATGCGCAGAAATTAAAACTGAGTAGTACCTACTAGGCAGAACTTTTTTGTCAATTACAATTACTTTTCATCAAAATCAATTACGAACAACGAACAACATTATTTTTTCCCGTGTTAGGCTGGCCGCATACGTCCGGTTTCCTGATTCGGAATTCAGGTTCGGAGACCCTGAATGCACGCATTTCATACAAAATCTTTTCTTTAGCGCACACGTTCTTATATTTTTCGTCAGAGTTTCCAAACGGATAATATATGTATGTGTGTTTGTATGTCCGCGATTTTCTCAAAAACTCAAGAACCAATTTTGTTAATTCTTTCAGTAATGAGATCTACTTACTTTCAGGAAGGTTTTAGTATATAATACATTAGGTAATTATTCTTACGTACGAAGTTATATGCATAAATTTTAATGTACTGCATTTCCGGCATTTCCATGCGAATTTTGATTATTCTTCTAGTCAATCAATCAATCAACTCAGCCTATCGCAGTCCAGTGTTGGACATAGGCCTCTCCCAGACTGCGCCGGCTGTGGCGTGGCGTGGAGGACAGGGTGCTGACCCTGTCCTCCGCCTTCCGCATGCAGTCTACCCAAGCCACCTTCTTTAGATCGTCCGTCCATCTAGCTGGGGGGCGTCCCACACTACGCTTGCCGGTACGCGGTCTCCACTCCAGGACTCGTCTGCTCCACCGGCCATCGGTCCTTCGACAGACATGGCCAGCCCACTGCCACTTCAGTTTGCTTACTCTGCAAGCTATGTCGGTAACACCGGTTCTTTTCCGAATAATTTAATTCCTGATTTTGTCCTTCAAAGAGACTCCGAGCATAGCTCGCTCAATAGCGCGCTGAGCGACCTTGAATTTGTCGACCAGCCCGACCGTCAGTGTCCACGTTTCAGCACCGTATGTCATGACGGGCAGGACGCACAAGTAAGCAGCAGCAGCAGGGGTAGGTACAACTAAAAAGTGAAAAGTAAAAACTTTTTTACAAAAAAGAATAACCGACTTCAAAAAAAAACTTTTTTCCAAAAAAAAACAACCCACTTCAAAAAGAACTACAAAGTGATAAATAAGTTTAATTTCAGAAGTCGGTGTCAAAAACGACATCGACTTCCGAAATTATAGTAGATTGTACAACTAAGGCATAAAATTAGCTATTTTACCCCGAGACGTTTATATCCACGCGAGCCGCAGGCGAGGGTGGATAGTTAAGTCGAGGGGTAAAATGGCTCGTTTATGCCTGAGTTGTACACTCTGCTTTTCACTTCGATTGCGAGAAAATGAAACAGGCATAAAGTACACAGTACATAATTAATCAAAAATGTTGCAAAGCATAGCTAATTCCCGCCACCACAGATAATACCGCCACGAAACTTTTTAAAAGTTTTTTTTTTTTTTATTTCATTATTTGTCATTCGACTTGGGTACTTCATATTGCCAAGTCATAAAAATGTTTCTTTGTGTTTTTAAATAATAAATGACAACTATTTTACCGGATTTTATTAAATTAACGATAGAAAACACGGAAGTGATATAAATTAAAGAAAATGAAATAAATCACGACTTTAATCTGCGAAGTTTTATTGTGCGTGTGGCTGTTGGGCCTGATTACCTTAGTCTCAGAAAAAAAAATTACTTTATGCACTAGAACATAAAAAGCGATTTTATGTCGCCTAAGCACGACATAAAGACGAACTTTTAGAGCATGAGAAGTGAAAAAGTTATTTATCACTTTGTAGTGTTTTTATTTGAAGGCGATTGTTTTTTGAAGTGAAAACTTCTTTAGCGGCGTTGCACACTTTTTGTAATGGGTAAAAAATGTTAAACTCGCGTCAGGACACGTGACCGTCAGGAGAGATTTCCCCCCCCCCCATTGACATATATATTACTCCTTTTGAAATCATTGCCCCCCCCCCCCCCCCTCTTTCTACGGCGGCGCAAACCGAAATGAACAAAGTTTATTGACACGCAATGGATGGATGGATAGATGGAAGTGGAAGTGGAAGTCGAAGTGGAAGTGGAAATGGAAGTCGAAGTCAAAGTGGAAGTGGAAGTCGAAGTGGAAGTCGAAGTGGAAGTCGAAGTGGAAGTCGAAATGGAAGTCGAAGTGGAAGTCGACGTGGAAGTCGAAGTAGAAGTCGATGTGGAAGTTGAAGTGGAAGTCGAAGTGGAATTCGAAGTGGAAGTAGAAGTGGAATTCGAAGTGGAAGCCGAAGTTGAATTCGAAGTGGAAGTCGAAGTGGAAGTCGAAGTGGAAGTCGAAGTGGAAGTCGAAGTGGAAGTCGAAGTTGAATTCGAAGTGGAAGTCGAAGTGGAAGTCAAGTGGAAGTCGAAGTGGAAGTCGAAGTGGAAGTCGAAGTGGAAGTCGAAGTGGAAGTCGAAGTGGAATTCGAAGTGGAAGTCGAAGTGGAAGTCGAAGTGGAAGTCGAAGTGGAAGTCGAAGTGGAAGTCGAAGTGGAAGTCGAAGTGGAAGTCGAAGTGGAAGTCGAAGTCGAAGTGGAAGTCGAAGTGGAAGTGGAAGTCGAAGTGGAAGTGGAAGTGGAAGTGGACGTGGACGTGGACACACTGCTGTGTATTCGTACTTAACATTCGTGTATATAAAGTGTTTAAAATATGGAAATTGAACAAAGTGCATCTATTAATGAAAAAAGGGACGCAGAAATAGTGAAAAAAATGAGTTATATTAATTCAATAATTGATTTATTTCAACGTTAATATTCAAGTTTTCACTTCTGCCGGCACTCCCGGAGTGCAACCCGTCTTTTTTTTTTTTGTAAAAAAGTTTTTTATGATGTTTTTGACAACTCGTTTACAAGACTGGTCGAAAACAAATACCACAACTCATGCGTGCAAACGCGGGGTTAGAGTTCAAGGTGTCTTGGTGTGAAATTCTAGGTTCGATTTCCAGGTCGGACGATGTCATTTAGTCCTTGTCTGTTGGGGCAATAGCAGCTACCTACTTAGTTCTCTTTTACTTGAGAACTATAATATTATGGACACCAGAGGAGCAATTCACGTAATTTAAGAACGATCACAGTCTGATCTCAGTCTCAGTCTGTCAAAAATACCTCTAAATTCCCTACATTTTTGACAAGTTTTTAACCGACTTTAAAAAAAGGAGGTTCTGTATTCGACCCGTATGTATGTATGTATGTATGTATGTTTGTATGTCCGCGATTATCTCAAAAACTACTGAACCGATTTTGATAATTCTTTCATGAGTGTGATCTACGTACATTCAGGAAGGTTTTAGTATATAATACATTAGGTAATTATTCTTATGTACGAAGTTATATGCATAAATGTACTGCATCTCTGGCATTTTTATGTGAATTTTGATGATTCTTCGAGTCGTGTCTTCAATGCACTAGTGTTAATTGAATTTTCAATCAAATGATCAATCTGAGCGTGTTGTAATCACTTGCCAGGAGGTCTTACAAACTGTCAGTTAGACTTTTTTGTCTTTTTTGTTTTTGTTTCATAATTGTACTTTGCATGCTTATGTGTATAACCTGTCACATTCAGTAACTCACTGAAGATATACTATCAGAATGTACGCGGCTTAAGGACTAAAACAGAAACTTTTTATCATAACATGTCTCTTCAAGACTACGACATTGTCATGCTTTCGGAGACTTGGCTGAACGGCGGCATTTACGACTCGGAACTATTTGATGACAGGTACGTAATTTACAGACGAGATCGCGAGTCCAGTAGATACAGAGCACGTAAAAATGGAGGCGGCGTTTTGATAGCTGTAGCTAGGCATTTAAATTCACGTAGAATGCCACACTTAGAAAGTCAGTGCGAGGATTTGTGGATCTCCGTTGACTCATACTCTCCCGGGAATAGGAAAACCGAGATCTACATCTGTTGCGTCTACCTACCTCCCCCGATTACTTATGAAACCATCCAAACTTTCCTAGACTCAGCTCAAACTGCCCTGGACAAAAACGAACGTACTGTTATTGTCGGTGACTTTAATCTTAGTACTATAACGTGGAACACCAATGAGGAAAGTCAGGTGAGGCACACTACTCCTTGCCCTATTATTAACAACGATGTAACCAAACACTTTTTAGATTACATTTCTATGAATGACCTAAGCCAGTATAATTACCTTACAAACAATAAATCCAGAACACTAGATCTAGTTCTTTGTAATTCCACAGTACAACACCTGACTCGTTGTCACACACATCTGACACAAGAAGATCCATTACATCCGTCGCTCGAGTTCGGCATTCCCACGTTCAACAACACAAATTACCTACAAACTAACCCGACCACTAAACCTAATTTCTTTAAAGCGGACTATGATAAAATCCTAACTTCCCTTACATCTATAGACTGGGAAAGTTCGATGGGATGTTGTTCCTCGGTTGGCGAAATGGTCAATATTTTATATGATGTGTTACACGACATTATTAAGCAACATGTACCCCTAAAAAAGATAACTAGGAAAGAGTACCCAGCATGGTACACGCCTAAGCTTAAGCGACTTTTTAAAGAAAAAAATAAATTCCGTGTTAGAATAAAAAAATACAACAATCCCCTTGACGTTATATCCTTTGAAACACTGCGTGCCGACTGTAGCAAGTTAAGAACAGTTTGCTACAAAAATTATATCGAGAGATTAGAAACAGCTGTTTTAAAAAATCCTAAAAACTTCTGGTCATTTATTAAAAATAAAAAGAAACCCAGTAGTGCTTACCCCGCAGTTATGTGTTACAATGTGTCTCTATCAGAGTCTTTGGATAAACGTATTCCTGTCGACACCATATACACTGACTTTAGTAAGGCGTTCGATAAGGTAGATCATTCTCTTCTTATAGCTAAACTTCAGCACTTGGGTATAGGAGGATCAATGCTAAAGTGGTTTCAGTCTTATCTTAGTGACCGGTCTTCAAAAGTTGTTGTGAGAGGCCATCATTCAAAGCCTTTTCAAGCTACATCAGGTGTTCCGCAAGGTTCCCATTTAGGCCCAATCCTCTTCAACATTTTCATAAACGACATCACACTCTGCTTTAGGCACTCAAAATTCTATCTTTTTGCTGACGACATGAAAATAATGAAACCAATATTAACTGAATTTGACTCTGCCTTATTGCAGGAAGATCTGAACAGACTGACGAACTGGTGCAAAACGAACAAAATGCTTCTTAACGTTTCAAAGTGTTACTACATGCAATTTAGCCGTAACAAAATCGTCAAATCTAACGATTACACGATTAGCCAACAAAGACTAATACAGGTAGAGGAGATACGTGACTTGGGAGTCACATTGGATAAAAACCTTAAATTTGACAAACACATCCTAAATATTTCATCGAAGGGGTTCAAAATCCTTGGATTTATCTTACGTAACAGCAAAGATTTTAAAAAGGCGTCTACCAGAATTAAATTATTTAACACACTGGTTCGGCCAATACTTGAATATAGCAGCCAGGTTTGGAATCCCCACTACGACATATACATTAAACACCTCGAAAGTGTCCAAAGACGTTTCCTGTATCATCTTTGTTACAAAGATCGTTTAGCTAAAAAAGTTATCAGCTACAAAGACAGATTAGGGCACTACAATATGGTCTCACTTGCAGACAGAAGGAAAACGGCAGATCTGATATTACTGCACAAGGTATTCAACGGAGCCATAGACTGTAGCGAACTATTAGGCAAACTGCATATAAACGCGCCATCTCGTCTGCCGCGGAAAAGCAGTTACAACTTATTTTGCGTCTCAGGGTCTAAAACTAACCTGGGACATTTCGCCGCTCTCCCGAGACTCTGCAGGCAGTACAATGAGTTGTCTAAGCGTTGCGACCTGGATATAACCCTGCCCATTTCAAAATACAAAAAGAATTTAGCCACCGCATAATAACTAACTAAGTATATAACTATGTTACTTCTCTTTGAAATGTGAATTAATTATAATTAAAGTAACATAATTATACAATTGTAATATTAATGCTTAATCTCAACATTTTAATTCTTAATAATTATTATTTTTCTCAAATTTATTCAATGTTTCTCAATATTTCATTCTTATCCTGTCTACACTATTTGCAATATGAATCTCTTGACATGTTAATTTTATTTTTTTCCTTCACTTTTTATATTTTGTATTCATTAGTCTTTGTCTATTTTTATCGTGTTTACTCCTAGTTATATGTGCATGCTGTGGTCTCCTGTAATTGAAGGAGCACACGTAAAAGAACCTTTTGTATTACTGTAATTTATATTGCTTTGTTGGAGATTCTTAATAAATAAATAAATAAATTTGTGTGGGGTAGGTACTTACAACTAGAAAGTGAAAAATAAAAACTTTTTTACAAAAAAAAACAATCCACTTCAAAAAAAACATTACAAAGTGAAAAATAACTTTAATTTCGGAAGTCGGTGTCAAAAAACGAAAATGCTGAAGCAACGACACCGACTTCCGAAATTAAAGTTATTTTTCACTTTGTAGTGTTTTTTTTGAAGTCGGTTGTTGACATTGATTGTCACTGGGTTGAGATTGCGACTAGATTTTGAACGTTTTTAATTACGGGAATTGGCCTTCTGGAAACTATGATCGCACGGTAGCTTACATAAACTATGATCGCACGGTAGCTTACATAAACTATGATCGCACGGTAGCTTACATAAACTATGATCGCACGGTAGCTTACATAAACTATGATCGCACGGTAGCTTACATAAACTATGATCGCACGGTAGCTTACATAAACTATGATCGCACGGTAGCTTACATAAACTATGATCGCACGGTAGCTTACATAAACTATGATCGCACGGTAGCTTACACAAACTATGATCGCACGGTAGCTTACACAAACTATGATCGCACGGTAGCTTACACAAACTATGATCGCACGGTAGCTTACATAAACTATGATCGCACGGTAGCTTACACAAACTATGATCGCACGGTAGCTTACATAAACTATGATCGCACGGTAGCTTACATAAACTATGATCGCACGGTAGCTTACACAAACTATGATCGCACGGTAGCTTACACAAACTATGATCGCACGGTAGCTTACATAAACTATGATCGCACGGTAGCTTACACAAACTATGATCGCACGGTAGCTTACACAAACTATGATCGCACGGTAGCTTACATAAACTATGATCGCACGGTAGCTTACACAAACTATGATCGCACGGTAGCTTACACAAACTATGATCGCACGGTAGCTTACATAAACTATGATCGCACGGTAGCTTACACAAACTATGATCGCACGGTAGCTTACATAAACTATGATCGCACGGTAGCTTACATAAACTATGATCCCACGGTAGCTTACACAAACTATGATCGCACGGTAGCTTACATAAACTATGATCGCACGGTAGCTTACATAAACTATGATCGCACGGTAGCTTACACAAACTATGATCGCACGGTAGCTTACATAAACTATGATCGCACGGTAGCTTACACAAACTATGATCGCACGGTAGCTTACACAAACTATGATCGCACGGTAGCTTACATAAACTATGATCACACGGTAGCTTACACAAACTATGATCGCACGGTAGCTTACACAAACTATGATCGCACGGTAGATTACATAAACTATGATCGCACGGTAGCTTACACAAACTATGATCGCACGGTAGCTTACACAAACTATGATCGCACGGTAGCTTACATAAACTATGATCGCACGGTAGCTTACACAAACTATGATCGCACGGTAGCTTACACAAACTATGATCGCACGGTAGCTTACACAAACTATGATCGCACGGTAGCTTACACAAACTATGATCGCACGGTAGATTACATAAACTATGATCGCACGGTAGCTTACATAAACTATGATCGCACGGTAGCTTACACAAACTATGATCGCACGGTAGCTTACACAAACTATGATCGCACGGTAGCTTACACAAACTATGATCGCACGGTAGATTACATAAACTATGATCGCACGGTAGCTTACATAAACTATGATCGCACGGTAGCTTACATAAACTATGATCGCACGGTAGCTTACATAAACTATGATCGCACGGCAGCTTACATAAACTTCACACCTTTTCCTAAGGCAGGCAGAAACAATAGAACGCCTCCTGCTACAATCCTTCCATACCTACTCCTTCTGTGTCATAAATAAATCTGTTTTTAACCGACTTTAAAAAAGGAGGTTCTGTATTCGACCCGTATGTATGTATGTATGTATGTATGTATGTATGTATGTATGTATGTTTGTATGTCCGCGATTATCTCAAAAACTACTGAACCGATTTTGATAATTCTTTCATTATTGTGATCTACATACTTTCAGGAAGGTTTTAGTATATAATACATTAGGTATTTATTCTTATGTACGAAGTTATATGCATAAATGTACTGCATCTCCGGCATTTCTATGCGAATTTTGATGATTCTTCGAGTTGTGTCTTCAATTCTTCAATGCACTAGTGTTAATTGAATTTATGTGGGGTAGGTACAACTAAAAAGTGAAAAATAAAAACTTTTTTACAAAAAAAACAACCGACTTCAAAAAAAACACTACAAAGTGAAAAATAAATTTAATTTCGGAAGTCGGTGTCAAAAAACGAAAATACGGAACCAAAGACACCGACTTCCGAAATTAAATTTATTTTTCACTTTGTAGTGTTTTTTTTGAAGTCGGTTGTTTTTTTTTAGTATTACAAGTACTATTAGTTATTCTGTGGTATTACGAAACCCAAAATCACAAATTACTCCCAGGAACCCGTGTAGTCACATAGTATCAGCACATTACAGTGGTGGTCAAGTTATCAGAAGCTAATGCCGCTGAACTAGATTCACTGAGTCCCTCCCCCTGCCTGCCTGCCTCACCCCCGCAGTCGCCTGTCGGTCGCCGTGGAGGCAGACGCAAATGGAATGATGATTGAAATCTGTTAGAGATAAGTACTCGCAAGTGGGTCAGCCAGCGTGTTGTATAGGGCAGAAGATTAAGTTGATAGTGTGACGTCATACTTACGCACACAGACGTGTTGAGTTTCCAAATATTCAAGCAAGGTAATAATTCATCTTCTGAGGGAATGTTTGCGTGTTGACAACGGAATGACACCAAATAGGAAAGCCGAGAATTATTTCAGTAGATCGATTTAACCTGTGCCTGGCTTGTTCTGATTAATATTAATTTTTAAAATTTTCGAAACTAAAATTGTTTATTTTATTATTTTAAGTAAAGTTGTTTATTTTATAGTTGTTTACTTTTAAGTAACATTATTTATTTTATTATTTTGCTGTTCCCGAGGAAAACAACAATACATGTGGCGCCATCTATTATAATAATAACGTTATTGTTGTTTTCCTCGAGAAGAGCACTTTTTTCGGGATGAAAGGTACCATATGTCCGTTTCTGTACTCCTGACAACGTATATACAGGGTGTTACGGAAAGGGTATATCAATACAAACGGGTTGAAGAGTGTATCTGGTCTAGAATCTCTGTACAAAATTTCAGCTCAAAAGCATTAACTTTGAAAATGCTTAATATTTATTTATTTCGACATCACGGCGCTGCACTGGCGCGCGGCGGCGTGATGTGCGTGTACTAGGCGCACAGACACAATACAGATAATGGATAATGACCCTCGTAGTGCGGTGACACGTTTGTTATGATTTTAATTTAACAAACTATCGAAAAAAAAAATATTAAGCATTTTCAAAGTTACTGCTTTTGAGCTGAAATTTTGTACAGAGATTCTAGACCAGATACACTCTTCGACCCGTTTGTATTGATATACCCTTTCCGTAACACCCTGTATACCAAATTTCAGGACGATCAGTTCAGTGGTTTAGGCGTGAAAAGGTAACAAACAAACAAACATGCTTTCGCATTTATAATATTTGTTAGGATTGGGATAGTTAGGATTAGAATAAGTAGGAAGTAGGATATAATTATAATTATGTACTAGCTTCTGCCCGCGACTTCGTCCGCGTGAAATTCGTACTTACCTCTAAAAATTTCGAAAATGTATGTAGGTATGATCTTTATCATTTATTTAGATAAATAAGTATTCGGGCCAATTTTATAGATCAAAGGAATCAGATTTTTCAAATAAACTGTAGCCCCACTTTCCACCCGGGTGGAAAGGGGTGGAATTTTGAAAAACCGTTCGTGATCATAACTTGACTCAAAGGCCCATACCCATTTTCGAGTTAATTGAAGCAAGCAGTAATATCCACCCCTTAAACTTTACTTGCCCTTTTCCACCTTGGTAGGAGTCGATTTTTGAAAAACCCTAAAACAGAAAAGTACTTGTTTTATTTTTTGTTTTGGTAGTACCTAGTTTCGAGTTAATCCTATAGCGAGTTACATATTTTTCTAACCTATCAACTTTGTCACCCCCAAAATCCTCTGTAAGGGGTTTTTTTTTTAACTAAAACTGACAATCGTTATTATTTACTGACCCAAATATTGCCAAGTTTCATGTTTATTAACCAAATAAATAAGATTTTTCATATAAAATGTATCCCGGCTTTTCACCCCCACAGGGGTGGAATTCATTACTTGACTCAAAGATTTTATTATTATTATCAGCCATTTCTGTCCCACTGCAGGGCAAAGGCCTCCCTTCCCTTCTTCCACTTATCCCTATCCAGTGCTGTTACACGCCAATCTTTGTCTAAAGAGTCGAGTTCGTCCCGCCATCTCATTCTGGGCCTGCCGCGTTGCCGTTTGCTGCTGTTTGGGACCCATTGTGTGGTTATTTTAGCCCATAGCTCCTCCGGCATGCGACAGATGTGACCACCCCAGTTCCATTTTAGCTTGGCAGCCGTGTGACCTACATCGGCAATTTTCGAGTTAATCAAACCACACAGTAAAATCCTACCCTGTAAAATTAACTACCCCTTTTCACCCCGTTAAGGGTAGATTTTCGAAAAACCCTGATACACGTTATTCTTTATTTATGGTCTTAAGTATAAATACCGAGTTTCGAGTTAATCGGACTTCGCGTTAAAATTCTTCCATACAAATTTTGACGCCCCCAATCCCCCTCTAGGAGGTAGTTTAGAAAACCAAAAAATGCCAAACTTCATAATTAAAAAAGTAAAAAGTATTCGTGCCAAGTTTCATGTTTATTAATCAAATGAGTAAGATTTTTCATATAGGTACACTGTACTCCCGCTTTTCACGCCCATAGGGGTGGAATTTCAAATAATTGTTTGGGATGTGTTCATAACTTGACTCAAAGATTATTTATACGAATTGTTGAGTTAATCAAGCCACGCATTAAAATCCTCACCTGTATAATTAACTACCCCTTTTCACCCCGTTAGGGGTAGATTTTCGGAAAACCCTGATAAACGTTATTCTTTATTTTTGGTCTTACACTATTTGCGCTGTAGCATGGTGCGGGTGACAGTTTCAGTAACATTTCGTTTCACTCTTGAAAGTTGCCGCGATTTACAATTTATGACTTAGTATTTCAGTTGTACCACATTCGTAATATATTAAATAATTAATAACTGTAGTAAATTAAATTAAACCCAACCAGAATGTTCTAATCAAGAAATAAAATCAAATTGAATGAAAAATTAAGCAAAGTGTTATGCGTATAACGTAACGCCATAGACGTATTTAGTGATGGGATGTACTGCTACGATGGATAGTCGATATTTTTTATAATAAAAAACGTATATTGTGCGTAGGTCAATTTTTATTTTTAAAAGGTCTAATTATACAACAGAACATTTATAGGGTAAGGTTGCTAAAAAAAAAAAGACGGTTTGCACTCCGGGAGTGCCGGCAGAAGTGAAAACTTGAATATTAACGTTGAAATAAATCAATTATTAATTGAATTAATATAACTCATTTTTTTTCACTATTTCTGCGTCCCTTTTTTCATTAATAGATGCACTTTGTTCAATTTCCATATTTTAAACACTTTATATACACGAATGTTACGAATACACAGCAGTGTGTCCACGTCCACTTCCACTTCGACTTCGACTTCGACTTCGACTTCGACTTCGACTCCGACTCCGACGCCGACTCCGACTTTGACTTTGACTTTGACTGACTTCGACTTCGACTTCGACTTCGACTTCGACTTCGACTTCGACTCCGACTCCGACTTCGACTTCGACTTCGACTCCGACTTTGACTTTGACTTTGACTTTGACTTTGACTTTGACTTTGACTTCGACTTCCGCTTCCACTTCCACTCCATCCAATCCATCCATCCATCCATCCATCCATTGTCGTGTGTCACTAAACTTGGTTCACTTCGGTTGGCGCCGCCGTAGAAAGAAAGGCGGGGGGGGGGGGGGATCTCTCCTGACGGTCACGTGTCCTGACGCGAGTTTAACATTTTTTCCCCATTACAAAAAGTGCTCAACGCCGCTAAAGAAGTTTTCACTTCAAAAATACATGTTATTCGTCTAAACCCATATCAGAGTCAGGAACATCTGAATTGTCACTCAATTCATCATCTGAATCTGTGACGGATATTATTAACGATGACTCAATTATGTTGTCAATATGTATGTCACGATCCCAATCAGACATAATGTCCCTTTTTGTTTTATTCACGACCTTCGACCAGTCTTCAGGTTGAACATTGTTGATGGCCTCTTGTAATAGGGCCAACATCTTATTTGCCGTAAATGGCGGCGAAGTATTATTTCTTGCGGCGTAACCTAAAAATAAACGAACTTATAAAAAAAAGTATTCAAATAATCATCAATCAGCCTAATCTAGTATCTGGTAATGTTTTTAAACTAGGTACATGCTACGATCGGAAAGCTGATTTTTTTATAAAGCTTCAAAATGGGAATTGAAATTAAAAGCATACCTTTTATTTGGGCCCAAATCAGCTCAATAGCGTTATACTGGCAATGGTAGGGTGGTAGTCGAAGGACCTGGTGGCCTTTTTCTTTTGCCATCTCGTCCAGAGCATAGGTAGGAGTTGGTGGCTTATGGCGTCGGACTAAGGCAATAAGCTCCGTCTTTAACATTTTTATATCTGCTGTAACTCCGTTTTCACTCAGCCACTTCACCAACTCGCTTTTGCGGTTGGATTGGTTTGGGGGTTTATTAACTTGCACCGAATGGTAGGGTGCGTTGTCCATTATTATGGTCATAGGCTCTTTTAAATTGTTTAATAGACCTATGAACCAATCTTTAAATTTTTCGTAATTCATCTCCTCATGATACTCCGTAGTTTTTTTTGACTTAAAAGCCAGCAAACAATCAGGGACGAATCCACTTGCTGTACCTGCGTGACAAATAATAAGGCGTTCGCCTTTGCCTTCCGGCACTTTGGTACACGATTGTGCCGTATCGTCGGTCCAACTTTTACCCACTGTGTGGTTGGCGTTTAGCCACGTTTCATCCAAAAAGACAACTTTGCTCCAATCACTTATGTTTTTGGCCTTCCTTAAAAATCTACATCTTGCTAGGGCAATGTCAGTCCTCTCCATAATAATCTTTCTTGTGTTAACTTTTTTGTAAACAAAGCCAATATCTTTTATAACTTGCCGTAGCGAAGTAATACCTCCTTTGAACAAGTCAGCTTCTTTTAATGATTTTAGAAGCTTGAGCAATGTGGGTAGCTCCATTCTTCTATAATAATCATAAATATGATTTCTAATAGCAACCTTAGCAAAATCATCCAAATCTGTGATTGGCTTCACCTTGGTCCGCTTTTTGTTGGGTGTCGATAATTTATTTTCAAACATCCCATCTTGGCCAATTTTCTCACGTGTTATACGCGAAACAGTATTGCGGCCAATATCAAGAGCTTCGGCTACTCGTTCTACAATATGATTCAATGGTAACAACGGTCCATTATTTTGTTGTTCTCTTTCAAAGTAGTCTCGGAGGCGAACAACAAGCTCCCTGGCCTGACTACCCAAAACAGTTTTTTTTGTATGCTTAGGCATGGTAATAACAACAAACTCAACAAACTTATAACAAATAACAATTTAACAAAAATGAAAACAAACAATGAAATCGTAATACGTGTCACATTAAGTCACAATATAACGCGCTTGCACTCGTACTCGCACTCACAGCATCGCACGGGTAAACAACATGGCCGCCGCGCCGATGCACCATAGAGCAAAAATGTTGTCACGAAAAAAAAAACATAAACCCGATTTTGATTATTTTATATAAGTACAAAGATAATTATGTAGCCATAAAACATTTATATTGACAAGTTTATACACGTAGCACACACGTAGTTACACTGCACAACTGAATAATACACTAATTTTCATAACAATATTAAAGAGAACTAGATTCACGCTGCGAGTATCGTTAGCGATAAAAATGAATTGCATAACCTCACATCCCTAGTCATGTGGTACTGACAAATGTCAACGTCATACGGGCAACTGTCACCCGCACCATGCTACAGCGCAAATAGTAAGTATAAATACCGAGTTTTGAGGTAATCGGACTGTGCGTTAAAATTCTTCCATACAAATTTTGACGCCCCCAATCCCCCTCTAGGGGGTAGTTTAGAAAAACAAAAAATGCCAAACTTCATAATTTATTTAAGTATTCGTGGCAAGTTTCATGTTTATTAACCAAATGAGTTAGATTTTTCATATACACTGTACTCCCGCTTTTCACCCCCATAGGGGTGGAATTTCAAAAAATTGTTTGAGATGTGTTCATTACTTGACTCAAAGATTATTTATACGAATTGTTGAATTAATCAAGCCACGCATTAAAATCCTCACCTGTATAATTAACTACCCCTTTTCACCCCGTCAAGGGTAGATTTTCGGAAAACCCTGATAGACGTTATTCTTTAGTTTTGGTCTTAAGTATAAATACCGAGTTTCGAGATAATCGGACCATGCGTTAAAATTCTTCCATACAAATTTTGACACACCCCGCCTCAATCCTCCTTTAGGGGGTAGTTTGTGAAAACAAAAAGTGCCAACCTTCATAATTTACTTAGATAAATATTCGTGCCAAGTTTCAAGTTTATTAACCAAATGATTAAGATTTTTCATATAAACTGTTATCCCGCTTTTCACCCCTACATGGGTAGAATTATGAAAAATCGTTTAAGATGTGTTCATAACTTGACTCAAAGATTACACATGCCAATTTTCGAACTAATCAAGCCACGCAGTGAAATCCTCCCCTGTAAAATTAATTACCCCTTTTCACACAGTTAGGGGTAGATTTTCGAAAAACCCTGATACACGTTATTCTTTATTTTTAGTCCTTAGTATAAATACTGAGTTTTGAGTTAATAGGACAGCGCGTTAAAATTCTTCCATACAAATTTTGACATCCCCCAATACCTCTTTAGGGGGTAGATTAGAAAAACGAAAAATGCCAAACTTCATAATTTACTTAGGTAAGTATTCGTGCCAAGTTTCAAGGTTATTAACTCAAGGAATAAGATTTTTCATACAAACAAAATCCCCCCTTTTCACCCTCTTAAAGGCTGATTTTCCCAAAACCCCTTCTTACTGGATACTTACTCTTTACAAAGAACACACCCTCCAAAATTCATGTCCCTAGGACCAGCGGTTTAGGCTGTGCGTTGATATCTCAGTTAGGTCGTTCATCCCCCTTTAGGGGTAAAATTATCAAAAACGCTGAGACACGTATAAATTAATTTTCAATCGTTAGCCTAAATACAAAATTTGAAGATCCTAACTTTTAAACTGGCGGACTTTCATACAAAACTTCATCCCCCTTTTTAACCCTTTGAGGGTGGAATCATCAAAAACGCTGAGACACGTATAAATTAATTTTCAATCGTCAGCCTAAACACAAAATTTGAAGATCCTAACTTTAAAACTGACGGACTTTCATACAAACTTTCATCCCCTATTTAACTCCCTTAGGGGTTGAATTAAAAAAATTCTTCCTTATTCCTTGTCTACATTATAAAGGGAACCATTGTGTAAAATTTCAGCTTTCTAGGTTCATGGGTTTGGGCTGGGCGTTGATGAGTCAGTCAGTCAGTCAGTCAGTCAGGCCTTTTGTTTTTATTTATATAGATTATCAATTTTAATTATGTTCATAAAAATATATAATAAATTGCCAAATGCCATTAGAGAAGTAAAGAAAACAAATATATTTAAATTTGTGGAATCCAAGGCATATACTCAGTAAAGGAATTTTTAGATGACAAATCGATTGCAAAATAAAATTATTCTCTCTCATCTAAACCACACATTTGGAAATTTTGCTAATATATAATATGGAATATAGAAAATCAACAAATATAGATAATTGAAAATATGAATAGGTACATACCTAAATAATAAATAAAATAATCTAAATAATAACGAAAATATTTCTAAGAATTATTAATTAATTAAGAATTTCAAAATACCTACATTATTCTTACGCAATACTTCCATAACATAACTAATATACTATGCCAAATACACAAACCTAATAATATATATACATAATTATACACCCAATTAAGCACATCTAGTAATTTATAATAATATTGAATTTGTACTTAGCCGTCTTCCTCTCTCAAAATGTTGCTGTGCCCGACAGGGTCCATATTGATCTTTTACTTGTAATACCATCTATGTAATACATATGGAATGCAATAAAGAATTGAGTATTGAGTAATTATTACTAGAAAAGCCATAGCGACCAACAAAAAATAAACCTTGAGCAGCCCTGTTCTAAAGTTTCTTTACAAAGTAATAATGACAAGATTGGTAAAACATTCCAACAAGTTGCCTCAAAATATTTTCTTTGATGAGATACGTAAATAACAATGATTTCCACTTCTCGGGGGTGGGGGAGGGTAGTCTAGGGGGGAGGGAACGGGGGTGCACTCAAATAATTAACTAGAAATAAATACCCGTCGTTTGAATTAGTCGCACCCGGGGGAATGCGGGGGAACTTGGAGGAGAGCGGGGGAACGGGGGCGACTTATAAAGATTAAAAAATATAAGTCGCTGTTGGTGGCAAGCTGTTAAGTGTTAGTGATTTGTGTAATGAGCTACAAACTGTGTGACTGTGTTTTCATTTTGATGTGATTTTCTTAATTTATTCATCTCCCGCCCGTATAGAACGAACATGACTATGAAGCTCGACGTTCGATGTTTATCACAGTAAGAAACTGTCGGGAAAATGTGTTTGACTACGAAAATTAAATACACTGGCTTCGCCTACAAATCACAGTGGACGAAATATAGTGATCAACCACATAGCTACATGTCACCAACATCGCTATAGGTACAGTAAGCGTTCAAAAGTATCTGAGCACTATACGAGTCGTATTGCTGTGACACGCGGTACAGCGTGTATCTGTATGTGTGTCAGCAACACGATACACACACTACCTAACTACTTCACAAATAGTAGCAAAATACTAAAATATCAATAATTAACACTTTGACGACTACGAAAAAAAAATTATAATGATTCATCACTCAATAATCTAAAAAAAAAAATCGTTAAAATACTCACACTTAGTCCGGTTTCACTCGCTATTTGGGTTTTGTTATATCCAATTTTATGCAGCGCAATAATATTTGCCCTCGCTTCAATATTTATATTTGACTGCATTTTGAAAATAATAACTACAATACCGCTAATACATTTAAACAACTTGTCACTAACCAACATAGTCGTAACACTCGTAACGAACAGCATACTCTGTCTTCGTCACAGAAATCGCAAAAATTTAGTTGGTTTTCTGTGGTCTACCCACAAAATTTATTATTTGTGTGAACAAGACGAACGATCGAGACAAAAAACTAATAAATATTTATCGAACTACCTAATAAAGTGAGTGTGTGTGCGTGTCTTACGTGTCTATAATAATAGAAAAAACTTATAGAATAAGGTCCTAAGTCAAACCGACGCGTCAATCTATTGCTGTGTGAGATTGCTAATCGACTTATGAACGTTACTGTACATAGCTTGCACTTTTATTTTTCCTGGCAATATTCTTATACAGCGTTATATTTATCTACAAATTATATTAGCAGCTAGCAATGGTGGTCCGAGCGCTTGGCAGCGATTGTTCACTGAACAGGCACAGCAGTTGTTTCGCATCTTGTTACCGACTTCCAAAAAAGCAGGTTATCAATTCTTACCGTCTTCAAAAAAAGGAGGTAATCAATTCGACACGTATGTATGCAGGTAATATTATTGGAACTGCAATATATTCACATTATGACAATCTATTAGGGCTTCCAAACAAATATAGAAAAAGACATGGACAAAAAAGTACATTCCAAGTACACATACATAGTAAATAATATTGTGTATTAAAAATAGAAAAATGAATTAATACGTTGTTTTTAACCTCTCTGAACTCGTCAGTGTTTATTTCAAAATATTTAGTAATGCATGATGAATTCAAAGTACCGTTTGTCAACTTCCGCCATAGTGGACCATAGAGAAAGATAAATATATTAATGGGCGTTCCATACCATGTATACTACTTGTAGACATGTGACGTGGACGACAAAATGCTCATATTAGGAACATTTTATTCTTACGAAACTATCTTCATTGGTATTTGTTGCATTTAATAAAATTATCTTTTCATAATATTGAAGCGTAAGATAGTTTTTTTTTATATTTCACACACAAAAAAATCATAAAACGGAACGCGTTTACTTATTTGACAATGACAATGTGCGTTGTCTATGTCGAATGTCAATGTAATGAAAATAATCACAAAGTACTTTTTGATTGGAATTAATGTTATTGCATATTCTTCATTGCGTACCTACTGTGTTTATGTTTTTGCGAATATTCCTATTTGTCCCCTGCTTATTCCTACGGACTGATACCTTCTACCACTCAATTACCTTGCTATTAACACTGGACTCTGATTTGCATTGCGTTTCGGATTTTTTTTTTGGATCAATATGAGGTGCATCAACTGCGGAGTAGCCATGCAAAGGTTGCAGAGGCATCTCATATCCTCGCTTTCTGCACACCATCAAACAAGAGTTTCGCGTTGGATAACCAATGCTCAAACCGAGGAAGCTGTCTGTTGGAAGCTATTTTAGGGTACTATTGTAGTTGCCTTGTAGGAAACAGGACCGTTAGTTGTTGTTGTCACGTTCTGACAATTATCTGGTACCTTGGTTGGGCAAGACACCAAAAGAATATCCAAGTTCCAGCTGGATTTTTAGACAACATATTATTAACAATTCAAGAATATCTTTATTCTTTTAGAAACTAACTATATACACTAGATACTAAAATAAATGACTAACTAACTTACAATACAAATATATAAAAATAAAAAACTTAGGCGTCGAAGTATTCATCCGCATCGCTGTCATCCGGAAACGTGCCCAGAAGACTGGCAGCATTGCCACGTTGAATGGCAATGCTAATTCTTTGGCCAAAGAACGACCCAGCCCTCTGGTCACGTGAAGTATCGACCAGCCGGCGAGAAATTTCCTTAAAAAGGAGACGCGCGCTCGGGCCCCATGACCCGAGCGTTTCGACTCCAAACGGCTCAAAGCTGTAGTTGCCCACAAGGTTACAGTATTTGCGCCGTTTGAGGGTCTCAGCAGCTGCAGCAGCGGCGCCAGCACAGCCCGCAGTGCTAGGAACATGAGATGGCGCAAGGGTATCGACACATGTTGCGTCCCACACCAGAGGCCTACCCACCTTCCAAGGCAACAACGTCATGCCGTCTGGTCTCTTCCCATCATCACGTACCAAGCCGTTTGGTTCTAGCACCGCTGGTACGCCGGCGGTGACAAGGGCTCGACGAATAATATCGTTGATGCTGGCGTGCCGTGCTATGCGACCTGCGCTTCTGCAGCAGGACAGGCCATGGTGTCCGAGACTGTCGACAGCTTCACCGCAGTGACATCGATGCGGAGCAACACAAGGTGCGCCCAAGCGGAGACACGTAGCGAGCCGAAACGATGAGTCATCCATCATTGTGCCTATGGTGGATGACGGGAGCGCCTGAAGCCACAAACCTGACTCCCATTCTCCCACAGCCAGCAGACGGGCACGCTCAACAGTATTACGTGACGTGTTTACAAGGGTATTCCGTATAATACTGCAGGGCGGCACGTCCCACTGTCTCTGGGAAGACGGGTTATCAGGCAAAACCGTATTGGGACAAGCCATTTTCCAAGCATTCAACGCATCGGTCAAAAACGGCACTTCAAAATCGACCAGTGAGGAAGATAAAATGTTCCTGGTTAATTTATCGGTACTGTGGACCGAGGAGAGGAAGGCTGGTAAACTAATACTTGAAATTTTGCGGACGCCGAGACCGCCCAAGCGAATGGGTAGTGTGGCTTGCTGCCACGCACGGTCGTCCAGGGCCACATTTAGGATGGAAGTTAATGTGTTTCTAATAATTTGGTCTACTTTTTCTAAAAGTTGTGGATGCTTCCATAGATGAGAGGAGCGAAGGCTATAAGTAAATTTTGGTCCAAAACAACAGTACCGAATGAGTGTGAAGGCCGAATGAATATTAATTTTGAAAAGTCTTTCCGAGACGTCATTAAAATTTTGTATCTTCTCCTCAATGAACGTTGGAAAGGATTCGTCAAAAATTGGGGACCCTAGAAGGTGAAGAGAGTTTCTTTCCGTAATTTTGATATTTGGAGCTATTGTACTAAATTTTGCAATGGTTGTCTGTCTGTCAGTCGTTTGGGGAAGATAAATTTCGCATTTTGAAAGGTTAAGGTCTAGGCCAATGGAACTGAATTTTTCTTTTAAAAACTGTAAATCTTTTAAGACTGTGTCTACATCACCTCCTAGGGTTCCGTCATCCAAATACCATACGTTGAATTTAGAATTCAGTTGTCGAATAATTGGATTTATTGCCAAACTAAAAATGACTGGCCCAAGAGGGTCACCCTGTTGACAACCAACTGCTGATTTCAAAAGGTTGTCTTTATAAAGTAATTTAGAGGGGTGCCTGTAACATTGATAGAGAAAACTGTAAATTTTGGGTATTTCTTTTTGAACTTCTGTCAACAAGGTGTCCCTGTTTACGGAATTGAAAGCATTCTTAATGTCAACCTTAAGAATGACCTCTCCTTTATCGCTATTGAGATAGGTGGATAATGCATGTACCGCAGCCTCACAGCCCCCTTTAGACCCAAAGCCTAGCTGTCGGGGCTGGAATTTGCTAGCTAGTGATTCGCTGTAAAAAGCACAACAAATTTTGGCTGCGATACGACGGTAAGTGGACCCTACGGCAATGGGACGAATGCCGCCATCCTTCTTGCGCAGGGCACATAAATTTGCCCCATACAAAATATCAATGACGGCTTCGTTCACATTGCCGGAGAGCATGAGATTGATGAGGGCCGTCAGCTCCTTCAAAAGGGACTCACCAGCCTCCCCGGCGCCTGAACACATTAAGTCCTTCAGGTGTTGAGGTGTCAGGCCGTCGAGGCCGCCGGCGGAGCCACTTCGAAAAGAGCAAACGGCCGCACATACTTGTTGAGCTGTAATTTCCATTGTGTTCACTTCCGGATCGGGTGGGTCAGGGAAGGAGAGGTCATCTGCCGGGGTGGGGTGTTTGCTCTCCAGAGCTGTAAGAGTCTCTGGAGAGTACGGCGCAACCACATCGCTGCTAAAGATGATTCTAGCTGCGCCTCTGATATCACCCTCGCCTAGTTTAGATTCCACATTGTGCAATAAACCTCTTTGGGGGAGGTGCGCTGTTAATTTAGGGTCAAAACTTTGGGCCGAAATGTTACAATTATCCTTGATTTGTGCTGTTAAAGTTTTTTTGTTTGCCAAATTTTTTTGCACATGTAGAATTCTAAACGGGAAGGTGAGTAATTGCTCCCAAGCACTTTGAGAGTTTTCTCGGGCGGCGAGGCGGATGCAACGCGCTAAACTCGAAGCCACGGATGGTCTCGCGCCACGAGGAACTCTCTTTAAAACTGGGGTCGACGTTTTTAATTTTGCAAGGGTTTTCCAAAAGGGTTGAGCGGGTGAATTAGGTGTTAGGGAAGTGGGTATTGTCGGGCATGATGAAGGCACATTGTGGGGTTTGTGTTTCTTCCCCAAATGTACCTTCAAGCCTCGTTCACCCTTAAAAAAACGTGCTTGGGGACAATGAGGGCATCTCACTAGGCCATCCAGCGATGTGGTAGGTTGACTGGCGCTTCGCACGGCGTCACTACTGTCGTCATTATTAAACATTTAAAAAAAAAAACTTACACTACTTACATGATTTTGCCCACACACACACACAATATAATATAAATTAGAAACTAAAATTTAATAAAAATAACAAAAGTGACATAAAAAAATTGTCAGCTTGACTGAAGCCCGCCGATGACAGGCGGCGCAGTCGCGCCGGCGGCCTGGGACGCCGCGCCGCCAGCGGTTTTATGTTGAGTTAACACCACACACGATACGGATATTCTTCAACGTTCTTGTATATATGCCGCAGATGGGTTTTAAAATCAGCTGTTTTACAAAACCGCTACCGACGTTTAGATTATTATTAGGTAAGTGAAGAGTAACATGAGGTATTCCACTCAGAGCACCGATTTATTTATTTATTTTCTTTTCTTTTTTATGTCTTTACCACTTCTTTTAAAGTACTTGAAAATGTGGGTTTTAATATTTTTATTCTAATAAATTAAATTTTCATAAAAACATGGAATGACATTTCATCATATCAATTTTATTATAAATAAATATATTAAAAATAATATATATATCAAGAATATTAAAACAATCTAACAAAAGGCTAATCTTTCTTGAAAACCATAATTACAATTGTAAAACAATAATATATAAAATATGCTTGTATTTTTTAACATGTCTGGTTATGTTTAAAGCAGCTATTTATGTAATTACTAAAGCCCTATACTTCCACTTAATCCAGGTTACTGTATTTGTGAAATAAAAATTCTCTATTTTATACAAGCTGGTTGATTGACCTCACTCGGTATCTTCATTAACACTATCGCTGCAATTTATGTTATTTAGGTAGACATTTAAGATATAATAATTATAATATAGGTAGCAAAATATTTTTATTATTTTCTCTAATAAATAAATAATTATTTTTACTCTTTTGCTTTATTTTGTGCTTCTCTTTTTTATAGTATATTGAACTACATATTTAAAAAAATATAAGGGTAATCTGTAAAAATGTACTTTAAAGAAAACCATTAATTTCGAATATACTTTGTTAATTGTTATTATGACTGCCTCGTTGGTCTAGTGGTCGCAAACGCTACTGCTGAGCATGAGGTCCTGAGTTCGATTCCCAGGTCGAACAAAGAGATATAAACCCCATATCTCTCTCTTAATTTTTTCATCAGGAATTTCTCAGTAGTAGCCCGGAGTCTCAGCTCGCCCATGGGACTCAAAATAACTGGTGAAATGTAGTTGTACTACACCTCTGACCAACCCTTCGAGGAATATATAGGCGCGATGTTATGTTATGTTTGTTATTATTGTCACATTTTTTGAGACTATCACCCAGTTTCATAAAAATGTTAATCAATATGCAGTTTAAAATCCTTCATTTAGGTGGCCATCACTTTGTTTAAATGCTTAATAATATTAAAACCATATCAGTTATACGTAATAATATAATTCACAACTGTTCGCTATTTTAAAGCGCCTTTAAGTGTTTTAATAGCAAAATTATAATCTATGCACCTTATTGCTAGCGATCTGATTAAAAGGTTTAATGAAACTGTTTTTTGTCTAGTTTGTTGTACTGACAAGTTCTCTGAGTTTTTTATTTGTAGCAATTTAATGAGCAAATATTCACGAATATAAAACACCAAAAATCATAGGTGTACAATAAATTCGATAACTATGCCGACGTCCTTACAAAAACTGGCCATGTCCTTTCATAGATGTATGTATTTTTATCTTTTTGACTAATACGTGTAAGTGTGACCCGGGCTTATTGTTACGAGCTACGGGTGTAGTGCCAAAGGGAAAACATCTCAAAACCTTGGTCAAATTCTAGTGCAATATTTACAACAAAACTATTACCTACTTATTACAAACAATTATTCCAGTTTTTACTTGAAACTAAAAATTATGAAATAAAAAAGTAATTTAAAAAAGGGTATCATTTAAGCTATCACCAATTTAATTAGTTTTGTGTTTCTTAAATAATAGGGTTTGTCCTCCAAATAGTAGATCTGTCACCAAAATGTAGTCACCAAACAATGCAAGTGACCTAACCAAACCGAACCTCGGGGTGCCCTTCGCTCGCTCTTGCATCCTATGTCGACGGAGCCCCGCTTCGCGGGGCCCCTATTTCTGTGTAAAGGGTTTAAAGTAACCTAACCAAACCGAACCTCGGGGTGCCCTTCGCTCGTTCTTGCATCCTATGTCGACGGAGCCCCGCTATCTGAGAACGAAAATATTTCGTGGCGATAGATCTATTTATTAGGTGATACAACTTGATGACAAATATAAATTTTGGTGATAGAAAATATAGTTCCCTTTAAAAAAATTAAATCGACTTCAAAAAGTTAACTCAAAATTATGAAATAACTTTAATTTCGGAAGTCGGTGGCAAGAAAACTAAAACTAGAGATCCCAAGACTTCCGAAATTAAAGTTTTTTTTTTTCTTTACTTATTATTAGGGAGTTTTAAAAATTAAAGTTATTTCATAATTTTGAGTTAATTTCTTTTTGAAGTCGATTCTTTTTTTAATTACTTTTTTATTTTTGTTTTTTGAAGTGAAAACTTCTTTAGCGGCGTTGCACACTTTTTGTAATGGGGAAAAAATGTTAAACTCGCGTCAGGACATCGCGTCAGGACACGTGACCGTCAGGAGAGATTCCCCCCCCCCCACCCCTCTTTCTACGGCCGCGGCGGCGCCAACCGAAGTGAACCAAGTGAGACACGATAATGGATGGATGGATGGATAGACGGACGGACGGACGGTGACGGTGACTGTGACGGTGACGGTGACGGTGACGATGACGGTGACGGTGACGGTGACGGTGTCGGTGTCGGTGACGATGACGGTGACGGTGACGGTGACGGTGACGGTGACGGTGACGGTGACGGTGACGGTGACGGTGACGGTGACGGTGACGGTGACGGTGACGGTGACGGCGACGGTGACGGTGACGGTGACGGAGACGGTGACGGTGACGGTGACGGTGACGGTGACGGTGACGGTGACGGTGACGGTGACGGCGACGGTGACGGTGACGGTGACGGAGACGGTGACGGTGACGGTGACGGTGACGGTGACGGTGACGGTGACGGTGACGGTGACGGTGACGGGGACGGGGACGGTGACGGTGACGGTGACGGTGACGGTAACGGTGACGGTGATGGTGGACGTGGATGTGGATGGATGGATGGACAGCTGTTGGCTCGACCGTCTATGTAGCCACACTGCTGTGTATTCGTAAAATTCGTGTATATAAAGTGTTTCAAATATGGAAATTGAACAAAGTGCATCGATTAATGAAAAAAGTGACGCAGAAATAGTGAAAAAAAATTAGTTATATTAATTCAATTCATAATTGATTTATTTCAACGTTAATATTCAAGTTTTCACTTCTGCCGGCACTTCCGGAGTGCAACCCGTCTTTTTTTTTTGTTCAACATTTTCATAATTAATTAACGTTATTGTTTATTCCACACTTTTACTGGCAGCATCAGACGAATTGTTGTTGCTGGCTTACACAATGTTTTGTTTCCTTGTCACTTGTTTCTTGTAAAATTTGTAACTCGATAACACTCTCATCATAAGTTTATTTCAATTTCTCCATTTCATCTATGCCGTTAATTGACTACCACATTCCTCTTTTATTGTATACTATCTGCTGCCCGCGACTTCGTCCGCGTGAAATCCTATCCTAACTATACAGGGTGTAAGGAGAACGCTTCCGAAGCCTGGACGTACATTATATACAACCTATATGCAAACGAATACCAATAACCTTTCGCTTTAAATTGATTATTTTCAAGACTTCATATTTTGTAAACGCGCAATGGAAACCGTACAAAACGTGAGGTCACTGACACGCAAAGCGACGACGCGCCACCACGTGACCAAGCGCCCGCACGTCGCGGGCGCCGAGCGCTCCGTACGGCCGAGTCACGGGATTTATACGGAATTTACAAATATCACTTTCAAAATGCCCACCCCTACGACACTTCACAAAATTATGAATTTTAATCGCATTCGTAGCCCACTGTTAAACATTAAAACTGACAGAGGCATTTTACGTACCTGTCTAAATCCTTTGCGACCTTATGAGGTTTGGCTCGAACTGCGCTCCATTAATTTCAATACACAGCTGGGCCCGTCGCTGTGTGGACCGGTGAACACGAGGCATTAGTGTAGGGTCCTCAACACATTCTTCGCGTAGTTTATTAAAAACGCTCACTATTCTGCCCCGCATTTCGTCAGCACTGTCACATTCCCGATCAAACACTCTTTCTTTCACATACCCCCACAAAAAGAAGTCCAGAGGTGTTAAGTCGGGTGAACGAGCCGGCCAGGCGTGCGGCCCCAGCCTTCCGATCCAGCGGTTATCAAAAAGCTCAGTGAGACGCTCGCGGACAGGGCGCGTAACATGCGATGGAGCGCCATATCGCGCTGGAACCATGCTCGACGAAATTCAGCCAGCGATACATTATCTAGCATATCTTCTAAATGTCCATTTATAAAATTAAAAACAATAAAACAGCACTAATAACGTAACAAAAATAATAACTAAAAAACAAAAATAAAACAGCACTAAAAACGTAACTAAAACAAAACAGTATTAAATACGATTCAATAGCGATGGATCGATTAAAAGTAGCGCACGTTCGCTCACGAGCCGAGTCGGAAAGGAACTAACCTACAGTCTAGATTACTAAAGAAGTACTAAGAAGATCAAACATGCCGCCTGCGTGTGTTGCCGGCCGACAAACGATACCGCCGCGCGTACGCACCGTTTCGCCCCGCGCACCCCGCGCCGCCGCCGGTGCCGGGATCGAGACCGCCAACGCTCGGTCATCCACCGGCAGTCGATAGCCTCCTCCGACGGCGAATGCACGCGCAAATTTTCTAAATTAATAATTACGTTTCGCAATCTAGTGTACCTAAATCTCAGTTTTCTCTTCTAATTCTTGATACTGTATCTTCCTAGTGCTTGTTTCTACTCATTCTGTAAACTGTAATTTCAATTTTGTTGCTGTGCAAAATTTTAATGGACGAATTAACAAAGTTGCTTGTAAAGTCAATGTCTTTGTACATAATCAACTTTTTATACTTTTCTTTCTCAATCACAGTAGGTATCTAATTACCTTCGATATGGGGTCTCAAGGTTAAGCAAAGTAAACTGGATTTTTCTGATTTGTAAGCAAAATTTGCGAACATTCCGATCAAAATAAAATTGTAACCCTGTTCAAGGGGAAAATCATTACGATCCTTGCATGAATGGAATCCGAAAGCACATATCCCACAACTAGGTAGAAGCACAGACTACATAAAGTACTACGTACTTACAGAAAGGCCACTCCCTTCCCCGCACTAACATCAGTTACCGCACCTCACCCCGCACTTCGGCGTATTCGTCGCAGTTCTTTAACAAGAGCGCTCGCAAACACAAGTACCTCACGCACACATTCATACGTATACAAACGTCATTTTTTAATGTAGTAGTAGGTAATTATTTTGCGAGCGTTGTATGGAGTGTCCGGGGTGTGGTAGAAGTGAACTGAAAAGACATTTGCTTCAAGCGATCGAGTAAAAGTTAGGAGTTCATGAGGATAGAAACACAGCACCGCCCGCGCTGCACAACTTAGCCGTCAGCCGTCGTGTAGCGCGTCACGTGGACTTGGGGTCGTCGGCCGCGCTGCCGTCGGCGAGCGCGCGCGCACTTTGAACCCGAGGTCATGCGCGAGCGTCAGCTGATATTTATTTACGAATACATTGCTTGTTAGAGTTGTAAAGAAAAAAAATGTGTTTAATCGCAAATAATGGTTGTATTTAACTGTTTTCACAGCATTGTGTACGAAAAATGCTAAAAAAAATTGGTAAAATTGTTCATTTTTTTTCCTGATTTTTTGATGGTATTGTATCGAGAATCACTAGCCCTATCACCTGTCTTCGTTTTCGGAAGCGTTTCCCTGGCACCCTGTATATTAATATTATAAATGCAAAAGTAAGTTTGTTTGTTTGTTACCTTTTCACGCCTAAACTTCTGAACCGACCATCCTGAAATTTTGCGTATACGTTGTCAGGTGTACAAAAACGGACATAGGGTACCTTTCATTCCGAAAAAAAGTGCTGTTCCCGAGGAAAAGAACAATAAACGTGGCGCCGTCTATTATCATAATAACGTTATTGTTGTTTTCCTCGGAAACAGAATTTTTTTTTAAGTGAAAACTTCTTTAGCGGTGTTGTACACTTTTTTTTTAATTTCTGGATAAAAGATACCCTATGTCCGTTTCTGTACATCTGACAACCGAACGTATATACAAAATTTCAGGACGGACGGTTCAGTGGTTTAGGCGTGAAATAAAAACTCAAGTTAATGGAAACAAAGTTTAATCTGTCCAGTTCCGCTAATGAGACAATTGATTTTCTATTGTTTCGTCGCCGGCGCCGCGGTTAATTCATCTTCTCCTCAAACATTTAATTTAAAAATTACAATTAGTATATGTGTAGTTATTAAAAGGGAAATTTGCACTTTTACTTGGAACATTTATTCTAGTATTTGTTTGGTTTATTTGTATCATCAGAATCAGACAATACAAGTAGCGCGGGCTCAATTTCAAATCATTTCCATGAGAAGTAGATGGACGTGGTGATGGTGAGCGGTGCAAATGAATTGATTCTTTATTCAGCTGATTTTTATTTTCAGCTTTTTGATCTAATGCATACATTTTATACTAGCTTCTGCCCGCGACTTCGTCCGCGTGAAATTCGTACTTTCCTCTAAAAGTTTCGAAAATGTATGTTGGTATGATCTTTATAATTAATTTAGGTAAATAAGTATTCGGGCCAATTTTTAAGTTTATAGTACAAAGGAATCAGATTTTTCAAATAAACTCTATCCCAGCTTTTCACCCCGACAGGGGTGGAATTTTGAAAAATCGTTTAAGATGTGTTCATAACTTGACTCAAAGTTTATTTATACCAATTTTCGAGCTAATACGCACGCAGTAAAATCCTCCCCTTTAAAATTAACTACCTCTTTACACACAGTTAGGGGTAGATTGTCGAAAAACCCTGATAATTATTTTTAGTATTTAGTATAAATACTGAGTTTCAAATTAATCGGACAGGGCGTTAAAATTCTTCCATACTAATTTTGACAGCCCCCAATACCTCTAGGGGGTATTTTAGAAAGAGGAAAAATTCTAAACTTCATAATTTACTTAGATAAGTATTCGTGCCACGTTTCAAGGTTATTATCTCAAGAAATAAGATTTTTCATACAAACAAAATCCCCGTTTTCACCCCCTTAAAGGTGGAATTTCGAAAAACCCCTTCTTAGGTTGTTCGTAGGGATCGACCTACTCTTCACAATGAACACACCCTTCAAAATTCATGTCCCTAGGACCAGCGGTTTAGACTATGCGTTGATATTTCAGTCAGGTCGTTCATCCCACTTTGGGGGAGAAATTATCAAAAACGCTGAGACACGTATAAATTAATTTTCAATCGTTAGCCTAAATACAAAGTTTGAAGATCCTAACTTTTAAACTGACGGACTTTCATACACAACTTCATCCCCCTTTTTAACCCTTTGAGGTGGAATTATCAAAAACGCTGAGACACGTGTAAAATAATTTTTAGTCGTCAGCCTAAACACAAAATTTGAAGATCCTAACTTTAAAACTGACGGACGTTCATACAAACTTTTATTATACTCCCTTACGGGTTGAATTTCAAAAAATTCTTCCTTATTCCATGTTTACATTATAAAGGGAACCACTGTGTAAAATTTCAGCTTTCTAGGTCCAAGGGTTTGGGCTGGGCGTTGATGAGTCAGTCAGTCAGTCAGGCCTTTTGTTTTTATTTATATAGATAGATACTTTTCCGGGATAAAAAGTACCCAGTGTGGTGCCCAGGATATTAAAGAATAATTATACCAAGTTTCATCGTAATCGAACCGCTAGTTTTTGCGTGATGCCTGAACAAACAGACAGACAGACAAAAATGTTAAACTCGCGTCAGGACGTCGCGTCAGAACACGTGACCGTCAGGATAGATTCCCCCCCCCCCCCCCCTCTCTTTCTACGGTGGCGCCAACCGAAGTGAACCAAGTGAGACACGATAATGGATAGATGGATGGTGATGGTGATGGCGATGGTAATGGTGATGGTGATAGTGATGGTGATGCTGCTGCAGCTGATGGCTCGACCGTCTGTGTAGTAGCCATCATATGTCGGAATCATATGCCATTATATGTCGGATCAGGACTAGGTTATTGGCGTCTCGTTATTGTCAGGATATTTTAATTAACTACTGTGGGCATACACTGCTGTTTATTCGTAAAATTCGTGTATATAAAGTGTTTAAAATATGGTAATTGAACAAAGTGCATCGATTAATGAAAAAAGTGACGCAGAAATAGTGAAAAAATAGTACATTATGATACATGTGTGCTATGTTGATCATACGACGAGAGTTTAATGATCAATGCACACGCGTATCATACGACGTTTTTCAACACACTTGTGAGGAAAAAAACAGGCTTGTATTGTTAAATATTAACTTGTATGGATAATGGCGGGCTGGGTTTGTTTTTCCGCGCGCCGCGCTAGCGTGGTGCGCGCGCAGGTTTACCCATAGAGTAAGTAATGGCGCGCGTTTATTTATTTAAAGGCACAGACAAAACGTATGTCAAATTGTAGTTTAGTTAGTATGGAATTAGAAAGTACTATTGGCATACAGAAATATACATTAATTCAGTGAGAATCCGCAATAATTGAACGCCAGTGGTCTTTTCCGTTTGGTTCCGCGAGGGACCACGGACCATATTATTATAAGGTGCATCCAGACAGAGCGAGGCATGCGCCGCAAATGATTTTTTTTATATGTACGGTTGCCTCAGGCTGAGGCATCTAACATACAAAAAAAAAGTACGCTCTGTCTGGACGTACCCTAAGGTGAATGCGCAGTGGTAGACCGCGAAATTTAAATTTTCTTTAGTAGTTATTTTGCAATTTGCAGGTCAGTATCAGGTTGTATCTTGATCAAAATGTATATATATATATACATAATAGATATGTATTTACAGAATTATAGACATTAGAATCATTAATATAATATACCTATTTAAGTCAAGATTTGTTCCCTAAGAACTTATCCATAAGAGATTTGTTCTTATGGAACAAATCTAACTAAGAAAGATGTATTAATGATTCTAATGATTATAATTCTGTAAATACATACCTAATATAGTCGCGAATCATATTTTGATCAAGATACAACCTGACACTGACCTGAAAATTGCAAAAAACGTTAGAAAAATTGAATTTCGCGGGCTACAACTGCGCATTCATCTTAAGGTAAATACATTTTAGTTCATTTTGGCACCAAAGACAATTCAGACTATTAAAAAAAAAAAGACGGGTTGCACTCCGGGAGTGCCGGCAGAAGTGAAAACTTGAATATTAACGTTGAAATAAATCAATTATTAATTTAATTAATATTACTCATTTTTTTTCAATATTTCTGCGTCACTTTTTTCATTAATAGATGCACTTTGTTCAATTTCCATATTTTAAACACTTTCGGTCTTATTCATAAAAAAAGCCTATTGAAGGTTTAAACCATTCATTAGGTAAAATGCTCAATAGACCTTTAAAACATTCGATAAAATTTTGTATTCATAAACGCTTCATAAACGTTCTATAACTAGAATGTCCTACAACTTCTAAATGTTGCCATTATAATGAAGTCATCCAACAAATTGGCCAACACATTAAATCGGCATACGAGAATATCTGTCTATGAACCGAATATTTGTGTCCATAGACATTATTACGTATGAAAAACTAATTTATTGTCTACAGTTTCAACAGTTTTGACGCGACAACGTCATGGTCGTCATGGAAACCAAAAAGTACTCTGTGAAACTGACTTTTCAAACATTTGTACGTCAAATGTCATTTTCTTCGGCCATCTTTGTCGTGTCTCACTTGGTTCAATTCGGTTGGCGCCGCCGTAGAAAGAGATGGGGGGGGCGGGGGAAATCTCTCCTGACGGTCACGTGTCCTGACGCGAGTTTAACATTTTTTACCCATTACAAAAAGTGTTCAACGCCGCTAAAGAAGTTTTCACTTCAAAAAGTGAAATATGGCTCGCGGATTCCTTTTGGCATGAAGTGTCTTTGAAGAGATTAAAAAAAAACGCACTTCTCCGACCTCCGACTAGTAAATTAAATAGTTATCTGTGGAAATAAAGCACAAGTACCGTAACGTAAAGAAAAAGCACGCGTTTGTAATACACTGCATTATGGTCCTAAAATCGGTGCATTAAGAACCATTTTACGAGCAAGTGTGTTGAAAAATTAGTTATATCAATTCAATTAATAATTAATTAATTTCAACGTTAATATTCAAGTTTTCACTTCTGCCGGCACTCCCGGAGTGCAACCTGTCTTTTTTTTTTTTAATCACATTTTTGGGTTCGGCGTCGGTCTAGTAACACCCCCTGCCATTTATTTTCAATGTACAGAATTTTCACTTCTACAGATTTATTATAAGTATAGATTAAACTTAATGGGAGGCATTAAACCTCTGTGGTAAATTTATATCTAAATACAAAAAAAAGATGGGTTGCACTCCGGGAGTGCCGGCAGAAGTGAAAACTTGAATATTAACGTTGAAATAAGTAAATCAATTATTAATTGAATTAATATAACTATTTTTTTTTTACTATTTCTGCGTCAGTTTTTTCATTAATCGATGCACTTTGTTCAATTTCCATATTTTAAACACTTTATACAACATTATTTTTAGTATATGCGAAACCCGAAACACGTGTCTAGTATTTTTATGTAAAGAATCTATGTACAAAATTTCAAAACTGTATCATGAATAATCACAAAGTTATAAGCTTGTTATGTTACCTGTTTGTCCTTACAAAAACATGGTCATCTCATCCACGCCGCCGCCGCGTGCGTTCGGGCGATTGTATTGTAATTAACTGGTGATAACATTTTCCATCACACTTGCAGGCTTTGGACTGTCGTAATGGTCAAGTGTAGGTAGTTATTATAATGTACTTTATTCGTAAATAAATGCAGCCGTAAGCTACGAATAAGTAATTACTTATTCGTAAGCCGTAAGTGATACAATGTAGTCAATGCGATTTGTTGCACCTTATGTTAACCACTTAAAGTTCAAAGTGGATGAAAAGTGTTAAACATCGTATTACTTAACCACAGCAGGCTGTAGGTACAAATAATAACTTTCTACAATTAACTATCTTGGCGTGTTTAAAAATGTTACACGACACTTTTTACATACGATAGGTACACGATCAACCGAAACACAACTTGTAAGGCCCGCGGCGGCCGCGCGCTCGCGATTATGCAGTTGGACGGGAACGCGAACACGTGCGCGCCTACCTGTGGTACCCGGGCGACTGAAGGGGTTGCTGCACCCCCGCCCCGGTCGCCCCGCTCGCTGTGCGCCCGCGCCGCTATTGTTGTACCTACTTAGTGTCGCTCCTCGAACACAGAGTACACTATAATATACCTCCTCGAACGCGTCGCTCTCGTGGTGTCCAAGCTTTAACCTTTTTTAAATATTTTTGGGCCAAAATATAACATGGGGTAAAAATTATTGGAATCGATTCAGTTACTTATTCTGAACAAACTATATTCAGGTTTCGCATATACTAAAAATAATGTTGTATACACGAATTTTACGAATACACAGCAGTGTGGCTACTACACAGACGGTCGAGCCATCAGCTGTCCATCCATTCATCCATCCACATCCACGTCCACGTCCACGTCCACCATCACCGTCACCGTCACCGTCACCCTCACCGTCACCGTCACTGTCACCGTCACCATCACCGTCACCGTCACCGTCACCGTCACCGTCACCGTCACCGTCACCGTCTCCGTCACCGTCAATGTCACCGTCACCGTCACCGTCACCGTCACCGTCACCGTCACCGACACCGTCACCGTCACCGTCACCGTCACCGTCACCGTCATCGTCCGCCCGTCCGTCCGTCCGTCCGTCCGTCCGTCCGCCCATCCATCCATTATCGTGTCTCACTTGGTTCACTTCGGTTGGCGCCGCCGTAGAAAGAGAGGGGGGGGGGGGGGGGGGATCTCTCCTGACAGTCACGTGTCCTGACGCGAGTTTAACATTTTTTACCCATTACAAAAAGTGTGCAACGCCGCTAAAGAAGTTTTCACTTCAATAACAAACAGTGCATTAATGAAAAACAGTGCAACAATGAGATTTCATAAGTATACCATTTCTGCACTTTTTTGGTTCTATGCAAAAAATACGTCCTTTGTGATCGGTTTTGTTGTGATTAATGATAACATTACTACGTAGTTGAAAGAAAAGTATCTTACTGACTAAGTGATTACCTACAAATCTATATAAATAAAAACAAAAGGCCTGACTGACTGACTCATCAACGCCCAGCCCAAACCCATGAACCTAGAAAGCTGAAATTTTAGACATTGGTTCCCTTTATAATGTAGACAAGGAATAAGGAAGGATTTTTCGAAATTCAACCCCTAAGGGAGTTAAATAGGGGATGAAAGTTTGTATGAAAGTCCGTCAGTTTTAAAGTTAGGATCTTCAAATTTTGTGTTTAGGCTGACGATTGAAAATTAATTTATACGTGTCTCAGCGTTTTTGATGATTTCACCCCGAAAGGGTTAAAAAGGGGGATGAAGTTTTTTATGAAAGTCCGCCAGTTTAAAAGTTAGGATCTTCAAATTTTGTATTTAGGCTAAAGATTGAAAATAATTTATACGTGTCTCAGCGTTTTTGATAATTTTACCCCTAAAGGGGGATGAACGACCTAACTGAGATATCAACGCACAGCCTAAACCGCTGGTCCTAGGGACATGAATTTTGGAGGGTGTGTTCTTTGTAAAGAGTAAGTATCCAGTAAGAAGGGGTTTTTGGAAAATCAGCCTTTAAGAGGGTGAAAAGGGGGGATTTTGTTTGTATGAAAAATCTTATTCCTTGAGTTAATAACCTTGAAACTTGGCACGAATACTTACCTAAGTAAATTATGAAGTTTGGCATTTTTCGTTTTTCTAATCTACCCCCTAAAGAGGTATTGGGGAGTGTCAAAATTTTGTATGGAAGAATTTTAACGCGCTGTCCTATTAACTCAAAACTCAGTATTTATACTAAGGACTAAAAATAAAGAATAACGTGTATCAGGGTTTTTCGAAAATCTACCCCTAACTGTGTGAAAAGGGGTAATTAATTTTACAGGGGAGGATTTCACTGCGTGGCTTGATTAGTTCGAAAATTGGCATATATAATCTTTGAGACAAGTTATGAACACATCTTAAACGATTTTTCATAATTCTACCCATGTAGGGGTGAAAAGCGGGATAACAGTTTATATGAAAAATCTTAATCATTTGGTTAATAAACTTGAAACTTGGCACGAATATTTATCTAAGTAACTTATGAAGGTTGGCATTTTTTGTTTTTACAAACAACCCCCTAAAGGAGGATTGAGGCGGGGTGTGTCAAAATTTGTATGGAAGAATTTTAACGCGTGGTCCGATTACCTCCAAACTCGGTATTTATACATAAGACCAAAAATAAAGAATAACGTCTATCAGGGTTTTCCGAAAATCTACCCCTAACGGGGTGAAAATGGGGTAGTTAATTATACAGGTGAGGATTTTAATGCGTGGCTTGATTAATTCCTATAAATAATCTTTGAGTCAAGTAATGAACACATCTCAAACAATTTTTTTAAATTCCACCCCTATGGGGGTGAAAAGCGGGAGTACAGTGTATATGAAAAATCTTACTCATTTGGTTAATAAACATGAAACTTGCCACGAATACTTAAGTAAATTATGAAGTTTGGCATTTTTTGTTTTTCTAAACTACCCCCTAGAAGGGGATTGGGGGCGTCAAAATTTGTATGGAAGAATTTTAACGCACAGTCCAATTACCTCGAAACTCGGTATTTATACTTAAGACCAAAAATAAAGAATAACGTCTATCAGGGTTTTCCGAAAATCTACGCCTAACGGGGTGAAAAGGGGTAGTTAATTATACAGGTGAGGATTTTAATGCGTAGCTTGATTAACTCAGCAATTCGTATAAATAATTTTTGAGTAAAGTAATGAACACATCGCAAACAATTATTTGAAATTCCACCCCTATGGGGGTGAAAAGCGGGAGTACAGTGTATATGAAAAATCTTACTCATTTGGTTAATAAACATGAAACTTGCCACGAATACTTAAGTAAATTATAAAGTTTAGCATTTTTTGTTTTTCTAAACTACCCACTAGTGGAGGATTGGGGGCGTCAAAATTTGTATGGAAGAATTTTAACGCACAGTCCAATTACCTCGAAACTCGGTATTTATACTTAAGACCAAAAATAAAGAATAACGTCTATCAGGGTTTTCCGAAAATCTACCCCTAACGGGGTGAAAAGGGGTAGTTAATTATACAGGTGAGGATTTTAATGCGTGGCTTGATTAACTCAACAATTCGTATAAATAATCTTTGAGTAAAGTAATGAACACATTCCCAAACAATTATTTGAAATTCCACCCCTACGGGGGTGAAAAGCGGGAGTACAGTGTATATGAAAAATCTTACTCATTTGGTTAATAAACATGAAACTTGCCACGAATACTTAAGTAAATTATGAAGTTTGGCATTTTTTGTTTTTCTAAACTGCCACTAGAGGGGGATTGGGGGCGTCAAAATTTGTATGGAAGAATTTTAACGCGCAGTCTGATTAACTCGAAACTCGGTATTTATACTTAAGACCATAAATAAAGAATAACGTGTATCAGGGTTTTTCGAAAATCTACCCTTAACGGGGTGAAAAGAGGTAGTTCATTTTACAGGGTAGGATTTTACTGCGTGGTTTGATTAACTCGAAAATTGCCGATGTAGGTCACACGGCTGCCAAGCTAAAATGGAACTGGGCTGGTCACATCTGTCGCATGCCGAAGGAGCTATGGGCTAAAATAACCACACAATGGGTCCCAAACAGCAGCAAACGGCAACGCGGCAGGCCCAGAATGAGATAGCGGGACGAACTCGACTCTTTAGACAAAGATTGGCGTGTAACAGCACTGGATAAGGATAAGTGGAAGAAGGGAATGGAGGCCTTTGCCCTGCAGTAGGACAGAAATGGCTGAAAATAATAATAAAATCTTTGAGTAAAGTAATGAATTCCACCCCTGTGGGGGTGAAAAGCGGGGATACAGTTTATATGAAAAATCTTATTTATTTGGTTAATAAACATGAAACTTGGCAATATTTGGGTCAGTAAATAATAACGATTGTCAGTCAGTTTTAGTTAAAAAAAAAAACCCCTTACAGAGGATTTTGGGGGTGACAAAGTTGATAGGTTAGAAAAATATGTAACTAACTATCGGATTAACTCGAAACTAGGTACTACCAAAACAAAAAATAAAACAAGTGCTTATCTGTTTTAGGGTTTTTCAAAAATCGACTCCTACCAAGGTGGAAAAGGGCAAGTAAAGTTTAAGGGGTGGATATTACTGCTTGCTTCAATTAACTCGAAAATGGGTATGGGCCTTTGAGTCAAGTTATGATCACGAACGATTTTTCAAAATTCCACCCCCGTGGGGGTGGAAACGGGGCTACAGTTTATTTGAAAAATCTGATTCCTTTGATCTATAAAAATTGGCCCGAATACTTATTTATCTAAATAAATGATAAAGATCATACCTACATACATTTTCGAAATTTTTAGAGGTAAGTACGAATTTCACGCGGACGAAGTCGCGGGCAGAAGCTAGTGAATAAATAAATAAAAAATACTACCTTTTTTCTCGAAGCATCTTGCGTTTTTATCGTAATGAGTCGCAGCGGTCAGCGATATTAATCTCTGCGTGTAAGGCCCGTCTCACATGGACACACTAATACTAACTGAGATCTCTATCTAATGTTAGCAACCAAACTTCGCACACGACGCTATTCAAGTCTCTGTAACCCAAAGCGTTTTGTTTAAGTGGGACAGTATGGGAAAATCCGAATCCATCGAATCCATGGAGAAACTGTCTTAGGAACCTCTTTTTTCAAGTGCAAGTAGTCCAAAGGTAGAGTTCGTTCAAAAATAATATAATGTTATGTGATAATGCTCTACGCAGAATCACCATCTCTATAATTTCAATCTATACTTTAGGAAAATCGTTGTTGAGTTTTTATTGTTTTCTTTCTAGTATCTCTATGTGAGAAAGGCCTTAGTTTGAAACTAGTGTCGACTGCGGTGGCGGGCGCGGTCGGGTGACGGCGGCGGTCGCGGGCGGGTGACGACGGACGCTCAGACTAATTCCGTTGAGTAGCTGTCGTTACCACTACAAAGGGTTGCAGCACTGTGTGTCTATGTACTAGGCTAGTTCACTTTTCTCATTCTACTAAGTGTTTTTCAAATCTGTTTTTTATTTTAAGTATCGTAAGTGACAATTGGTAATATTCGATAAGCATCCTCAAGTTTGGCCGTGCTCTGTGCCGACAAATTTTCGTGGCACAACAATGTTTGGAGAAGAAATATTTCAAAGCTTGGAATAAATAATTAGGATGTAATGTGTATGACACACAATGAAAAGATACATCAAAGTCAATTAGCAAAAAATTGTGTCGAAGTCGTAGTTCGCACTTTCTGTATCTCTGCCTGTTCTCTTGGGTACCTTGCGCGATGTTATGCACTCTCTATTCAGACATACGAGTAATATCTCAGCACTCTGCCTCACTGTCGACTCGCATTCAATGCTTAATGCACGCAAACTCCCAAAGAGCTCGCTCGTCAACGTCGCGCCGCGGCATCGCGCGTCTGTCGCGACTCGCGCGTCTGTCGCGCGTCACGCTAAAACGTTTCCCGTGTCACGATATTGATGCCTCGTCGATCGTAGTTTACTATTCTGTTGAACGCGAGTATTTTTGAGCAGAACACAGGATTCCCATATAATGTAGACAGCTGCTTATCATTGCAAAATTGTACAGAGGAATGGTTTCCAGTGTGGTCCCGGCTTTTAATACGCGAGTTCACCTCACCTGTAACGCTTTTCGTGTTGAAACGCGCCTATATTTAGATGATGTGATGGCATTGATGGCGGGTTGATGCCGCGACCTGTCTAGGAGCAGTCCGGGAAACGTTTTGTTTAGCAAATTGACTAGCAACTTAAATTGGCCGTAATTGTTAATCTTCTGAGTGTTGATTTATCGTATGTTTGCCCTACAAACAAAGCTTCATACTACACTGTAGGTAGGCTCGGTTGATTCAAATTTCTGTTATTATTCAAATAACTCTGTTGAAAAAGCAATACAAAGAAATGAAACAATTAAATTGATACGAAATACATCGACTAATGATGACATGTGAAATGAAAATCGTAGGAATTTCCATATTTCCGCGTACTTGATACTAAATTGAAATCAAATCGGTTATAGGTATAGATTCATAGGTAAGCCTACTGAATGGTCTCGACAGTAAAAATATCTATAGTAATTGCTAGTGGTTGAGTTCTAAGAAATAGCGTTGCGCCAGTGTGTGGTACAAACTGTAACACATTGCGATTATCGTGTGTAAGTGATGTTTTTGTGCAACTTACCATAGTCTGAGGGCGTTACACTCGTGCTAGCTGATTAGCTAATCTCTTTGACACGGCATAAGCTACAGCGTTGTTAAAAAACTTGAAAAGAATAAGTTCTTTCACACTAAGGCCAGCCTGCCACAAATCATTAGAGACGTAAAAAGTCTCCAATGATTTGAGGTGCAAACTGGCGCTAAGCGCTAAACGTGTTTAAAACATAACATATCTGAGTCGGAGCACCTCTGCCTAACCCTTTTTTGAAGTGAAAACTTCTTTAGCGGCGTTGTACACTTTTTTTTGTAATGGGTAAAAAATGTTAAACTCGCGTCAGGACACGTGACCGTCAGGACACGTGACCTGATCGAAAATTCGTAAGACGGATGGAGAGTAGACAGGCGGCGCGGCGTAGGAGAGGAAGTATCCCCCTCTCTTTCTACGGCGCGGCGAAAATGTATGCCTGCTGTTTCGATTAGGCGGCGCAGGGCGCTTGCGCGAATGTTCGTGTGTGTTTATGTTACAGCGTGCCACGTGCATCCATGGATGGTGACAGCTGATGGCTCGACCGTCTGTGTAGTACCTACACTGCTGTGTATTCGGAAAATTCGTGTATATAGTGTTTAAAATATGAAAATTGAACAAAGTGCATCTATTAATTCGGACTCTAATATGCTTCAGGACGAAATCAACAGACTTGCAAACTGGTGCAAAGAAAACAAAATGCTTCTAAATATTAGTAAATGTCATTACATCCAGTTCACTCGTAATAAAAAAACTTTAGAGAATAAATACTACATCGATGGAGTAGAAGTAAAAAAACTGAGCAATGTTCGCGACCTTGGTGTTCAACTTGACCAAGCGCTAAAGTTCGATGTGCACATTTTAAATGTTGTATCAAGATCTTTTAAGGTACTGGGATTTGTTTTGCGAAATAGCAAAGCATTTAAAAAAGCATCTACGAAAATTAAACTGTATAACACTCTAGTCCGTGCGATCTTAGAATATGGTTCAGTGGTATGGAATCCGCATTACGAGGTTTACACCAAGCGATTAGAGAGTGTGCAAAAGAGGTTCCTTTACCATCTATGCTATGGAGATCACTTGGCTAAACAACTAACCAGCTACACTGAAAGGTTGAGACACTATAATATGGAAACACTAGCTAGTCGTAGGGCGAAACTTGGCTTCTTTATCCTTCACTTAAGATAATGAATAGATCGATAGACTGCAGTGAACTTTTGGGCCCATTAGGAATTCAAATTCCAACTCGGATTCCCAGGCCTAAAAATTATAACTTATTCAACATCCCAGGCTCCAAAACAAACCTGGGTCATTACGCCGCTGTACCAAGACTTTGTAGGCAATACAACATGCTGGCTAAAACTACAGAGTTAGATATCAGCCAATCTCTCGTAAAATATAAGAAATGTTTAAAAAAATTATTGTGAATGCTTTTTTTTTTTTCTTTTTTATGTTAATGTTAGTTATTTTATTCTTCTATGTTTCAATTTTTTACAGAATTTATTGTGTTTTTTATGTTCTACTGTCAAAATGTTTTCTTCTATTATGTATTAGGTATTTAATTTGTTAGCTTAGTTGTTCATTTTATTGTGCATGCTGTGGTCTCCTGTAATTGAAAGAGTACACCTACCAAATACTTTGTTGTCAATTAACCACATAATGTTTTGTGTATATCTTTTGTTGGAGATCCTAAAATAAATAAATAAAATAAATAAATTAATGAAAAAAGTGACGCAGAAATAATGAATCCTGCACCCGCGCCGCTCCCCGCCTCGCGCTGCCAGTCTGGCCAAACAATAAAATATGATTAGCGTTAAACGTATTTAATGATTTGTTGAGATGCAAGTAGGGGATAAATAATTAGTTTAATAGACAATACTGTACGTAGTGGAGATCATAACTGTATGTCATCAGTACTTAAGATAATTTAATTTTCTTCCCGGGTTAGGATTTGCAGTTTTTAACCAAAACACGGTTACTAAAACAACATGTGTGTTGTTGCGCCACGTCGTGTCGACCGGCGTGAGCGATCACCATTAAAACGCCATTACTAGTAGATCGCGATACCGAATCGAGTTTACTAAAAATATGTTAGTAGCTTTTCATATTCTAACATTTAATTTTCCTGAAAACTGAGCAGAAATAAATTTATTTATGAAGAGGTATGAAAATATTGAGCTAGAGGTGCAATATGTGGCTGTAATTACAACCAAATGTTTCTTTTATGGAAAATAAGTGGAGTCGACGCAAAGCGGTTTGCGCGGGCAGTCGTTAAAACAGCCCACAGAGCGTAAACGAGCGCCGAGAATCAAGGTTTCATTGACGAACGTCATACGAGATCACGTGTGACGTTTCTAAATCTTTCCGCCATTGTCGGGACTGTCTTGTTGCTCTAGTCATCGAAAGCGTGACTGCTGAGCAGGGGGTCCTGGGTTCCATACCCAAGTGCGGCACAGTGATTTATCAGTAGATTAAACATTAGGCCCGGTTGATGGCCCTATTGTCTTGGCCCAATACCACATGGGATTAATAATTAAGTAACTAACCACTACCTCTGCCTAAAATATTTCTTCTTTTTCTTCAAATTGGGGATATTATTATTCAATATCTTTGGGGATTACAGGCGTTATGTTATAGTTACCAAGTAGGAGGTTGCACTTCTTGATTTCCTGTAATCAAGTAAGTATTACAACGGTATACATGTTACCGGCAATCTGTATAATCCGGTATTCTATACTGTTAGATACTACTACCCGGCCCAGGAGCGCGGAGGACGCGGTCACTGAAAGGAGGCTGCCACAGGCGGCGAGTCAGGCTCTCTGGTTCTTGTTTGGTGGTCTATGCTTTTTGACAGCATTGCTGGTAGAAGCACTATCTGTCAGCCGTTCGGTGTAATCTGGTATCTCATTAATTCTTTAATTTGTTTAGTGATGATTTTGTTCCTCTGATTGTAATTTTACTATGGTTGATAACTCTTTTCATAATTCATGTGATTAGTTATTAGATTATTAAATAATTCTGTTATTTAATTGTGATTTCACTTCTGTCCTAACATCAGAAGTGGGATAACAATCCAACCCCAATTTAGGCCCCTTGACGAGTTTGAATTTCATAACAGAGGAACTTTGTCGTTACCCACGTGTGTTTTTCTGTTTGTTTGTTGTTTTGTGCATATAGAACTTGTTTTGACGGGTGAACATGCCAAACACGCATAGTTCACGTAGCAGATCGCACCTACGGCATTGTAGACGCGATCGGTCGCGTGATAGCTCATGGAATAGGTCACGTAGTCGTCGCGAACGGACTACTTCTAGAGTACCATGAAACGGGACGCCGCCGTTTGCGTCATACATTGGCCATACACCGCGGTCTACCCCTGCAGAATCGCGAACGCTAGACACAATCTTATCCCGTCTGGAAACGATCGAGAACAAATTCATGTTTACCCCTATTCCGCAACCGAACTCTACGGCGCCATCCGTTGCTCAAGCTGTAGTAGATGTGGTCCAGTCCATAAATCCGGGACGTTCCCATTATTTTGTATCAAACATTGACCCGTCTATCCATGATGTGGACTCTTAGTGTGGATCGCGCATAAATATCTAATCGCTGGGGCGACAGAGAATGCCTGTCACGCGTAGCCGGATGTCTGATAGATCGTAGAGTAGCTTTAAACGCGAATTCAAACCACTTTTTCCCCGAAAATTAGATTACGCGACGATACTTTTTTTTGAAATTATGAATCCGACGTTTTACAGATTCACGTCGTACGCTGAGTTCGCGAGACGTACCCTGCTCCGCTTGCGCATTGTCAAAGGCCTTAGTGAGGAATTAATGACGCAAACAGTGGTCTGCGGCATAGACGATGCACAAGTGCGGGCTACGTCTTACGGATAAGTTTGCTAATGTTGTACTAGAGGCTGATTTCGATTAGTAGCAGCCGCGTTTATGGGTACTTAAAAATGCCATATCGTTTGACAAAATTGCCTTTTGTGTATCAACGCATCATCAACTAAACGCTGCGCATGTTCGTTGACGCGGGACAAGTTCTGAAAGAAAGAAAGAAAGAAATCATTTATTTGCTGATAATGTAGGTATACATATAAGTTGGAATATTTGATAAGTGTCCCGATACATTTTACCTTACGGCATGCAAAATATTAGGTTTGAATTGAATAGTACTATAGATACAGCTATCGATACGATTATTATTAGCCATAGTCAAATTTAATATGTAGTTACAGATCAGATTAACAAAAAAAAAAAATAATAATAATAAATTAATGTACATAAATAAATAAACGAAATAATAATCAAAATAATCAATGAATTAAATATAAATCTCTCGCAAATCATGTAATGAAGAATATATGTCGTAATGTGTAATGTTACAAAGCTTAATGTCAAAAAACTTTTTAACAAAAAAAAAACCGACTTCCAAAAAAACACTACAAAGTGAAAAATAACTTTAATTTCGGAAGTCGGTGTCTTTGGATCTGTATTTTAGTTTTTTGCCACCGACTTCCGAAATTAAAGTTATTTTTCACTTTGTAGTGTTTTTTTGGAAGTCGGTTTTTTTTTTTGTTAAAAAGTTTTTATTTCACGCTTTTTAGTGGGTCTGCTTATAATTTATCTCAGTTACAATAGCCTAGTGTCAACTTTCTCATCGCCTTTTACAAAATATTGCTTTTACCGATGCAGGGAAGTTAATTGTTGAAGAGTTCTCCTGGTCCACCATCAGCTCCATATCACCATTCACATTGTGACGAGCATAAATTGCTTAGCAACCATGTTAAAGTATTGAATCGCAACCCGTGAAATAGTACGGAGATATTATTGAGTAGTTCCGGTGGCCATCTGTGGTCTTCATCATCAGTTCCACTTCACCAAATGGTGCTTTCCGAGAGCAAATGCACGAGTGTTACTATAATAATTTTGAAAGAATTTTCTTTTAACTCCAAGCCGTTGAGGAGTTGTACCTTCCATCATCAGCTCATCCACCTGAGATGATGATTATCAGATGCAAATACTTAAACAGCTTTAGAAAATATATGAAAATGGTACTATGTGCCTATAAAATTTGAAGGTTGCCCTCGATTTCCCTGGGATCCCATCATCAGATCCTGACCTGATGATCATGCAACCACTTGGGAAGTATACCCTTTCAAACAAAAGAAAAATTTTCCAAATCGGTCCAGGCGTCTTCGAGAAATCGGGGAATCTCCTCCTTTTTTTGAAGTCGGTTAAAAATAATCCAAAACATTAACGACAATCACAATTATTACTAGTTATAATCTTTACATAATATTCTGGTAATGTCAAAATCTGTTTGTCAAATTACAATACAGCAACAACCATTAAAAATAATAAATAAATAACAATGTCATTATTATAATCTGAAACATTCTAAATTGCAGAGACAACGTACATTTATCGATAATATTTTCCTATATAGTTTTGTCATTTAAAAAGTCCTTAATTGTGTAATAGCATTTCTCCAGCAATAGTTTTGTTAATTGATTTTTAAACATTTTTATGGGAAGGTCTTTTAAAGTTTCAGGTAATTTATTATATACAAGTGGTCCCATGGAAAAGATGCTATTTTTTAATAAGGCTGTTTTATGACCACCTGTGCACAATTGGTTTTTATACTGGGACCTCATTGGTGCTGTGCGTTGCCTTATGTCAATCATTGAGGTAAATAGGTGTTTATTTAATTTAACGAATAGAGCAACTTCTAGTATATATAAACAAGGTAATGTCAAAATATTTAGGGATATAAATACAGGTTGACAACTTTCAGTAAACTTAAGACCTGTCATTGATCGAATACATCGTTTTTGGGCTCTAAATATTCTTTCCCTCTCACTGCAATTGCCCCAAAATATGACACCATATCTTAATACTGAAGCAACTAATCCATGATAGGCTATAACTAATGTATTTATGTTTAGTTTATTTGAGAGGTTATAGAGTACATACGAAGATTTGCTAAGTTTTTGGCATACATTTTCAGCATGAGATTTCCATGTCAATTTATCGTCAATCTGCACTCCTAAGAATTTAGTCACTGAAGTAGTGTCTACGATTTGGCCATTATATTCAACGATTACTTTTTTTGGCTGTAACCTCTGGTGAAAATGCATGACTTTAGTTTTTTTTTAATTTATGATGAGATTATTTTTTTAAGCCAATCTATTATTGTTTTAAGTGTGCTGTTTATTTCATTTACGTAGTTCGTCTCATTCATACATTCGACTATAGCAGTGCTGTCATCGGCAAATAATGTCATTGGGTGTCGAATTTGACGGGGTAGGTCATTAATATAAAGTAGAAACAGTAATGGACCGAGAACACTGCCCTGTGGAACTCCGAACTCTATTACTCTGCAACTTGATAGGTATTTCAGTTCACGTTTGGTTTTAGTACAGATTCTCGACAGTTCTGTGTACTGTTTTCTATCCGTGAGATATGATTTTATTAGGTTTAGGACGTTACCTCTTATGCCATAGTCGCTAAGTTTATTTAAAAGAGTGTCATGTTTTACATAATCGAATGCCTTTGTCATATCTGTGAATATTGCACATATAGGGTTTTTTTTATCCACATTATTCATAATTACTTTCAAGAGATCGAATATTGCCATGTTGGTATTTTTATTTTTTCGAAAGCCCTTTTGTTCTTCACATAAAATATCATTTTTAGCTATAAACGTGTAAATAGATTCATAGATGATTTTTTCAAAGATTTTGGAGAATACTGAAATAAGAGCAACAGGTCTATAGTTTGTCATGTCTTCCTTGTCATTCTTTTTGTGCAATGGTTTTATGATCACAGTCTTTAATTCATCAGGGAATATACCTGAGCTTATACACACGTTTATTATATGGCTTAATGGTTTTGCGATAATATCAGAGACAAATTTGACTGCAACTGTTGAAAAACCATCGAATCCAAAACTTTTTTTATTTTTTAAGCTTTGTATCACACGTGTAATATCTTGGGGGACTACCGGCTGCATAAACAAAGAATTACGGGTTTTGGTAATTGCAGCTGTGTTTCCCGTACAATTACTGGATACATCATGTATTTGGTCAACAAAAAAGTTATTAAGTAAATGATTCTGCAATCTGCCTAGGGGCTTTTATTAGTTTGTTTCCGTCCTTAATTTGCCAAATTGGTTCTTTAAATAAATTATTATTGTTATTTATTATTTGCCATGATGATTTTGATTTGTTTATTGAGCTGTTAATCATATAATTGTTTTGGGCTCTTTGAGTCAGTTTTACAATCTTTTTAAGTTTCTGTGCATAGTTTTGAAATTTATTTTTGTTCTCGCTTGTAGGTGATCTTCTGTATTTCCATAGCATATTCCGTTGTTTTCTGCTACAAATCCTAATACCGCGTGATAGCCATTTAATTTTTTTATCATATTTTACATTTTTTAATTGCATTGGGAAGCATAAATTATATAATAGTCGAAACAGATCTATAAAATTATTATATGCATCATTAGGGTCATCTGTTTCAAGTACTTCTGAGAAAGATAGGCACTGAAGGTGCTTTTTAAACAAAATTAAATTTTCTCTGGATAAGTTACGCTTTTGAATTCGCCATGAATGTATTGTACATGTTTTGCTTACCGGTATTTTTAAAATTTGAGCGGTATGGTCCGATAAACCGAAGTCGACTACTTCGCTCATACAATTTTGTTTGGAATTGTGCGCAAAGTTATCTAAACACGTGTTGCTCTTTGGTCTAGTTGCTTGATTAATCACTAACTTTAAATTATAATTCAACAATAAATTTTCAAAGTCCAAAGTAAAGTTATTTTTTTTCATTGTGTTGATGTTGAAGTCACCGCATACTACTATTTTTTTTTTGCCTTGGTACACACTTTCTTTAACAAAGTATCTAGATGGTCAAAAAAAACATTAATGCAGGACATGTTCGGTGGTCTATAAATACAAATAACTATTAATCCTTGCTGACTTAATTCTATTGCACAATACTCAAATACACCCGTAATAGATGTGTTAGGTAGCTCTTTGCATTCGTATTTGTTTTTAATAAGGATACATGCTCCTCCTCGCTTTTTACTTCTTGAGTAACATGCTGCAAGCTTATAATTTGGAACGTTGATTAAAGATTCCTGACCCGAGGTTACAAAATGTTCGGTGATGCATAAAACATCTATTTCTAAATTTTTGTTTTTTGCGGATAGCTCTTGGATATGCAGCGTCAACATATCAGTTTTATTAAGAAGTCCAGCGATGTTTTGGTGCATGATGTTCATGTGCTTAGAAAAGAAATAACTGGTCTTGTGTTCCAGTTGATTTGTCTTCAGACACGCTATTTGAGGATAGTGGCGTTTGGTCAATGTTGTCGTTTCTGAAATCGTCTTGAGAGTAGAATAATTTGTAGTCTATCAATATGTTAGACATGATTTGTTCAAAAATGTTCCTCCATCCATTTCTGCTTAATTTTCCTGTACTATTGGAAAACATTTCAAGTGACAGAGTGCGATTACTATCGAAAAAGTATGCGTATTGATTGTTTTTTATATCCAGATAGAGCAGGTTATTAAATAATTCGACTTTATAATTGTGGATTAGAGCCCCAGTTTTGTATGTCGGAGCGCAGATAATAATGTTTGTGTGGTTGATATTTTTCATCGCGTTTTTAAGGTTGTATAGTATATTCAAGTAGTCTCCATTGTTCAGATCATTTTCTCCAATGAAAAACAGGCAGTAATCGCTCATCGTGAATTCTTTTAATTTATAAATAAGAGAGTTCAGGAAGCCTGGTGCGGTGACTTGTGGCAGTAAATAATGACAAAAATTAAAATGTTTTGAGAAGATTTCTTCGATTAGGGGCAGCGTTCCCTTTGTGCAATTGCTGCTTATTACAGATAATCTGTTTTTATGTTTTGGTACATGTACCTCTCCTGATGTAATTTCGCAGGCAATATTGCACACTTGCGAAGTTGCTATTGATTTTTGGTTAGTTTGCGTCGATTTGTCGTTATTCAAATTGGATGTTTGGGTTTCCATATTAAGCATTTTAATGTTTTTGGAAGAAGTGTCTTTACTCTTGGACTCATTATTTGAGATATTCGGTGAAATGTTTTGTTGTTTAGAGGTTTTTTTGCGAGCTGATGGTGTAGAGACTTTTTTCCTATCAGGCGTTATGCAAATCTTTTTACAGGTTTCTACGGTCTTCAAAGATTTTTGTAGATCAGTTTTTAAACGAAAATTCTCGTTATTTAACTCGTCTATTTCTTGATGAGCACTCATTAATTGCATTGTAAGTGATCTAATTTGTTCGTTCAGGTCGTTAATCATGTCATTGTCGCTATAGTTCTGTTGACTGTCTGGTATGCTTAGCATTGTAGTGTCTAATATTGTTTTATCCGCGTCATTTGTCATATCAGACAAATTACTTAGCTTTTGTGTATCAACGCATCATCAACTAAACGCTGCGCATGTTCGTTGACGCGGGACAAGTTCTGGTTTACATAGACGACGTACTGTTGATGAGCGCTACAGTGGAGGAAGGTGTCGACCTGTTGCGACACTGTGGTACCTACTTACGACTTTGACCAAGGCAGGGTTGTCGATAAACGTAAGCAAGTGTGCCTTTCTCACCACCGAGGTTGAATATCTTGGCCGATTAATAAGTCAAGGTCAGGTTAGGCCGAGCCTTCATAATTTCCAGGTCGAGAGGCACGCCCGCACCGTTCTGAACCTTCTTCGCACCGAGACAATTCACAAAGGGGCTGTCTGGTTCGAGACTACAGCTGACCCTCAACGTGACCAAGCAGAAGACGACTCAGGCGTCGCCGTTAAATCTGCTGGTGGGCACCGACGCGGTGATCCCCGTTATCAGGTCACTGGTCCGTGATGTCGCCTTGGAAGGTGTACAGCCAAATCATGAAGCACAAAGAGAGTTACGCCGAGCCCGCGCAACTGCTCTAATAAAACAAAACCAGTCACGACAGGGCCGGTTATGTAAATCGAAACCGACGCACACCAAAAGTTTTTAATGTGAATGATATGGTTTTCGTCATTAAGTTTTTGCAGGCAACTGGAAAGCTGCACGGGATGCGAGGGCCTTACAGGGTCACACGCGCGCTGCCGAGTGGGCGGCATGAGCTGCGCCTGTTGACCGGCTCCTGTGTCATGACGATGCAAGCTGCTGCTCAGTACATGGTGCTCTGGAAAGGAGAGTGGTGTCCTGTGACTTGCGCTGCATTCTTCGAGCATGAGCGTGCTTGCGTACCTTGAGAGGTCTGCATTGCCATAGAGGATTGTGCAGATCTTGGGGTGAGACAGTAGACGGAATGCGAGACGTCTACGTCAGGTAAACTGCGAGGTACCTGACCGGTCTCACAGAGATTCGTTCATTCTTCATTCATTCATTCTTTACCATGAGAGGTCTGCATTGCCATAGAGGGTTGTGCAGATCTTGGGGTGAGACAGTAGACGGACTGCGAGACGTCTACGTCAGGTAAACTGCGAGGTGCCTGACCGGTCTCACAGAGATTCATTCATTATTCATTCTTCATTCATTCATTCTTCCCGTATAACGTGTGTTTTGATGTGTAGAGGACGGACTGCGAGACGTTCCTTTCGGTGATTTGGTAATCACCCTACTCATTGGGTCGTATAGAGGACGGACTGCGAGACGTTCCTTTCGGTGATTTGGTAATCACCCTATACGATGGGTCGTGTAGAGAACGGACTGCGAGACGTTTCTTTCGGTGATTTGGTGATCACCCTACACGATAGGTCGTGTAGAGGACGGACTGCGAGACGTTCCTGTCGGTGATTTGGTAATCACCCTACACGATGGGTCATGTAGAGGACGGACTGCGAGACGATCCTTTTGGCGATAAACGCCCTACATGACAGTGAATGAACATGGATCCATGTGGGTTGCATGATATATGAATGTCGATGACATGAGTTATGATGTTCTGTGTGATGAATGGAACTCTATGGAGTACTAAGATAACGTCTTGGTATCCCATAGACTATTTACCTAGTCAATTTATGTATTTGATGAATGAAAGAAAAAGGCCACGTAAGACGAATTGAGAGCAAGCGAAATAATAGGCAGATGTGTTTGCTCTCCGAGAGACGTTAGTCTTTCTTGTTGGTTTCACAGAAGACAACCTGACTGAAGACACCACTTCCGCTCATCATGGTGCAGAGCCAGTCGCTGAGCCTTCCCGTCCTGCTGACGAAACCCATGAAGCAGCCATGCAAAGCTTGCCGGACCTTTCTGATGCTGTCGAGGACGACGCATGATCAGGATGGCCGTGTTAGATACTACTACCCGGCCCAGGAGCGCGGAGGACGCGGTCACTGAAAGGAGGCTGCCACAGGCGGCGAGTCAGGCTCTCTGGTTCTTGTTTGGTGGTCTATGCTTTTTGACAGCATTGCTGGTAGAAGCACTATCTGTCAGCCGTTCGGTGTAATCTGGTATCTCATTAATTCTTTAATTTGTTTAGTGATGATTTTGTTCCTCTGATTGTAATTTTACTATGGTTGATAACTCTTTTCATAATTCATGTGATTAGTTATTAGATTATTAAATAATTCTGTTATTTAATTGTGATTTCACTTCTGTCCTAACAATACAATACCTAGGCAATGTATAGAATACCTAAAACGTTTAGGTAATGTATGAAATATTATTGAAATGTAAACTTCTTTAGCGGCGTTGTACACTTTTTTGTAATGGGTAAAAAATGTTAAACTCGCGTCAGGACATCGCGTCAGGACACGTGACCGTCAGGAGAGACTACACAGGGGAGAACTACTACTCCTAACTACTAAGTATCCCCCTCTCTTTCTACGGCGGCGCCAACCGAAGTGAACCAAGTGACACACGACAATGGATAGATGGATGGACAGCTGATGGCTCGACCGTCTGTGTAGTAGCCACACTGCTGTGTATTCGTAAAATTCGTGTAGGTAAAATGTTTAAAATATGGAAATTGAACAAAGTGCATCTATTAATGAAAAAAGTGACGCAGAAATAGTGAAAAAAAAATGAGTTATATTAATTCAATTAATAATTTATTTATTTCAACGTTAATATTCAAGTTTTTAGTTCTGCCGGCACTCCCGGAGTGCAACCCGTCTTTTTTTTATTTTATACTTTGCCTAGGCATTCTATACAGTACCGAATGCGCAGCCGGCAATGTGTGAAAAAGACGAAAGCGGGGAAGGGGAAGACGTGCGAGCAGGCAGTAAACTCCACGCGACAATTAATAAATATTTTTGAGTGTAATAATTCTTATGCTACTGCAAAAAAAAAGTACTTATTATATAAGTATTACCTACCTTATTTATAAAGATTATTTTTAATGAGTGATTGTTAATTTTAATAAAGTTAATTTTGAGCAAACATATTATTTGTCCGTCATTTTATAAGTAAGTAATAGAGGAAACTTACATCTGACCAATTTGAAAACAAAATAGGTACCTATACGTGTCGAATGGAGAACCTCCCCCTTTATTTTCGTCGGTTAAAAATCACGTGCACAAGATGAACACATCTGTTAGCAAATATTACTAAAGCGGCCGTATGTTGCAAGCAAGATAGTCCTTTCGGTGTGATGTTCGTTTCTCCCATAGTACTTACATAACATTGATAAATATAGATCAAATCTATTTACTTTACACATTGCCGGTGAACCAGCAGGTATTCTATACCTACAATCCCTAGGAAATGTATACATTTCCCAGGCAAAGTATGTAACGGACAATAATATTCATAATATTTGATACATTGCCTGGACGCCTTAGGTATTCTATACATTGCCTAGGTATTGTATAGAATACCTGAATTATACAGATTACCGGTAACATACATACTACGCCAAAAAAGTGGCCAAAACGGCATGACGTGCTACGTGAACGCGCTCAGCAAAGTGTTCAGCTGAAGGGTCGTGCGAGTGTTATTTAAAGAAATAGTGAAGAGCGACTACAGCCAGCACTGCGACGCGATGTGTCCCACTAATGTGAAAGTGACAGTTGATCCAATTCCCTTCGGTCAGGGGGCGACGAGACTAACTGATATGAACGTAGATATTAGGAAAATAAAATGAATGCAGTCGTTCCATGTAAAATACTGGTATTCAGCTGCATCCGATTAGACTGGAAGCCGACTCCAACATAGTTGGGAAAAGGCTAGGCAGATGATGATGATTAGGAAAATAAAATATTAAATAGATTTTATCTCACTGGATTCTTCAGAAGATTTAGCAATCTTATTCTAATAATTTCTCAAATAGGATGCGAATTAGAATTTAAAAAAATAATATAGCTTTTCTTATTGTTCTAATAGTTTCGAATACAAACATCACTTGTGGCAACACTGGCCTCCGCAACCACTTGCAGCTGCCAACGTGTGGCAACACTGAAAGTCACCTCGTTACACTTTGTAAGAATAAGTTGAGTTTATGTTCAGCACACTCAACACATGCTCAATCTATGCTTGACGCGAGCGAGCCAGCTACCAACTGTGAGTGCAAATGAAAAGAAATATAAGAGAGAGCTTTTTAAATAAGTGTAATGTTTGAAATAAAAGCGAATTTTAATTCAGTGCTGTTTGTTCAGCGTACTTCAGAAGAACGTGTATTTTTCCCTGCATTCTTAAATCTGCAGAGAATTGAATTTTATTTTTCATAATTTTTTGATAATGTCAATAATTTCGGAAATAAACGCTCCAAAAGTAAAAAACAATGTGTCCCCCCCCCCTCTAACTTTTGAACCATAAGTTTAGAAAATATGAAAAAAAAATCTGAAAAGTAGAACTTTATAAGGACTTTCTGGGCAAATCATTTTGAACTTGATAGAAACAACAGTTTTTGTACAAAAAAGACAAAAAGTTGTACAAAATAATTTCTGGACTAAGTTTGTAGTATACATATATATATCTTGGGCTGCGACCGCGCGGTCGCAGCCCAAGATTTTGGGGGGGGTCATCATGGGTGCCGAGGAATATTTTAAGGGAGGTACATCTTCTCGTTGGTCTAGTAGTCGCAAGCGTTACTGCTGAGAATGAGGGCCTAGCTGGGTTCGATTCCTAGGTCGGGTACAGTGTTAAACGGTTTTTCCATCAGAAATTTCTCAGAAGCAGGTTGAAGTCTGGATTTGTGCCCGGTTGGCGGCAGTAGGCTCGCCCTCTATGACATTTCACTTAATAACTGGCGAAATGTGGGTGTAAATACTATATGAAAGTACACCCCTGCCCATCCCTTTGGGGATTAAAGGCGTGATGATATGTTAAGGTTCATGTACATCTCTAGCTCCACATTACTTATGCTATTCAGGGACGCAGCTTTTACATAGGGGGGTGTTACTTAGATGCTGCCAAATTGGTTGTATTTATTAGAACGGTAGATTGTGTAGGGTGGGAAGAGCGAGCGAAGCGAGTTCAAAAATTTTAACAATCCGCCTCTGCTGATTAGGTGTTTTGTTTTATATTTTCAAGTAGAAATAGGAGTTACATTGTCGACTTATGCAGGCAAGCTCAAGCAGTTATCAGAATCTAAAATGCAAGAGCGAGCGAAGCGAGCTCGAAAATTTTGCACACTCTCGGATAGGTTCGATTTTCTTTCGATCATTCCAAAAGGACTAGGAATTACTTGCTTTGTCGACTTTTGAAGAATAGCTCAAGAACCAATGTAAATTGCAAGAACGAGCGTAGCGAGCCTGAAAATTTTAGCACCCCACCTTGAATAGTCTCTGTTTTCTTTTACCCATCATACAAAAACTTTTTAACAAAAAAAAAAACCGACTTCCAAAAAAACACTACAAAGTGAAAAATAACTTTAATTTCGGAAGTCGGTGTCTTTGGATCTGTATTTTAGTTTTTTGCCACCGACTTCCGAAATTAAAGTTATTTTTCACTTTGTAGTGTTTTTTTGGAAGTCGGTTTTTTTTTTTGTTAAAAAGTTTTTATTTCACGCTTTTTAGTGGGTCTGCTTATAATTTATCTCAGTTACAATAGCCTAGTGTCAACTTTCTCATCGCCTTTTACAAAATATTGCTTTTACCGATGCAGGGAAGTTAATTGTTGAAGAGTTCTCCTGGTCCACCATCAGCTCCATATCACCATTCACATTGTGACGAGCATAAATTGCTTAGCAACCATGTTAAAGTATTGAATCGCAACCCGTGAAATAGTACGGAGATATTATTGAGTAGTTCCGGTGGCCATCTGTGGTCTTCATCATCAGTTCCACTTCACCAAATGGTGCTTTCCGAGAGCAAATGCACGAGTGTTACTATAATAATTTTGAAAGAATTTTCTTTTAACTCCAAGCCGTTGAGGAGTTGTACCTTCCATCATCAGCTCATCCACCTGAGATGATGATTATCAGATGCAAATACTTAAACAGCTTTAGAAAATATATGAAAATGGTACTATGTGCCTATAAAATTTGAAGGTTGCCCTCGATTTCCCTGGGATCCCATCATCAGATCCTGACCTGATGATCATGCAACCACTTGGGAAGTATACCCTTTCAAACAAAAGAAAAATTTTCCAAATCGGTCCAGGCGTCTTCGAGAAATCGGGGAACATACATAAAAAAAAAAAAAAAAAAAGATTCCGACGAATTGAGAACCTCCTCCTTTTTTTGAAGTCGGTTAAAAAGAGAACTTACTTTGTCGAATTATGACGAAAAGCTTACACTCATTTTACAGCAGTTTAGGTTTTCGAATCTGGCCTTACCTAAGCCTTTCAACCTTATGTACGAGAGGGGTGCCCAATATCCCGAGTTTGCTTCGCTCGCTCTTGAATCCTTGATTCTATATTTTTATAACAGGCTTGTTAAAGGAAAATATTTATTAGGCGCGTTAAAAAACCCACTGTCATTTTATGGCTTTAAGTTTTTACTTCAGTCGGCAGTCCCCATGTCTGCCGATGTTCTTAATATTTTTGAATATGCCAATCGGTGTTTTCGTGGCTCAAGTACAGTTTTAAGTTAGTAAGGCAAGTAAATCATTCAGACTCTCGACAGCTTGAATGATTTTGGGGGGGGGGATCATGCCCCCACGACCCCCCTCCCCCCTCGGACCGCGCATGGTAGTATAATCGTATAATGCAAGCATTTTTTTTAACTTCGTTTACATATTTTATTATCCTGAACGTATCTTTTTTCAAACAAAAAAAGAATTATTAAAATCGGTTCTCGCAATCCAAAATTACCACCGAAAACTTCTTGCACGTCTATGTATTAATTAGTAACCCAATTCCCCGAGAGATGGCGCTGTAGGTACTTATTACATTGGGTCGGGTATTATCGAATTGTTCGGTTGGTCTTTCCTTGGCATTGGCGGTATTTTAGTTATCACCGTCCTTTGTGGGCCCGTTTTTAGTGTTCCGTAATTATTAGAGTTCCGTAACAAATAGCCTTTTTTAAGTTGGGTTACCACTATGTTCGCGCTCCAGCAGCGCTCCGCGCTCCTGCAACTGCTCCAATGGATACGTCGCGCGCACTTCTACATGCGCTCCCCTTTGACACACTGCGCTCCCCTTTGTGTTCGCGCTAAAAACCGTCACGAGTCGGAGCGCCTGACGCGGAGCGTGCAATGTTGCACGCTCCGTGTTCGCGCACGTACCCACTACCGGGAGCAGTTGCAGGAGCGCGGAGCGCTTCTGGAGCGCGAACATAATGGATACCCACCTTTAAACTCATAAGTGGGAACACTTATTGTGACGGACGGGAAACTACGGAACCCTACACTGAGCGTGGCCCGACACGCTCTTGGCCGGTTTTTTTTTGACAGATTGAGACTCTGATTCAGAATCGAACGTTCCTAAACATACGGGAGTAGCCCCTCTGGTCTCAAGATACCTAAGGATTACCCATTGATTTGACATTCATTATATCATAACATATTCATTACATAGGGGTTGTCTACATCTACAAACTCGGTCGGTATAACTATGTGCTATGTATGTAGGTATTTAAGTAAACATTGTCCTTCGCAGTAATTAGTAACACGCACACTCCCCAGAGAACACACATAAAGTTGTAGCAAATTTTATTTTAATGTACAATAATATAATATTTGGCCGCGAGCCCCGAACCGAACCGTCCGCTCATTAGTAGCCCCCCGTGCATTCTCTCACGCACACACACACGCGCGCGCTCACTCTCACATACACCACCGCGGCCATACGAGCCACAGTGTGAACTACCACAGAAGTATTGTTCTACAGCTTGTGTTGGATCCCTTCAAAATGGTTGAGCTGAATGGTGCTGATCTATGCGGCATGTTCGTGAACGGGTGCGGTCAGTTGAGACCCGGGCTTCAAATACCGGTATTTTTGGGTACTGGTACCATTGGGGTTGGTGTGATACCGGTACCAGACGTAATACCTGTACTATTACTACCGGCACCCGACTTAGTATTTGTACTATTAATACCGGTATTTATTTTTCAGTACCGGTATTGTACCGGTACCAAAACCGGTACCAAATAAATATTTCCAGAGTTAGAAAAAAAGATAGTTAAAAGCCATTAGAAAAAGTTTCCTACCGTATAAATACGATATATGAGGTACTCGGTGGGTATCTGAATTTGATACCGGTATCTGTTAGGTGGAGTACCGGTACCTGTTAGGTGGAGTACCGGTACCGGTCTAAAATCGGCACCCAGTAAATGGCAAGAACCGCTAAGTACCGATATAGAAAATGTACTTTTGGTACCGGTTCCGAGCCTTGGGTGAGAGTGGTCGTCTCTTAGCGGCCAGTACTTATTTTAATTAATTATTTTATTTTCAAAGTATTTTTTTTTTTTGCTTACGTGCACTTCTATCTATATTTTTTACAGTTCTTACAATATGTACGTATAATGCGACATGGATGATGTAACCAATATTATATAACGAAACAGTCACCACATTGCTGCACTGGATCTCAGACTGTTCTTTATTTTTTATATTTAGCCTACATTGTCCCACTGTTGAGCAAATGCCTCCTCCAAATCCTTCCAGGCATCCCTTTCTAGCACCACCTCGATCCAACTCTGGCGGTACGCGTCTAGGTCGTCTCGCCACCTTTTCCTGGGCCGGCCTCGGCGGCGCCGCCCAGCCTCAGGCACCTCTGTGGACACGACTGTTGCCCAGCGGTCACTGTGCCGACAGTCATTGTGCCGAAACGTTGACAGCTAGCCCAAGCACCTGAAAAAGAGAGAGCATCCGACACGGTACGCGGTCAGATCGTTTCCCCCCTCTGTAGCCCCATAGTATGACACAGCGCATGACATTTTCATTGATGGATGACATTTTGAGCGCATGACATTTTCATTGATGCGCTGCACACTTCCGCCGAGAGCTGGGATCAGAGGCCGGTGGGCCTCGAGGTCCTAAGCCATCCGGCAGCTGGCGTCCTCCCCGTTGACGAGCAGGTGGTGGTCGTGGGCGGAGAGAAATACTCGTCGCTCGAGCTCGACACAACTGCCGCGGCTGGGGTCGTCACAGCGCTCACAGTGAGGCTGGGTACCGGCGGCGCGGGCGGCGAGGCGGAACTGAGCGAAGAGTCCAGAGGTGGTAGGCGTGCACGTCTTGCGGCTGATCTTGTCAACATTTTTGAAGTGAAAACTTCTTTAGCGGCGTTGCACACTTTTTTGTAATGGGTAAAAAATGTTAAACTCACGTCAGGACATCGCGTCAGGCACGTGACCGTCAGGAGAGACTACACAGGGGAGAACTACTACTAAGTATCCCCCTCTCTTTCTACGGCGGCGCCAACCGAAGTGAACCAAGTGACACACGACAATGGATGGATGGATGGATGGATGGATGGATGGATGGATGTGGATGTGGATGTGGATGTGGATGGATGGATGGATGGACAGCCGATGGCTCGACCGTCTGTGTAGTAGCCACACTGCTGTGTATTCGTAAAATTCGTGTATATAAAGTATTCAAAATATGGAAATTGAACAAAGTGCATCTATTAATGAAAAAAGTGACGCAGAAATAGTGAAAAAAAAAATGATTTTTATTAATTCAATTATTAGATCTTTTGATTCATATAGGAAAGACAATTTACTGCATCACTGTACAATAACGTCATCAGTTGGAGCACGGGACCCGACCAAGAATCAGTAGACCCCGTGCTTCACCCAGGTGGAGAAAATAGGTGAAGCACGGGTCCGTCCCCTATTTCCGGCCGACGTGATCTGCCCAAACCACTGGCGTACTTGTATAATAGAGGTCAGTGGCCCACACCCATTTCAGCTTGGCAGCCTTTTTGCCTACATCTAGGATCCCCGTTTTGGAGCAGGGCGTAGTGTTCCGTATTCTGACAGTTCGTTTAACGCCTAAAATGCTGCGCTCCATTGCTCTTTGGCAAACCCCAAGGCGGAACTTTTGCGACTCAATGAGCGACCATGTCTGACTGTTCTTAACATCGGCTATAATGATAATCGGGGGGTGAGGGCTGATACTTTGTTTAACTGCCGAGTGATATTCAGTTAAAAAATACTTTCAAAGTACTTGATCGTTATTTACGCAGATTTCATTATCTGCATTGCTAGTTATTTTAAAACGTGAAAATGTTACATTCATAGTGTGTTTTTGATCTTCTGTACTTGAATTTAGTACTATTACAGCACAAAACTGTGTTCGAACAAAAACATAACGTAATTATACAGTATTATAGTTTAGAATTCATTAAAGAGACGCCGACGGCCAGCGGCATGCTGTGTTTTTAATCAAATCAAATCAACGCTACGCCGTAGCGGCGCTACGTAGCCGTGCGCTACGAGTGTTACGGCGGGGGCTACGCTACAAATATCATTAATTTTATTATGAGATGAGTGGTGGTACAGTGTTGTGAATTTGTTATGATAATTATATGAAAAGAAAATCCTGAATAATTCAGGATTTTCTTCACACAACAGTGTGCTTGAGACAGAGAACCGCGTGTTCAGTTGACAGACCCGCTCTGAAGCCAAACTGTGCGTCGTGTAGCGACAGATGTTTATTTAACTGTTTGTCAAGCACACTGTCCAATACTTTTGCAACTACCGTAGCCAACGATATAGGCCTATAATTTTTTATGTCCGAAGCGTCCCCGGTGCGATTTTTGAAGTGTAAACTTCTTTAGCGGCGTTGCACACTTTTTTGTAATGGGTAAAAAATGTTAAACTCGCGTCAGGACATCGCGTCAGGACACGTGACCATCAGGAGAGACTACACAGGGGAGAACTACTACTAAGTATCCCCCTCTCTTTCTACGGCGGCGCCAACCGAAGTGAACCAAGTGATGCACGACAATGGATGGATGGATGGATGGATGTGGATATAGATGTGGATGTTTATGTGGATGTGGATGTGGATATGTATGTGGGTGTGGGTGTGGGTATGGGTGTGGGTGTGGGTATGGGTGTGGGTGTGGATGTATGGATGGACAGCTGATGGCTCGACCGTCTGTGTAGTACCTACACTGCTGTGTATTCGTAAAATTTGTGTATATAGTGTTTAAAATATGGAAATTGAACAAAGTGCATCTATTAATGAAAAAAGTGACGCAGAAATAGTGAAAAAAAAATGAGTTATATTAATTCAATTAATAATTGGTTTATTTCAACGTTAGTATTCAAGTTTTCACTTCTGCCGGCACTCCCGGAGTGCAACCCGTCTTTTTTTATGATGGGAACAACCAAGGTCTTCATTAGATCATGCGGTAGGTAAGTGTGTGAGAAGCAGGAATTAAAAAACTAAGCCAGCACTCTTGGCATATGCACACCCGCATTTAATAAATGCTCGATGCTCAGAGAATCATGCCCCTAGGTGATATCCCGCGCTTCATACCTCTCAACACTGCCGTTATTTCCTTAGCCGAAACCCTTACTACTGATCCCATTGCTGGCTCCCTTTCCGCCAAGTTAAAACAAATGATTAAAAGAATTGCAAACACAAACCTAGACAATTATTCTACAATGGTTTTGCTACTGGGTAAAAGTACTGGTATTACCAGAGAGGACATAGTGGATGGTGTCAACACCTTATTAATGTTAAACATAGGTAAGCTAATGTTGTGTGCTTTACCTTACTCTGATACTCTATCAGAAGATGAGAATAAATATATACATATATAAGTTGAATAACATTATTCACATGCTGACATGTTATCATAGTGACAAATTATTGTTTTTTGACACTAATAAGTTTGTTAGTGGTTTTAAGTTAACTCAGAGAACTTTATCTCTGTCTTGGGAATGTAGACATATGATTGCTATGTTGATAGCATATAATATTAACGGTGTTATAGCTAATATAACAAATTCTAGTATTAGGGACGAGTCTGTGTTGTCTAGTCATACTAACAACATAGTGATGATTAATTATGAATCTTCATGTTGCACCTACAATACCAACATCTTTGGAGGCCACTACCAGTCAGATAGGGTATTCTCTTCCTGCTGGAACTCACACGGGCTTCCTAGACACTTCAGTCGTAGTTGTGGAGGTCACTCCGGATAACTCTTTAAACTAGTTAGTAAGACAACAGAAGTTACCCCTTCAAATAACCTATTACTATTAGAGAATAATAAAAGGTATCTTCTGGCAATATTACTCAGAATAATAAAAAACCAAAGGGAGGGCAACATGTTTTAAAATTATTTAACCAAAATATTCAAGGTTGCTCTTCTAAATTACTGGAAATAGAATTGTTTTTAGAAAATACCAAGTTTGATGTCATTTGTTTAACAGAACATTGGTTAAAAGCTCATCAAGTAATGTCAATTAATTATGAAAATTATTGTGTAGTTAGCCATTTCAGCCGAACATGTGTGATACATGGTGGATCACTAATATTAGTTAAAAATTCTGTTAAATCAAAGGAACGAAAAGACTTCGTCGGGCTGTCTGTTGAACACACTATTGAATTGTCCTGTGTTGAGCTCGATAAGCATGTAATAGTATGCGTATACAGACCTCCAAGTTACCAGAATCTATCTGTGTTTGATTCTGTAATGGAAGATGTGCTAAAGAAACTTTCTACTAGTAGTAAGTCAATAATCATATGTGGCGATTTAAATATTAATTTATTAGAAAATAACTCAAATACTATCAGATTATTAAGTCTTTTTAGGTCATTTGACTTGTCAAATGTTTTTATTGAACCCACCCGAGTGACAGCTTCCTCTGCCACTTGTATAGATAATATTTTCTGTAACTGTGATTATTTACACAAACAATTGTAAATAAGTTGCCATCTGATCACAGCGGACAAACAATAACATTTTGCACCTACATGCCTTTACAAAAAACTCTAATAAGATTTAGGCCAATTATATCTAAAAATTTAGAGAAATTAAATAATTCTTTGGCAAGTAAATTATGTGTTCAGAGTTTTAATAATTTATGTGTCCCGAATGAGTTCTACGCAGAGTTCTTTTCACTATTAAACAAGCAATTTAATGACACTTAGTGATTGGGCGACTCCGGGTATTCGTAAAAGCAGGGAAAACCTTTTTGAACTTTATGGCCTATAGCAACATATGAATAACACAAGCTTTTATCAGTATGTTGCAACATATTCTAAGACTTTTAAAAGTGTATGCAAAACAGCTAAAGCTCTTTATATTAGCAATAAAATAAAATCAGCCGATGATAAAATAAAAACTACCTGGCAAATAATAAATAATGAAACAGGTAGAAAAAAACAGCGTAATACTGAATTTAATTTAGAAACTGCACATGGCCCCATAAACTCAGATGTAGAAATTGCTCAGGAATTTGAAAATTTTTTTGCTAGTATTCCCATTAAAACTACTGAAGCTTTAAATTCCTCACCCTCGCGTTCTGCAGATTTACTTAGAAATAATGTTAAGGCATGCCCCTCGGAGTTTAGTTTTCAACATACAAACCCCCAGGCTGTTATAAAAGCTTTTAAAGATCTTAAAATTAAATCAACAGAAGATCTCTGGGGAATGTCTGTAAAAGTTTGTAGATCTATCATTGAAACGATTGCGCCCTATTTAGCTTTCATATTTAACATCAGTATAGACCAAGGAGTCTTTCCGGATCTCATGAAACACAGTAAAGTAGTTCCTTTATTCAAAGCCGGTGATAGTAAAGAACCCAACAATTATAGGCCTGTGTCAATTCTGCCAGTTCTCAGTAAGGTGTTTGAAAAGTTGATGCTCAATCAAGGGTAGTTCTTCAAAAAGTATTCTCCGCGTAACTTTCATGGCGAATTTATTTTTTTGAATAATCTACAAATAAATGTACACACATTTAAGATGCTATAAAAACAATGCGTATTTTTTGAAGTGAAAACTTCTTTAGCGGCGTTGAACACTTTTTGTAATGGGTAAAAAATGTTAAACTCGCGTCAGGGCATCGCGTCAGGACACGTGACCGTCAGGAGAGATTTCCCCCCCCCCCCATCTCTTTCTACGGCGGCGCCAACCGAATTGAACCAAGTGAGACACGACAAAGATGGCCGAAGAAAATGACATTTGACGTACAAATGTTTGAAAAGTCAGTTTCACAGAGTACTTTTTGGTTTCCATGACGACCATGACGTTGTCGCGTCAAAACTGTTGAAACTGTAGACAATAAATTAGCGTAATAATGTCTATGGACACAAATATTCGGTTCGTAGACAGATATTCTCGTATGCCGATTTAACGTGTTGGCCAATTTGTTGGATGACTTCATTATAATGGCAACATTTAGAAGTTGTAGGACATTCTAGTTATAGAACGTTTATGAAGCGTTTATGAATACAAAATTTTATCGAATGTTTTAAAGGCCTATTGAGCATTTTAACTAATTAATGGTTTTTTAAACCTTCAATAGGCTTTTTTTATGAATAAGACCGAAAGTGTTTAAAATATGGAAATTGAACAAAGTGCATCTATTAATGAAATAAGTGACGCAGAAATATTGAAAAAAAAATGGGTAATATTAATTAAATTAATAATTGATTTATTTCAACGTTAATATTCAAGTTTTCACTTCTGCCGGCACTCCCGGAGTGCAACCCGTCTTTTTTTTTTATTTTATGTAAATTGGTGCATAAACTAAGGAGATATTTTATTTTAAAATTTCTGTGCCCACCAAAGTTACGAAAGACGGCACGAAAGTTACAGACGTATTTTCTACAAGCAAAATATAGTTTCAAACCTTATTTTTCTCAAATTTCCAGTTTATAAATTGCCATTGTATATTTTTAGCGTTCGATAATTTTTTTTTTGTGGTGTACAATAAAGTATATATAAATAAATAATAAATAAAAGACTTATTTTTTATGAATCAACTTGTATTTGAGAAAACAATTATAGTGTTTTGAGATCAGAATAGCAATTCACAAACACTCGATACGCTTCCGTATCGTATCGAACATTAATCATTGTTATCGTAGGAGTCTTCTAAACGCTGTTCACAAGTCCAAAACCCGAAAATTTGGTCAGTTGTAATCAAATAGACGCCCGCTATTCTTCCAACAGCTATTTGTTGTTGAGGGCAAGTCAAATCAGGTTATCGAAATGTCAGGTTTTCGATACGATAGCCTGTCGTATGGTTGTAAATCAGGGCTCAGATTATCAGTTCTCATCACTCATTATTAACTTAGGTTGGTGATTTAGGAGAGCATAGTGGATCTTGAACCAAATTTGGAGATTCGGGGCACTCGATCATATTTTCCTGAAGTGCAACGTTCTCTCGCTCTTTCATTCTTTGACGATAAAGTCTGCTTTTTATACGGTTTTGCTCTCTCACGGCTCTTTTCCTTCCTACTCATTTCACTAACTGGGATGACATTTCCTTCTGCTTTTCTTTTGTAGTACCTTTCTCTTGCCTTCATTTTTACTGCATTGTGTAACTCTGTATCATTTTTTATTCTTCCTCTTCTTCTTATCTCTGCTAGACGCTTTTTCTCCCGTCGCTCCTTTGCACTTTGCGGTGCAATAGTTTCGGTTTGAACGTAATCTGAAAATAATATTAACCAGAAAAAATTAACACGACTGCTGTGAGTAATTAATGTAAAGTACAAGACAATCAGAAAGTATGACGGTGACGTTGGGACTTTTTAAGCAAGAGGGATACAATTGGTAAAACAGTCCAGTTTGGGATGGGAAAAATTGTTAAATTGACTACGAGAAAACCTACAAACAGAAACACATACCTACTACGAGTCGTTAAAAGAAAAAAATTTAAACACATATGTGCATAAACACTTATACAAATACATGACACCTTTTTTGACCTTCGCGATAATCGAGTAAATGCATTTGCAGTATCATAAGTAATTTAAATTTATCATTCAATGGAGATATATAACTTTCATGGTGCGCTAGCTAACTTTTGTGGACAAATAACCACGAAAGTTGTGCCACGAAAGTTATGAAAATTTCACATTTTTGAGAATTACGATTAAACTTATAAGTAAATAAACAAACAAAGTACTTGAGAATAATCTCGAAGATCTATCTGATTCCTTAATACAAAATGATTTGGAAAATTATAAGCATTCTCCTTCAAAATATGTGCATGAAAGTTTCTAGACCAAGGCTACTTGAAAATATTCAAAGAATAACTCACCTCGTATTTTTTTTGTTTAGAAGCGATGAACGTACATGTCTTGCCCACTGACGCCGGGAAACTACTGAGCATCCGCGCAGCTAAAACCTGTAGCGACAAGCTGGCGCTCTTGGAAGATAGGTGCAGTTTTGTTGCGCGCTCTCGAAACTAACAAAATCGTGTGACAGAGACATAAAGCCTATTAACTATTGTCACTTAAGAGATAAAATTAATGTTCTTTGATAATTATGATGCATAGTTAAATACAATTAATTTGATGTATTACATTATATGCTTATGAATTGAATACAAAAGTTATCAAAGTTTTCCGTAAGCGCGAACAGAGTGTGACGCGCGAAGAACACCGATTTTGCTCCCGTTTTCGACATTAGATATTTTTTTAAATAAAAGTTATAAATAATTTTAGATGTTTAATGTTTAAATTATGTACACATATAAATAAAGATTAATCTGTATTTGGTCCTAAGACTGTATGTTTAATAGGTTACGAATTAAGACCGTGTGACCGCGTTTTGAGGGACCTCGAAGAACTACCCTCAAATGTTACGCCACTTTAATAAAAATTCCATCTTTCATGAACAACAGTACGGTTTCACCAAAGGGCGTTGTACCACTGACGCCGGTGTCACCCTAATAAAGAACATTTTTAACGCCTGGGAGGAAGCACAAGATGCCATTGGAATCTTTTACGACCTCTCAAAGGCGTTAGATTGCGTCAACCATGAGACACTTCTGCTGAAACTTGAGCACTATGGGATTAGGAATTTAGCTCTTGATTTACTAAAGTCGTATCTAAAAGATAGAGAGCTTAAAGTTCAAGTAAACGGTGTAAACTCATTGGGGTCTGAAATGGCAATGGGCGTTCCTCAAGGTTCGATATTGGGTCCATTCCTCTTTTTAGTTTACATTAATGATTTACCACAATTACTTCAAAATCAACCGAAGATGGTGTTATTTGCAGATGACACATCATTGATATTTAAGATAGACAGACGGGCACAAAATCTTGACGACGTGAATAACTCAATTCTTCAGGTCCAAGACTGGTTTACGGTAAATAATTTGGTACTAAATGAAAAGAAAACCAAATGCATTAGATTTAAATTACCTAATGTTAGAAGTAGCGAATGTGACATCATACTGAATGGAGAAAAACTAGAATTTGTTGATCAAACGGTTTTTTCTGGGAATCACGCTAGACGAGAAATTACAATGGGGACCTCACATAACATCTCTTGCGGGGCGGCTTAGCTCGGCCGCTTATGCTGTTAGGAAGATAAGACAGTTAACAGATGTAGAAACCGCGCGTTTAGTCTATTTTAGTTACTTTCACAGCATTATGTCGTACGGCATTTTACTATGGGGTCGAGCTGCTGACATTGAATCCATCTTTATTTTGCAAAAGAGAGCTGTCAGAGCCATTTATATCTACGTCGCCGCGAATCTCTCAGGGAACTATTTAAAAGGATTAATATTATGACGGTACCTTGCCAATTCATTTATGAAAACATTATGTATGTAAGAAAAAATCTACATCTTTTTAATAAAATAAGCGATAGACATAACTTTAACACAAGAAATAAAGATAAAATACATCAACCATTTTTCAGATTAGCCAAAATACATACATCTTTTATGGGGTACTGTGTCAAATGTTACAATAAAATACCTTGTGATATATTGCAATTAAATGAAAGAAAATTTAAAACTCACATTAAACGTACACTTTGTAAACAAGCATACTATAAATTAGAAGATTATATCCAAGATAAGAACGCTTGGAAACATGCTGGTCCTGCTCCATAGGACAATCTAGAGTCTAGACGAAATCAAACTGGTTGCTGATTTAATTGTAATTTTTTTGAAGTGAAAACTTCTTTAGCGGCGTTGCACACTTTTTGTAATGGGTAAAAAATGTTAAACTCGCGTCAGGACATCGCGTCAGGACACGTGACCGTCAGGAGAGATTTCCCCCCATCTCTTTCTACGGGGGCGCCAACCGAAGTGAACCAAGTGACACACGACAATGGATGAATGGATGGATGGATGGATGGATGGATGGATGGATGGATGGACGGACGTGGACGTGGACGTAAAATGAAAAAAGTGACGCAGAAGTAGTGAAAAAAAATAAGTTATATTAATTAAATTAATAATTGATTTATTTCAACGTTAATATTCAAGTTTTCTCTTCTGCCGGCACTCCCGGAGTGCAACCCGTCTTTTTTTTTATTAGTTTTTACAATCATTACTCACACCCTGACTTATTACCTACTTTTTTTTTTTTTATATATATATAAAAATCGTTTTGCTTGTACCATGTTTGTAAATATGTGAGCACCATGTATCTATCAGATAATTAATTTATATGTCATGGTTTCGTTTTTAATTCTTTTACCTATTGTGGTATAGTAATTTTATTTTAGGTGCATCGTCCTCACATGTTATTATATAATTAATGTACCCATGCAAAATATTGTACCTAAAACATTTTAAAAGAGTAACGGTGGAGTTCAAAAGTGCCTTTTTTGTGCCTATTTGAAATAAATGCTTTGACTTTGACTTTGACCAAGGCCTCTACCTTTGCACCTAGAAGGGATTTCACAGCAAAGTGATTCTTGAATAAATTTGCAATGGATGCAGGCTCACTAACACCCTCCACACTCGCAGGAAGGCTCGACTTGCCATTCAGTTGGTTAGTGTGTTTCCAAAACTTAATAAAATCCTTCTTGTCGTGACTGGATGCTATTATATTCATTTTAATTTGCTCCCTGTTTTCCTGACACCACTTTAATTTACTTTTAAAAACTCGTTTTTTCTCTCGCATGGTAGTATGCACAGTACCCACTTTTGGTTCACCACATAGTACCCAATTCTGAAAAGCAAGTCGAGCCTCCACGCTTGCCGCACATGTTTGTTCCACCCTATTACTGGCTTTCTTTTGTTTTGTTCCGGCCCAGAGTAACTTATACATGACGCACCACTTAATATGTCAACAATTTCATTATTTATAATATTTAAGTTAGTATTAGGATAACGATAAGAAACTGACAGTGGATTATTTTCTTATTGATATATTAAGAGTATAAGTTTCCATAAGTTTTTCAAGCCAAACGAATACACAGTCTTGTGAGTGAAATGAAATGTTTATTTCTGTAAGTAGATATTTTTTACACGCCAATATTTTGTTGGTCAATATTTTAGAACTAGATGGCGCCGGCATTTCATATCTGACTGATCCCTAAGAAGAAATGCCGAAAAAAAACTCAGAGGTCATGGTTTCTTTTAAAGTCCAAACATTATATTATTAATATGTTATGTGAGTCTAACAATGCAGGGCCAAGTCTGGAAAGGTCTTTCGAATGAGCCATTGCAGCTTTGAGTGAAGAAGCACTGCTAGTTAAAAAAACTTTTTAACAAAAAACAACCGACTTCCAAAAATACACTAGAAAGTGTAAAATAACTTTAATTTCGGAAGTCGGTGTCTTTGGATCTGTATTTTAGTTTTTTTCAACCGACTTCCGAAATTAAAGTTATTTTTCACTTTGTAGTATTTTTTTTGGAAGTTGTTTTTTTTTTTTTTGTTAAAAAGTTTTTATTTTACGCTTTTTAGTGGGTCTGCTTATAATTTATATAAGTTACAATAGCCTAGTGTCAACTTGCTCATCAACTTTTATAAAATATTGCTTTTCCCGATACAGGGAAGTTAATTGTTGAGGAGTTCTCCTGGTCCACCATCAGCTCCATATCACCATTCACATCGTGGCGAGCATAAATTGCTTAGCAACCATATTAAAGTAATCGAATCGCAACCCGTGAAATACTTAGATATTATTAAATAGTTCCGGTGGCTATCTGTGGTCTTCATCATCAGTTCCACTTCACCAAATGGTGCTTTCCGAGAGCAAATGCACAGTTACTATAAAAATACCCAAATCGCTATAGGTGTGCCTATAATATTGTTACGAGCTTGGGGTTCGTGACAATTAAAAACTGCCGATTTAATAACCAAAAATAGACACTTTAATTAAAAACAGCAATTACAACTTTAACACACTAACAATAAAACACAATCGCACTACTAATCACTTGAGAGTCGCACTTGAAGATCGCTTCGATGATTTCGCTTGTATCGCTTATCCAACACTGATTGCCGGCTCGCAGGCACACCGGCCTTATATAGGCCTCGGATAGTTCCAGAACCTTCTACCGTAGAAACATCTAGAATGTTCGAGTACATACCGAACCCGACGGACCAGACGTCGATAGTTCTGGAAAGTTCTATCATCGAAGTTTCTAGAAGGGACCCGAATAATTATAAGTTCTGCTACTCGATACTAGATGGCGCTAGTGGTAGCTAATGTCGCCATCAATTGTGGCGCGCAACACTGCCCCCTCCTAAGACATGCTCGTCCCGAGCATTATTGGCCCCATAATAACGCGCCAGTCGATCCACATGGACGATCTTAGGAGTACCTCTTGCACCTTTCTGTATCCGGTAGGTTACGTCATTGATCTTTGTCACAATCCGGTACGGTCCGTCCCATTTAGCTTGAAGCTTAGGAGATTTCCCTTTGCTGCGGACTGGATTGTGCAACCACACTAGTGATCCTTCGTCGAACCCTTTATTGTTCATTTTGCGGTCATAACGGGTTTTCATCTTCTCAGACATTTGCTGGCCCGATTGTCTGACGTGCTCATTGATGTCATTCATTTTGTTCCGCAAATCATTCGCATAATCGGTTATACTGCGTGGGGCATCAGGCGGTATTCCGGTGATCAGGTCTGCAGGCAGCCGTAACTCCCTTCCAAAGTTTGCGAAAGCTGGTGTCACCGATGTACTTTCGTGAACAGCACTTCGATATGACAACAAAAACGGTTGTATGTACTTGTCCCAATCTCGTTGCCGATTTTCCACAACTTTTGCCAGGTATCTCTCCAATGTCTGATTAAATCGTTCTACCATTCCATCCGACTGTGGGTGGTAAGAAGTTGTTCTCGTTTTATGTGTACCCATTACTCGGCAAGTTTCCTGGAATATTTGGGACTCAAAATTCCTTCCCTGATCACTGTGAATCTCTAAAGGTACTCCAAAACGGCAGAAGACTTCATGGACTAGTTTATCTGCGACTGTCGAAGCTTCTTGATTTGGTATGGCGAAGACTTCCGGCCACTTAGTGAAGTAATCCATTACAACCATGAAATACTTGTTACCACTATCACTTTCCGGAAACGGTCCAGCAACATCTAGGGCTATCCTCTCCCATGGTGCACCAACATTGTACAATTTCAATGCACCTCTACTACGAGTCTGAGGGCCCTTTACAGCTGCACAACTTGTACATTTCCGACACCAGTCCTCGACATCGTCCCGACAGTGGACCCAGTAAAACCGTTCTCGTATCTTCAGTAGAGTCCGTTTTACTCCCAGATGACCTCCTGAACAACCATTATGGTACAGCTGTAGAACATCAGGTACTTTAGCTTTAGGGACAACCATTTGAAAATGACAGCTGTCTCCTCGAGCATTTTCCCATTTACGGCACAGGACTCCTTCCTGAATCACCAAGCTGTCCCATTGGGCCCAATAGCTTTTTGTGATCGAACTCATCGCTGAGACGTCGCTCCACGTGGGCTTAGGTGCACCGGCCTTTATCCACTCGAGAATCGGCTTGAGGTCTGAATCTTCCTGCTGGGCACGTTGTAGGGTTTCCTTCCACTCGTTGCTGAGGTCTGTCTTGAGCATCCTCACAGGTACGACTTCTTTACTTTCTTGCCTAGTACAATGCTTGCAGTCTTCAGGACAAGGTCTTCTTGACAATGCATCCGCGTTGCCATGAGATTTTCCGCTGCGATGTTCGACCACGAAGTCGTATTCCTGCAGTAGTTCAATCCATCTCGCAACTTGACCTTCTGGATTTTTGAACTGCAATAGCCATTTCAGTGCAGCATGGTCAGTTCGTAAGTGGAATTTCCGCCCCAGAAGATATTTGCTAAAATGCTGCAATGACTTTACCACAGCAAGCAATTCCCGTCTCGTGACACAATAGTTCCTTTCCGGCTTTGACAACGACTTGCTGAAGTACGCTATTACAACCTCTTGATCACCATTCCGTTGAAACAATACACCACCAAGTCCTATGTCACTTGCGTCTGTGTCAACTATAAATTCCTTGCCTGCATCAGGGTACCCCAAAATAGGTGTTTTGCACAGTCGGTCCTTTAACTCCTGGAATGCGATATTGCAACTTTCATCCCAGCAGAAATGTCGCTTCTCCTCGGTTAGCTTGTGCAGGGGTTTGGCTATATCCGCAAAGTTCTTAACAAATCGCCGATAATAATAAGAGCACAAACCCAAAAATGCTCTGACCTGCGTCTTATCTTTTGGAACTGGCCAATTCTTGACAGCGGCGATTTTCTCTGGATCCGTGCGGATACCTTCTTCCGACACTACATACCCCAAAAAGCTAACTTGTCGTTTGAATAGTGAACACTTCTTCGGACTTAACTTGAGGTTGGCACTCTGGATCTTCATGAGCACGCGTTCCAGATTTTGAAGATGTTCTTCAAACGTACGGCCTACGATGATGATGTCATCCAAGTAGACCAGACAGGCATCGCCAATTAGCCCGGTAAGTACAAGTTCCATCAACCTTTCAAACGTTGCCGGAGCATTGCACAATCCAAACGGCATACCTTTAAATTGCCAAAGACCCTTTCCTGTCGAGAATGCAGTTTTCTCCTTGTCCTTGGGATCAATTTCAACTTGCCAGTAGCCACTTTTCAGGTCTAGAGTGCTAAACCACTTTACTCCAGTAAGCATGTCCAGCGTGTCATCAATTCTTGGCAAAGGATAGCTGTCCTTCTTCGTAACGTCGTTCAGACGACGATAGTCAACACAAAACCGCATGCTGCCGTCCTTCTTCCTTACCAGCACTACAGGTGAACACCATGGACTAGATGAAGGTTCAATAACACCATCCTTCACCATTCCTTCGATCATGGTTTCCACTTCCTTTTCACGTGCTACCGGCAATCTCCTTGGCCGCTGACGGATAGGCAATTCTTCTCCTGTGTTTATTTTGTGTTGAACTAAGCCAGTCTTCCCAATGTCAGCATCGTTTGACGAGAAAACACCGGCGTACTTGAGTAACATCTTCTTCGCCTTGACCATTTCATTTTGGGACAGAGCGCTGCGGCAGTCTTCTAAAAGTGTGGACACTTTCGTTTGTGCATCCTTGCTGAGGGTCCCAGTCGATAGATATTGGCATCGACGTAACCAATCCACTTCCTCGCAAGTACCAACTAGTGTGCCTTTTTCTATAATCTGTTCCTGATCACAAAGGTTCAGCACACGTACCCCTGAGATGTCGGTGGCTCTGACCAAAGTTCGTGCCACTTTCCATGGAAGGTCATTGTCTACCCTTTCCACGAGTACACAACGATTAGTTTGCCCAGGATTCCGAGGAAGACTAACCGGCACAATCGTTTCTGATCTCGGCGGAAGAACAATCTTTTTAAGGCTGTACACATTCCCTGGTAATGCCCCTTCCATAAAAAGTTCTTCTTGTCCACATTTCAAAACACCTTGCTTGACGTCAATCTCGCAATAATTCTTCCTCATAAAGTCAAGGCCCAAGATGCAATCGTCCATTATATCAGCCACGATGACATTATGCAGGTAGATTCTGTTGCCTAGCTTCAACTCCATCTTCTTCTCTCCATGGACGGGTATACGCTGACCGATGGCTGTTACCAAATTAATGCGTTCTCGGTTGTATGCGGAGTCCCCAAGGAACCGACTTATAAGTTGGGAACTGACGACCGTACGAGAGGCTCCAGTATCTATGGTTAGCTTACACGGCGTTCCGTTGACCTCGCCCTTGATGATTAAGCTGTTCCCGTCATGGGTTTGAGTGATCGAAATCCTTGGGGCTCTTTGAGCATCAGCCAGCACCCGCCCCGCAGTCCTGGCTATTACTCGTTTCCCTGCTGCTGGTGCTGGGCGGTGCTGTTAGCCGCACTACCCTCTGGAGCTCGGTCTACTCTTTCTTCAGTTCGCTTATGGCAACTAGATCGAAGGTGGCCCCTTTCCCCACAGCCATAGCACCTAGGGCTGTATCCTTTGTTGCGGTCGCGAACTGTAGCCGCTGCAACCTCCCTGACGCGATGGGAACGATGATCCTGCCGCACAGCTTCTACCTCCAGTGCATGGGCCAAGGCGTCCTTAAGGGTCCCGTGGTGACCGAGCCTCACAGCAGCTCTAACTTCAAGGTCACGGATGCCGTCGATAAATACCTGCACCAGGTTCCCATCAATAAGCGCAGGTACAGACTGGTATGCTTTCCGAACCAGCTTCTCAACTTCAAGGGCCCACTGCTGCAGGTTTTCATTATTGCGTTGCACGCGATCCTTGAGCTGCGCACGAAACACATGTTCCAGGTGAGCGTCGCCATACCGAGCCTCCAATGCCTCAAGGAGCTGCTCGTAAGTCACTTCTTTTCCAAGAGCTTCCAGCACAGTTAAGGCCTGATCGAGCAGGCCTAGGGTGAGGGCAGTCATGGCCTGACTCTTATTCCACCCGTTCGCCTTCATAACAGCCTCAAACTGAATTTTGTAGGCCGACCAGGAAGAAGTTCCGTCGAATGGTGGCACTTTAAATCCACGTAGCGAAGGTGTTGTAGCTACGGGGCTGCGATTCCGTCCTCAAGTTTAAGGTAATCCAGCGTTTTCTTCACATCAGCCATTACGGTTTTTTTTACGTCAGCTATCACGGTTTCCTTCACATCAGCCATCACGGTTTCCTTCACATCAGCCATCACGTTGTCAACCCGATTATTCACTTGGTCGATTCGGGTTTCAGCTTCCAACAGGCGGTTGTCATGTTGAGCAACCTTATCCTTCACCTCCTTCATGTCTTTCCCGAAGGTAGCGTGAAGGTCCTTCAGAAGGAGCATCTGCTCTTCCTGTCGGCGGGCCTGTTCCTCCTGTCGGCGGGCCTGTTCTTCCTTGTCCCGCTGGAGCTGTTCTTCCAACCGACGAGACAGCTCCTTCAGCATCATCATCAGAGCAGCAAAATCTGGTGCTGATGATGCTGGAGCAGCTGTGGACGGGCCGGCCTCCGTGATTGGTAGTTGGCCCTCCGACGTCTGTGGCGTTGCTCCACCGAATCGCCTCTGGTCCGTCTCTTGCTGGCGTTGACTCCGGGTACGGATACCCTCCGTGTCGTCCTTCGGTAGAATCGGCATGATTTTAATCCTTGCTTCTGACACCAATTGTTACGAGCTTGGGGTTCGTGACAATTAAAAACTGCCGATTTAATAACCAAAAATAGACACTTTAATTAAAAACAGCAATTACAACTTTAACACACTAACAATAAAACACAATCGCACTACTAATCACTTGAGAGTCGCACTTGAAGATCGCTTCGATGTTTTCGCTTGTATCGCTTATCCAACACTGATTGCCGGCTCGCAGGCACACCGGCCTTATATAGGCCTCGGATAGTTCCAGAACCTTCTACCGTAGAAACATCTAGAATGTTCGAGTACATACCGAACCCGACGGACCAGACGTCGATAGTTCTGGAAAGTTCTATCATCGAAGTTTCTAGAAGGGACCCAAATAATTATAAGTTCTGCTACTCGATACTAGATGGCGCTAGTGGTAGCTAATGTCGCCATCAATTGTGGCGCGCAACAATATTTTAAGAGTTCATTCGATTTCTCCAGGATCCCATCATCAAATCCTGACGTGATGACAATGGGATCAATCTGAAAGTATATCCTTTCAAAAAAAAAAAGATTTTTCCAAATCGGTTTATAAATGCGTACTGAGGTAAACAAACATAAAAAAACTTTTTTACAAAAAAAAAAATAACCGACTTCAAAGAAAAACACTACAAATTGAAAAATAACTTTAATTTCGGAAGTCGGTGTCGTTGGTTCCGCATTTTCGTTTTTTGATACCGACTTCCGAAATTAAAGTTGTTTTTCACTTTGTAGTGTCTTTTTTTTTAGGTCGGTTGTTTTTTTGTAAAAAAGTTTTTATATTTCACTTTTTAGTTGTACAGTCGCCAGCAAAATTGCATGGGTACCTTAGTGTCTATTTTCCCGTGAACGTTTGAATTCAAGTTTTCGAAAATAAACTAGATGGCGTTGGTTTCTTCACAACTATGACTAATTTACGAAACGTAAGTAAGGAGTTAGGAAGAAACGAAGGAGTTACAAGGCTAATACATTTATCTAATTGTTAGATTACAATTACCAGCATACGTAGCTTAAATGATAAAAATAATAATAGAAACCGATAGGAATATATTTATTAAGCTAACGAGTGGGTATTTTAATAATTAATTTAATATTCGAATTGGTAGGTAGTTACTTAGCAACAGGAAAAAAGAGCAGATTCATTGCAGGTAAACAGGCTCGCCTTGTGGGCTCGCAAAAAAAGGCAATATAAAAATTATAGAGGTTTATTTCTTACAGTTTATTATTCAAATTTAATAGTCAGTTTATTAAATATTATAGGTATAACATTATAATATTATGAAGTTATTGAGGCGATAGCTTAAGTATTCGTTTCCAAAATCGGAAAGAGGATTGAAGCTTATGTAACCTCAATAAAAACAAACAGGAGACCAAGTTATTTTATTACAAAGGTCAAACGGATTAAATGGATACTAAATAAGTAGGCTAAAAACTACAAAATTGCACAAAAACATATCAAATGGTTAGTAGGCAACATAAAAAACTGAAAACTATTTTGTTTAAACTTAAAGTGTTCATAACTTTTTAAATGATTAAAAATACGTATAGTTTATACACACATAACCAGGTCTCCAGTCAATATAAATAATATTATCTAAGTACTAGCTGCTGCCCGCGACGTCGTCTGCCTAAAGGCTCTACAGCACCAAAAATACCTAAGATGCCAGTGTCGCTATAGCATTATAAGTAAACAACTTTTAAAATAGCATTAAAATATAAGTTTTTTTTGCAAGCGAAGCAAGTGAAGAGAGTTATATGGGAGTCCTGCTGAGTTCAGTGTGGTGTGGGGGATGTGACTGAAGGAAATAGAGAAAACAATGCAGGAATACATTCCAGGACACAAAAGAGTAAAAATACGTACAAAGGCATCATACCTTAAAACACTTCCCTATAAACAACGTTGGTAGTTATGCTGCCAGGAGCCAAAATGTAAAGAGAGTCAGGACTGGTGACGCGGGAGCAAGTGACGTACAGTTGTCCGTGTGAGAAGCAACTCGTCCTGAGGTCGACACCCGCTGCTCTCAGTGTCTGCCTCTATTGATGGTTATCGCGAAGCAAACACTCACGGGGAACTGTACGCACTTGAACTGGAACGGGAAGATATGAGGTATGAGGGGAATGCGTGATATAAATACTGCCTCGCCAACGCCACAACCTGTAAGAATTTCCGCCTCAATGGTGTGTCTGTAGAGCGAAATGACTTTAGGGTGGTTCCCGTTACACAACTTCAGAGGAGATAGGTTCCGAAGAAGCATAATCGGGACACCGACCTTCAGCTTGATGGTATGCGCTGGAAGTCCACTTGCTGACAGGGAGTTCAGAAATTCCACGGGATAATGTGTGGCGTCATCTTGCTCGACAACAGTGTTTATCGAGGTGTAGACCACTTCATTCCCCTCAATTTCCGAGAGAATGCATTCGTTAATTGCTGCAGCCTGATCATTTTTGGACGTCAAAATGGCCCGCTCACACACCCAAGAATTCTGCAGGTGCAGTATACGACTGATGTCCCCGTACACACAGCAAATGAGTTCTTCTAAGCTGGATACCACTCTACCGAGAGACTCTGGAAGCACCACCTGTCCACATCTCTCTTCTGGTAGAGTGCCTTCGCCAAGACTTAGAAGGACATTGGAGAATTCTTGAGCACGTGCATTGCCGCCGAGCCGAGCTCTCATATTAATGGTCAAGCGCAGCGTACGAACTCGTGACCACAACGAAGATAGTTTCAACGAAGCATTCACCTCGTCAGCCCTCGATCCCCGTGTCACCACGGTAAGCGTTTGCCGGAAATCGCCACTGAACAGAACAGCTGTGATACGACGCATCAAATGTTCGTTCCTGCGGATGTCCTGCAGGGTTCCGTCCACGGCCTCAACTGCCTTCCTATTGGCCATCGTACACTCATCCCATACGATCAAAGAGCAATCCTTGAGCACGTGTCCCTTATCGCTGTTACGTGACACACCACAAACAGGCGTTTCGGCGCTCTCTAAATCGATAGGAATTTTAAACATGGCATGTGCTGTCTTGCCACTCGGAAGCAGTGTGGCAGCGATTCCCGACGACGCTACAGCAATAGCAATTTTGCCTTGCCTGCTGACCTCTGCAAGTATGCAAGTGGTAACAAATGTTTTTCCTGTTCCACCAGACGCATTCCAAGAAAAACATTTGACCCTGGTTTTTTCCCAACGCTTTCAAGGACGGTGTCATAAATTTGTTTTTGCTCTGAAGAGAACAAAGCGACATGGTCATTTCGCCCGGATCGTAATTTGTCTCAGCGTTATACTCCCGATTTACACGGTCTTGATGCGGTGATGATTGGGGAGCTGGTAACCCATATTCGATCAGTGGATTGCCGCCGATAGAAATGACCACATCTTGAAGTGAACTGAGACAGGTGTTCAGCACGCGTTCATCAGTTACTCCGACTTCGTCTCCAGTAGAAACATAACTTTTTTGTAATACTTAACACCGCATTTTTTTTTAATTGTCGTCCCCAACTCTGCTCAAGATTTTAAGGGTTTTGTTGGAACTTGAATTTGTCAAAACGAACTATACGATACAACTTTTATGAAGAAAATGCACATTGCCATCTATGAATTTTAAGAATAACTAACTACTAACCTCGCCAACATGATCAAATTTAAATTATTAATTTCCAAAAAGTGTCAACATGTAACTTGATTTGATTTTTATGAAATCTCATAGATGGCGCTGCTTCAAAATTTTCTTTATACTACTAAAATTCATTAAACTATGTTTTTTCTGCCCAAGTTACTTAAATGGCGTAGTTTTTATAGTGTAAAGCTAGATAATAGCATGGCTTACTGAAAAACAACATTTAAATATGCGTCGTTAGATTACACGCTGTCACAGAATGCGTAAGAAAAATAAAGATTCACAGCTCCTCCCCCATAGGTGATAGCGTGATAATATGTAGCCTATATGTTGACCCGACCTCTTAGTAATATTCATGCAAAATTTGAAGTAAATCCATGCAGTACTTTTTGAGTTTATCCCGGACATACATACAGACAAACAGACAAACAGAAAAACAGACAAACAGACAAAAATTCTAAAAACTATATTTTTGGCTTCGATATCGATTGTAGATCACGCCCCAAGTATTCTTTTAAAAAAATATTCAATGTACCGTTTTGACTTTCCTACGATTTTATTATATGTATAGATAATTGTTTAGCTCGTAGCTACGTAACCACTTGTGTATCGCGTATTATTTCGACGCCACAAACATAAGCGTCCGTGTTCACTGGACTTAAAAGTTTATGTGATCCAAAGCGAACTGTAATCTTGCCCTTTTATGGTTTTCCGCGAGCAAGGGTTTCACAGCATGCCTCCGCGGCACAAGTTTTGACGCGGCTCCGTGTCAAAACTTGTGTCAAATAAACCAGCATAGTGGTTCGGCGGCAGAAATCCATTTTCTTCATACTGCCTTATCATGGTTTGATGCTGCCATGTGTTTTATAAGTCGTGGTCTACCAGTTCTTTGATGGTGTTTCTTCGTACTCAAAGAACAACTGTTTTTCTCTGCAACAATAAAACAGAAATATATAATACCCAATAATGATTATTATGTAGTGTAGTGTTCACTGTAATCTACCATTAGAAGCTTATGGGTTAGGAATAAAACAACCGAATTATCAGTAAGTACACAACCACCCAAAGGGAACGTCCTGTCGCGCCAACGGCTAAAGTAATAGTGACAGCTCCAGTGTTACCAGTGAGTTGAGTCTACATTTAATAGTACATCACATGTAGTATAGTAACAAAAAAATAATGCAGTTTTTAATATAAAAGTGTAAAAATAAAACTACTTACGTTTACACCGGTCTCTGGCTATTTCTGACAAGTTTTTGGCTTGATTATTCAAAGCAATTATTTGAGCTCTTGTAACGAAATCAATATTATAACTCGTGCTCGTTTTGGTAAAATAAGTAATCCGCCTGATCATAAATAAAAACTGAACAAAAGGCACTCGAACGAGGTAATCGAAATGAACTTAGCGAACGATCAATTGAGCTGTCATAAATCTTCGATCTAAGTATTATTCATACCACCTACCAATTATTTATAAATCCATATTCAACGTACCCTCTCAAGTTTGAAAACTAAAACTTAGAAAATCAGATACCTACCTACTTATAAATTGATATTCAATTTTAACATAGTAGGTTAATAATTAGGAACAATTTTCTTTAAAAGAAACTATTAATTATAAATAATTGTTTGAATGTTTGAAGAGACAAAAAGAAACTGCAAAAATATTTTATCATATAAAGCAAAGCAACGCCATCTAATAACAGCATAATTCAATTTTGTTAGTCGTTAACTGGTTTTACGCTAGATGGCGTCATTTCTCGCTTCATACGATTTTGTTTCTGTACTACCCATGCACTTTTGCAGCCTACCGTACCTACTCCACACCAATTCAATTAACACTAGTGCATTGAAGAATTGAAGACACGACTCGAAGAATCATCAAAATTCCCATAGAAATGCCGGAGATGACAATGTAGTACATTTATGCATATAACTTCGTACATAAGAATAATTACCTAATGTATTATATACTAAAACCTTCGTGAAAGTCTGTAGATCACACTTATGAAAGAATTATCAAAATCGGTTCAGCAGTTTTTGAGATAATCGCGGACATACAAACATACATACATACATACGGGTCGAATACAGAACCTCCTTTTTTAAAGTCGGTTAAAAATAAAAAGACGGGTTGCACTCTGGGAGTGCCGGCAGAAGTGTAAACTTGAATATTAACGTTGTGCATTGTTGATATTTTTCATTAATAGATGCACTTTGTTCAATTTCCATATTTTAAACACTTTATATACACGAATTTTACGAATACACAACAGTGTGGCCACTACACAGACGGTCGACCCATCAGCTGTCACCATCCATGGATGCGCGTGGCACGCTGTAACATAAATATACACGAACATTCGCGCAAGCGCCCTGCGCCGCCTAAACGAAACAGCAGGCATACATTTTCGCCGCGCCGTAGAAAGAGAGGGGGATACTTCCTCTCCTACGCCGCGCCGGCTGTCTACTCTCCATCCGTCTTACGAATTTTCGATTAGGTCACGTGTCCTGACGCGATGTCCTGACGCGAGTTTAACATTTTTTACCCATTACAAAAAACACTTCAAAAATACAACCGTAATGAGAACCTCCTCCTTTTGTGAAGTCGGTTAAAAAGTCAACTATCGCGAATTCTCGATACCGTTCAAGTATTAGAGAACAACACTACATCAACGGAAGTTATAAACTATAGTACATCGTCATTTATTTTTTTATGTTGTAAATTATTTGCCGCACACACACCCACACGTGTAAACTGTTTATGTTTATTTGACGTCGCGAGCTCAAGCGACGAACTGCTTCGGCCGGTCGACTTCTATAGATACTGTACACACACTTATGGTATCCGTGCGTACTTATGTGCAAGTTGACTATATCCTACTGTCTTCGTGGTCGGTTGTATGTTGTATACCATGCTGTGTTTAGTGCTGCTCGTGTTCACACTTACTAGATGTCGGGGGGACAGCGATAACTGTAAAGTATTTCTTTATTTGTTGGTGGTATACCCAAGACTGAATCCACAATGGTTATTGTAGGTATAGTCAACAATGGGCCGTATTACCCACAAGTTGATCACCTACAGACAACCTTTGAATGGATTGAAAGTTTTTTTTTAAGTCGTTTATTGACATACTACTTATACAACATGATGGAATTCTCTGACTCCTGCGCTATTTAAAACTGTGTTGCATAAGCCAGTGTCGACTCGTAACAAAAAAATACACAATAATATATAGTTGTTATAAAAAATAAAGAAAACAAAAAGAACTTTCTACTTTTGAAATTGGATAAAAAAACTTTTTAACAAAAAAAAAAAACCGACTTCCAAAAAAACACTACAAAGTGAAAAATAACTTTAATTTCGGAAGTCGGTGTCTTTGGATCTGTATTTTAGTTTTTTGCCACCGACTTCCGAAATTAAAGTTATTTTTCACTTTGTAGTGATTTTTTGGAAGTCGGTTTTTTTTTTGTTAAAAATATTTTATTTCACGCTTTTTAGTGGGTCTGCTTATAATTTATCTCAGTTACAATAGCCTAGTGTCAACTTTCTCATCGCCATTTACAAAATATTGCTTTTACCGATGCAGGGAAGTTAATTGTTGAAGAGTTCTCCTGGTCCACCATCAGCTCCATATCACCATTCACATTGTGACGAACATAAATTGCTTAGCAACCATGTTAAAGTATCGAATCGCAACCCGTGAAATAGTAGGTACGGAGATATTATTGAGTAGTTCCGGTGGCCATCTGTGGTCTTCATCATCAGTTCCACTTCACCAAATGGTGCTTTCCGAGAGCAAATGCACGAGTGTTACTATAAATAATTTTGAAAGAATTTTCTTTTAACTCCAAGCCGTTGAGGAGTTGTACCTTCCATCATCAGCTCATCCACCTGAGATGATGATTATCAGATGCAAATACTTAAACAGCTTTAGAAAATATATGAAAATGGTAGGTACTATGTGCCTATAAAATTAGAAGGTTGCCCTCGATTTCCCTGGGATCCCATCATCAGATCCTGACCTGATGATCATGCAACCACTTGGGAAGTATACCCTTTCAAACAAAAGAAAAAAATTCCAAATCGGTCCAGGCGTCTTCGAGAAATCGGGGAACATACATAAAAAAAAAAAAAAGTTTCCGACGAATTGAGAACCTCCTCCTTTTTTTTGAAGTCGGTTAAAAATGCGTAAACCAAAAAATTAACTTAGTTGTGTCAAAGAATTCGCAGTAGCAGCATGGAGTTAAGCAGGCGACATTTGTGACACCCCTCCGGTCCTCCGGCCCTCCGGCCTAGGAGAGTATTTACAAGCCATCTGTTCTTCATCTGATCTCTCCCCGGTCATATAGGATTGCTTTTGCCGTCCTATCGGACTATGAAATCCCACGTTCACACGACTCTGAAGTGTATAATATTTACTGAATGGTTTTGAAATCACATGGAAGTTTTATGCGGCACTTGCTTATACAGTATGTATGAACAGTGGGTACTGACGTGTGCTCCCAAGCCAATCGGCCGCTTAGAGAGTAATGTGCACTTATGTTTGTGCCCACACTTCCTGCGTAGTGGGCTACTCTCCATTGAGATTGACCGTGCTCGGGCAGAAGACTCGTATTAGGCGTATTTACATAATAGATCCAAATTATTCCCATTCTGAGTTCCGAAAACTACTAAGTAATTGTGACCAACTTAGATGTAGCGCTCGCTCGGCTCGCACGCGGTTAATCACAATTCTAACCTAACCTAACCCATTTGGTGGCGGCGCGGTGCCCTAACCTAGTAACTGACACTTTGAGAAAAGGCTAGAAATTTAAAAAGAGATTTATTAAAAATTGCGTTCATGATTAGAAGGCTAATAAGTTTTTAGAGGATCACTTAACATTTCCCATCTATACAGGATGAAATTGAACACATGCGACAAATCGAAATGGGAGATTGTACTCATTATTATGAACAACTTTTACTATGGGACCAAACCTGAAATCACGAAAAAAAAATCAGCTGTTCCCTACATTTATGTTCGCATAACTCATCAAAATATAGGGAAGAACTGATTTTTTTTCGCGATTTCGGGTTTCATCCCATAGTAAAAGTTATTCATAATGATGAGTACAATCTCCCATTTCGATTTGTCGCATGTGTTCAATTTCACCCTGTATATATAAAAATGAAACCCGTTTTCCGTTGTCACGACATAACATGAAAACGGCTGGACCGATTTCGATGAAATTTGGTATAGAGATAGTTTGAGTCCCGGGAAAGGACATAGGATAGTTTTTATCCCGATATTCCCACGGGATCGACATTTGCGCAGGTGAAACCGCGGGGCGCAGCTAGTTCATTTATAAAAATAACAGGATGCGGAGAAATATTTTGACGCCATATTTTAGTTTTTTTTTTTATTTATGGTTTTAGTTATTAAGTTAGGATATTATATTTTATTGAAGCTTTTATGAATTCATTAGGTATAAGTATTTTTTTTTGTAATTTCTCGTTGTATCCGCAGCGTCAATGTCGCCGATGCTGCTGCAGCCGCCCGTGCCCGCGTCGCACCGCATATTTGCCGCGCAGGTGAACTCGCTGCGCCGCCAGCTCATGCGCGACAACTACGACTACCAACACTCGGGCGACGAAAGGCAGCCGAACATCACCACAAGGAGCGGCGGAGACACGGTATGTTGTGGCATGTACTTAATCGAACCTCAAATAAATCCGTTTTGCTTTCCTAAAAATGGTATTTAACGCTCCTCTTTTTGTGAACCTATAAACATACACTAGTGTGCGCTTCTTATTATAGAATACCACATCATTCACTTATAATCTAGATACAATAAGTTTGACAAGGATGAAGATATTAAAATAAATCAAAATACCTTACACGAAAATCATAACGGAAAACAAAATGAAATGTAAAACACCCCGTCACCCTATGTAAAACGTCTATATTTATGTCTATAATTTATAAGGGGTACATAATAAAGAGTTTTCCATTCTATTCTAAGGATACAAACTAATACGAATGATGAATAACAATAAAAAAAACCGAGTGTCCTTATGACCACACGTCTGAAGTGAAACTTCAAACGTATTTGGCTATGAGAGGAAGAGAGAAAGAAAATGTGCACGCGCACTGCTTTCTCTTGCTTATATCCCCCACTCAACTCCCGTTCGCCTCGCCCGGGCCGTAGCTCGTAGACATGTGTCGTACTTGCAAAATCGAGTACCAGGGCTTCCAAGTACGTCCACCTTAAGAAACCAGGGCCTAAAACCAGGGCTCGAAATACTTTCAAGTATTTTCTATCTGCATCGAAAATTGATCCATAACTTCATACAAATAAGAAGTACAATCGCGTAATCAAACAAAAGCCCTTTTGGAAGTAAAAAGTACTTGCATAGGAAATTGACCCGTGAATTCCTATAAATAAGGAGCACAATCGCGTTTACAAATAAATACTTTTACAAACCATACATACATAATCAGCCTATAAATGTTCCCACTGCTGGGACACAGGCCTCCTCTCTGTGAGAGGGAGTGGACCGTAATCCACCACGCGGGCCCAGTGCGGGTTGGTAGATGTCACATGTCTTCGAATTTTTGGTTCTAGGACATGCCGGTTTCCTCACGATGTTTTCCTTCACCGTTTTTGAGAGCAGTGGTGATGAAATAATTTACACAAAGTAAAGCACCTGTCTGGGTTTAAACCATTAAACTAAAAATACTTGCATACGAAATTGTTCCGTAGACTCTTACCACACCTCGGACACTCCATACAACGCTCGCAAAATAATTACCTATTACTACTACATAAACTAATGACGTTTGTATACGTACAAATGTGTGCGTGAAATCTAGTAGCGTAAAAAAATGGCGCGGAAAGCAATTTGTGTCGGGGAACCGAACGACGTCGGCGGCGGCGCTGCCCGAACGTGTGCATTATTATAAAGTGACCAAGTAGTTCAATTGTTTATTTATACGAGTATAGTCGGGTTCGTAATGAAATAAAAACAATAAAATAGTTTAGTTTAAATGACTTATCTGTAAATAATCGGTTATTAAATCGCATGTTATTAAAAATGCGAAATCTTACTAACAGTTTATGTAAATACGAATTCGGAAAAGCATCACAATATCCAACCATCGTGATTAAAACTCAAATAAAACTTTTAAATCGCATAATTGTGTGTTCGTGTCACCAATACAGCGCTGCGGTTGGCGAGCGCCCTTGCTAAAGAGTCGGCGACGAATACCTCGAAGTGCGGGGTGAGGTGCGGTATCTGATATGAGGGCGAGGAAGGGAGTGTCCTTTCTGTACTTAGTACTATTAAGTATTCTGTGCTCTTACTGATAAGGAGCATGATCGCATTTGCGGAAACAAACGCGGTTGTTGAACTATTTGAGTACCTACCTACGTACTCGAGCATCGAGCCACGACGGAGCGAGATACTTTCAAGTATTTTCTATCTGCATAGAAAATTGATCCATAACTTCATATTCATACAGATAAGAAGTACAATCGCGTATTCAAAAGCCCCGTTGGAAGTAAAACTACTTGCATAGGAAATTGATTAACGACTTCCTATAAATAAGGAGCAAAATCGCGTTTACAAATAAATATTTGCAAACCATTAAAGTAAAAAATACTTGCATACGAAATTGTTCCGTAGACTCTTACTGATAAGGAGCATGATCGCATTTGCGAAAACTAACGCGGTTGAGTACCTACGTATTTGAGCGAGTAGCCGTATAAGATACTTATTAGTCTTGCAAGTATTTTGAGTCGGTACGTGGTGTGCGTACTTGGAAGCAAATACCTGGTGTAAAAACCCGGTCGCATATTTATGCGACCGGGACCGGGTTTTTACACCAGGTATTTCCAGCTATTTTTTACGTACCTTCCCTACTCGCCCGATCACACGTTTTCGTAACGCGTTCGCCAGTTTACTCCCCAAGTCAAGCGCGCCTAAAGAAGTTTCACTTCAAAAAAAAGACGGGTTGCACTCCGGGAGTGCCGGCAGAAGTGAAAACTTGAATATACACGAATTTTACGAATACACAGCAGTGTGGCCACTACACAGACGGTCGAGCCATCAGCTGTCCATCCATTCATCCATCCATCCGTTCATCCGTTTATTTGGCGCCGCCGTAGAAAGAGAGTGGTGAGAAAGAGATGCGGGTGAAACCGCGGGGCGCAGCTAGTCTGTAATATTTATGGTGTACCTAATAAAGAATATTCTATTTTATTCTCTAGTTGCCACTAGAAGTAGTAGGTACTTACGTACACTAGTGTTGTTAGTTAAGTGTTGTTTAAAAACTTGTTTTGTTTTATGAAATTCGCAGACGTTTTATTATCAGAAAGGCGGTACAGACCACTTGCCACGAGCTTCAGAACTCGCGCAGGCAAACAGCAACGAGTTCAGCGCAGAAAGTGTTCAACAAGACCAATCCAAGCAACTTGGTCAATTTGAGCAGCGTGGCCAACATGAGCAACATAACCAACATAAACAGGGTCGCGATCATAAGCAGCTTGACGAATACGAGCACCGTCGTCAATACGAGCAACCTAGCGAGCACGAACAGCATGGTCAATATCAGCAGCCTGGGGAACACGAGCAACGTGGTCTATATAACCAGCATGACCGATACGAGCAGCATGGACCACATAAGCAGCGTGAGCAACGCGAGCAGCGTGGACAAAACGAACCACGTGGAGCACACGAGCAGCGCGGACAAAACGAACAACGCGAACACAGTGAGCAGCAAGAGCAGATCGAGCAGTATGACGAGGAAGAGCAGGCGCAGTCCATAGAACACAAACATCGCGCCGTGCTCTCGCTCGACGACGCGCCACCGGTTGCTATCCCGTTTACCGACGAACTCACCGTGCGCAAATACACATCGGAGTGGCGCGACATCCGACCGGAACAAGCCCAGGAGTACAACCCCTCCTACTACAACAAGAAGCGCGACGCGTACTATCCCCCCTACCCTGCGATGATGGAACGCAGGCCTTTCAGTGACCTCCGCGGCAACTACAAGGAGCAATATGGACAAAACGACGCGGGTAACGCGCAGGAGTCTCCTGACCAGGAATATACCCCTGATGAACAGGAGGCCTTCGATCAGCAGGACGCCTCCGAAACGCAGAATGATGAAGGATCGGACTTTTCAGAAAGCAAGAAGCAAGCAAAGTTATACAACGAGTTCGCCATGCACAGCACCACTCGCGCCAACCGCCTGCAGTACTACACGCCAGCCCCTTACGAAAGGAACGCACCGCCACCGCACCGCATGCACAACTCGCTGAATTATCGCGTCCACAACGCACCGCTGCACCGCGGCCGCAACGCACCGCCGCCGTACCGCAACGCCCCACCACTGCACCGCAGTGCACTGCCACCGCACCGCAAGGCTCCGAACCACAACATCTCGAAGAAGGACCTGCTATATTACATGGATGACAGCCAGCTGCGACGCCGTAACAACGTGCCTGATGAGGACCAACCGGCCGACGAACAGCTTTCCTCTCCACAGCCCAGCCCTAGCCCCAACTCCGTCGGCACACGGACCAGCCCCGGCAAACCCGCACGCCGCCCGGCCCCCACCGAGGGGGAGCTCCCCCGCACGTCGCGCGCGCGTCGCAGCTTCGTCGTCACCGTGTCAGAAGACAACGTCACATACAAGCTACTGACGGTGAGCATAATTTTTAACCGACGAAAAAACGGAGGAGGTTCTCAAGTCGACGCGTATATTTTTTGTTTTTTATGTAAGACCATGCATAACTTTTTCCAGAATAGTCCGATTTTGATAATTCTTTTTTTTATTTTTTATTGGAAAGGGAATAAGTACCCCGAAGTTGGTCCCATATAAATTTGGGAAAAAAATTCCAACCCTAAGGGTAGGAAAACGAGATGATTGATTGTTCACTCACTGATTGTTTAAAGTATTTATATTACCTATACAACAAATAATAGTTAAAGTAGGATTACATAACAGTTAATAGCTAAGGTAAGGTAGGTAGCTATTTTAAAAGCAATCAAAAATTAAGCATGCATTATAGCCACAAAAAATTATAAAATGAACTTAAACCGCCGAAAAAACTGAAAAGCAAAAATAACTAAGTTCTTAAACTAATGTAAGTACCTAAGTAATTTTGAGTTAGCGCCAAACAATCAACGAACAAAGATCACTAAATAACCAAATCTAATTAACAATGCAACGTGAAATCTCCAGCGGTAAACGTTAACATTCAAAAAATGCGCTCTCCGCACGACCACTCGCAACGACGTGTGCAGTGTGTCTGGCGCTCCACACACTGCACCGCGCTCTGCCGCGGTGAGCAGATAACGCACCCCCACGCGTGATTTTTGAAGTGAAAACTTCTTTAGCGGCGTTGAACACTTTTTGTAATGGGTAAAAAATGTGAAACTCGCGTCAGGACACGTGACCGTCAGGAGAGATTCCCCCCCCCCCGCCTCTCTTTCTACGGCGGCGCCAACCGAAGTGAACCAAGTTTAGTGACACACGACAATGGATGGATGGATGGATTGGATGGAGTGGAAGTGGAAGTGGAAGTGGAAGTGGAAGTCAAAGTCGAAGTCGAAGTCAAAGTCGATGTCGAAGTCGAAGTCAAAGTCGAAGTTAAAGTCGAAGTCAAAGTCGAAGTCGAAGTCGGAGTCGAAGTAGAAGGCAAAGTCGAAGTAGAAGTCGAAGTCGGAGTCGAAGTCAACGTCGAAGTCGAAGTCGAAGTCAAAGTCAAAGTCGAAATCAAAGTCAAAGTCGAAGTCAAAGTCGATGTCGAAGTCAAAGTCAAAGTCGAAGTCAAAGTCGAAGTCGAAGTCATAGTCAAAGTCGAAGTCAAAAAGTCAAAGTCGAAGTCAAAGTCGAAGTCGAAGTCGAAGTCGATGTCGAAGTCAAAGTCAAAGTCAAAGTCGAAGTCAAAGTCGAAGTCGAAGTCAAAGTCGAAGTCGAAGTCAAAGTCAAAGTCGAAGTCAAAGTCGATGTCGAAGTCAAAGTCGAAGTCAAAGTCGAAGTCAAAGTCAAAGTCGAAGTCGAAGTCAAAGTCGAAGTCAAAGTCAAAGTCGATGTCAAAGTCAAAGTCGAAGTCAAAGTCAAAGTCAAAGTCAAAGTCGAAGTCAAAATCGAAGTCAAAGTCGAAGTCAAAGTCGATGTCGAAGTCAAAGTCAAAGTCGAAGTCAAAGTCGATGTCAAAGTCAAAGTCGAAGTCAAAATCGAAGTCAAAGTCGATGTCGAAGTCAAAGTCAAAGTCGAAGTCAAAGTCGATGTCGAAGTCAAAGTCGAAGTCAAAGTCGAAGTCAAAGTCAAAGTCGAAGTCGAAGTCAAAGTCGAAGTCGAAGTCAAAGTCAAAGTCAAAGTCGATGTCAAAGTCAAAGTCGAAGTCAAAGTCAAAGTCAAAGTCAAAGTCGAAGTCAAAGTCAAAGTCGAAGTCAAAGTCAAAGTCAAAGTCGAATTTAAAGTCAAAGTCAAAGTCGAAGTCGAAGTCGAAGTCGAAGTGGAAGTGGAAGTGAACGTGGACACACTGCTGTGTATTCGTAACATTCGTGTATGTAAAGTGTTTAAAATATGGAAATTGAACAAAGTGCATCTATTAATGAAAAAAGGGACGCAGAAATAGTGAAAAAAAATGAGTTATATTAATTCAATTAATAATTGATTTATTTCAACGTTAATATTCAAGTTTTCACTTCTGCCGGCACTCCCGGAGTGCAACCCGTCTTTTTTTACATACAAATTCAACTCGCGTTATCTGCCACCGCGGCCAGTGTGTGGAGCGCCTAACTTCGTAAACGCTCGGCATTTTCCGGCAAAGGGGCGTGTCGCGCCGCGCACCACGCTTTACGTAATTCATTAATTTGCTTGTTTGGCGCCGACTCAAAATTACTTAGGTATACTTACATTAGTTTAAGAACTTAGTTATTAAGGTTAAATAAAAAAGGTATAGTATTTCATTTTTTGCGTTTATTTTCGTTGGATCCCACTTTTGAAGATTTATTTCCGTTGGATCCCGCTTTTGAATCCCAGTTTAATATTTTTTTCAACACACTTGCTCGTAAAATGGCTCTTAATGCACAGCTTTTAGATCCATAATGCAGTGTATTACGAACGCGTGCTTTTTCTTTACGTTACGGTACTTGTGCTTTATTTCCACAGATAACTATTTAATTTACTAGTCGGAGGTCGAAGAATTGCATTTTTTTTTTTTAATCTCTTCAAAGAGACTTCATGCCAAAAAGAATCCGCGAGCCATATTTTACTTTTTTTTTAAATAGTCTGAATTGTCCTTGGTCCCAAGATGAACTAAAATTTATTTACCTTAAGATGAATGCGCAGTTGTAGCCCACGAAATTAAATTTTTCTAACGTTTTTTGCAATTTTCAGGTCAGTGTCAGGTTGTATCTTGATCAAAATATGATTCGCGACTATAACAGATACGTATTTACAGAATTATAATCATTAGAATCATTAAATACATCTTTCTAAGTTAGATTTGTTCCATAAGAACAAATCTCTTATGGAAAAGTTCTTAGGGAACAAATCTAACTTAAATATATATATTAATGATTCTAATGACTATAATTCTTTAAATACATACCTATATAAATATACATTTTGATCAAGATACAACCTGATACTGACCTGCGAATTGTAAAAAACTTAAAAAAAATTAAATTTCGCGGTCTACCACTGCGCATTCACCTAAGGGTGCATCCACACATAGCGAGGCATGTGCCGCAAATGATTTTTTTATATATGTGGTTGCCTCAGGCTGAGGCATCTAACATACAAAAAAAAGCACTTGCGGCGCATGGCTCGCTCTGTCTGGATGCACCTTATAATTTTCCGTCGTCCCTCCCGTAACCAAACGAAAAAGACCACTGGCGTTCTATTATTGCGGATTCTCACTGAATTAATGTATATTTCTCTATGCAAATAGTACTTTCTAATTCCATACTAACTAAACTACAATTTGACATACGACAACACTACGATCAGTCTTAACATTATTTTGTGTTTATTATATTTTTTCTATAGGCTGTATATCGGTATTGTCTTTGCCTTTAAGTAAATAAATGCGCGCCGCGCTAGCAATGCGCGCGCAGGTGTTACTCTATGGGTAAACCTGCGCGCGCACGTCAGCGCGGCGCGGGGAATGACAAACCAAGCCCGCCATTATCCATACAAGTTAATATTTAACAATACAAGTCTGTTTTTTTCCTCACAAGTGTGTTGAAAAACGTCGTATGATACGCGTGTGCATTGATAATTAAACTCTCGGCTACCTTATCGCGCTCGCCTACGGCTCGCGCGAATAATACCGCCTCGAGTTTAATGATCAACATAGCACACATGTATCATAATGTACTATGGCGTTGGATCCCGCAAAATATTATTATGTATTTCCGTTGGATCCCGAATTTTAAAAAATGCAAGATAATTACATTTTATTGTCGTTGAATCCCGAAAAGTATTTCCGGTAGATCCCGAATGCTTAAAAAATCTGAATGCGGGTACTTTCAACAACAAAATTGTTTATAATAAAACTTTTTTACAAAAAAAAACAACCGACTTCAAAAAAAACCACTACAAAGTGAAAAATAACTTTAATTTCGGAAGTCGGTGTCGTTGGTTCCGCATTTTCGTTTTTTGACACCGACTTCCGAAATTAAAGTTATTTTTCACTTTGTAGTGGTTTTTTTGAAGTCGGTTGTTTTTTTTTGTAAAAAAGTTTTTATTTTTCACTTTTTAGTTGTACCTACCCCACACCAATTCAATTAACACTAGTGCATTGAAGAATTGAAGACACGACTCGAAGAATCATCAAAATTCCCATAGAAATGCCGGAGATGCAGTACATTTATGCATATAACTTCGTACATAAGAATAGTTACCTAATGTATTATATACTAAAACCTTCCTGAAAGTATGTAGATCACAGTAATGAAAGAATTATCAAAATCGGTTCAGTAGTTTTTGAGATAATCGCAGACATACAAACATACATACATACATACATACGGGTCGAATACAGAACCTCCTTTTTTAAAGTCGGTTAAAAATGAGGGGGGGTTCACTAATGTTTCACCTAAAACTCCATTGACAAATTTTTAGTTTACAACCAACGTTTCATATGCTATTTATTTCACAAACAACTCATTTTCTATATAATCTAGTCGTTTTTGGCGTTTATTTCATAGGGGGCACAGTTTTAACCTAACCTAACAATTTTTTTAAAATAATTAACCTAATCTAGTGTTTGATAAAGGTAAATCACTTTTCTTTATTTATTTATTACTTAGGGACAACAAACAGTAGTGTAATAAAATGTAAACACAAACATTTTCTTCTGAAATGTACATATGTTGTTGTAACATGGGATTCAACGGAAATAGCAAACGGGATCCATCGTTAATACCTAAAAAAAATGCCTTTCAGTTTTTTCGGCGGTTTATTTATTTTTTGTTAAAAAGCTTTTATATCAAAATGAATGATCAAAACAAATGAATGATGATCTTTTGGCGCCTGAATGACATTGACAGGAGGGCGTCGCTGGTTAACTTGCCGCTACTGACAAGTGTCAAAATCATATAAGTTGGTATTGGTTTGCTGCTGTCAGAGGTAAAATAACTGTAAAGGAATACCACGGAGTGCAAAGTTCAACGGCTGCGGCTCACCTTGCTGCGTTGCCGTCACCAGATGACGCTGGCAGAATAGTCGATATCGGCTCAGTTGCCATTTTTCAAAAAATAAAAATAATTGAGGTGCTGTATCTAGTGTGCACAGAGCACTTTTTGACTGAAACTAGTGTGTGATGTGGTGTTTTACAGCTGAAGTCTCGCTCGGGGCGGCGGCAAGACGAGCGTCGTATCCTAGAGGAGCGCGGGCCGGCGGGGGTGGCCATCATGAGCCTCGACCACGCGCCTCTGCCCGCCTTCCGCCTGCCGCGCGCGCGCCGCCAGTACATGCAGGCCCCGCACCATCACCGCCGCCACGAGCCCGCATAGATTACCACACAACATACTGCCCACAACAAAACATACCACACAACACACGCCTCACCTATGCGGGAATGTCACTCTATATTAAGTTGCTCCTTGTAGATATCATACGCATGTAATTGTGGAGATTAACAAATCTACGATTATCGTATTAAAGTTTTCGGTTAGGTAACCTGCACATACTTGGGACTCAGTCAACTTCTTAATAGTAGGTACCTATTATATATGGAATTGTTTTTAGTTTTAAATCGAATATTTTATTTTGTTCTGCAGTTTCTGCCTAACCCATGGGACAAAATGTTTTAATGTTTCCTTTATTTCTAGACTATTTATTTATAATTGTTCCTTTTCTTCAAACAACCCATCCAATTGTAGCCCCAACAAGCCAATAGGAAACATGTTGACCTGACAGAAATATCATGATGGTTTTGACTGAACATGCATCTTGCCGGAGATCGACTAGTTGCATTCGACACGAATATGTAGTTAGGTATTACATTGTAGTGTTTTATTGATAAGTTTATAGAGCACAATAAAATTTCCTATCAGAGTATTTTATTTGCCGCGTTTTTTTGAGCGATAACGTGTGAACCGCCGCATGTAGCATACGATGAGGATCCTACTGGCGCTGGTCGCTCTCTCTCGGTGGAGGGACCTGCTGGCACAGGAGCTGACCACGGGCACCACGGGCTCTACGCAGCGGAGCCACACAGGTCAGTGACAGCCGGCCAATAAAGGCAAGCCAGAGGTGAAGAACAAGACTTCTCCCGGGAGATAGAACTCGTGGGGTCGCTACTGCCCAACAACTTGCCACATGCTGCCCTGCGGGTTTTTATCATCATCACTCACATTTTAAAAGAGTAACGGTGGAGTTTCTTGCCCATTATTTATTGTGATTTTTAACCGACTTTAAAAAAGGAGGGTCTGTATTCGACCCGTATGTATGTATGTATGTATGTATGTATGTATGTTTGTATGTCCGCGATTATCTCAAAAACTACTGAACCGATTTTGATCATTCTTTCATGAGTGTGATCTACATACTTTCAGGAAGGTTTTAGTATATAATACATTAGGTAATTATTCTTATGTACGAAGTTATATGCATAAATGTACTGCATCTCCGGCATTTTTATGTGAATTTTGATGATTCTTCGAGTCGTGTCTTCAATGCACTAGTGTTAATTGAATTTGTGTGGGGTAGGTACAACTAAAAAGTGAAAAATAAAAACTTTTTTACAAAAAAAACAACCGACTTCAAAAAAAACACTACAAAGTGAAAAATAACTTTAATTTCGGAAGTCGGTGTCAAAAAACGAAAATGCTGAAGCAACGACACCGACTTCCGAAATTATAGTTATTTGTTATACAAGAGTGCAAAGTTGCTTTTTAACCGCGTGTTCAATTTTGATGACCGAGCAAGCGAAGGATTCTAAAATTGAATCACGAGCGCAGCGAGTGATTCAAAGTTAGAATCCTGAGCGTTAGCGAGGGAATCAAAAGAGCACGAGGTGAAAAATCTTTGCACTCGAGTGCAACACGTAACTTTTCATTCCACCTCAGCGAGGAAATGACTAAATGCAAAAAAAAAACAATGACGTGAAAAAATGCCGCGTAAAGAACCGCGTACAAAGCAAATTGAAAAAAGAACACCAAGAAGGTTCCGAGTCTGAGTTTTTAACAAATTAAAAAAAAGTTGTATGATATATTCGGCACCATAGAGGTAGCAGTAAATAGGTTTAATGTTTTTTTTAATTCACAAACTTAGTGCACACGATGTTCTAAATTCAATTTACTTTATCCTCTAGAGAATAAAAACGGCTTTTCCACTCAGATATTGAAGATTAAAAATACTCTTTCCGAGATGGTGGGATGAAAAAGTTATTTTTCACTTTGTAGTGTTTTTTTTGAAGTCGGTTGTTTTTTTTTGTGAAAAAGTTTTTTTGACGTTCAAAAATGCCTTCTATGTGCCTATTTGAAATAAATGCTTTGACTTCGAGTCTTTTCCTTTTCCGTCTAATATTATCCTGCTGTAAGAGTATACGGCAACACCAAGATATGCGAGCATCTAACTAATAGGTGTGCTATTTTCAGTCAAAGAGAACTTGAACATCGCCGACAAAAGACTGAAGTTTGTGAACATAATCAGAGATGACCTGCGACGGAACAATGACGACTACGCGCTGCTCGAGCAACAAAACCAGCTGGCATACCCTGCGCCCCCCGCACACCCCCCACAGCCCCAGCCCCCCGCGCCCCGGTTACCTTACCGCAAACGCATGTTAGCACCGGGGCCTCGTCCACAGCCGCCGCGCCAGTACTACGGCGACACACGGCGGGAGAAGGGTGACATGAACCAATCAATCCAAGACGACAACGTATTCAGGAGCTACACGCACTCCAAGCATTACAAGATAGAGCGCGTGAACAAGCTCAAGGAGCTGTTGAACAAGGACAACGTTAGGATGCGAGAGGCGGAGCAGATTGAAGAAGACACGACGATTGACACGCTGCCGGAGACCAAACCGACGTCTCCCCCGCCTGCACCATCCCCGCGACCACCCCAACCCCCGCGACCGCCCCTGCCGCCGACACCTTCTCCCCCTTCGCTACCCACCCGCAGCAAGCCTCCCCCCAACCTACAGCCGCGCACGCACTTCACCCCCCAGCGCCGCGACACCCCTCCGCTCGGGGACACGGAGCAAGAGGCCCCGGTACTGCGACAGAGGAAGGACAAGAACCAGTCGCCGTCGCCAGACCAGCTCGACATGGCGGCTGCGCGCAACCCGGAGCTCACACGCATCCGCTTAAAGGTACTTAACATAATCGGAGCCTACCAATGGATAATACCAGCGTATTACTGTTCCACTGCAGGGCAAAGACGTCTTCACAAACAGAGAAGGCACGAGCACTGATCACCACGCTTGCTCAAGACCATAAGTCCAGGTTTCCTCACGATTTATTTCCTTCACCGATGTCTGAGATAAACTCAGAAAGTACAGACGCCAGCACATCAAGCTACCCGAATCTGTCAAATTTCTTTGATAGATTTTCAACTTTTCTACAAAGTAATAAGGTTCATATTTAATTGGGAAAATTTGACAGATTGGGGCAGCTTAATGTGCTGGCCTCTGTATATATTAATTTAAAAAGTCGCATAACTACTTGCCCGGACTTGAACGCACAACCTTAAATGTACTTATTTTATGTTATTGGATCACAAACAAGAGCCCTGGATATTTAGTGGTTACCGCCGCCTACGCACATCTGTTATACCAGAGGCATTACCATCCCAGAGACAACTGAAACTCTGAAATATGTCATGTGCCTGTTATTGCATCGGCGCCCATACCCTTCAAGCCGGAATACAACAATGTAGCTTCGCGGAAGTAATAGGTAGTACTATCCCGGACGAGGCAGTGTCGGCGCACTGCTCACTGCCGAGTCTATGAGCGTCGCGTTCCTTTGTCGCGATAAAGTTATGCAGCTCCACAAGCTCGTGTTTACATAATTCAGCAGGTGAGTCGCCTAATTGGCAGATTAATTATGCACATTGCTCCTCTCGACGCCTACCTATGCAGTATGCCATCGGCCAGCGCAATAATATAAGTAAAGTAGGTGTAATACGGGTCGCTGGTGCATCAACAACGTAGTCTCATATAGATCCAAATGAACATGGCTACGGCTGTCATTTAAACAATAGTTGTTTAATAAAAAAAGTAATTTAAAAACTAAATCGACTTCAAAAAGAAACTAACTCAAAATTATTAAATAACTTTAATTTCGGAAGTCGATGTCGTGCGATCTGTATTTTAGTTTTGGTTTTTGCCACCGACTTCCGAAATTAAAGTTATTTCATAACTTTGAGTTAGTTTCTTTTTGAAGTCGATTTAATTTTTTACCGACTTCAAAAAAGGAGGTTATCAATTCGACACGTATGTAATACTAGCAGCGCCCCGCGGTTTCACCCGCGTAAGTTTCGATCCCGTGGGAATATCGGGATAAAAACTATCCTATGTCCTTTTCCGGAACTCAAACTATCTCTATACCAAATTTCATCAAAATCGGTTCAGCAATTTAGGAAGTGATTACAAAATGTTTAAGTATTCGTTATAATTTTATAAAGAATAAATAAACTTCTAGTTTAGGACTTATTGTGGTTATAGCTTAAGTATTCATTTTCATTACGAAAAGAAGATTGAAACTAAACCTCAAAATAATCCTTATTACGAATATACGAATATGCTACAATATAATTTTATTATTACTAGGTATAATCAATTTATAATTTAATACTTAGTACTTATAATCCCCATTATTATCAATGCAATCTTTTAAACGCTGGCGCATGGGCCCTACAATATTGCTACATAGGTTTTTGAGCTGGTTTTCGTTTGCACGGTGAACGGTTCGTAAAGACGTGTTGAATAATTCGGCAAAATATCTTGTTGGTAAGTATATATATAACCACTTGTTTCATATTCACTGACCAGCTGGGGCATTCCATGCAACAAGGCTACCCTCTTCCTTATTTAGTGACCCAACGAGTCACAGTAGGTAATTTCTCTAAAACAAAAAAAGAGTACTGTTAGTCTACTAGCAAAATACGAATACTATTTAGAAACAAAATTATAATGAAAATAGAAATGTTACATATAAGGATAATATAATGTTATATTCATCATTTAAAATCTAGGACTTCGAAATTATATTTTTTTCTTCTATTTAGACCTTATAATACGTTTAAAAAAAATAACTACAAGGATCAGCAGTTCTATTTTTATTAAAAAAATAATTAAATCATATTCATAATACTCACATTTAGTTCGGTTTCATATTTGTGTTATCGCTTACATTTCAATATTCTGCATTTTAAAAGGAACTACAACACGGCTAATAGATAGAACACACGTCGCTAACCCACAATTAACAACCAACAAACAATGTTCTATTTAATCGCGGTAAATGACTCGTAACTTAACTGTGTCTACCTTATAAGTAATAAAAGTGTCAATCTATTGCTTTGTGAAATTGATTGACACTTTGGTTTCACTTACGACCTTCTTTTTTAACCTCCGACGCAAAAACGACGGGGTGTTAGAAGTTTGACGTGTGTGTGTGTGTGTCTGTCTGTTGCATCGTAGCTCCCCAAAGGATAAACCGATTTTGATTTTGTTTTTTTTTTTTGTTTGAAAGATGAATTAGTCACGAGTGTTCTTAGATATGTTTGAAGAAAATCGGTCCAAGATGGCCGCCGCCACAAAATGGCGGATTACATCTTTTTTCACAACTCCCTCAATATGGGTATCAAATGAAAAGGCTTGACAAGTAGAATACTAGACACTATGATAAATTTCAAAACCAAGATGGTTATCAATATTGTTATTGAGGATTTTCAACATGAATAAACAGTCTGCAATTTTACGTCGATCTACCAGTGGCAGCAGATGATACCTCTTACAAAGTACAAGATAATCGGCTGACCGATATGGAATCTTTTGATGAAAGCAAAGATATTTTATGAACCGTTTTTGGATGTTTTCTATGCGGTCAATGTATTTACGATAACGAGGATTCCATATCTGAGACGCATACTCTAACAGACTTCTTACAAAAGTGCAATACAATATTTTTGTGTTTTGGCACCAGTAAAACACTTAGAGAGACGCATTATAAACCCTAGTAGTTTAGAAGCTTTTTTAACAATTGCGTCAATATGTGTGTCAAAAAGTAACTTACTGTCTTGATGGACGCCCAAGTCACGGATAGTATTGCACCTTGGCAAGATCTGGCCCGCCAAAGTATAATTAGTGGCTAGAACTGCACGTTTTCTAGTGTAAGTGATCACCGAACACTTGGATGGGTTGATATCAAATTTATTAGCCCGACAATACTCTTCAAGACGATACAGGTCAGCCTGTAGTGCCTCTCTATCGTCGAGCGTTGAGATAGTGGCAAAGATTTTCATGTCATCGGCAAAGCATAATAGTTTGGATGACTGGAGGTACTGATCGATGTCGTTCACATAGACTACAAATAAAAAAGGACTGAGCAATGAACCCTGAGGCACTCCGCTGGGCACGTTTACCCAACTAGACATATAATTATTGAGTACTACTGCTTGTGACCTGTTATCAATGTAAGAAGAAAACCACCTCAAGAGGTCGCCACGGATGCCCATGTAGTTGAGATACGTTATCAGGGTATCGTAGTCGATCCGATCAAATGCCTTGCTATAATCTGTATAAACCACATCGACCTGTTTACCACTATCCATAGCATCCGTAATGAAATCATTAAATAAAATCAGATTAGAAGTGGTAGACCGTCTTTTCAAAAATCCGTGCTGAAAGGAGTTGAGCGAGTTAGCCAGGGCGGAATATAACTGATTATAGACAATCCTCTTAAATATTCTAGCTATAATGCACAGCTTGGAAATAGGCCTATAATTAATAATCTCGGTTTTAGACCCTTTCTTATGTATGGGTGTAATAAAAGCAGATTTCCATACTTTGGGGACGATACCTTGTGTCAAAGACTTGGAAAACAAAATCGAGATAGGCAGGGCAATGGAAGGCGCGCATTTAATTAGAAATTTAGATGATATGTTATCAGGGCCAGCACCTTTAGTAGGATCCAAGTTACGAAGTAAACCGGTCACAACATCAACATTCACTTCTATGTGACAAAATGTCAGATGAAGTTCTGTTAGTATCAGAAAGGACAACAGGAGGTGGACTGGGAGTATTAGATGAAGTAGGGTTGAGGAAAGTCAACATGAAATAAGATGAAAAAGCCTCACAAATAGAATCTCCAGTGAGTAATGGATCACCATTATAATTTAATGTATTAGGTATAGTATTAGCGTTGTAGCGATTTTTAACAAAGGACCAAAAGTGTTTAGGGTTAGCTTTAATGGATTTTTCAGTTTGATCAAGATAACATTTATAACAAGAAGCTTCCATAGTCTTGACTCTGTCACGCAAATATTTAAAAGTTAACTCGTCAGATTTATTTCCATAAATCTTGAATTTTTTTAGATACTTATATTTTTCATTAATTGTTTTGACGAGTGATGAGCTAAACCAGACTGGGTATTTATTCTTACATACCAGCTTTTGTGGTATATACTTGTTATGAAACTGTTTTATATTGTCTATAAAGTACTCAACCGACTCATCAAGTGACCGGATTGAAAACTCATGTTCCCAATTAGTGCCAGAAATCTCGTTATTTACAGAATCTAGTTTATGGTGGAAATCTAACTTAAAGAGATATAGTAATGATTCTAATGACTATGATTCTGTAAATACATGTCTATTATAGTCGCGAATCATATTTGGATCAAGATACAACCTGAGACTGATTTGCAAATTGCAAAAAACTTAAGAAAATTTAAATTTCGCGGTCTACCATGTCACATTCACCTTAAACCCAGCAATAATGAATGTATGCTATTGTAGAAAACATAGCTGCTGTTAACTTCCAATTTTCATTAGCCGTCCCCCGACGTGAGGTAAAAAAGTACTTAACTTTTTTATTTCGTAATTTTTAGTTTTATGTAAAAACTGGAATATTTGTTTGTAATAAGTAGGTAATTCGTTTTGTTGTAAATATTGCACTAGAATTTGACCAAGGTTTTGAGATGTTTTCTCTTTAACACTACACTCGTAGCTCGTATCAATAAGCCAGGCCGTAACACACGTATTAGTCCATATCTTGAAAATTACTGAATCGATTTTGATGAAACTTGCGTTGTTCCCTAAGTTGAAGTAAATGTAAGCTAATAAAAAAAATGATCACGACCCGATAAATAGTTGCGGAGAAATGCGTGGACAAACAAGCATACATACATCTATATAATTTTGTATATTTGTTTGGAAGCCCTAATAGATTGACATATGTGAATAAAATGCAGTTCCAATAATATTACGTACATACGAGTCAATTGATAACCTTCTTTTTTTTTCGAAGTTGGTAATAAAGGGGTGCTATGTAAAGTTGAAACCTCTAAATACAAGCCTACAAGCCGAGTGTGTTCCAAATCGGGGGTTAATTTACACTTTTATCAGATACTTTTGGAACAGACTGTAGGTTGATGTTCACCTGTGTGTGTGCAGGGCCGGCTGTGCCAGCGCAGTCTGATGAACCTGGAGGGCCCCACGTACGACAAGCTGGGCAACGAGGTAATCCCCGAATTCAAGCCGCGGAAAGTGCACGGCAGAAACTTCCACCAGACGCGCGCGCCAGGGCTCGTGCTGCCGCGCTGCTGCAACTGTTGCAAGAAGTCCGTTCTCGGCTGTCAGTGACTTTCAATATGTTTTCTAAAAAAGAGTGTGTCGTCCATTATTACCACGAGATATTTTAAGTTGCTCGTTTTGAGGATAAAAGGACAATAAAATTACACATTCATGTTGACTGTACGGTTTTTATGTACATTGATGGATATATAGATTAAGGAGGTTAGTGCTTGGGCATGGAGAAGTGAGAATATTTTTGTCTTGTCAGCGTTTAATTTAGTCACAGTATTAAAAACTACATAATGAAGCAAATTCGAACAGTTTGTCACTCGTAATACTATATAGGTAGGTACTTTAACACATTAGCACCGGTCGTCTACATAGTCAGCAAATAGTTTTTGCGGCGATTCCCTTATTCCTATGGCATCTAATTTGTTGACAAAAGCAAAAATTCACACAGGGTCACGCTGCTGCGTTTAAAGCGTGGTAGGTATATAAGGCGCGCACATACGTAGTTGTACTCGATACGACAACCATTTTATTAAAACAAAATAATTTAAATATTGTTTTAAGTTTATAATCTGTTAAATCCATTACATTTAAGTAAGTAGGAGATTTATGATATGTATTTATAACTTCTTAAGTAATTATTCTTAGCCTTCCTGAAGCTCGCAAGTTGAAACTACTACTGGTCCCAGGTCGGCATGTGATACCGCCTTCTGCAACAGAAGTATAGATCTTATAGACGTGTAATACACCCTAGAAATACGGTGTAGTAGTGGCGATCGAACAAGCTCTATAACTAACTACGAACGTGCACACTCACTTGCGCGATGACCTCATGTAGCTCAGCACCCTGCAACACACACACATACACGTGCCACGCTACGCACGGATGCGGGACTTGCAAATAAATGAACCGTGCAGCTAACGTGGTAAACCACTCCGTGCAGCAACCTACGTAGCAGTGGACATTCGACTTCAACCACACCATCATTATAAATGCTAGTCTGGCAGTTTGACAACTTTTATTTATACAAAGTGAATACTTCTTTAGGCGCGTTGGGCATTTTTTGAGATGGGAAAAACCAGTGAATTCGCGCCACTGTTACCATAACCAACACCGCTTCGGATGTGTTCGGCTGTGCTCGAGATGTACTCGGTTTTAATGTATATCCGATATGTCAGTGAGTGATGGCAAAGTATTTGTTTGTGTTCACTTCTGTCGGCACTCCCGGAGTGTTTTTTTTGAAGTGAAAACTTCTTTAGCGGCGTTGCACACTTTTTGTACTGGGGAAAAAATGTTAAATTCGCGTCAGGACATCGCGTCAGGACACGTGACCGTCAGGAGAGATTCCCCCCCCCCCCCCTCTTTCTACGACGGCGGCGCCAACCGAAGTGAACCAAGTGAGACACGATAATGGATGGATGGATGGATGGACGGACGGACGGACGGACGGTGACGGTGACACGGACGGACGGTGACGGTGACGGTGACGGTGACGGTGACGATGACGGTGACGGTGACGGTGTCGGTGACGGTGATGGTGACGGTGTCGGTGACGGTGTCGGTGACGGTGACGGTGACGGTGACGGTGACGGTGACGGTGACGGTGACAGTGTCGGTGACGGTGACGGCGACGGTGACGGTGACGGTGACAGTGACGGTGTCGGTGACGGGACGGTGACGGTGACGGTGACGGTGACGGTGACTGTGTCGGTGACGGTGACGTGACGGTGACGGTGTCGGTGACGTAGTCGGTGACGGTGACGGTGACGGTGACGGTGACGGTGTCGGTGACGGTGACGGTGACGGTGACGGTGACGGTGACGGTGACGGTGACGGTGTCGGTGACGGTGACGGTGACGGGGACGGTGACGGGGACGGTGACGGTGACGGGGACGGTGACGGTGACGGTGACGGTGACGGTGTCGGGGACGGTGACGGGGACGGTGACGGTGACGGTGACGGTGATGGTGGACGTGGATGTGGATGGATGGATGGACAGCTGATGGCTCGACCGTCTGTGTAGTAGCCACACTGCTGTGTATTCGTAAAATTCGTTTATATAAAGTGTTTAAAATATGGAAATTGAACAAAGTGCATCGATTAATGAAAAAAGTGACGCAACAATAGTGAAAAAAATTAGTTATATTAATTCAATTCATAATTGATTTATTTCAACGTTAATATTCAAGTTTTCACTTCTGCCGGCACTCCCGGAGTGCAATCCGTCTTTTTTTTTATATTTAAACATTTTCGATTTATTGTTTATGTTCGTCGGATCTTCGAGCTCTCGATCTCATTACAAAATAGTCAGTCTAAAGTCCGAGTTAAGCTATACGATGGCTGTCAATTTCTAGACATGTCGATTCAAATATGACCTGATCTGACTAACCATTGGAATATCTGGATTTTAAAAGAGACCTTGCTTGACCTCGGAGGCAGAGGTAGTCGGGTAGGAAACACCCACCTCACACCTAAAACTTACAAAAATATTGGACGTATGATGTGTGAAAGTGTTACTTATAACCAAGGTAAGTATCTGCCTACTTACAAAATAATAGTAGATTGTACAACTAAGGCATAAAAGAAGCTATTTTACCCCGAGACGTTTATATCCACCCGAGCCGCAGGCGAGGGTGGATAGTTAAGTCGAGGGGTAAAATGGCTCGTTTATGCCTGAGTTATACACTCTGCTTTTCACTTCGATTGCGAGAAAATGAAACAGGCATAAAGTATACAATACATAATTAATCAAAAATGTTGCATCCATAGCTAATTCCCGCCACCACAGATAATACCGCCACGAAACTTTTTAAAAGTTTTTTTTTTAATTTTCAACATTTGTCATTCGACTTGGGTACTTCATACTGCCAAAAAATGAAAACGTTTCTTTGCCTTTTTAAATAATAAATGACAACTATTTTACCTGATTTTATTAAATTAACGATAGAAAACACGGAAGTGGTATAAATTAAAGAAAATGAAATAAATCACGACTTTAATCTGCGAAGTTTTATTGTGCGTGTGGCTGTTGGGCCTGATTACTTTAGTCTTAGAAAAAAAATTTACTTTATGCACTAGAACATAAAAAGCGATTTTATGTCGCCTAAGCACAACATAAAGACGGACTTTTAGAGCATGAGAAGTGAAAATATACTTTACGACACGTAAGTGGTGGTGGTACTGTGTGCACTCACCATTGGGCGTTTTCTCCGAGAGGCACGAGCTCGCGACGTGCGCGCACCAGCGGCTCTAACCACAGCGGCGCGGCGCCCTGTTGGCAGCACGCGCAGTCGGGAACGGGCGCGGGGGGCGCAGGAGGCGCGGGAGCCGCGTCCTGCAGCTCCGAGCACAGCAGTAACAACAGTTCGTTCTGATGTCCCGCCGGCGAACGCATCAATCGCGAGCACGCGCGCGCAATTTCTACGACAAGCTCGACCTGCTCACTGCGCTCGTCCTGCTCACTGCGCTCGTCCTGCTCGTCGCTCTCAGTGCTCTCTAGGTAGATGGAACGCGGCCGGTAAGTGAGGTCCTGCTTGCGACTATATTTGTGTCCGCGTTTGTGTTTCTGTGACGCGGCGGGAGGACTCTCATCGAGGACGAATGCGCTCGAAGGGATGTTGCTAAAAGGCGTATCTTTGTCGACACGCGCACGCTCGTATCGTTCGCTCGCCGCGTTCGTGTCGCTCTCATCGCTCGCATCGCTCATCATCAGAGGGACCAGCAGCTCTATATTCGAGAGGGAATGTGGCTGAAAACGAGATGCCCTCTCTGAGATTAAACTTTGAAGGTAACAGAATGTAACGACAATGTAGAGACTACCTAGCACATAAGTAGCTCATGATGTTTTCAGCTTTTTCAGGATAACAACCAGGACATTGGTGGGTAGTGGATAACATGGATAAAGTTTTTTGGTCTTAGAAAGATACTTTTACTCACGTTTTCGCCGAAACGCCGAAACTCTCGGACGGGCTCTGCCAGTACCAGTTGACACTGCGGAGCACGCGGTACAGGTTACTATTATGCCCACTACGACTCATAACGCATTGTCCAGAAACACTTTCTACTATTCTGTGAGCACGTACTTCTGCAAAATTATGACGTTGTCGAGCCGAAAATTAACACCCGTGGTAGTTAGATAGTAGGTTAGATTTAAAATTGTCCATGGAGTTTCTTTCCAGTTCTTCTCCTTAGGAACCCCCTACGCTTTGGAATGGGCCACTAGCTTCATCTTTTTGACTGACCTACTACTTGACAATTCAAAAGTACCTGTAAATGTTTCACGTAATCGAGATAAATGCTCGGAGTTTGAGTTTGACTACGAGCAGGATTACCGACAGGAGAGTGAAGAGCTCACCGCGATGAGCCCCAGTAGAGCGCCGCTCCTCATTGTGACGTGTGGTGTGCGTGTCGGTGGCGTGGTGACGGCGTGGCGTCGGCGTGGCAGCGGCGTAGCGCGCAGTGTGCGCGTGGGTCGTGCGCGCGCACTATATATGGCGGTGCGCGAAGAATCGTCTCGTTAGCGAGTTGGTCACGCTCTCATGTAATTGACACGCTGTAACGCATTCGCGACGCTATCCCTATAGATGAGTGATCAATTGTTCTTATCTACTTACATTAAAGTAGGTAACTGCATAGAATAGAATACTGTTTATTATGTACAGTTGTACACCATATAAATTAATTAATTACATGAACCGCTCGATACTTTTCAATATTTACAGTGTCTTCAAACTCTGCGTACACTAATAATTACTCTTCTGCTTCTGATTCAGTAATTTCTTTATTCATTCTAAATTTTATTAATGCGTAGGTATGTCAATGTTAGGTTATTATTTAGTGCATTAGTACCTAATATTTGCATGCATTTAACACACGAACTCGTTATTGTATTGTCATAGGTTTAGTAATAGTACATTATTATAGTATACATGTGTGCTATGTTGATCATAAGAACAAATCTCTTATGGAAAAGTTCTTAGGGAACAAATCTAACTTAGCTAAAGATATATAAGTATTAATGATTCTAATGACTATAATTCTGTAAATACATATCTATCAGTGGCGTGCATTGGTTTTCAGGTTTTCAGAATAGGTAGGCACTAGGCGAGGTCTAGTCTAGGCAAACGCGGTCACTAATCAGAAAAAAAAGTGAGGTCAAAAGTGTGGTTATTTGAGTAGGCATGCCTACTTAAGGGTGATAAATTGCGAAGGTCGAACGTCATGGTATTACGCATGAGACGTACGTATTTTTAATTTTGTCGTATTAACTTGAACGAGTAAAGCCCAATGACAATGTGCGAATAGTACGGGAGCCGAGTAAGGCCGTCCGGCGACTGCCTACTGCCGCGCGTATTTGTATGAAGATTTTGTTTTTTGTTAGGTATGATAATTTAGTGAGTTTCTTAATTGTGGGGCACACACACTAAAATGTAATTGACAGGCTTATGTTGATATATCGAGGCAGGCACTGCTTATATGCCTATATGCAATGCACGCCACTGCGTGCAACGTATTTTTATACACTCTCTTAGAACGTGTCTCCACACGGCGATATCATCGCGGCGAAAATTTGATGGCACGACGAGACTATCGCCGCGATTCTCTCGCTCGTGGAGAAACGTGTGGGCCGGCGGAACCCGTCAGGAACGAGATTCAACGACGTTGCTGAAGCCGATAGTGAGGTCAAAATGAAAATCCAAAATGGCTGCTCGGAAATATCAAAATGACGAAAAATTTAAAACTTTTTGCACCTCCGAATACCTACCAAGAAAACGACACCCATAATGAAAAAAAAAGACGGGTTGTACTCCGGGAGTGCCGGCAGAAGTGAAAACTTGAATATTAACGTTGAAATAAATCAATTATGAATTGAATTAATACTCGTATATTGTTCAATTTCCATATTTTAAACACTTTATATACCTACACGAATTTTACGAATACACAGCAGTGTGGCTACTACACAGACGGTCGAGCCATCAGCTGTCCATCCATCCATCCACATCCACGTTCACCATCACCATCACCGTCACCGTCACCGTCCCCGTCCCCGTCCCCGTCACCGTTACCGTCACCGTCCGTACGTCCGTCCGTCCGTCCGTCCATCCATCCATCCATCCATCCATTATCGTGTCTCACTTGGCTCACTTCGGTTGGCGCCGCCGTAGAAAGAGGGGGGGGGGGGGGGGAATCTCTCCTGACGGTCACGTGTCCTGACGCGATGTCCTGACGCGAGTTTAACATTTTTTACCCATTACAAAAAGTGTGCAACGCCGCTAAAGAAGTTTTCACTTCAAAATTAAAATTTTTGCAGCCGCCATCTTGGATTTGTTATTTTGACCTCACTATCGGCTTCAGCACCCTCGATAACCATGAAAACTCTCTCTTTCTGTTCTATTAGTATAAAACAAAGTTGCTCCCGCTGTCTGTAAGCTTAGATCTTTTAAACTCCGCAACTGATTTATTAGGTGCGGTATAGTTAGCGCCACGAAAGATGAGACTTGAGCCCGCCTCCCGCGCTCCTTCCGCCGCCCCTATGACGTCCTGTCCCGTCCCGCGCTCAGACCTCATACCGCTCCGCTAAAGAGACCTAAAATCGTGCAGTACTGCGCAAGTCAAACCAAGTGGTGTGTCAAGCCTCATCTTTCGTGGCACGCATTATGCGAAGTTCATTACATTTGCGTTGCGTTACATTTCTTATTACATTTCACAATCCTTTCAGACTTTTGACGTAAAATAATAAAGAAAATAAATTAAAATGTCTTGATATAATATTGTTTTTATTTATTAAATGTCTAGACTAGTAGGTACATTATCGCTGGATTCACTTGTGCAGGCCAGCGCGCTTGGCTTCCAGTTCGTAGATGAGCAGGCGCCACATCTTCACCACGAACACCTCCGCCTCCTCGTCCAGTACCTGAGGAAGAACGTACATTAGGTATATTTAGAAAGAAAAAATGTTTATTTCTCAAACATGCTTGGAAATTTGAGCATTATTTTGTCAACCTTCTTCGAGATAAATCGAAATTGCTGTACTGGCCAAATACATGCAAGCAGCGGCCGGCAAAAGTTGTATGAAAAACTATATCCTTCGTGTTTTGCGGCCAAATAAATTACATAGTAAACTTATATCTGTCGTGTAATTTAAAAATAATTAAAAAAAAAACAACTGACTTCAAAAAAAAACACTACAAAATGATAAATAACTTTAATTTTTGGAAGTCGGTGCCGTTGGCTCCGCATTTTCACCGACACCGACTTCCGAAATTAAAGTTATTTATCATTTTGTTTGACACCGACTTCCGAAATTAAAGTTATTTATCATTTTGTAGTGTTTTTTTTGGAACCGGTTGCTTTTTTTGTAAAAAAAAAATATTTTTCACCGTTTAGTTGTACCTACCCCACAAAATTCAATTAACACTAGTGCATTGAAGAATTGAAGACACCGACTAGAAGAATCATCAAAATTCGCATAGAGATGCCGGAGATGCAGTACATTTATGCATAATTATAACTTCGTACATAGGAATAATTACCTAATTTTTTTTATAAGTACTAAAACCTTCCTGAAAGTATGTAGATCACATCAGTGAAAGAATTATCAAAATTGGTTCATTAGTTTTTGAGAAAATCGCGGACATACAAACATACATACATACGGGTCGAATACAGAACCTCCTTTTTTGAAGTCGGTTAAAATATGAGAGAATTTTTAGATTAGAGGTACCCCAATAACAACTTTAACAGAAATGAGGGTACGATGGTATACTGAACACATCTACGTACTCATTTAGAGGGTACAGACGTGATGTTATGTTGTGTGAAATGTGAATGCGTAAACAATGCATACATATGCGATAGCAGCAATCGCGGATGATTTGCTGGCATTTATTGAAGAGTTCCGTTGTCTGTCTCCTAAACTCATCATCAGAACTTTTCGAAATTTAAATGGGACCATTTCGGAATAAGTTTCTTTCGAACAATAAAGAATTTTGCAAAACCATCTATATATGACGGAGTTATGTCCGAACATACATAAATCATATATACATATACATATCGCACACCCAGAACAACACCGTATTATGTCGAAAAATCTTAAAATCGAGTTTTTTATTTAATAAAATAGCCAAATTTTTTCCGCGCTAACCACGAAGACAGGCGTATTTATATAATACTGATACGCATTGGATTCTTCACATGCAATATTCAGGACATTCGCAATAACTTTCACATAACATGAAATAATGGTTTTTCCCTCCATTCTGAAAAATGAGCTATTTTGACTTAGTGCAGTGTTGATGATCTGGGCGTGCGATATATAAACATCCTAATTGAGAACCTCTTCCTTTTTAGAATTGGTCAAAAATTTAAAAGAATAAACATTTTGAAATCACATAAAAAGCATTTTTATTTTTAACCCCATATAACATAACAATATAATAATTAAAATAAAATATTTTTTAAATTATTATTCTCGTTTATTAATCTATCGAATAATAAAAAAAAACGATAAAATTATTGTTGAAAAGAAAAGTCTCATCTCGAGATTAGAACCCAGACTACGCGTTTACAAATCCACTACGTAAACGCAACCCGCTACCAATACTTGGTATGAATATGTGAATTTGAGCAATCGTATGAACCAACCAAGGTCATACGTAATTACGTACTCTAGTGTGAAAAAGCGACGGTATGTTTCTTGTTTCGTTCAACGCTAGCCAGGGTTCGAAATCTCAAGTGTGCGTTCTGTGTTGACACATCATTTACACACACAGATACGGGTTGTACGAGCGCGGAGCCGGCCACCACCCTGCTGCATATGAAGCCACTCGTGTGTCACACTTCACACGTGTGGTCACACGGTCACACAGTCACACGTCACACTCACCATCTGCACGTCGTCGAGGATGCCCTGCGGCGCGGAGCCGGCCACCACCTTGCTGCATATGAAGTCCACCAGCGTGGGCTCGGGCTCGCCGATGTACTCGATGATCTTCTTGTTGATCCACGGCCTGATCTTCTTTTCCATCAAAACGTTATCGATCTGTAGACACAAGAACATGATGTCACTCGCTACTGAGGTACCATACGTTATACTGACGTTAGTTACGTTATAACTTCCTGAATTCATTCACTTAATAATGGTGAAAATCACATTAAAATCCATTGTGTGGAAAGTTTGGCACATGAAAAACGGCAAAGCATATAATGCTTTACCGTTTTTAGGGTTCCGTACTTCAGAAGGCGAAACGGAAATTCGTTGTCCGTCTGTCTGTCCGACAGTAAAAACCCTTTTTCTCAGGAACGCGGGGGGGGGGGAGAGTTATATTAAGTTAAAATGAATGTCAAATACTCTGGGCTGCCATCCCTTGGAGCAGTGAAAAAATCAAACTTCTAAGTCAAGACAATCAAAAGATACGGGCGTTTATGTTCCGTTTATGCCGCATACTTTGACACTGGCAAGGGAATCAAAACCTATAGGGTATTTTCCGTTGATCTAGAATCATGAGATTTGGCAAAAAGCAATGTCATACAAGTAAAGGAAAAATCCCATACCAAAATAACCATAAAGGAGAATGCCGTCAACTATAGGGCGCCCTATACCAAACGGAAAAGTCCGCTGTCACAATCAAACCACAGTGTATTTGGAGAATTTAATGCCCTTCCTATATTGCTAACTATTTTGTACATGGATTCCAGCAATTCGTATTTATTTGCCATTTTTTCTTTATTTACTCTCTCTGAAATCAGATAAACTCTACTTCTTCTAGAAAAAGTTGACAACCCTACTTCACACTGCGTCGGGTCTCGTCGCGCAAAAAACAAGTCCGCACTTCGTCGCGTTTCGTCGCACACTGATTCAAGGCGACAACGTAGGCCACAAGTACTTACAACGACTATTTGATATTTTCGCGTCGCGTCCCACTACCGGCGTTTGTCGTTAACCTAGGACAACGGGTTAGCCTCAATCTTCCGTAGGAATATCGGGATAATAAAATGTATCATATGTCCTTTCCCGGGACTCAAACTAAGTATCTCTATCTATACCAAATTTCATCTAAATCGGTTCAGCGGTTCAAGCGTGTAGAGGTAAGACAGACAGACACACTTTCGCATTTATAATATTAGTATGGATTGTTTTTGTAAATTTATCTACACCCATGCTATAAATCCCCTATAAAAGTTTCTGAAACAGCTTATTGCCAACATTAAAACAACCATTGTCATAGTAACCATAACATCATCAAAACGAGTGTTATAATGTTGTACTAAATTTCATTATGCAACTCGTTTTCAAAAAAAAAAAACACTACAAAGTGAAAAATAACTTTAATTTCGGAAGTCGGTGTCAAAAAACGAAAATGCGGAACCAACGACACCGACTCACAGTGTATTTTTTGACCTCATTTTGGGACACCTTATTTTTATTAGCTCATTGTATGAAGAAACATGTTACAAATGCTAGACAAAAACTCCTACAAGCCTAGCTATCATAATTTTTGCAAAAATGCAATTTTATTCCGGAATCCCGGAATGTCAAGTTTAGCGATTTCATTTTTTTTCTTATAAACTACGTATATTATGCTTTACGTTCCTTTGCAGCCTGAAAGCTTCACCCTAAGACTAGATTAAGAACCAATCAGGAGTAGGCCAGGGCTTTTAAATTTTAAGATAATGGCAAATATTTCAAAATCTTATTTTATTTTTTCTGACTTATGTATTCAATGTTTGCAAGTTTTTTTGGTCTCAAACTGTAGCCACACGTATGGACTACAAACGCAAAAAAAAACAACTGCAAATCTGGCGGACTTTCGGAGAAATATAATCCCGGGAATTCCGGGATTCGACTAAATTAGAAAAACTTTTTAAAAAAAAAAAAACAACCGACTTCAAAAAAAAACACTACAAAGTGAAAAATAACTTTTCACTTCTCGTGCTCTAAAAGTTCGTCTTTATGTTGTGCTTAGGCGACATAAAATCGCTTTTTATGTTCTAGTGCATAAAGTAATTTTTTTTTTCTGAGACTAAGGTAATCAGGCCCAACAGCCACACGCGCAATAAAACTTCGCAGATTAAAGTCGTGATTTATTTCATTTTCTTTAATTTATACCACTTCCGTGTTTTCTATCGTTAATTTAATAAAATCAGGTAAAATAGTTGTCATTTATTATTTAAAAACGCAAAGAAACGTTTTTATGACTTGGCAGTATGAAGTACCCAAGTCGAATGACAAATGTTGAAATTAAAAAAAAAAACTTTTAAAAAGTTTCGTGACGGTATTATCTGTGGTGGCGGGAATTAGCTATGCTTTGCAACATTTTTTATTAATTATGTACTGATACCTTATGCCTGTTTCATTTTCTCGCAATCGAAGTGAAAAGCAGAGTGTATAACTCAGGCATAAACGAGCCAATTTACCCCTCGACTTAACTATCCACCCTCGCCTGCGGCTCGCGTGGATATAAACGTCTCGGGGTAAAATAGCTTCTTTTATGCCTTAGTTGTACAATCTACTATTAATTTCGGAAGTCGGTGTCGTTGGTTCCGCATTTTCGTTTTTTGACACCGACTTCCGAAATTAAAGTTATTTTTCACTTTGTAGTGTTTTTTTTTGAAGTCGGTTGTTTTTTTTTTGTAAAAAAGTTTTTATTTTTCACTTTTTAGTTGTACCTACCCCACACCAATTCAATTAACACTAGTGCATTGAAGAATTGAAGACACGACTCGAAGAATCATCAAAATTCCCATAGAAATGCCGGAGATGCAGTACATTTATGCATATAACTTCGTACATAAGAATAGTTACCTAATGTATTATATACTAAAACCTTCCTGAAAGTATGTAGATCACAGAAATGAAAGAATTATAAAAATCGGTTCAGTAGTTTTTGAGATAATCGCGGACATACAAACATACATACATACGGGTCGAATACAGAACCTCCTTTTTTAAAGTCGGTTAATAAATAAAATAACAATTTATTTAATTTTCATCTTCTGCTAAAAATACGTCATATTCGTTTGTCAGAATAGATGTGGACTCATTTTCATTGGTTTCATTGCATTCCACGCTATCTTCACCGTCATTTTGAACGTCATCGTCGTCGTTGAATTGAAATGGTCTCAACATTTCTATGACTGAAGTTGGTAAAGGCATACGTTTTATATATACAACGTTGTCGCCTACTCAGGCGAGTATTAGATACGACCGGATGCGCCAACGCCCTGTGAAACAAGTCTTCTATTGCATGTTTCCTGCTATCCTTTCGGCTGTGGTGCTCGCGGTCGAACCTCCAAAATGTATTCCTAGACTCCCCAGCCTGTTCTGAAAGAAGTCCTGCGGGCAGTGAAGAAGGACCGGCTATGGCGTTATCCGTAGCATCGCTTGCCTGTCGCTGACCAGCATGAGGGTTGGCGCCCTCATACCCCCCTTGCACTAAGTCTTCCGATTGGGGTTCGGAGAGACATCCCCCAACAGGATAGGTCAACCCCTGCTGAGGCAACGCGGCAATATGAGTCTTTGACGGCTCCATAGTGCCTCACCCCCGCTTCCTCCAGGCAGCTTGTATTAATGCGGGGTTTTAGCATCATGATTGACGAGAGTGGATCCCGCACTACAAAATGTCTATCACTTGAAGAAATTGAAGTTTGTAATTACAATCTTCGTATTACAAATGTCACTCAAATCCCGGAATTCCCGGGATTATATTTCTCCGAAAGTCCGCCAGATTTTCGGTTGTTTTTTTTTTTTGCGTTTGTATTCCATATGTGTGGCTACAGTTTGAGACCAAAAAAACTTGCAAACATTGAATACATAAGTCAGAAAAAAAAAATAAGATTTTTAAATATTCGCCATTATCTTAAAATTTAAAAGCCCTAGCCTACTCCTGATTGGTTCTTAATCTAGTCTTAGGGTGAACCTTTAAGGCTGCAAAGGAACGTAAAGCATTATATACGTAGTTTATAAGAAAAAAAAATGAAATCGATAAACTTGACATTCCGGGATTCCGGAATAAAATTGCATTTTTGCAAAAACTATAATAGCTAAGCTGGTAGGAGTTTTTGTCTAGCATTTGTAACATGTTTCTCCATACAATGAGCTAATAAAAATAAGGTGTCCCAAAATGAGGTCAAAAAATACACTGTGCGACTTCCGAAATTACAGATATTTTTCACTTTGTAGTGTTTTTTTTTTTAACAAAAACTGAAAAAACTTTTTTACAAAAAAAAAAAACACTTCAAAAAAAAACTACAAAGTGATAAATAACTTTAATTTCAGAAGTCGGTGTCAAAAAACGAAAATGCGGAACCAACGACACCGACTTCCGAAATTAAAGTTATTTATCACTTTGTATTTTTTTTTTTGAAGTCGGTTGTTTTTTTTTTGGAAAAAAAATTTTTTGTTCCATATTAGTATTGAAAAAAACTGTTTCAGAACTTTTTATAGAGGATTCATTATCATGGGTGTAGATAAAGTCTTGTATGCAACTGTACATAATTAGGTATTAAAACACTCATGTGCTACTATTCCCCTTTAGCCCAGTCAAAATAGCCATTCAAGGTTACATTAATTCGCACAAAGCTGAAAATTGGTATGAATGTTGGGAAAATCATTACAAATAAATTGTCAAAAGTCCCCATCGATCCGACGTGTGCAAAAAAAAAATATTCAAGGTCAAATGTTGCAAAAATCGGTTTTTTGCATTTTTCAGCTAAACGGTAAGTTTTATCATAAAAGTAGGTGAGACAACATTGTTCATCATGCAATTATCTACAAAAATTGTTTTTACACTTTTTTCCTAAGAATCACCATTTCGGAGATAGGTACATATAGCGATGCAAAAAGTTGAAAAAGTTTTATTCTTCATAGTACATATGTATGTCAATTACCTTTATATACGTTACAGAGCCGTAATACAAGTAAAATATTTTTGCACACGTCAGATCGATGGGGACTTTTGACAATTTATTTGTAATGGTGTTCCTAACATTTGTACCAATTTTCAGCTTTATGCGAATTAATGTAACCTTACCCCTATTTCTGAAGCTAACTTGACCGGACTACCTTATTATAAAACAGTTGCATAAATAACTATTGTACGAATGAAGGATGAGTAAATAATGGCATTTTAGTACATTGGGGAAAACAAAGTCAAATACCGAACGGTTGTTTTTTGGCGTATAGAATGCATAGATAAAACGCCTTCGTGATGGATCGTTTTACACCCTGTAAATTGTCACAAAAACTCAGTTTAGACTACATAACATGACGCCACAGTAGGTAGTTGAATGTACACACCTGTGCTGTGTCGAGCTTGTACTGGAACAGCTGCTCCTTCTGCGTGGGGATCTTGTCGATGAGGCTCTTGATATGCTTCCTCTTCTCCTCCGCGCTGCGGCTCTCCTTGTCCTCCGCGCCTGCGCCGCCCTTCTTGCCTTTGTCTTTCTTCTCTTTAGCTACAATGAAGCAACATTTATTATGTAGAAACATATTGATTACTTAGTGCCGAGATCGAAGGAAGAAAAATATGTATTCGGTACAAATAACACGTTATAGAATTAATATAAAATAATCGAAGTAACCAAAAGCCTCGTATTCCACAATAAGAGGAATTTAAAAAAAAAAGTTTAACAATATTATCTACTAGCTGCGCCCCGCGGTTTCACCCGCGTAAGTTTCGATCCCGTGGGAATATCGGGATAAAAACTATCCTATGTCCTTTCCCGGGACTCAAACTATCTCTATACCAAATTTCATCGAAATCGGTTCAGTAGTTTAGGCGTGAAGAAAAGACAGACAGACAGACAGAGTTACTTTCGCATTTATAGTATTAGTTTGGATTGCTTGATGTTAGGGCACCTCAGGGCACAGTAAATTGGTCACACCAAGATCATGAATAATTTGAAAATTGCGTTAGGTATATGGTATCGGCACTTAATTAGTTTTTGTTTGTTTGTTGTCAACGTTAGTGTCGCGTGGTTACTGTAACCAAGTATTGAATATTAAGTAATGGACAGAGGTGCACAGTACGCCAACATTTCGCCAGTTATGTTTAGCTAGTAGATATTTTACAAAGGGTCACCCTATGTGAAATTTCTACGACGCGGTTAACGCAAAAAGCGATCTTTCAAAGACAAAGTTTGGATGGATCGAATTGTCTAGCTGTTCATACTCACGGCGCGGGTGGTCCTCGGGGTGCGAGTGCGGCGGGTGCGCGGGCGGCAGCTCGTCGTCGTCGCCCGCGAAGGCCGCGTGCACGCGTCGCACGCGACACAAGTCCGCTGCGGAACACAAGCCACGCTATTGAAGCACCCGACACTTTCTTACAACAATGCCATGCGCCCGATGGGATTCCCCATCGGCAGGAATTACAAACTTTCATCCTTTCAATACTTGGAACTCTTGTGCAAAATTTCATGCTTCTAGACCCAGCGGGTTAGGCCGTGCGTTGTCAGTAAATGAATGAATGAATTTAATTTTTATTTTTAACTAGATTTCAAAGTTCACAGCAATTTTCGCTTTTGCCTCGAAAAAGTTTAAGCTTATGTAGCAATCTTTATTAAGTTCTTAATGTCTGTCCCAAAAGTATCAGCAGAGAATTAGCACATTCTTCTGCATTTATAAGAACTTTAATCTACGAAAATTGAGGATATACTTAAAATTAACCTCATTTGTCAAATGCACTCAATTTGTAAGTGGAGCAACAAACTAGCATCCTCAGCTACGTATCCTGGTTGTGATTGTTTACATTTTTATCTGATTCTTTTGAAACAGACCATAGAAACTTTTTTGCAGAGCACAAATCTTAATAAACGATGAACATTTAGGCCCACTTGTACGATCAATTACTTAATGCATTTAACGCTAAACGTATTTAAAACACCATTCCGTGTCTGTCATCTTCAAACGATTGACAGAAATAAAACGATTTAGTGAATTGTGGTGCAAATAAGTGGGTCTAAATAAACTTAGAGCCCGTACATGCGGCCGCAGTCATCAGTACGATATTTAACTATATCATTTTTGGATCACATGGCAGTTTCATACTGCATTAGTTGTTACTGTAAAATATCGTACTGATGACCGCCGTGTTAGTGTTAGCGATGTTACCTCTCGCCATGTAGGGCGGCGCCGGCCTCCAGGCTAGCGCAGTGCGGCACAAACATTAAATCACAAGTAAGAGTGAGGCATACATCATATTATTATAACAATCGTGAACATACTGTTACAATGGCTCCATCCGTCACTTACGAGTTTCCAGTGAGATGGCATTACACATGGGCGAGTAAACAAAAATAAAACAATTTTATTAGTATAGCTTTGGAATGCATGTTAATACGAGGTGCTATACATTTGTTCGGCATGACATGATACGGCACAGCCGGGCGGCAATATCAAAAATGGGTTCGGGAAAAGCCAGCTTGGCTCGATTTCGCCGAGCCGACCCGAACCTGATTCATCTAGGGTAGATGAACTCAATTTGCGAGATGGAACACCAATACGTGTAGCACCCCTAAGAGAGAACACAAATATTGAAGAGAACACAAATAGTGTGGGTTAAGGAGGTCGCGACAAGGCATCCCGCGAAATCCAAATTTACTTACGTTTTTTTGCAATTTGCAGGTTAGTGCCAGGTTGTATGTAGATTAAAATATGATTCGCGACCGTAACAAAGAATCTGTGCAAAATTATAGTCATTAGAATCAGCAATACAACTCCTTAAGTTAGAATTGGCCTCAAATGTCATGATTTCATGAAATAGTCATTGAATAGGGTAATATGATATTAGACCGATGGGACGGCAATCCGACACGCCCGGAGAGATCAGGCGCAGAGCAACGGCGACACGTGCTGAGCGCGTGGGAGCGGGAGTGCAGCTGTGTGTGCAGGCGCAGAGCAACGGCGACACGTGCTGAGCGCGTGGGAGCGGGAGTGCAGCTGTGTGTGCAGGCGCAGAGCAACGGCGACACGTGCTGAGCGCGTGGGAGCGGGAGTGCAGCTGTGTGTGCAGGCGCAGAGCAACGGCGACACGTGCTGAGCGCGTGGGAGCGGGAGTGCAGCTGTGTGTGCAGGCGCAGAGCAACGGCGACACGTGCTGAGCGCGTGGGAGCGGGAGTGCAGCTGTGTGTGCAGGCGCAGAGCAACGGCGACACGTGCTGAGCGCGTGGGAGCGGGAGTGCAGCTGTGTGTGCAGGCGCAGAGCAACGGCGACACGTGCTGAGCGCGTGGGAGCGGGAGTGCAGCTGTGTGTGCAGGCGCAGAGCAACGGCGACACGTGCTGAGCGCGTGGGAGCGGGAGTGCAGCTGTGTGTGCAGGCGCAGAGCAACGGCGACACGTGCTGAGCGCGTGGGAGCGGGAGTGCAGCTGTGTGTGCAGGCGCAGAGCAACGGCGACACGTGCTGAGCGCGTGGGAGCGGGAGTGCAGCTGTGTGTGCAGGCGCAGAGCAACGGCGACACGTGCTGAGCGCGTGGGAGCGGGAGTGCAGCTGTGTGTGCAGGCGCAGAGCAACGGCGACACGTGCTGAGCGCGTGGGAGCGGGAGTGCAGCTGTGTGTGCAGGCGCAGAGCAACGGCGACACGTGCTGAGCGCGTGGGAGCGGGAGTGCAGCTGTGTGTGCAGGCGCAGAGCAACGGCGACACGTGCTGAGCGCGTGGGAGCGGGAGTGCAGCTGTGTGTGCAGGCGCAGAGCAACGGCGACACGTGCTGAGCGCGTGGGAGCGGGAGTGCAGCTGTGTGTGCAGGCGCAGAGCAACGGCGACACGTGCTGAGCGTGTGGGAGCGGGAGTGCAGCTGTGTGTGCAGGCGCAGAGCAACGGCGACACGTGCTGAGCGCGTGGGAGCGGGAGTGCAGCTGTGTGCAGGCGCAGAGCAACGGCGACACGTGCTGAGCGCGTGGGAGCGGGAGTGCAGCTGTGTGCAGGCGTAGAGCAACGGCGACACGTGCTGAGCGCGTGGGAGCGGGAGTGCAGCTGTGTGCAGGCGCAGAGCAACGGCGACACGTGCTGAGCGCGTGGGAGCGGGAGTGCAGCTGTGTGCAGGCGCAGAGCAACGGCGACACGTGCTGAGCGCGTGGGAGCGGGAGTGCAGCTGTGTGCAGGCGCAGAGCAACGGCGACACGTGCTGAGCGCGTGGGAGCGGGAGTGCAGCTGTGTGCAGGCGTAGAGCAACGGCGACACGTGCTGAGCGCGTGGGAGCGGGAGTGCAGCTGTGTGCAGGCGCAGAGCAACGGCGACACGTGCTGAGCGCGTGGGAGCGGGAGTGCAGCTGTGTGCAGGCGCAGAGCAACGGCGACACGTGCTGAGCGCGTGGGAGCGGGAGTGCAGCTGTGTGTGCAGGCGCAATAAATCTTTTGTACGGTCGCGAATCATGTTTAGACCAACATACAACCTGATACTGATCTACAAATTGTAAAAAACGTAAGAAAAATTGGAAGCGGGCTTCCCTGTCGCTTTCGCCCTAAAGCTACAGAACGAGGCGCGACAGGCGGGCGGCGCGTGCTGGTGACTCACCGTTGGGCGTGTCGGTGCAGTTGTTGGGGCTGAGCTTGTGGTGGTTCTTGAAGCTGATGGTGATAGGCGAGCTGCCGGTCGACGTCACGCTCTGCAACAGTAGCATGTTTATGAGCAACTAACATGTGTGGCGCACGACACAAATATGTAAACACAATACACGGTGTAAAAAAAAACATGATCGCAACACAAAAATTCAAATCATGCTCAGTTTTCAAGCATTTTGAATTTTAAATCTTAAGGGGGAAGCGCCAGGGTAGTCCGCGAAATTTTCTTTTTTACGTTTTTGCAATTTGCTGGTCAGTATTAAGTTATACTTTGATTAAAATATGATTCACGACCGTAACAAATATGTATTTACATAATTATAATCATTAGAATCAGTAATACAACTTGTTAAGTTAGTATAATCCTAAAATGTCAAGGTTTCATGAAATAGTCATTCATCTTAGAGAGTTGTGTTGATGACGTTAATGATTATAATTCTGTAAATACATATTTGTTACGGTACATAACAAAGAGTATTTATTCTATTCTATTCTTAATACTGACCAGCAAATTGCAAAAAACGTTAAAAAAATAGAATTTCGCGGGCTACTCTGGCGCTTCCGCCTTAAGGTGGTAAAGTGTTTGTTACCAGGTAGACCTCGTACGTGTAGTCATAAGCATCAATATAATAATATTATTATGGATAGCCTGTAACTGATCTCATGATTTATTCGTAGAATTATATACAGGTGGCAGCACAAATACTAGATATTTTTTTTTGTCGTACGCAATTTTGTTTTGGTGGCTCAGTAAGTAATATAAGTTGGTAAGACTGGTTGTCATGCTTTTGAGCTTCTTAACACAATTCCATGAATTTTTCAATACTTTTAACTTTATTATGATTTGAAAAATTGTTTTTATCATTTTAAATTATACTTTATGAAGAATCATTAAGAGCCTATACTACCTCGAATGGCTTAGCGTGATCCTCCGTTATGTCGAAAATACTGCACCATTCATTTTGAAATAAATATATGGTAAAGTTGAGGATTAATGCTAAGTCTTATGTTAGACGAAAATACGATTCCATAAAATTTTCTCGATAGAAAATAAATCCAAAGCACACCCCGGACACTCCATACAACGCTCGCAAAATAATTACCTACTACCACTACATTGACAAATGACGTTTGTATACGTGTAAATGTGTGCGTGAAATCTAGTAGGGCTGGCTGGCGCAGTATTGCGTAGGCGGCGGCGCTGCCCGAACGTACCTATGCAACAATGGGGCGCCGCGCGCCGCGACACTAGGTACTCACAGAAATCTAATTAATAACATTTCTATTGTACTACTTTTCAAGTCGAAGAACGAATAGAACGTGAAAGAAAGAGACATAACTAAGACAATAAAGAGAGAGAGAGCAATTTGGTATGTTAATATTACGGAAGTTTTAATTGTTCTAAAACGAAGAAAATTATGAAAATAAATTATCACAACACTGGCTTAACTTGTTTGTCTGTAATATACTAGCTTTTATTTTTTATGGGTTTAAAGGATATTTGAGTTGCTGTTCCTTACCTTCTTTCATGTTTCGGGAACCGAAAGAAACTCCTGTCTTTATCGTGCCTCGATGAAGATAAGCATCCAAATAATGCACAATATACAACCATCGTGATTAACACAAAATATAAAACTTTAAAAAAATAATGTGTTCGTGTCAGCAGTAGGTAGGTACAGCGCTGCGGTTCTTTTGTATGCGAGCGCCATTGTTAAAGAGCAGGCGACGAACACATCGAAGTGCGGGGTGAGGTGCGGTAACTGATGTTAGTGCGGGGAAGGGAGTGGCCTTTCTGTACGCAGTACTTTAAGTATTCTGTGTCCAAAGTTACCTCTAACCCGAACAATAAATCGCTGGTATTCAAAAAATACTTCAAATTAGATCATGAAACTTTGCATGCTAACTGAACTTACTTAAAAGCAGGTCTTATGTTATTTACTTTTTTATAATTACCATTATTTTCACTGTAAAAAGCAAATACCTAAACTATTGGCGCTGCCTGCCGCCCAGCACCGCGCTCTGTCTCGCTCTCACTCAGTCAGCGAGCAGTATCGTATGAGCGAGATAGAGAGTGAATTTTAGCTGAGGTAGTGTAGGCTCTTAACAAACAAAATAGTACTTTTAAACTCAGTTTTAGACTTTTCGATAACTAAAAGAAAGTTAACAGTCTTTTTAAACTTAACTAAAAAAGTTAGTGATTTTTTTATTCACTCATCTCTTCTACCAAATTATCCTCAATTTACGTTGAAATCATCGAAAATGCATGTGTGTTCTACAATAGTAGAACGCGCGGGTAACGGAGTGTTAATACCCCTTATTATACAACAGTTGCGTAATAGTACATTATGATACTTGTGTGCTATGTTATACTCTCGGCTTACTTATCGCGCTCGCCTACGTCTCGCGCGAATAATGCCGCCTCGAGTTTAATTATTAGGTCCTTACATATGAAATTGGCGTTTTTCGTACTGACCACTTTAATCACGAATTTCTCCTCTTTGGTAAGGAATTCCAAATTCAAATTTGTACAGCTATTTACTCATGTATTTGTGCTTCGATGACCGTCATTAATTTGTTTTTTTTCTTCTGTTTTTTCTGTTTGCGTCACTCATTTTACAAAATGGAAAATTTAAAATATCGCATTATTTACGAGTACGAGTTCCGCCGTGGCACTAGTGCTGCGGAAACGACTCGAAGGGTGAATGATGTGTATGGCGGTCATGTTGCAAAAGAAAACACAGTTCGTTTTTGGTTCCAACGTTTTCGTTCTGGAAATTTCGACCTGCAGAACAAGCCCCGTGGACGGCCTGAGACCCAAGTTGATAATGGAGAATTGAAGGCTATTGTGGAAGCGGACCCATCGCAAACCACGTCCGAGTTAGCTGCAGGCTTCGATGTTAGTGATAAAACTGTTTTAATTCACTTGAAGCAAATTGGGAAGATTAAAAAGCTTGAAAGGTGGGTACCTCACGAATTGACTGAAGCAAACCGGCAAACGCGCGTCGACTGCTGCGTTACATTACTGAACCGGCACAACAATGAAGGTATTTTAAACCGAATCATTACCTGTGATGAAAAATGGATTCTTTACGATAATCGGAAGCGCTCAGCGCAATGGTTGGATCCTGGCCAGCCAGCCAAATCCTGCCCCAAGCGAAAATTAACCCCAAAAAAGTTACTTGTAAGCGTTTGGTGGACTAGTGCCGGTATTGTTCATTACAGTTTTCTCAAATCTGGCCAGACTATTACAGCTGATGTCTATTGTCAGCAATTACAAACCATGATGGAAAAGCTAGCGGCTAAACAACCAAGGCTGGTCAATCGCTCCACGCCACTGCTGCTTCACGACAACGCCAGACCACACACTGCGCAACAGACGGCTACCAAATTAGAAGAGCTTGAATTGGAATGTCTTAGACATCCTCCGTACTCCCCGGACCTTGCTCCAACAGATTACCATTTTTTTCGCAATTTGGATAACTTTTTGCAAGGGAAAAAATTCAACTCCGATGGGGCAGTCCAAATCGCCTTCAAAGATTTTATTGATTCCCGTCCGACTGGTTTTTTTAGTAAAGGGATCAATGAACTACCTATAAGATGGCAAAAGTGCATTGAAAACAATGGTTCATACTTTGATTAATTAAATATATTATATTAAAAAATATTCGACTTTTTGTTCCTTCCATACAAAACGCCAATTTCATATGTAAGGACCTAATATCAATGCGCACGCGTTTTATACGACGTTTTTCAACACACTTGCGAGGAAAAAAACAGACTTGTATTGTTAAATATTAACTTGTGTGGAAAATGGCGCGCTGGGTTCGATTTTCCGCGCGCCGCGCTAGCGTACGCGCGCCGGTTTACCCATAGAGTAAGTAATGTTCATTCCATATAACATTACTTACTCTATGGTTCATTCCTACACCTGCGCGCGCATTGCTAGCGCGGCGCGCGTTTATTTACTTAAAGGCATAGACAAAACTGATAAACAGTCTATAGAAAAAATATAAACACAAAATAATGTTTCGACTTATCGTAGTGTTGTCGTATGTCAAATTGTAGTTTAGTTAGTATGGAACTAGAAAGAAATATTGGCATTGAAAATGAGTTATATTAATTCAATGAATAGTTGATTTATTTCAACGTTAACATTCAAGTTTTCACTTCTACCGGCATTCCCGGGGTGCAACCCATCTTTTTTTTTTAATCTCTTCAAAGAGACTTCATGCCAAAAGGAATCCGCCAGCCATATTTCACTTTTTTTTTAAATAGTCTGAATTGTCTTTGCTCCCAAAATGAACTAAAATTTATTTACCTTAAGATGAATGCGCAGTTGTAGCCCGCGAAATTCAATTTTTCTAACGTTTTTTGCAATTTTCAGGTCAGTGTCAGATTGTATCTTGATCAAAATATGATTCGCGACTATAACAGGTACGTATTTACAGAATTACACCTAAACTAAACTACCCTACAACAACTACCCTACTATTTACTAACTAAACTACAATTTGACATACGACAAAACTACGACCAGTCTAAACATTATTTTGTGTTTATTATATTTTTTCTATAGGCTGTTTATCGGTTTTGTCTGTGCCTTTATGTAAAAAAACGCGCGCTGCGCTAGCAATGCGCGCGCAGGTGTAGGAATGAACGAGGAATGAACATTATTTACTCTATGGGTATACTTGCGCGCGCACGCTAGAGCGGCACGCGCAAGTATACCCATTTAATTACTTTTTTTTATTTCTATAGACTGTTTATCTGTTTTGTCTGTGCCTTTAAGTAGATAAACGCGCGCCGCGCTAGCAATGCGCGCGCAGGTGAAGGAAAGAATGAACATTACTTACTCTATGGGTAAACCTGCGCGCGCACGCTAGCGCGGCGCGCGGAAAAACAAACCCAGCGCGCCATGTTCCATACAAGTTAATATTTAACAATACAAGTCTGTTTTTTTCCTCGCAAGTGTGTTGAAAAAACGTATGAAACGCGTGTGCATTGATCATTAAACTCGAGGCAGTATTATTCGCGCGAGCCGTAGGCGAGCGCGATATGGAAGCCGAGAGTATAAGTAGTATAAACATAGCACAAATGTATCATAATGTACTATTATACGACATGAAATCATCAAACTATTATCACAAACAACTCGTAATAATATGAATGTGCGGGGCTCGCCTCGACCGTGCGTGTAGCGGACCTGACGGGCATGACGTCACACTTCACTAACCGCGAGCTTTACGAGAGATGGTGCGAGTATATTCGTATTTCTTAGGTGAAAATTCACGAGCAGCTCAAAAAATATATGCGAGGAAGAGCATACCTCGTCGCATAAGAGTCAGCCAATGGGTCTGTAACCCCGCGGTCCCTAATGAAAGGACCATTTTAGCAGCCAATCAAATACGTCGTAGCGTACATCACAATGCTACGTCGTAGCATGATAGCAGTGTTATGTACGGTACGGTGATAGCAATTACCTGACCCACCCTATAAACGAATGAATTTGAACCCTCTGCCTGTTGCCTACCTTGAACAAGTCGTTCTAGTTCGTGAAGCTCGAAATCGAATAACATTAATCTACTGCTAATTGCAGAAAGTTCAAATTCGTCGAACTTTTAGTAGGTTAGGTAACGGCAGGGCAGTGGCGTGCACAGAGATTTCAGACAGGGTATGCACAAAACAAAAAACTTACCAATTTCAGCTTATTGTACCTACCCTACCTACCTGACTCTTACCGCAGGCGCGTATCCGCTATAAGTAGTTCCAAACATAATTTTTATCTTGATTAGTAAACAAAATGCAAGGGAAACAATACAATATGTTTGTGTGTACACAGCCAGTTAGCCAGTAATACTTATCATACAACTTTTTATGAAAATATCGAGTAGTACTACCTTTTCTTTTAGATAAATTTAACCCGGGGGCCTTCCCTTTGCAATCAATTTAACTTTTTCCTCAAAAGGTAACGTCGAAAACGCGGCCGATTTTAATTTATTAAAACACACATCGCCAGCACAGGTCTCACAGGTATAAATTTCCATTTTTTACAATAAACTTCCTAAATAAATAATTACTCGACAGTCAATCACTTGCGCCAAGAAAACAATAATAAATAAATTCATTTATTTCAAGTAAACGCTCTTGCCGCACGACATAAATTGATAAAAAACATCACACTAATATTATAAAGGCGAAAGTTTGTGAGTGTGTGTGTGTGTTTATATGTTTGTTACTTCTTCACGCTAAAACGGCTGGACCAATTTTGACAAAATTTTGTATGGAGGTAGCTGACACCCTGGATTAACATATAGGCTACTTTTTATCCCGATATTCTCACAGGATGGACATTTACGCGGGTGAAACCGCGGGGCGCAGCTAGTAGTAAATAAATTAAATAAAATCAAATTAAAAACAAAAACAACAAAAAGCGAAAAACTGCAATTTTTACGTTACAAACTATTACGAACAATCCGACTAAAAAAAGTCGACCCTCTGCAATCAACAATTAAGCGGTGCTTTTACGGGTTCTCAATTCGGACGGTTTGCAATGTAAGCTATGCTTCCAAAACTCCAACACACGCATACATTTTCACGCACACAGTCACACTTTTGCTGTGTACTACACGAGATGCGTTGTATGAAGAATAAGCAAGGCGTAGTACTGCTTTTGCTCACGGGAGCGCTGCCTGCGCGTTGCGCGGCGGCGGATGTTCGCCGCTCAAACGAGTTAGTTCCAAAAAAAAATTAATAGATGGCGCGTAAGCTAAATTACCATGATTTTTTTTTAATTATAGTTATTTATCATTTAGAGGGGCATTAGAGGGACTACAGGGTATGCAGAGCTTATTTGCATGTATGGAGTGCACGCCACTGCGGCAGGGTGGGTCAGGTAATAGCTATTACCGACTGTACATTGATTGATGAGTTTACTACCAGGACTTGAAGCTAAAGGCCCAAGAAATACAGAACTCTAAATTAGTGTTGAGAGAAAAAGTTGACCTCACGGATTGCCTCGAAAATATCAAGAAAACCATCCAAACTAGCATTCAAGAAAACTACGCTAAACCAACTATGGCAGAAAAAGTTTCGTTCGCTGACATGGTAAAAACCAATAAAAATGACTACTTGCGCCCCAATAACGTCAGTTCTATTGCAATTTACCCAACGGATAAATTAAAATCTAGTGACGACACTAAATCTCTTGTCCAAAAAATTATATGCCCTGAACAAATGAAATTGCACGTTAGAGGACTGCGCAAAACAAAAAATGGAGGCGTTATAATCAGCACGGAGACGAAAGACGATATAGAAAACCGGCCAAGAGCGTGTCGGGCCACGCTCAGTGTAGGGTTCCGTAGTTTCCCGTCCGTCACAATAAGTTTTCCCACGTACAATTCGATAATACCCGACCCAATGTAATAAGTACCTACAGCGCCATCTCTCGGGTAATTGGGTTACTAATTAATACATAGACGTGCCAGAAGTTTTCGGTGGTAATTTTGGATTGCGAGAACCGATTTTAATCATTCTTTTTTTGTTTGAAAAAAGATACGTTCAGGATAATAAAATATGTAAACAAGTTAAAAAAAATGCTTGCATATACGATTGTACTACGAACTTAGTCCAGAAATGATTTTGTACAACTTTTTGTCTTTTTTGTACAAAAACTGTTGTTTCTATCAAGTTCAAAATAATTTTCCTAGAAAGTCCTTATAAAGTTCTACTTTTCAGATTTTTTTCATATTTTCTAAACTTATGGCTCAAAAGTTAGAGGGGGGGGGGGACACCTTGTTTTTTACTTTTGGATCGATTATTTCCGAAATTATTGACATTATCAAAAAATGATTTTAGTAAACCCCTATTCATTTTTAAATACCTTTCCAACAATATATCTCACGTTAGGTTTGAAATTAAAAAAAAAATCACTTCCCACTTTACATATAGGGGGGCTACCCTAATAAAACATTTTTTTCAAATTTTTATTTTACCACTTTGTCGGCGTGATTGATATACATATTGGTACCAAATTTCAGCTTTCTAGTGCTTACGGTCACAGAGATTAAGCGAGGACGGACAGACGGACGGACGGACAGACAGACATGGCGAAACTATAAGGGTTCCTAGTTGACTACGGAACCCTAAAAAAGTAGCGTAATTTCTGTCAATTAGAATATAACCATAATTTGTGGTAGATAAATTATTTACTATTTTTGTTTAAGGAATTTTAGATAATACTTATGTATAAGCACTTGAGTGAGATACCTGAGATACAGGTTCATTCCTAGTTCAGGTAGAATCCAATTATTTTTACCTACATCTAGTATAAGGCCCTATTTTGTAAATATTTATGTAAATCAATTATTTCAATAAAACAATTGAGGGCTGCATTGATGTCAGCTACGAGACATTTCGATACGACATAATGTGGCGCATGTCTTGTTGGAGAATCTGTCAATCTGCTCAGGTGGTGGTGTGTGGATGTGTGTGTGTACAAGTGTTGTGTCAGTGTGTGCGAGTACTCACGGGTGGCCGACATAGCCGGCGTGGCGGGCGGGGAGGCGGGCGGGGTCGTTTCGCTGGCGATGTGTGCGTGTGTGTACTCACGTGGCGCGGGTCGGGCGAGTGCGGCGGAGAGGGCGGGGAGGCGGCGGGGTCGTGTCGCTGGCGATGTGTGCGTGTGTGTACTCACGTGGCGCGGGTCGGGCGAGTGCGGCGGGGAGGGCGGGGAGGCGGCGGGGTCGTGTCGCTGGCGATGTGTGCGTGTGTGTACTCACGTGGCGCGGGTCGGGCGAGTGCGGCGGAGAGGGCGGGGAGGCGGCGGGGTCGTGTCGCTGGCGATGTGTGCGTGTGTGTACTCACGTGGCGCGGGTCGGGCGAGTGCGGCGGGAAGGGCGGGGAGGCGGCGGGGTCGTGTCGCTGGCGATGTGTGCGTGTGTATACTCACGTGGCGCGGGTCGGGCGAGTGCGGCGGAGAGGGCGGGGAGGCGGCGGGGTCGTGTCGCTGGCGATGTGTGCGTGTGTGTACTCACGTGGCGCGGGTCGGGCGGGTGCGGCGGGGAGGGCGGGGAGGCGGCGGGGTCGTGTCGCTGGCGATGTGTGCGTGTGTGTACTCACGTGGCGCGGGTCTGGCGGGTGCGGCGGGGAGGGCGGGGAGGCGGCGGGGTCGTGTCGCTGGCGATGTGTGCGTGTGTGTACTCACGTGGCGCGGGTCGGGCGGGTGCGGCGGGGAGGGCGGGGAGGCGGCGGGGTCGTGTCGCTGGCGATGTGTGCGTGTGTGTACTCACGTGGCGCGGGTCGGGCGGGTGCGGCGGGGAGGGCGGGGAGGCGGCGGGGTCGTGTCGCTGGCGATGTGTGCGTGTGTGTACTCACGTGGCGCGGGTCGGGCGGGTGCGGCGGGGAGGGCGGGCGCGGCGGCGTGGTGCCGGCGTCGGAGGAGGGCGGGGAGGCGCGGCGGTGGCGGCGCGGCGGGGAGGCCGGCGTGGCGGGCGGGGAGGCGGCGGGGTCGCTGTCGCTGTCGATGGGCTCGGCCTCGGTGGGCAGCTGGCGCGACGCCGCCAGGCGCAGGTAGCGCTCGCGCTCGCGCGCCGCTCGCTCGCGCGCCTGCAACACCATAGCAAAGAACACATGTTATTACTATTTACACATATTACTTCAACTCGGCTCGTAGCTAAATAATAGCAGCCGCACGAGTGATCGAAGGACCGTGATGGGTCTCAGTGTGTATTGAACTGTTCATTACATATCGAGACTCTTTCGCGCCGGCTCGTATTCCAAATAATTTCATAATTGTATAATAGTGGCCGCCAATTTATTGATTTCTGAGTCGATTTCTTTCAAAATCGATTCTTGAGTATCCTTATCCGCCTGTAAGCCAAGTACGAATCTGCATTCAAAATGAAAAAAAAAAAAGTCACCATTTTTTCAATCATTGTTGAATAGGACAACGTCTGTCTAGTCTGGCAGTTTGAAGACATAAAAGAGCACTGCATACCTCGCGGCGCGCCTCCTCGCGCTGCTCGGCGCGCGCGCGCTCGCGCTCGCGCTGCTGCTCCAGCTGCAGGCTGACGTCGATGAGCAGGCGCGGCGCGTACTGCGCGTCGTGCGCGGCGCGCGCGCGCTCGTAGGCGGCCAGCGCGGCGGGGTCGTCGGCCGCGCGCGCGCCCCACACGTGGCGCCGCAGCGTGGCCAGCTCCGCCTGCTCGCGCGCCCGCTCGCGCGCGTCGCCCGACGCCTCGCGCACGCGCAGGCCCAGGCGCCGCTGCAGCTCCTTGCCCCTGTCACACGAGATCCGTACTCACTGGGAACTACGTACTGTAGCTTGTCTGCGAAAGGAGGTTCCCTTCGACGTCGAGTAGACATTATTATAAACATCACTAAGTATCATTTTTTTTTTTTAAGTGAAACGTCTTTAGGCGCGCTTGACTTGGGGAGTAAATTACTTGGGGAGTAAACTGGCGAACGCGTTACGAAAACGTGTGATCGGGCAAGTAGGGAAGGTACGTATTTATGCGACCTATTTCCCTAAAGTATTATCAAAATCGGTTCATTCGTTATTGAGAAAATTGCGGACATACAAACATACATACATACATACGGGTCGAATACGGAACCTCCTTTTTTGAAGTCGGTTAAAAAAGGGCACCTATCAATCTAAGTCTTTATTGCTATTTATGTATGAACAGAAGATGAACGAATACAATATAACAATAGTTTAATATATCTAATGTAATAAACAAAAAAACAAACCTCCAATAGTGTCCCTATTTAGCTTTCATATTTAACATCAGTATAGACCAAGGAGTCTTTCCGGATCTCATGAAACACAGTAAAGTAGTTCCTTTATTCAAAGCCGGTGATAGTAAAGAACCCAACAATTATAGGCCTGTGTCAATTCTGCCAGTTCTCAGTAAGGTGTTTGAAAAGTTGATGCTCAATCAAATGTTACGCCACTTTAATAAAAATTCCATCTTTCATGAACAACAGTACGGTTTCACCAAAGGGCGTTGTACCACTGACGCCGGTGTCACCCTAATAAAGAACATTTTTAACGCCTGGGAAGAAGCACAAGATGCCATTGGAATCTTTTGCGACCTCTCAAAGGCGTTCGATTGCGTCAACCATGAGACACTTCTGCTGAAACTTGAGCACTATGGGATTAGGAATTTAGCTCTTGATTTACTAAAGTCGTATCTAAAAGATAGAAAGCTTAAAGTTCAAGTAAACGGCGTAAACTCATTGGGGTCTGAAATGGCAATGGGCGTTCCTCAAGGTTCGATATTGGGTCCATTCCTCTTTTTAGTTTACATTAATGATTTACCACAATTACTTCAAAATCAACCGAAGATGGTGTTATTTGCAGATGACACATCATTGATCTTTAAGATAGACAGACGGGCACAAAATCTTGACGACGTGAATAACTCTATTCTTCAGGTCCAAGATTGGTTTGCGGTAAATAATTTGGTACTAAATGAAAAGAAAACCAAATGCATTAGATTTAAATTACCAAATGTTAGAAGTAGCGAATGTGACATCATACTGAATGGAGAAAAACTAGAATTTGTTGATCAAACGGTTTTCCTGGGAATCACGCTAGACGAGAAATTACAATGGGGACCTCACATAACATCTCTTGCGGGGCGGCTTAGCTCGGCCGCTTATGCTGTTAGGAAGATAAGACAGTTAACAGATGTAGAAACCGCGCGTTTAGTCTATTTTAGCTACTTTCACAGCATTATGTCGTACGGCATTTTACTATGGGGTCGAGCTGCTGACATTGAATCCATCTTTATTTTGCAAAAGAGAGCTGTCAGAGCCATTTATAATCTACGTCGCCGCGAATCTCTCAGGGAACTATTTAAAAGGATTAATATTATGACGGTACCTTGCCAATTCATTTATGAAAATATTATGTATGTAAGAAAAAATCTACATCTTTTTAATAAAATAAGCGATAGACATAACTTTAATACAAGAAATAAAGATAAAATACATCAACCATTTTTCAGATTAGCCAAAGTACATACATCTTTTATGGGGTACTGTGTTAAATGTTACAATAAAATACCTTGTGATATATTGCAATTAAATGAAAGAAAATTTAAAACTCACATTAAACGTACACTTTGTAAACAAGCATACTATAAATTAGAAGATTATATCCAAGATAAGAACGCTTGGAAACATGCTGGTCCTGCTCCATAGGACAATCTAGAGTCTAGACAAAATCAAACTGGTTGCTAATTTAATTGTAAATTTTTTTATTCTTTTTTTTACATTTATTACTCACACCCTGACTTATTACTTGTATTTTGTTTTTTAATTAAAATCGTTTTGCTTGTACCATGTTTGTAAATATGTGAGCACCATGTATCTATCAGATAATTAATTTATATGTCATGGTTTCGTGTTTAATTCTTTTACCTATTGTGGTATAGTAATTTTATTGTAGGTGCATCGTCCTCACATGTTATTATATAATTAATGTACCCATGCAAAATATTGTACCTAAACATTTTAAAAGAGTAACGGTGGAGTTTCTTGCCCGTTCTTCTCCATAAGAAAACTACCTTTTGGAATGGGCGACTAGAATCAATTCTATTTTAAGATAATTTTTGACGTTCAAAAGTGCCTTTTATGTGCCTATTTGAAATAAATGCTTTGACTTTGACTTTGACCGGGTTTGTACACCAGGTATTTGCTTCAAAGTACGCACACCAAATACCGACTCAAAATACTTGCAAGACTATAAAGTATCTTATACGGCTACTCGCTCAAATACGTAGGTACTCAACCGCGTTAGTTTTCGCAAATGCGATCATACTCCTTATCATCCCCTGTTTCCCTACCCTCAGGGTTGGAATTTTTTTCAAATTTACATGGGACTAACATCGAAGTATGTCCTATCCAACAAAAGAAGAATTATCAAAATCGGACTACTCTGTAAAAAGTTAAGCGTGGTCACACATTACAATCAGTGAGTGAACAATCAATCATCCCCTGTTTTCCTACCCTTAGAGTTGGATTTTTTTTTCCAAATTTATATGGGACCAACTTCAGGGTATACCCTTTCTAATAAAAAAGAATTATCAAAATCGGACTGCTCTGTAAAAAGTTATGCGTGATCATACATAAAAAAAAATATACGCGTCGAATTGAGAACCTCCTTCGTTTTTTTTTCGTCGGTTAAAAAGACGAGATATGAGGAATTACAAATTTCTATAGAAAAATCATTTTTCCCATAACTCGTCTTTAAGTCAGTGTGAAATATGATATGGCTAGAAAGGCGACGGAGACGACTAATAGACATGGAAGAAATGAAATGCGCCTACCTCAAATAAATTAGGAAAAGTGCCAGAGAAACATGATATTTCCGCAATCAAATCCGCATCGATTTGCATTATTTCAGATTGATAATAGAACCGTTACTCACTTGTAGTACTTGTGGTCGTCCCTTTCATCGTCATAGTCTTCTAAGAACTCCTTCAGCCGCTTGGCCTCTCGCTCTCTCTCTTCCTCGCGACACCTAAGAAGGAAAAAAAAATAGGTTTATTTAACACAGACACGAGTGCACATAAAAAAGATAAGCAAGTTAATTCGTGGTCTTGCGATCATTCTTTTACACGTTATATTGAAATTAGGCTTAACACTCCTTGAAGGTCAAAACACATAAAACGGATGTGTTACGTGACTTAGAAAAGTGTAACATCGAATAACACGTCCCTGTAAGTTTACTAATACGAAACACTTAACAACGAATGCACGCTAACACGAAGAACTTAACGTCGTAGCCATGCGATCTCGAATAACCAAATTTCTATATATCTCTATATCTTATTGGGCAGAAAGAAATGGAATGTATGTAAGACCATTGAAGAAGAAACAAAAAAAACACAAAATTGATGGTAGAAAAATTAAATTCTCAAGAAACCAAAGAGCATAGAAAAACAAAACAGGGAAGAAAAATAAAAAAAAAAAAACATTTGGAAAAAAGGAAACAATGGACTTAACCACATTTTTAGATGGTCTTGCATGCTTGTGCTATTTTAAACGATTACTTTTATTACTTTTAGTTTCTTTTTCGTTTGGGGTTTGGTTATTCGAGATCGCATGGCTGCGACGTTAAGTTATTCGTGTTAGCGTGCATTCGTTATTAAGTGTTTCGTATTAGTAAACTTACAGGGATGTGTTATTTGATGTTACACTTTTCTAAGTCACGTAACACACGCACATAAAACAGTCCCCCGGCACGCCGCCCATCGCTACTTCCTAGTGCTTTAGCTACGAAGAAGTGGCGCAACAAACTCTCCATACCCCGATTGGCTGTTGATAAATCATGCAACCAGTCGCAGCATTACGCGCGCTTGACAATTTGTCATATTAATTTTGCGATAATGTTCGTTCAAGAAACTGGCCCCTGGTCAGGTTTAAAGACAGATATATCTGTGTATAGATTAAACAAATATCCACCTCTCTCTCTCTCGCTCCTTCTCGTATTCCTTCTGCTTGCGCCGCTCGCGACTCTCCCAGTTCCGTAACCTGTAACAATGAGACCAGATTCACAAAGCAAACTTCAACCCCGCTAAACCCCGTAAAAGTTATCGCTATAGAAAAAGAATAATAATAAAAAATAGTCATCATCCCTATTTCGTAAAACTGTGAACTGGTATGGTATACGCACCTCTCCTGGTAAGCGGCCTCCTTTTCCCTTGCTTTTTTCTCGAGGCGCTTCTTCTCGCGCGCCTCGTCCTCCACTTCCTTGTCACGCCTCGCGTCTGCCTCGCTGCGCGACCTTCCACGCGACCGCTCGCGCTCCCTTTCGCGCTCGCGGGAACGTTCGCGTTCGCGTTCTCGTTCGCGCTCGCGTTCACTGTTAAAAAAAATACCGATTAGCAATTAGGTAGAATAGAAACGACATAAAATTGTTTATTCTGTTAATATGATAGTCTACATTTCAAATCTGACTACCCCTGAAAAGAAAATTATATTTATTTAGTAAATCGGTTATGAATAACAGTTTTTCACATCAGTTTCTTTTTGTCGGTGTTTCCAAGAAACGTCGAAACAAACTCAAAATCAAAGTACCTTTTATTTAAGGCCTTGCTATCCATACTTATAATACGCGCGGTCGTTGATACGGCACATGGAATTATAGACGGATACTGTCGCACATGTATGAGTGACAATGTCGATGCTTTCGTCCACAAAGACGAATGAGTTATAATACTTATAATACACTAGCTTCTGCCCGCAACTTCGTCCGCGTGAAATTTTACCCTTCCCCCATTAGCCCCCTTCGGGGTGGAATTTCAAAAACTCATTCTTAGAGGATACCTACTCTTCACAAAAAACACACCCTCCAAATTCCATGTCTCTAGGACCAGCGGTTTAAGTTGTGCGTTGATATATCAATCAGTCAGGACTTTGAATTTTATATATACAGAGTGGAATTTTCGAAGCGTACCTGAAGAAAAAGTACTCTAAATACTGACAGCATATTTCACTCAAAGGAAACATTCGATACCACTCCATACCACCGCAGAGTTAAATTAACATTCTTGTGATTTAAAAAATAGGCTTCCAATAAATCAAACTGGTCTTGATAAGCCATTGTTACAGTTAGCTACGTTGGAAATTATTTGATAAATGTAAATAACAAAACAAAAACTTTCGCTGCATGGCGTCCTATTTCTCAATTCGATTTCAAATGTAACATTCCATATTTAAATTACTCTTTCTCAAACATGCTTGGAGATTTGAGCATTATTTTGACAACCTTCTTCGAGATAAATCGAAATTGCTGTACTGGCCAAATACATGCGAGCAGCGGCCGGCAAAAGTTGTATGAAAATCCATATCTGTCGTGGTTTAGCGGCCAAATAAATTACATAGTAAACTCATATCTGTCGTGTAATTTAAAATATGGAACGATCGTTTACTCCGAAATATGGCAACCTTCCTAGTTCTGTATACATTCAAGAAACTCGTGCAGTGTTTTGTCAGCGTAGAAACACGAAAAATGCAAAAATGTATTTGGAACTTGAAATTCGAAATTCAATTTCGAGTATCGAGTCAATTTATAACTCAGACACGAAATACATAATTGAAGGAGAACACCTACTTGATACATGTCGCCCATTATTTAAGTGTTAGGTCGGCATGTGTTAAGTCGGCGCCAAACAAGCAAATTTATATCGTTGCGAGTGGTCGTGCGGAGAGCGCATTTTTTGTTTGGAATATTAATGTTTACCGCTGGAGATTTCACGTTGCATTGTTAATTTGATTTGGTTATTTCTTTAAATTTAAGGTAATTTAGTGATCTTTGTTCATTGATTGTTTGGCGCCGACTCAAAATTATTTAGGTATATACGTACATTAGTTTAAGAACTTATTTATTAAGGTTAAATAAAAAAGGTTTATTATTTTTTGTTTTTTGGGGGTTTAATTTTTTTGTTAAAACTACATGCTTCATTTTTTATTACTTTTAAAACAGCTACCTACTTTACTTTCGCTATTAACTGTTACATAATCCTACTTTAACTATTATTTGTTGTATAATAAAATACTTTTCTCAAACATGCTTGGAGAAAGCATTATTTTGACAACCTTCTTCGAGATTCGAAATTGCTGTACTGGCCAAATACATGCGATCAGCGGCCGGCAAGTTGTATGAAAATCCATATCTGTCGTGTTTTGCGGCCAAAAAAATTACATAGTAATCTCATATCTGTCGTGTTATTTAAAAATGGAACGATCTTTTACTCCGAAACATGGCAACCAAGGAGGTAACTTATCATTACTGCGATAATTACTGCGGAGATAATTGTTATTACAAACATAAGTAAACTCGATGAACCCTTGAGTAAAAGTGCCTCATCTTGTCCCGTTGAATTTATAAGTTTGGATTTTATGATTCTCCTTTAATGTTTGCTAGGGACATTTGATCCTAATGATTGACGCTATCGATTGGTGCCATAAAAGTACACGATGCTATTATTTCGGATTTTAGTCGGTTCGATTCCTGGGTATATGGCAAGAGTATTTTCAAAAATCTAAAAACCGGCCAAGTGCGAGTCGGACTCGCCCATGAAGGGTTCCGTAGCAGCAAGTAACATAATATAAAAGTTCTTGTAGTTCGTTGTAACTTTGTGAAAGGTAAATTGCGGTTTTCGATTTATGACGTATTAAAAAAAAACTATTTACTAGATCTCGTTCAAACCAATTTTCGGTGGAAGTTTACATGGTAATGTACATTATATATATTTTTTTAATTTTATCATTCTCTTATTTTAGAAGTTAGAGGGGGGGGGGACACACATTTTACCACTTTGGAAGTGTCTCTCGCGCAAACTATTCAGTTCAGAAAAAAATGATATTAGAAACCTCAATATCATTTTTGAAGACCTATCCATAGATACCCCTTAAGTACAGGTTTGATGAAAAAACATTTTTGGAGTTTCAGTTGTAAGTATGGGGAACCCCAAAATTTATTGTTTTTTTTTTTCCATTTTTGTGTGAAAATCTTACTGCGGTTCACAGAATACATCTACTTAACAAGTTTCAACAGTATAGTTCTTATAGTTTCGGAAAAAAGTGGCTGTGACATACGGACGGACGGACAGACAGACAGACAGACAGACATGACGAATCCATAAGGGTTCCGTTTTTTGCCATTTAGCTACGGAACCCTAAAAATGCAGTTTTGATTCTTTTTAAAAATAAAGGAATGTTTCCTTTGTGTAGCTGTCTTTAGTATTAACTTTCCCTCCAGGTACGCTTCGAAAATTCCAACCTGTATACAGGGTGAAATTGAATTCATAGGCATCCTTTTAAGGGGTCATTGTAATCATCATTATGAACAACTTTTACTATGGGACCAAACCTGAAATCGCGAAAAAAAATCAGCTCTTCCCTACATTTCGACGAATTATGTGAACATAAATCAAGGAACAGCTGATTTTTTTAAAAGCAAGGAACAGCTGATTTTTTTCGCGATTTTAGGTTTAGTCCCATAGTAAAAGTTGTTCACAATGATGAGTACAATGACCCCTTAAAAGGATGCCCATGAATTTAATTTCACCCTGTAGATTGAGTGCCTAAACTATAGGCGAAAGTGCCAGGGTAACCCGCGAATTTTGATCAACATTTTTCTATGGGTCCATGCAACCCGAAATAAAGTTATTATTATTATAACCTGATACTGACCTTCACATTTCAAAAAAATCTGGTCAAGTGTGAGTCGGACTCGCGCACCGAGAGCGGTGCGCGAGTCCGACTCACGCTTGACCAGATTTTTTTTGCTCCGTACTTTGTAGGTATGTGAATAGTTTTATCAACACCCATGCTATAAATCCTCTGAATCCTGAGAACTCTCGAGAGATGGGTCTTGACAGACGGACAGACAGACGGACAACGAAGTGATCTTATAAGGGTTCTGTTTTTCCTTTTAAGGTACGGAACCCTAAAACGCAAGAAAATTAGAATTTCGCGGGTTACCTTAGCGCTTCCCCCTTAAGAGTAACACCAGTCATGTGAGAACTGTCCCACACAACACAGATATCGCGAGTAGTGTCGCGATAAATTTTTCGTAAAACTAAAACTTTTAACGTTCATCGATATCATCTCACTTCACTCATAATATTACACTACACAGTTTTAAAGCGTGATCCCACAGCACACAACAGCTATTTTATTTCGTTACTTAAATTAAAACGGTTAAAAATCAATTATAACACTTATAAGACGCAAACATATAAAGAAGAAAATAAAAAACATTTAACGTTGAAATAATACTTTCATGAGTCTCACAGTAACGTCTTCGTCCATTCATCCGCAAACAGATCGGTTGTTGGAAAGTAGTTCGATCGAACGAACGTTAGATCGTGCAACTTTGTATGATTTTCAAAGAACCATTTTCTTTTTCATTTTCACTTCAATTTATTTATTCAACATAATTTACATTACGTTCGAGTACAACCCAGCATGAAACATAAATATAGAGTATCTCTAACGATTGAAGGTGAAACGGATATCCGGTATCCGGCTGTCGGCTGTACGTGTACGTACTCGCGTCTGATCTCGTACCGCGTGCGGATGTACGGGTGTAAAGCCAGCATGGCGAGCACTGCGTCTTATCGCCGCTCGTAAACCGCTACAGAAACTATTGATATAGCAGGTTATTATAAAAGTCGCGCAATAACACAAACACTAGTAAGTTGTTACTATGCGACGCTCGCTGTTATGACCTAAATATTGTTAGGTATTAATGTTGCAACAACTCTAGGGTTTTATTTGATTTGAGGAGTATTTTTTCAAAAGATTCGTTAGTATATTTCCACTAACCGCAAAAAACTGTGGAAGGTAGAACATTGTAAATTTTGTTTAAAAGAGATTAATCTGTCAAGCTCCGCTAATGAGACATAATTGATTTTCTATTGTTTCGTCGCCGATCGGCGAACCGTGCCGCTTGACCGGTTAAAGATTAATGTGAAATCCTTTTTCCGAACTGATGGTATACATTTGCATGCCATCAGTTGCAATATGCGTTTTTTTTTAGTTAATTTTAGTGGCCACAGGCACGAAAATAATCATGTCATACTAGTGACAAAAACCATTTTTTGGTCTCCGTGTTGCCACGAAAGTTTAATAAATAAAAGCGTTTTTACAAAAAAAACAACCGACTTCAAAAAAAATACTACAAAGTGAAAAATAACTTTAATTTCGGAAGTCGGTTTCAAAAAACGAAAATGCGGAAACAACGACACCGACTTCCGAAATTAAAGTTATTTTTCACATTGTAGTATTTTTTTGAAGTCGGTTGTTTTTTTGACTGTGTGACTTCCGAAATTAAAGTTATTTTTCATTTTGTAGTATTTTTTTTGAAGTCGTTTGTTTTTTTTTTTGTAAAAAAGCTTTTATTTTTCACTTTTTAGTTGTACCTACCCCACACAAATTCAATTAACACTAGTGCATTGAAGAATTGAAGGCACCGACTAGAAGAATCATTAAAATTCGCATAGAAATGCCGGAGATGCAGTACATTTATGCATATAACTTCGTACATAAGTATAATTACTTAATGTATTATATACTAAAGAATTATCAAAATCGGTTCATTAGTTTTTGAGAAAATCGCGGACATACAAACATACATATACATACATACATATACATACATACGGGTCGAATACAGAACCTCCTTTTTTGAAGTCGGTTAAAAATACATGAGTTTAATAATAATAAAAGTCTAATTTCTTGAGCTGTTATTTAAATATTCGAGATGTTATTATGATCAGTTGAAAAACATATTGAGCATTTATTTAATTTAATGGCGGTTGATTAATTATTGCGACAGTAAAACATGGACAGTAATAAAAAATCAATTAGTCGGTTATTTTATCATACAATGTCAATTCTAAAAATAATTGAGCAGTCCAATAACGGAATGAGCGGTAAAAATGATGGAATGAGCAGTTCGATAAATAGTTCGGCAGATCATAGCGAGCGGTGACATCCGAACTCACATTTATATGTGTAGACATAGACATAGAATGCAAGAGCGAGCGAAGGGCACCCCGAGGTTAGGTTTGGTTAGGTTACTTTAAGCCCTTTACACGGAAATAGGGTTCCGTACCAAAAAGGTAAAAAGGAACCCTTATGGTGCGACTTCGTCCGTCTGTCCGTCCGTCACACCGCTATATCTCGAAAACTACTTTACCACCTCATTGTTTATAGAATTGCTTAGAATGAGATTTCTTACCGACAAATTCCGATTTATTACTGCCCACACGTAGCCGCTCGTTCAATAATTTATAACGCCCATTTAATTATTTTCCTGCTCAATTATATATTCACTGATCCATTTCATTATTTTTTATTTCTCATTTTTGTTTACTTTACTGCTTAGTTTTAACTGTTGAACTAGTTATTAAACGTGCCATTTATAATTTTTAACTTACCAAAACCGCTATTTACAACTGCCTCTTTAAATCAGTGCCGTTTATTAACTTTTGATTTCTTGTGAAGATCAACTACCGAACAATTACCAAGTAACCAATAGTTGTATGGGATATAGTGGATTTATGCCGTTTCGTATATAAGTATTCTAGCTGCTGCCCGCGACTTCGTCCGCGTGAAATTTCACCCTCCCCCATTCACCCTCTTAGGGGTGGAATTTCGAAAAACCCTTTCTTAGTGGACTCCTAGAACGCACCCTCCAAATTTCATGCCTTTAGGACCAGCGGTTTAGGTTGTGCGGTGATATATCAGTCAGTCAGTCAGGACTTCGCATTTTATATACAACACTAGCTTCTGCCCGCGACTTCGTCCGCGTGATATTCGTGCTTACCTCTAAAAATTTCGAAAATGTATGTAGGTATGATCTTTATCATTTATTTAGATAAATAAGTATTCGGGCCAATTTTTATAGATCAAAGGAATCAAATTTTTCAAATAAACTGTAGCCCCACTTTCCACCCCCACAGGGGTGGAATTTTGAAAAATCGTTCGTGATCATAACTTGACTCAAAGGCCCATACCCATTTTCGAGTTAATTGAAGCAAGCAGTAATATCCACCCCTTAAACTTTACTTGCCCTTTTCCACCTTGGTAGGAGTCGATTTTTGAAAAACCCTAAAACAGATAAGTAAGTACTTCTTTTAGTTTTTGTTTTGGTAGTACCTAGTTTCGAGTTAATCCGATAGCGAGTTACATATTTTTCTAACCTATCAACTTTGTCACCCCCAAAATCCTCTGTAAGGGGTTTTTTTTTAACTAAAACTGACAATCGTTATTATTTACTGACCCAAATATTGCCAAGTTTCATGTTTATTAAAATGTATCCCCGCTTTTAACCCCCACAGGGGTGGAATTCATTAATTGACTCAAAAATTTTATTATTATTACCAGCCATTTCTGTCCCACTGCAGGGCAAAGGCCTCCCTTCCCTTCTTCCACTTATCCCTATCCAGTGCTGTTACACGCCAATCTTTGTCGAAAGAGTCGAGTTCGTCCCGCCATCTCATTCTGGGCCTGCCGCGTTGCCGTTTGCTGCTGTTTGGGACCCATTGTGTGGTTATTTTAGCTCATAGCTCCTCCAGCATGCGACAGATGTGACCAGCCCAGTTCCATTTTAGCTTGGCAGCAGTGTGACCTACATCGGCAATTTTCGAGTTTATCAAACCACACAGTAAAATCCTACCCTGTAAAATTAACTACCCCTTTTCACCCCGTTAAGGGTAGATTTTCGAAAAACCCTGATATACGTTATTCTTTATTTATGGTCTTAAGTATAAATACCGAGTTTCGAGTTAATCGGACTTCGCGTTAAAATTCTTCCATACAAATTTTGATGCCCCCAATCCCCCTCTAGGGGGTAGTTTAGAAAACCAATAAATGCCAAACTTCATAATTTACTTAAGTATCGAAAGTTTCATATTTATTAATCAAATGAGTAAGATTTTTCATATACACTGTACTCCCGCTTTTCACCCCCATAGGGGTGGAATTTCAAATAATTGTTTGGGATGTGTTCACTACTTGACTCAAAGATTATTTATACGAATTGTTGAGTTAATCAAGCCACGCATTAAAATCCTCACCTGTATAATAACTACCCCTTTTCACCCCGTTAGGGGTAGATTTTCGGAAAACCCTGATAGACGTTATTCTTTATTTTTGTTCTTAAGTATAAATACCGAGTTTCGAGGTAATCGGACCATGCGTTAAAATTCTTCCATACAAATTTTGACACACCCCGCCTCAATCCTCCTTTAGGGGGTAGTTTGTGAAAACAAAAAATGCCAACCTTCATAATTTACTAAGATAAATATTCGTGCCAAGTTTCAAGTTTATTAACCAAATGATTAAGATTTTTCATATAAACTGTTATCCCGCTTTTCACCCCTACATGGGTAGAATTATGAAAAATCGTTTAAAATGTGTTCATAACTTGACTCAAAGATTATATATGCCAATTTTCGAACTAATCAAGCCACGCAGTGAAATCCTCCCCTGTAAAATTAATTACCCCTTTTCACACAGTTAGGGGTAGATTTTCGAAAAACCCTGATACACGTTATTCTTTATTTTTAGTCCTTAGTATAAATACTGAGTTTTGAGTTAATAGGACAGCGCGTTAAAATTCTTCCATACAAATTTTGACACCCCTCCAATACCTCTTTAGGGGGTAGATTAGAAAAACTAAAAATGCCAAACTTCATAATTTACTTAGGTAAGTATTCGTGCCAAGTTTCAAAGTTATTAACTCAAGGAATAAGATTTTTCATACAAACAAAATCCCCCCTTTTCACCCTCTTAAAGGCTGAATTTCCAAAAACCCCTTCTTACTGGATACTTACTCTTCACAAAGAACACACCCTCCAAAATTCATGTCCCTAGGACCAGCGGTTTAGGCTGTGCGTCGATATGTCAGTTAGGTCGTTCATCCCCCTTTAGGGGTAAAATTATCAAAAACGCTGAGACACGTATAAATTAATTTTCATTCGTTGGCCTAAATACAAAATTTGAAGATCCTAACTTTTAAACTGGCGGACTTTCATACAAAACTTCATCCCCCTTTTTAACCCTTTGGGGGTGGAATCATCAAAAACGCTGAGACACGTATAAATTAATTTTCAATCGTCAGCCTAAACACAAAATTTGAAGATCCTAACTTTAAAACTGACGGACTTTCATACAAACTTTCATCCCCTATTTAACTCCCTTAGGAGTTGAATTTCGAAAAATCCTTCCTTATTCCTTGTCTACATTATAAAGGAAACCATTGTGTAAAATTTCAGCTTTCTAGGTCCATGGGTTTGGGCTGGGCGTTGATGAGTCAGTCAGTCAGTCAGTCAGGCCTTTTGTTTTTATTTATATAGATTATTTTTAGTATATGCGAAACCTGAATATAGTTTGTTCAGAATAAGTAACTGAATCGATTCCAATAATTTTTACCCCATGTTATATTTTGGCCCAAAAATATTTAAAAAAGGTTAAAACTTGGACACCACGAGAGCGACGCGTTCGAGGAGCGACACTAAGTAGGTACAACAATAGGCGCGGCGCGGGCGCACAGCGAGCGGGGCGACCGGGGCGGGGGTGCAGCAACCCCTTCAGTCGCCCGGGTACTACAGGTTGGCGCGCACGTGTCGCGTTCCCGTCCAACTGCATAATCGCGAGCGCGCGGCCGCCGCGGGCCTTACAGTTGTGTTTCGGTTGATCGTGTACCTATCGTATGTAAAAAGTGTCGTGTAACATTTTTAAACACGCCAAGATGGTTAATTGTAGAAAGTTATTATTTGTACCTACAGCCTGCTGTGGTTAAGTAATGCGATGTTTAACACTTTTCATCCACTTTGAACTTTAAGTGGTTGACATAAGGTGCAACAAATCGCATTGACTACATTGTATCACTTACGGCTTACGATTAAGTAATTACTTATTCGTAGCTTACGGCTGCATTTATTTACGAATAAAGTACATTATAATAACTACCTACACTTGACCATTACGACAGTCCAAAGCCTGCAAGTGTGATGGAAAATGTTATCACCAGTTAATTACAATACAATCGCCCGAACGCACGCGGCGGCGGCGCGGGTGAGCATGTTTTTGTACGGACAAACAGGTAACATAACAAGCTTATAACTTTGTGATTATTCATGATACAGTTTTGAAATTTTGTACATAGATTCTTTACATAAAAATACTAGACACGTGTTTCGGGTTTCACATATACTAAAAATAATGTTGTATATAAATAGATTATTATTGCACCTTTTATTATAGGTAATGGTGTGTATTAGAGGTTGTCATCGTTTCTGTTGATGATTTCTTGTGTGATTTTGCCTTAACTATCCATACATACATAATCAGCCTAAATGTTCCCACTGCTGGGACACAGACCTCCTCTCGGTGAGAGGGAATGGGCCGTAATCCACCACGCGGGCCCAGTACGGGTTGGCAGATGTCACACGTCTTGGAATTTTTGGTTCTAGGAGATGCCGGTTTCCTCACAATATTTTCCTTGACCGTTTTGAGAGCGGTGGTGATGAAAACTTAACTATCCAATTCCGTCAAAACCTCCTACCGGGTGGAAAATATTAAATAAGGCTTTTTGAAAAATCAGTCCTCATTTACACTCTACTTTTATTTATTGAGAGGCTCGTGGCTAACAAACAACAGCCGCACGGTCCAATCGAAAGCTAAGCTACGCATGCCGCGGTCGGTCCGTGGATGAGTGACCATTCATTACATACCAAGGCCCCGGCCGCGGAAAGCACGTTGTCGGTTCCAGGTGTCATTTGTAGATCTTTTATAGTCGGTACGGGCAGTCTCGAACCCAAAAGTCTGAGTACCAGTCTTAACAAGGAGTTCGTGTTACACGTACAGAACTGGGTTGTGGAGGTCAGATATGCAGTCGCTACATGTAACATAGTATACAGCTGCATACGGTTACGCTTGACGCCGATCCCAGTTGGGGTCAGGCTGGGCAAATGAAATTATGGTCACCATTAAAAATGAATAAGTCATAGGTACCGTTCTCTTTCTCTCTCCCTCTCTCGCTCTCGTATCTCCCTTTCCCGCTCGCGTTCGCGCTGCTCTCTGCAACAAACGTACCAATAAGCAATTCACATACGATTCGTCAAAACAATTTATCTTTTGTTGATTCGTCATAAAATACGATTATCAATAGAAAAATGGAGAGAACAAAAAAAATACAAAATATCATGCTCATGGCGATTTATCATGATAAATCACTATATTTTAAGTTCGTCATTTTTACTGTCGTAAGGAGTTTGTTGGTAACTAGAAAATGAATCGTATTTTAAATAAAATACGAAAAAATAACGATTCGTTATAATTCTTTTGATTTGTTTACGTGCGAACACTTAATTACCTTTCCCTCTCTCGTTCTCGCTCTCGCTCGCGTTCTCTGTCTCGTTCCCTCTCCTCACGTTCTCGTTCCCGCTCTTTGTCACGTTCTTCACGTCGGTCCTTACTCCTGAAACGTGAAACACTGTCAGAACAATGTGTTACAGCACGCTTCTGCTTTCAGTCACACTGAAAGCAGAAGCGTGCAGCATCTAACTAAACGACTATCGATGAATGATATATTTTGTAATCTATATATGTATATAAAAATAAACCTTAGCTCAGAGACTCTTAGTACTAGAAAGCTATAATTTGACATGAATATACATGTTAAACACGCCGACAAAGTGGTACAATAAAGTCATGACAATATATTTTTTTCGGGTACCTCCTGTACACGTAAAGTTGGGATGTCTTTTTTTTCTTATCTACCCCAGATAGGTCTTTCAAAAATATGTGGGGTTTGTGAGTCATATTTCGATTCAGGGATCCGTTAGTGAAAATGCTTTAAAGTGCTAATTTTTGTTAGAGTCAAGTGTCCCCACCCCCTGCCAGCTAAATGGTTGCTCTTGGATATGCGGAAAAAGTCACGGTAGTGTTATATATAATGAAATTAAAAGGAAAACTATCACAGCTAAGTAGACTTCACAAGTTTACGAGTAATAGTCGACCAACTTAAATTTGCAGTTGCAATGTATGGGAGAACATGATTTTCAACTACAACGTTAAGTTTGTTCTTGGGATAAATTCATTCCAACTACGGAACCCTTCACTGTGCGTGGTCTGACACGGACTTGACCGGTTTTTATTATTTAATTGTAATACACAACTCAGCATTAAAATCTGTGAATGAACAATAAACCACCCCTATTTTCCCACTCTTACGGCAGGTTTTTTTTTTCCAAATTCATATCGTTTTTCAAATGCACGAGTTACTATAAAATGCCCTATCAAACATCAAAACAATTCACTAAAACAGTCCTTGCCTGTTCGAGTAACTTCTCACTGTTAAGGAGTTGTACCTTCCATCATCAGCTCATCCACCTGAGATGATGATTATCAGATGCAAATACTTGAACAGCTTTAGAAAATATATGAAAATGGTACTATGTGCCTATAAAATTTGAAGGTTTCCCTCGATTTCCCTGGGATCCCATCATCAGATCCTGACCTGATGATCATGGGACCACTTGGGAAGTATACCCTATTAAACAAAAGAAAAATTTTCCAAATCGGTCCAGGCGTCTTCGAGAAATCGGGGAACAAACATAAAAAAAAAAAAAGATTCCGACGAATTGAGAACCTCCTCCTTTTTTTGAAGTCGGTTAAAAATGGGCTTGTTTTTAGCTTTTCAGTTAGTTTTAGTATAAGGTTGCAGTCGGGTTTTTTAATTACTTTCTTTTATTTCCAGCTTTTTAATTTACAAATGTGAAAGATTTCGCAGACGATTTAGTTCTTGATACGTGTTTTTTACGATTTGTCACTTTGAATTACTTTTAAACCATATAAGTTGAATATATTTTTGTAATCACCTTTTAAAACCCTTTATTTTGATACCCCACTCGATAGGTTTTGAAAAAAAAAAAATTTTTTGAAGGCATAATATGGCGCTAAAAATCCGCCATTTTGTTTTTTTTTTTTATTTTGATATACCCAGTGTCACTCTCACAGTCAATACGAATCTAACGACACCTCTCAAGCTAAAATCCATCGAGCCATTCAGGCCACAGAGCGTGCCAAACAATTATACAAACATACATACATACTCTCGAAAAACATAACCCTCCTTCTGGCGCAGTCGGGTAAAAAAGGGTTACCCATGTTGGTATATAAAGCCTGTTTTTTTTTAAGTATTTTATTATACAACAAATAATAGTTAAAAAAGTAGGATTATACAGTTAATAGCTAAAGTAAGGTAGGTAGCTATTTTAAAATAATACATGCGTCATGTTCGTGAACGGGCGCCGTCAGTAGGGACTGGTCAACTCTTTGCTGCCATGGCTTATTTTATTTTAATTTAATATTTGAATTGTTGTTTTTTCTCATCTTTTCATTATGGACGCTTTTAACGTTCTGCATCGTTCTCACATGTATAATTTTTAACGTGAATGATGTAACCAAGATTTTGTAACCATATTATTTTGATTTAAAAGAGTGTCCATGGAGTTTCTTGCCCGTTCTTCTCCATAGGTACCTACGCTTTGGAATGGGCAACTAGCTTCATCTTTCTGACTGACCGACCCCTTGACAATTCAAAAGTGCCTGTAATTGGTTTAATTGAAATAAATGCTTTGAGTTTGAGTTGAGTTTGAGTTTGAAAAGTAATAAAAAAAAAACCGGCCAAGTGCGAGTCGGACTCGCCCATGAAGGGTTCCGTAGCAGCAAGTAACATAATATAAAAGTTCTTGTAGTTCGTTGTAACTTTGTGAAAGGTAAATTGCGGTTTTCGATTTATGACGTATTAAAAAAAAAACTACTTACTAGATCTCGTTCAAACCAATTTTCGGTGGAAGTTTACATGGTAATGTACATTATATATATTTTTTTTAATTTTATCATTCTCTTATTTTAGAAGTTAGAGGGGGGGGGACACACATTTTACCACTTTGGAAGTGTCTCTCGCGCAAACTATTCAGTTCAGAAAAAAATGATATTAGAAACCTCAATATCATTTTTGAAGACCTATCCATAGATACCCCACACGTACAGGTTTGATGAAAAAAAATTTTTGGAGTTTCAGTTGTAAGTATGGGGAACCCCAAAATTTATTGTTTTTTTTTTCTATTTTTGTGTGAAAATCTTACTGCGGTTCACAGAATACATCTACTTACCAAGTTTCAACAGTATAGTTCTTATAGTTTCGGAAAAAAGTGGCTGTGACATACGGACGGACGGACAGACAGACAGACAGACATGACGAATCCATAAGGGTTCCGTTTTTTGCCATTTGGCTACGGAACCCTAATTAAGCATGTAGTAATTTGTAAATTATAGCCTCAAAAAATTATAAAATAAAAACTTTTTAACAATAAAATTAAGCCTCCGAAAATACTGAAAAGCAAAAAATAATAAACCTTTTTTTCACTTCTCATGCTCTAAAAGTTCGTCTTTATGTTGTGCTTAGGCGACATAAAATCGCTTTTTATGTTCTAGTGCATAAAGTAATTTTTTTTTTTCTAAGACTAAAGTAATCAGGCCCAACAGCCACACGCACAATAAAACTTCGCAGATTAAAGTCGACATTTATTTCATTTTCTTTAATTTATACCAGTTCCGTGTTTTCTATCGTTAATTTAATAAAATCAGGTAAAATAGTTGTCATTTATTATTTAAAAAGGCAAAGAAACGTTTTCATTTTTTGGCAGTATGAAGTACCCAAGTCGAATGACAAATGTTCAAAATTAAGAAAAAAAAGTTTTAAAAAGTTTCGTGGCAGTATTATCTGTGGTGGCGGGAATTAGCTATGGATGCAACATTTTTGATTAATTATGTACTGTATACTTTATGCCTTTATTTTCATTTTCTCGCAATCGAAGTGAAAAGCAGAGTGTATAACTCAGGCATAAACGAGCCATTTTACCCCTCGACTTAACTATCCACCCTCGCCTGCGGCTCGGGTGGATATAAACGTCTCGGGGTGAAATAGCTTCTTTTATGCCTTTGTTGTACAATCTACTATTATTTAACCTTAATAAATAAGTTCTTAAACTAATGCAAGTATACCTAAATCATTTTGAGTCGGCGCCAAACAATCAATGAACAAAGATTAATAAATTACCTTTTAAAGAAATAACCAAATCAAATTAACAATGCAACGTGAAATCTCCAGCAATCCACATCCACATTAACATTCCAAACAAAAAATGCGCTCTCCGCACGACCACTCGCAACGATATTAATTTGCTTATTTGGCGCCGACTATAAATTACTTAGGTATACTTACATTATAAGAAAGGTTAAATAAATAAGGTTTATTATTTTTTGCTTTTCAGTTTTTTAGGAGGTTTAATTTTTTTGTTAAAAAGTTTTTTTATGTATGATTTTCTTGTAATATATTTTGATTAAGCGCACACTAATATATGTTTTGATTCTTGTAAACTTGTCTGTTATTGTGTTGCCTCTGCTGGAGATCCAATAAACAAATAAATAAGAATCATTGACCATCGCTACCTCGAAGTGCTCCGGCGACGGCGATCTTTTTCTCTCCCTTCTCGCTCCCTCTCCTTATCCCGATCTCTCTCTCGCTCCCGGTCGCGTTCCCGGTCACGGTCTCGCTCCCGGTCCTTGTCACGTTCCCGCTCTCGTTCGGCGGGCCGCTCGGTGCGGTCGTTTCGATCGCTTCGCTCGCGTCGCTCGTCGCGCTCGCGCGGGCGCTCGGGCTCGTCCTTGGCGTCGCGCTTGCGCCGCACCACCACCTCGGCCTCCTCCTGCGCCCAAACAACTCACTGAGTGCGCGCCCGCTGCGAGTTCGGCACCGTTCGCACACGAACTAATATAAACACAGCGCCGCGGCCACGCTCGCGCGACACACTCGATTGTTACGATACGGCCGCGTCTGCGATCGTCACGCGAGTAGTCATGTCACGTTTATAAGTCACTTTTTGTTCGGCGAACCCGAACGCGTGGTCGGGCCGACAGAGGGCGCATTCCAGTTTTCCGAATAAAAGTGACATATGAACGCGGCGATCGCGTGTTCTCGCGAACGATCATTTTGGGGGTAAGCGTTATGATCACGGAGTGTGTGCCGCGTCGCGGGAACGTGCCCGCGCGTAAGATAAGTCGATCAAGTTCAGTTTCATACGATTGAGGGTGGTGGGTCGCGCTAGAGACAAGCTGGCCGCTCCCCGCCGAGGCCGCTCCGCCGCACCTGAAAATCGCCACCTACTGACACTCGCACTGACACGTCGCTACACACGCACACACGCACACTCGCACGCGCACGCCACTGCACGCGCACAGCGACGCCCACCGCGCGCTAACACCACTCTACTCATAATGTTCTTAGTATTGTACACCCTAGTAGTATGTTGTAGAGATACTTATTAAATTTTAGCAACTTTATTTCCTACCTTTCATACCATCCTACAACAACAATAAACAATATTCTATTTCTACATTTAGCCAGTTTCTTGGGCCTACCTCCCTACTACCGGTCCCAGTCTCTAGTCTTATACAGGGTCAAATTAAATAAGCTGGCGAAACTCCGCGGAGGGATGGGATTCAATATCTAAACACGATCAAACAAACAAACAAAAGGTGATCTTTTGAGGTCACCGACCGTACTATGTGGTATAGTGTAGAATCAGTTTTATTTTATTGTGTTAGATATCGATAACCATTACTATATGAAGTAAACAAAAAAAAAAATACTAAGAGAATAATTCAAGTAACACTACCTATGGTCGTTGACCCTAAAAATATCTTCAAATAATTTTTCTTTTAAGTTTATAATGTTAAGATATCCCATCACGTTCGCGTAGTTTCGCTACCTAATTTAATTTGGATCTGTAGAGAACGACTACAGTTTATAACCACTAATGTTAGCGGTACATCTTGACTAGTTTCATTGCGCGGTGTGGTGACGTTTGTTTAACACTATACCGATCATTAGACTCGGCGAACAAAGGCTAGGCTCTATTTGAAAAACCTGTCATCAACTTTGCATATCAAAAACGACTACAAAGTGAATAATGTTAGTTTCAGAAGTGTCTTTTGTTTTGTTTATTTACGAGACTCAGTTCTAATGAACTTTCCAGTAAGTTTTTGAATGTTTAAGGTATTTAAACGTGGATCGGATATATCAATATGGAAACCACATAAATATGCAACAAATTATACCACATACTTGTTATCCCCTTTTCCGACGAAATACAAAAAAACCGGTCAAGGGCGACTCGCGCAACGAGGGTTCCATACAAATAAGTATGTATGTAACTACAAAACGGTTTTAAGATTTTTTCCTTTACTTGTGCTACATGACATTGCTTCTTGCCAAATTTCATTATTCTAGGTAAACGGGAAGTACCCTATAAATTTTGATTCCCTTGAGAGTGTCGAAATATAAGTTTTTTGCGTCATAAACGGCTGGATCTTTTTTTTACGTTAACTTAGAAGTTTGGTTTTTTCACAGGTTCAAGGGACTGTAGAAGTGTAGACCTATGGCCTAGGAGTATATTGTTTTAATTTCAACTCGATACCTCCACGCGTTCCCGAGGTAAACGGCATTGACAGACAGACGGACAACAAAGTGATCCTATTATGGTTCCGTTTTTAGGGTTCCGTAGTAAAATGGTAAAAAGGAACCCTTATGGTGCGATTCAGTCTGTCTGTCTGTCCGTCTGTCACAGCTGGATATCTCAAGAACTACTAATGCTATCAACTTGAAAGGAGAAGGGAAATCCTGGGCCCAGCAGTTAACTAGTTGAAATGGGTATTAAAAAAACCGTTATATTTTTCTAAAGGAAATCACAAAATACAGTACCATGTTTCTATCTAGGAAGCGAGAAAAATTAAATTAAGTTGTGAAACTAAATAATCGATAAAGTACATGCCTGAATTCTAAGTAATCGATAGTGTATAAATCGGTAAAATCTCAGAATATCTATGATAATCGTGTGTCAAATGCTTATCAATCTTTTCGTGGAATCGATTCAAAGCGAATCGAGTTCCTTTAATTTTTCTTCTGTTAGCAACACTGGCCACTCAGTATAGTCTAAAGTAATCTGTGCTGGTCACCGACCGACAGATGACAGGATGATGACAGGTAGAAAAAAACCGGCACCTATCAAAAAGTACTCTGTGACCGGCACTCGTTCGTTTTCTTTCGTTGTGAGTGCGGACGTATTTTCCGTTCTCAATCTAAACGTGTCAGGATCTTCAACACGTCGCACATGGAGGCTCTCTACTTGCACTCCATGCGTAAAACCATTATACAACCAAAACCATTCAAAAATATTTCGCAAATAACATCAAAAAACTACAATGTTATAATGTAACCTCGCTTTTACTATATTTCATATAACTTGATTCCTGGATAGCCAAATTTCACCAAATTTTCAGTGAGGCCTTGTTAATATATCCACTTACAAATAAAGCTAGTTTGATTGAGTTAACACCTGGGCCCAGGAAACTATGGAGTCTTTCCCTTCTCCTTTGGACTAGTTTTAGATAACGTTTGCGCAACAATTTTGCAAATAAGAAAGAAATAAATATATATACATATATTGCAACAGGCACTGAAAAGTAGTCTGAAAAATTCGAAGTGGTGCTACTAGGGCATGTGGGGTATCATATGAAAGAGCGCAGTTTGCACATTCTCAAACAAATTTTCTTTTTTTTTAGGCTGCATAGTTTTCGACTTTTGATGAAAAATGTAAAAAAAAAATACCGTTCCCCCCCTTATCTCCGAAATTTGCATAGAGAAAAATCTGAAATTATTCTATGTGATATAAATCTATGTAAGGATTACATGAAAAATAAAACGATGCTATTTAGAGACATCGTTTTATATTTTTCAGAAATCTTCAACAAAAGTTACATTAGTTCCACTATCGGTCAAGAGATGGCGCTGACGTAAAACTGCAATATTCTACACCACAGCGCGGAGTGTTAAAATTCTCTACGAATATAGGCCTCGCCGATAAAAATTTAAAAACATATTATTATAATGGTAAGGAACCCTCGGTGCGCGAGTCCGACTCACTCTTGACCGGTTTTTTCCTTTTGAGGTACGGAACCCTAAAAATTACAAAATCAGTCGCGAACAAAAATCAGATGTTCCCTACATTTATGTTCACATAACTAGACAAAATGTAGACAACAGCTGATCTGTTTTCGCGACCTGTTTCGTTAATTTTTTGGATATCGTCAGAAAAGGCGATAACAAGTACGTGGTATAATTTGTTGCATATATGTGGTTTCCATACTGTATTTGTGAATACCGACCAAAAAAACCTTTTAATAAAACACCTCTGGAATGCGTATCTCTACACCGCACAGTGAACACCTCAAAATCACAAGATATTATAGTCACAGAGAAGCTTTGTTTTAATAATTTTATTACACTATACTTATGCTTTAGTAGTAAGTTTGAATGATGGTTCGTATAGTACATGCTGAAGTAAGAAAAATATGTGGAACCATTTATATTTAAGTCGATTTATGTACCATATTTTATGCAAAATATAGGTACACAATAGAACAGCGCGCGCGCGGGCGACGCCGCGTGTAGTGGCGCGTGCTTCAGTCGCTCTCGTCCGGCGGTACTTACGCGGCGTGGCGCGCGGCGCTGAGTCCCGGCGCTCCCGGCGCGCGACGTCCCTCGGCGCGGCGCTGCTAGCGCGCCCGGCGACCACACACTACGCCCCGTACACTACACGCGCTACAGGCCCGCGACCGACTCCATGACAGTCCCATGCTCCTAGCGGGTGAAGGGGGACGCGGGTCAAAACAGATGACGCGCACCCGTCCGCACGAGGTATTGCCTTGTCAAAGATGAGTCTGCAGATTTGTCTATTAAATATTTCGTGATTTACTTCCGCTGACCAGAATTCCAGGCATAAAAACGATTTTAAATAAAATAGTTTTATTGGTTATTTTTATGTTCAGATGAGCATAGATTTATTGTTGCCAATTCTATACACCTAAATTGTTATTTGTTTGTTTTGACCTTCAATATTATTTTTCATCTTTGATAGTAAGTAATATCACGTGCGTTTTGAGATGCGCAGCCGTGTCTGTTCGCACGGGTAGCCGTCTGCGACGCCGGCGTGCGACTGCCGGTCCCGCCAGGCGGGCCCGTCTCCCGCGTGGATCATGCGTCTGTCACCGAGACAGTCGGGCTATTGCTGGGGACACGCGCGTGTGTCGCCGCCGGGGCGGGTCGCGCGCCCACAACTCACGAATGTGGACGAGCGACCGACGGCGCGTCGTTTCGGAGCTCGCCCACGCTTCGGCCCACGAATCTACCGCTTACAGCGTTTCTTCGCTGAACGCTTCATAAACAGTAATTTCCTCATAAAGCAATATCAACTTAACCCTTGTGTAAATAAAGTTGATTTTATGTTAGTCGCTGTTTTTTGAAGCGCAGAGCGAAAAAGCAATGAACGTTTGTGGCCCTCGGGTTAATGAAAACGATGACGTCACGAGCGCGGCTCCGAGCGGACTAACCGTCTCTTACACACTACATTATATTAAAAACCATAACACTCGAGAACCCTAGGGGCCGTCGTGCCGTCCATCTGGATGATACTAATGCAGACGATGCCAAATGTACCCGACATGCATGCAAATATCGACCATATAGCGATGTTTTGTTGTCAAGACTTGTTGGAGACGAAAGCCCGCAGAGAGGCGTAGGAGACGCGAAAAAACAACAAGGACGTCGGTACAACAAGGAGGCACGCTGGCCCTCTACATCAAACACTTAGGTTGTGTGTGTTGTTTACGTGTTCATCTGTGGGCTGTGTAAGCATCAGAGGTACGTGTTCGTGTATATACGGGTGTGAGTAGGTATTTGAGAACGTGATATGATGTAGATGTGATAAGGTGTGTGTGTAGGTGTATGAATTCGCGTGTTGGGATGCGTGAACTTTGCGGCACGTGTCTGAGGGTGTTGAGTATCAAGCTCCGTGTGCTGCTGGTGGTCTCGACTGCTTAATATAACTACTCGATTTGGATGATATGAAACATACTGTTTTTCTTGGGTACTGATTACAATTATAATGCGACGACCGATGAGTGCGCACGCTAAAGGTTTCGGCGAGCGAGTGAGTGGCGACAGGAGACCGCGATCGCGATGTGTTGTGTGGGCCGATGTGACGTCAGGAACAGAGGGTGTGTACGTATTGTTTGTGTGTGTAGTCCACAGAATGGCCAGTATGAAGGTACTCACCTCGCTCCGCGGCGACGAGGCGGCGCGGCGGCACCTACCGCCACAACACACCGCACCGCTTTATTACACGCGAGCGACACCGCGCACTACCGCCTGCCTCGGCGCTCCACGTGCACTAGCACGAATCGTGAGCGCGACCTCTATCATTAAGTTAACGTCACTACGTCGTCGTTGCGTATTCTCACTATCATTAAAACGGAAAACTGCACTTCCTTCAGTGTTTAAAGCCCTCTTCCTCTCTCCTACTTTATCATCACATGCGAGCTGCGCATCACACTGATGTCACGCAAATCCTGCATCGCGCAAGCAGAGTTTACCGCGCAACTAGCATAGATACAACGCTCCGATTGCCCACCAGACACAACACCCGTCTGGTTGTAACATCCTCCCTTTTCTATGGTGAATGAGTGAACTTTAAACCCTGTTCCTCATACCTCTATAATGTCATCTGACATTATTCTGAGCAGACTCCTTTTTGGCATTATAAGCAGTGCTTTCATTCTATTTCATAGTTTTAAGGTGTTTTTGTTCCGATGCGCGATGCCAATAAACGCATTTGTCTTTCTTTCTAATAATATTTTACATTATCATATTAAAGTCAGAAATCTGATTTAATATCGGCCATTGTATTTTTTCGAGTTAATGACGCCATTTCACTTGAGGTTTATCAGGATTCGAATGTCTATAGTGTAATTGATATTATTTACTTGATTTCCATGAATATTTACAATATAGGGCCTTAAACTGGGAGCAGGGAAGCGTGGCACAGGGGAGGAGGCCTACACTCAGCAGTGGGTGGAGCAAGGCTGCAGATGTTGATGATGAGGGTTCAACTAGATGTATATAATAATTTGATTCTACTTGAACAAGGAATAAGCCTGTATCTCAGATATCTCATTGTATTTGGATACGTGAATTGGAACTAACAACCAAATCAAATCAACCAAGTGTAATTGCGCCTTCTTGCCTACAATGTTATAGCTAAGATCTCAATACAACTTTTAATGTAAAATCTGCGTTGTAAAGTGTTTTTCTTTTACTCTGTGCGTAGAAATATGGGCTTGCAAGAGAGTACCTAGATAATGTTCCTGCTAGAAGTGACTCCACTGCAATATTTCGAAATCATTTGAGAAGGTGACAGTTAAATTCAAGGCAGCCGCTAATAAAGCTTTTTATGGTATGTGCCAAAATTATCTGATGAAAATGTAAACAATTAAATCAGAAAACGGGTTATAGATTTTACAGTTACAAATTGAATGCTTTGATTTCATTATTTGGATACCATAATTCTAATTTTAAATTACTTCAAAGATGTTTTTCATTTGGCAATTAAGTTAATTTGTTTATTTAAATGTTCATACTCTATATTTGATAATATCAATTGAATAATGTAATTCATTTTTTTTTTAATAATTGATTTACACTAAATATTACAAAGAGGAAAGATTTGTTTGTTTGAATTGAATAGGCTCCGAAACTACTGGACCGATTTGAAAAATACTTTTTGTGTTGGATAGTCCATTTATCGAGGAAGGCTATGATAGGCTACGTAACATCACGCTGCGACCAATAGGAGCGGAGCATCAATTAAAAATGTTAGAAAAACGGGAAAAATTATTCCTTTTGAGAGCTTCCGTTTCCGTAGACGGTCAAAGTTACGCAAAAATCATGTATGACGGAATTATTGTCCTTTAAAAGTTCTAAAAAAAAGGTCCGCGACATAGCATATGTCTATCTTTTAAGGTTGACTCACAAAAACATTTTTATGGTAATCTTTGTTCTAAAATTATGCATTATTTGCGAATGTGTTTTTATAAATATGATATCAATCCTTATCCAAATAAATACGTTGTTCATCACAAGTATTTAATCTTGAACAAAATTGCCCATGACATCATTTGATTTTATTGAATATCTTAGGATCACAATAAATCCGCACGGCTGCCGGTAGCTCTTACTCTAGTACCACTCATACTGATCATAGCGTGATGTACCTAAAATAGCTTTCTTAAAGTAATAATCTTAAGTCATACTCATAAAGTAATGAAATATATTTTAGTAGATTTTTTCCTCAAATTAACGCGGGTGAAACCGCGGGGCACTGTTAGTGAGATATAAAGTTAAAACTTTCTAGATACAACTAAACATCTTACTCACTCCCTTTAGTGAGTGATTTTGTAAGAATTTAACCTGAACAGGGTTTGTTTACACTTTCATTAGATGATTTTTAAACAGACTGTAGTAGTTTGTATCACTCCGAACTTTCAGTCTGATTCATCATTCTCCTGCCCTTATTTGGGGCGGCGCAACATGTCTTTTTCTTCCACACTTCTCTATTACTCTATTATACTTGCAGTCCGATTAATAAAATAATCTACTTGTTAGTCTTGGTACACAGTACCTACTAAATACAGATTCGCGATAGGACACGATGGGACTTTGCGATCATGGTAGTAGTGTAGTTTTTTTTATTCATTGTCAGTGTCGCATTTTTAATTCGGTCTGAAAATATGTAAAGAACATGGCTGAAAGTCATTCCGCGGTATGACGTAATATTCACTGCTGACTCGGTAGAGCAGATTCTATCGTGCAATGAGCAGACGAAAAGGTGACGAACATATTTTGGCTGTGACTGTACTTCGCTAAAACAGAAGACGACCGGTCTCAGATAAAAATACGTTTGCGTGAGTCGTGTAATAAAGCGGTGCTTCATGAAACCGTTGAGTATAAAACCATTAGTTAGACATGTAACGACATCCACGTGATCGGCTCCTGAGGAGCTGGGGGCGGGGCGGGAGGGGCGGGGCGGGGAGGGGGCGGGGCGCGGCGGGTGCGGGCTTACCTTCATGCTCTCACGGAACTTGCCGATCTCGCGATGGATGACGTCGCGCTTCTCCTCGGAGATGTCGGCCTCTTCCAGCACGCGGGCCGTTTTGGAGATCGCCTCCTCTGTGGCGGAAGCGGTCGGTTAGCAAATACTATCATACTTGAAATAAGAATCTCCGATAAGTTTTCTGCATTAAATTTCTACTTTAACTTACATCAAATATACATTTCTTTGACCCAAGTTAAGGCACACAATGTAATTTGAACTTTGTCATGTACGACATAGAGTTGATTATTCCAAAACCTGATAATTGTCTAAGATTCTGAATTGATGTAAATGATGTAACTAATTTTGTAACAACAACAACAACAAAGAGTGTCTTGGCCGCTCTTCTCTATGCATCTTTGGAATAGGCAACTAGCTTCCTGACTGACTGACTCTTTTGACAATTCAAAAGTGCCTGTTTATTTATATATTTTAAAAAGCTTTACCAACTAAACACATACACAGCATTAACCCAGAGCCGTTGACATAATATTGATTATTTATTTGTTGGTTTAATTGAAATAAGTGTGATGCTCTGAGTACTGGTACCTTTCTGCAGCGTCTCGTAGTTGTTGATGTCGTCCTGGTAGTCGCGCATGATCTGTGCCAGGCGCCGCTCGGCCGCGTCGTCCAGCGCACGCTGGCGAGCGTCCAGGTACGACGCCTCGCCCTCCGTGCCCGGCGCGCCCTCCTCCTGGCCCAGCCGCGACCGCTGCTCCGCTGGGGAAGTTAGTGTACACATTAACCTTACGGAATTCTTTCTCTAAATGATGATGAAATCCGCATGAACATCCATACCGACATCCAAACAGACAGACACGAAAATCGATTTTAAATTTTATAATATTACTAGCTGACCCGGCGAACTTCGTACCGCCTCTGAATTTTTTTTCCATGTTTTTAAAATGACATGTTGCGCGGACTATAAATAAATTGGGATAAAGACAAGAGAATGATGTGTGTATGTGCGGGTGTACTCACTCTTGTAGGTGTCGACGAGCGCCTGCATCTTGCCGTCGGTCTTGGCAAGCAGCTGCTTGTCGGCGACGGCGCGGCTGTTGAGCAGGCGCACACAGCGCAGCGCCGCCTCTGGGCTGGCGAACTCGCTGAAGCCGAACGTGGACACGCGCTTCCAGCTCAGCACGGGCCCGCATGCGCCCAGCAGCGAGCGGATCATAGCGTCGGGCGCGCGCGACGAGATGTTGCCTGCAAGACGTTATAACGGGCGTAAAAAAAACCGCTTAAGGCGCAGATATACGACTTCTAATGATTTTAAATTCAACATCACGTCTAATCGACCGGACTGATTTCTTTGAAAAAAATAAATGTTACACTAGACTATTTGCTTCGTAATTTGATATGTGAATATTTGCAATTATATTTTTTTAACATAGTGTAATTAATTTGTAAAGTAATGTCTACCGCGGACATAAAAACGATAATCACGCAAACACTATCGGGTGTATTTTCATAAAACTTTCACCATCTATAAAGACAATTTAATTCCCCGAATTTTAGTATACGCTTTTTATTTGTTTGGTGTTTGAGAGTTTTTGTAAATAGATAATTGCTTCATATTTGCAATAAATTACCACGGTTGTGTCATCGCGCTTCTCTTTCTTTTCTATGCAGTCCGACAGTGACCGTGCTTTAGGTCATGTAGTCGCCTTAATGAAGCCGAGAGTCAGTTATACTCGGAGTCATTGCAATATTTTTTTGTAGTGAACCATACCTGGGAACCTTCTGGTTACGGAGATATTGAATTTGAAAGTTAAAGATACAACTTTTTTTCAGAGCAAGCACCAATGCGGCTTTTTCAATTCATATTCGCAAACAATGCCTCACGGTGTTCATTAATCTTGCAAAGGCATTTAATACCGTTCCTCTCCCCTGTCTTCTATCTAAACTAGAATCTCTAGGCGTACGTGGTTTGCAACTCCAGCTTTTTAATTCATATTTCTCAGACCGCAGGCAGATAGTCAAAATTGACGGTTGCTATAGCAACGAGCTTCCTATCTCATATGGAGTGCCTCAAGGGAGTGTTTTGGGCCCTACATTGTTCCAGGTGTTCATAAACGACACACAACACCATTCAGAAAGTACACACTAACAACATCCTGGTGGGGGGAGACATAAACGCCTGGAGCCAGTGGTGGAGAAGTGTTTCCGAAAACCACCACGGGGCGGCGTATAATGTGTTCCTCAATGAGCGGGATCTCCACATCCTAAATATGGGCCAAACACCGACGTTCGAGACCTACAGAGGAGACAGGTGGTGCACTAGCAGAGGCGGCTCGTCTTAAAGAGCGCTGGTGCAGTGCACTCCCGCGAAAATTGCATACCTAATCTATATTTCTTTATAATCCTAATCCTAAACATACATTCTTTCTACTATGATGCCTATACAATACACTCTTAATAGCAGTTTACTAAAAACGTAGAAACTAATTCCTACGCATAGACCTACATTTGGCGTCAAATTGTAACGTGTGGAGCGCCAGAGATTGCGCTCCTATGAAACAAAGTTCAGTACGATTTTTAGCACTGTATTCAATGAATGCGAAAGAGAAACATCGACACAGTCCGACGCGTGAAACAGAAGATTTTGTATGAGAAATTAGCCTATTCTGGAGCGCCGCTCACGCGCGACGTTGCCAAACCGCGCAAGGCGGCCGCGCGCGCGCGGCGGTCTATGCCTATGCGCTGTTGCCGATCTTATGTAAACAAACGGTCGGCTCATCGGCTGTCAGTTACTTACGGTAGATTCGCAGTTTTTCTCTTAAAATAAGTATTAAAAAATATTTGTGCGCGATATTTGTGTTAAAAATGGAACAATACAGTGTATCTTTTATTAAAAATTGTGAAAAGACTCTCGAAATGCGTCTCGAACTGAAAGCTAAGGGGCCACCACGTCCCGAAATTACACTTACTCAAAAATGTGTTACGAAAAATAAATCTTTTACGCGTGTTTTTAAATCTGAACAATATTTCAAAACACTTTGGTTGTGTGGATGTGAAGAAAGCAACAAATTATTTTGTTTCCCGTGTCTGGTGTTTGGAGCTGGCGCCAGCGGTGGTGGTGAATTTGCATGGACGGAAACGGGTGTTGACGATTTAGCGCATCTTTCAATAAAAATAAAAAAACATTCGCAATCTCGATTTCATATGTTATGTGAAGTGCAATTGGCATCTATCGGCCGACAAGATATTCGTAAGGCGCTCGATTCTGCGTATCGAAAATCTATTAGAGAGTTCAATGAACGCGTTGATGAAAATCGATATATTACGGCGTTTAATAGATTGTGTGGTATTTTGTGGTGCATTTCAAGTTGCTTTACGGGGGCATGATGAATCTACGGAATCCTTGAATCCCGGAATCTATAGAGGTTTGGTTGATTTCGTGTCAGAGATCGATTTGGCTATGAAACAGCATTTATCCAGCAGTTCTGATTTTAAAGGTACGTCTAAAACCATTCAGAATGACATTTTAGATGCTATTTATGAAGTTTGCAGATCAGAAATACAAATACAAATTAAAAATGCAGAGTTTATTGCAATTCAGGCAGACGAATCAACTGATTGTTCTACTATTCAGCAGCTAGTATTGATTATTAGATATTTACATGATGGTAAAATATATGAAAGATTCTTGAAGTTTATACAACCTAAAGGCTATACAGCAGAAGTAATAGCGGCTGAAATCATGAAGGAGCTTGATTCTTTAAGTATTGATAAAAATAAGTTAATTGGTCAGAGCTACGACGGAGCAGCCGTCATGAGTGGAAATATCAATGGTGTTCAAAAGATTATTAGAAATATCTACCCATATGCTTATTATGTTCACTGTTACGCGCATCAACTTAATTTAATTTTAGAAAAATGTGCATCGATTAATCACACAATAAGAAGCTTCTTTTGTAATTTGCATGCATTTCCATGAAAAACGTTCACGCGTTCGCCGAAACGATCCGAAATTTTGAAAGAAATCGTGAATAAAAGAATACCTGCCGCTCCACAGACGAGATGGAATTACAATACGCGTACAGTGAAAGTTATACACGATAATTTAGAGCCCCTTAAAGAGTGTATGCAAGCAATAATGGACAATCATAACAGTGACCACAATACCTATAATCAAGCTCAATCGCTCCTGTCATATTTATGTGATAACAATTTTTTGTATTGGCTGAACTTTTTTGGGACGCTTATGCCGCACTGTGAAATGCTGTTCAAATTTTTACAGTCCCGATCACTTGACTCGATCAAAATCGCAAATGAAGTCAGTAAATTTGAAAAAGTCATAAACCAGTTACGTGATGCTGTTCCACCACCTTCGCCCCAGAAAAAACGTCGGCCTAAAAACTTAAACTATTCAGTTATGAGGAAAGAAGTATGTGACGTATTAAGAGTGCAGATTAAAGACAGATTCGTACATACGGACCATTTGTTGGCGTCTAAATTGTTCTACACAGATAGATTTGCGGACTACAATAAGAGTTTTCCGGAGGATGATTTTAAAAAAGTGGTAAACACTTACAATTTCCTGGAAAAAAACAAACTAAAAAATGAGTTATTAGTAATTTATAGCAGAGAAGATTTTCATAATAGTGATGGCGCCGTTGCTTTATTGCAACATTTTATGGAATTTTCATTAGAATCTGTATTTGCTGAAAGCATAAAACTTTTAAATATTGTATGCACCATCCCTATGACCTCAGTAGAATGTGAGCGTTGTTTTTCGACGTTAAATAAAGTCAAAACTTTTACGCGAAATACAATGGCGCAAGACCGTCTCAATGCATTATGTATGATTAGCATTGAAAAACGCTTAATTAATTCCATATCTGATTTTCACAAGAAAGTGATAGATGTCTTCGCTCGTCAAAAAGATCGGCGAATGGATTTTCTGTACAAATAAAATAAATGGTAAGCTCTAGTTTTACGTTTTTTTTTTAGTGAACCCCCACAAATAAATGTCACGAGCCGCCTCTGTGCACTAGTATCGTCGATGTAACGGTATGCAGTCTGTCGCTGCTGAGCAAGGTCGAGGAGTGGCGTGTAGAAAGGAGTTTAACGACTTCAGACCACTATGCGATAACCTTCTCGATGCGCCTAGAAAAGGCCTTGGACCCCTTAAGGCCCCTCTCAACGCGCATCTACAACACCAAGAAGGCGAAGTGGTCGGATTTCAGCACGCACTTTAAGACTAGCCTGGCAGAAGGAGACATCACACCAGCCAGAGTCTCGGACACCTCAAACCCGGAGGATCTGAAGACAATTATCTCGCGATACATGCAAAACATCCACCGTTCATGTGAGGAATCGATCCCAAAACTGGGGTCGCCCAAACGGACGCCAAGCCCCCATGGTGGACTCCTTCTTTAGACAGTCTCAAAAAAGACGCAATGACGAAGAAGAGAAGGATCCGCAATGCAGCGGCAAGTCGGAGACACTTCACTATCCAGGAATACGTGTTGGCCAAAACCACCTACATCACAGCGGCGACGGAAGCAGCCACAGCCGGCTGGAAGGAGTTCTGCTCGGAGCAGGACCGAGAGAGCATGTGGGACGGCATCTACAGGGTACTAAGGAAGACAGCCAGAAGACAGGACGACGCGCTCCTGAGAAACACCGCAGGAGAGACGCTCAGCCCAGAGCAATCCGCGGATCTTCTGGCAAAAACCTTCTACCCCGACGACTCAACGGATGCCGAACAGTCATACCACATGAACCTGAGAAGGCTAGCGGGTGACAAGAACCCAAAAGGTCTGTCTGCTGACGACCCGCCCTTTACGACCGCAGATTGTAGTAGGTTGATGTGCTGGCGTCTGTACATTGGTGAACTTAACGCCATTAATCCACATCCACACACAACAAAGACAATCTTTTTACTATGGACGGAGGTTATATTACTTTTGGGGTCAATATTGTTGCAAATGACCTCCCTCATCGCCCCTTATAAGATTTCGGTCTAATTTCCAATAACCCTGTATACATTTTGAGTCTTTTGCCTCAATAACCCATTTTACGTTCTTTTCGTTTTTGAAGTGAAAACTTCTTTAGCGGCGTTGCGCACTTTTTTGTAATGGGTAAAAAATGTTAAACTCGCGTCAGGACATCGCGTAAGGACACGTGACTGTCAGGACAAAATTCGTAAGACGGATGGAGTACTACTACTACTAACTACTAAGTATCCCCCTCTCTTTCTACGGCGTTGACAAATAAACGGATGAACGGATGGACGGATGGACGGATGAACGGATGGATGGATGGATGGATGGATAGATGGATGGATGGATTGATGGATGGATGGATGGATGGATGGATGGATGGATGGATGGATGGATGGATGGATGGACGGATGGACGGATGGACGGATGGACGGATAGACGGATGGATGGATGGATGGATGGATGGATGGGATGGATGGATGGACAGCTGATGGCTCGACCGTCTGTGTAGTGGCCACACTGCTGTGTATTCGTAAAATTCGTGTATATTCAAGTTTTCACATCTGCCGGCACTCCCGGAGTGCAACCCGTCTTTTTTTTACCCGACTGCGCGACGCAAAGGAGTGGTAATGTGTTTATCAGCCTATGTATGTATGTATGTTTGTATGTTCCTTTGAAGCACTATACAGACCAAACGCCTGGGCCGATTTTTATGATTCACACGTCAATCGATTCCTCTTAGTCCGGCGAGTGTCACTAAAGACATGACGTTAATGAAAATTCAATATGGCGACTACTGGACGCCATATTGTGAAAATGAAAAAAATGAAAGTCAACAAACTATGTCAAGTGGGGTATCGTTGAATAGGTCTTTCAAAAATATTAGTGGTTTAGGAAGACCGTTTTTTGATTAAGTAAACCGTTCGTGACTTATCAAGCTTTAAACTACCAATTTTCGTTAGAATCAAGTGTGTCCCCCGGGCGCGTCTCATATCTTAGGTATAGAGTTATTTGGTATATTTTCATTTCAATAACGTTCACAAGATATAATAAACGTGAGATATACCAACTGTTGATATAATTTCTTTACATATAACATTTATATACCTACTCTAAAACTTACTTCGTATAACGTTATTGGATATAACGTTTATTTAATCGAAAATCATTAGGTCTATCCTTTAAAATATATATTGATACCGTCATTATGGTTAACACCCCGATTCAGAGCGATCCGACTCGGACAGCTTAGGTTAGAAAGCCTTCGTGGCATCGTGGCTTCCGAATTATATCCGTTCCCGTTACCGCACCCGAACTCAACGAACGCAATAGACGACGTAGGATGCAAGAGCGTTCTGCTGATTTACTTAGAAAGAATGTTAAGGCATGCCCCTCGGAGTTTAGTTTTCAACATACAAACCCCCAGGCTGTTATAAAAGCTTTTAAAGATCTTAAAATTAAATCAACAGAAGATCTCTGGGGAATGTCTGTAAAAGTTTGTAGATCTATCATTGAAACGATTGCGCCCTATTTAGCTTTCATATTTAACATCAGTATAGACCAAGGAGTCTTTCCGGATCTCATGAAACACAGTAAAGTAGTTCCTTTATTCAAAGCCGGTGATAGTAAAGAACCCAACAATTATAGGCCTGTGTCAATTCTGCCAGTTCTCAGTAAGGTGTTTGAAAAGTTGATGCTCAATCAAATGTTACGCCACTTTAATAAAAATTCCATCTTTCATGAACAACAGTACGGATTCCCCAAAGGGCGTTGTACCACTGACGCCGGTGTCACCCTAATAAAGAACATTTTTAACGCCTGGGAGGAAGCACAAGATGCCATTGGAATCTTTTGCGACCTCTCAAAGGCGTTCGATTGCGTCAACCATGAGACACTTCTGCTGAAACTTGAGCACTATGGGATTAGGAATTCAGCTCTTGATTTACTAAAGTCGTATCTAAAAGATAGAAAGCTTAAAGTTCAAGTAAACGGCGTAAACTCATTGGGGTCTGAAATGGCAATGGGCGTTCCTCAAGGTTCGATATTGGGTCCATTCCTCTTTTTAGTTTACATTAATGATTTACCACAATTACTTCAAAATCAACCGAAGATGGTGTTATTTGCAGATGACACATTATTGATATTTAAGATAGACAGACGGGCACAAAATCTTGACGACGTGAATAACTCTATTCTTCAGGTCCAAGACTGGTTTACGGTAAATAATTTGGTATTAAATGAAAAGAAAACCAAATGCATTAGATTTAAATTACCTAATGTTAGAAGTAGCGAATGTGACATCATACTGAATGGAGAAAAACTAGAATTTGTTGATCAAACGGTTTTTCTGGGAATCACGCTAGACGAGAAATTACAATGGGGACCTCACATAACATCTCTTGCGGGGCGGCTTAGCTCGGCCGCTTATGCTGTTAGGAAGATAAGACAGTTAACAGATGTAGAAACCGCGCGTTTAGTCTATTTTAGTTACTTTCACAGCATTATGTCGTACGGCATTTTACTATGGGGTCGAGCTGCTGACATTGAGTCCATCTTTATTTTGCAAAAGAGAGCTGTCAGAGCCATTTATAATCTACGTCGCCGCGAATCTCTCAGGGAACTATTTAAAAGGATTAATATTATGACGGTACCTTGCCAATTCATTTATGAAAACATTATGTATGTAAGAAAAAATCTACATCTTTTTAATAAAATAAGCGATAGACATAACTTTAACACAAGAAATAAAGATAAAATACATCAACCATTTTTCAGATTAGCCAAAGTACATACATCTTTTATGGGGTACTGTGTCAAATGTTACAATAAAATACCTAGTGATATATTGCAATTAAATGAAAGAAAATTTAAAACTCACATTAAACGTACACTTTGTAAACAAGCATACTATAAATTAGAAGATTATATCCAAGATAAGAACGCTTGGAAACATGCTGGTCCTGCTCCATAGGACAATCTAGAGTCTAGACAAAAATCAAACTGGTTGCTAATTTAATTGTATTTTTTTTTTATTAGTTTTTACATTCATTACTCACACCCTGACTTACTTGTATTTTTTTTTTTTTTTTTTTAATAAAAATCGTTTTGCTTGTACCATGTTTGTAAATATGTGAGCACCATGTATCTATCAGATAATTAATTTATATGTCATGGTTTCGTTTTTAATTCTTTTACCTATTGTGGTATAGTAATTTTATTTTAGGTACATCGTCCTCACATGTTATTATATAATTAATGTACCCATGCAAAATATTGTACCTAAACATTTTAAAAGAGTAACGGTGGAGTTTCTTGCCCATTCTTCTCCATACGAAAACTACCTTTTGGAATGGGCGACTAGAATCAATTCTATTTTTTAAGATAATTTTTGACGTTCAAAAGTGCCTTTTATGTGCCTATTTGAAATAAATGCTTTGACTTTGACTTTGAGCGGGCGAAGGGCACCCCGAGGTTTAGTTAGGTTACTTTAAACCCTTTACACAAAAATAGGGGCCCCGCGAAGCGGGGCTCCGTCGACATAGGATGCAAGGGCGAGCGAAGGGCACCTCGAGGTTCGGTTTGGTTAGGTTACTTTAAACCCTTTACACAGAAATAGGGGCCCCGCCTCCGTCGACATAGGATGACGTAGGATGAAAAAAAAAGTTTTTATCATATTAGACTAAATAGGTTTTATGTCTATTGAGTGGTATATCAAATGATTTTATATTAATTGTCTGTTATTCTTATAGAAATTAGTTACATTAAAATTATATCAATCGTTTATTATATTAACTGATCATTATCTATACTAATATTATAAAGAGGTAAAATTTGTTTGTAAGTTTGTATGTAGGGGTTAATTTCTGGAACTACTAGTCGGATTTGAAAAATTCTTCTTGCATTTGATAGCCCAATTCTTGAGGAAGGCTATAGGCTATTTAACGTCACACTATGGCCCTTAGGAGCCGAGCAAAAGCGCTATGGGGAAACGAAGTGATAGAGCTGGAGACGCGGGCAAGTGATGCTATACGACGAGATGGGTCGAGGGAATAAGAAATTTCACGCGAACGAAGTCGCGGGCAGAAGCTAGTATCAAATAAAATTATAGGTTCAGTTCTTATATCTTGTAAATATTAGAGGTTTTGTAATTATACCATATATACCCGTCCCCCCCTCTACCAACTAAACGGGGTGTAGTTAGAAATTTAAATGTTACGGCAGTAGCACCTATATATTACGAAGTTTAAAGGAAGACTATCACACTTAAGTGGGATTTACAACTCATAACTAAAAAGAATAAAATAAAAAAATTAAATTTAAAAAATCAAAAAACCCGACTGCGGTAAAAAACATAAGTTAAAAAAAAACTGAAAAGCTAAAAACAAGCCCATTTTAAATTAAATAAAAGTTGGAAGCAGGCGGGACCCATTTGAGTTTAAAAATATAAAAATGGTATGGGTCTCGCCTGCTTCCAACTTTTATTTAATTTAAAATGGGCTTGTTTTTAGCTTTTCAGTTTTTTTTAACTTATGTTTTTTACCGCAGTCGGGTTTTTTGATTTTTTAAATTTAATTTTTTTTAAGATTGTGAATGAACTGTTAGTCTCACAGACTTCATTTTGGGTTCGAATAAAAGACTACAAAATATTTTTAGTAACTTTTCTTCGTAGGGCAAGTGTTTTTGCCAATATTTCGCAAAATAAGTGAGTAAAACCTGAAAATTTTAATTTTTGAGAAATATTGGTCATTTTCGAAGTGCCAAAGCTTGGCTCGTATGGGGTCAAAAGAGCTGCAATCAGGCTCAAATTGTAGGTAATTTAATACATTTTATAAGTGTACTAAATATTGTTCGCAAAAAAATGCATAGTTTTGGCCCTGGAGAGCAAATAGTGAATAAAGTCCTAAAATTTCGAAGTTTTTCTCGATTTTCTCATTTTCCACAGGTTTTTCGAAGTTGCAAATTTGAATTTACACTACCCTAACAGATCCATACAACATACCAAAAATGCAGAACTACATCACGCTTTGCGAATTTAGCCACTTTTTTGTCTTTATCCGACGGCCTATATATGTAGTGTTAAATATTGTACGGTGGTACGGTTCCAAAGGACGTTTCATATTTTTTTACGCGTTTCTGTTTGGAACTGTGCCGGTGTTTGTGTGCGTGCGAACTAGACGGCGTTGTGCGTGTAGACTAGCGTCTGACTGCTCATCGCTGACACTATCTCTGTCGGACACGATGCTAGGTGAGACAGCGTGTTTTTTAGCCATACCCACCAGTGAGTTCGAACTCGCGACTAGTTTCACATTAATGTGACGATGTGGTGTGCGTGTGTGTGATGTTGTTTACGTTGATAATATTGCACGGCCGATACCGCCGTCGAGTCGGCAGTGAAGCTTGTGTAGCGAGTGACTCATGCGTATTACCTATGAAGACTGTGACGGGTGGCCCCTCGGGCTCCTTGGCGCCGTTGTTACGCGTGGGGCCGCGCGCGATGACCGCCTTGCCTGGCGGCGCGGGCAGCAGGGCCCCGCGCCCGCCACCCGCGCCGCTCGCGCTGTACGCGCCCACCATCACCTGCACACATACGACATACATAAGTATACAACCAGAACGAATAAGCTGTAATATCTATCAAGTTGCAAGATCAGTAACCATCATATATCTATTGCTGAATATACCAGGACAATCATACACATGCAATCTGCATTAAATGGGAGGAGTTAAAAAAAATATTCAAATAAATTACACAAAGTAGAGTGCCTACCACAAGCCTACATTCACATATTATTTAGTAACGAACATCATCATCTTTTTCAAGGTGTCGTACTTGCCATCAAAAGTTATATATACCAATAACAGTCAAGCAGTTTTCGAGACCAATATCTCTGATAAACCGACTGAATTAAAACAATATTTTGGGTTTGATAGATTAGAAAAAGTGATACTGTCTTGGGGCATTCTCCTTTGTGCTGGGGGTTTTACAATATTTTTACCCGACTGCGCGACGCAAAGGAGTGGTGTGTTTATCAGCCTATGTATGTAAGTATGTATGTTTGTATGTTTCTTCGAAGCACTATATACAGACCAAACGCCTGGGCCGATTTTTATGATTCACACGTCAATCGATTTCTCTTAGTCTGGCGAGTGTCACCAAAGACATGACGTTAATGAAAATTTAATATGGTGACTACTGGACGCCATATTGTGAAAATGAAAAAAATTAAAGTCAACAAACTATGTCAAGTTATATAGTATATCGTTGGATAGGTCTTTCAAAAATATTAGTAGTTTTGGAAGACCGTTTTTTGATTAAGTAAACCGTTCGTGACTTATCAAGCTTTAAAGTACCAATTTTCGTTAGAATCAAGTGTGTCCCCCCCCCCCTCTACCAACGGAACGGTTGTAGTTAGAAATTTAAATGTCACGGCAGTAGTACCTATATATAACGAAGTTTAAAGGAAAACCTTCACACTTAAGTGGGATTTACAACGCATAACTAAAAAGTATAAAATAAAAAAAATAAATTTAAAAAATCAAAAAACCTGACTGCGGTAATAAACTTAAGTTAAAAAAACCGAAAAGCTAAAAACAAGCCCAAAAGTTGGAAGCAGGCGGGACCCATACCATTTTTATATTTTCAAACTCAAATGGGTCGCGCCTGCTTCCAACTTTTGGGCTTGTTTTTAGCTTTTCAGTTTTTTTTAACAAGTTTTTTACCGCAGTCGGGTTTTTTGATTTTTAAAATATTTTTTTTTTTATTTTTAGATATAAACCTTACATGCAAAACATCACAACTAACATACAACTTGTTTTTGTTAGATTTTGTCATTGAGGATTTTCAAGTTATGCATACTGTACTTGGCTCAAATAATATTTATTATTTTGTATATTATATAAACACCCATAACATTTAAAGCAGTCCATAAATTTAGAACAGTTAGAGCAGTACCAGATCACAACAAATAACAAAAAAATTAAACCTCCGAAAAAACTGAAAAGCTTAAAATAATAACCCTTTTTTATTTAACCTTAATAAATAAGTTCTCAAACTAATGTAAGTATACTTACCTAAGTAATTTTGAGTTGGCGCCGATTAGTCTCTGGGATTAAAAAACGAACTATAAATTGCCGTGTTTAATTATTTATTTAAAAAATGTCTATTCTTCATTTGTTTCTTCTACATAAAGGTTTCATAACGTTTCTATTACCTCAATAGTTCAATATGCTTACCTGGAGGGAAAAAAAAATCCTTGTTGCTTTCGACTTATATTTTGGTGAATAACTCTGAAACCTGACGCTTTAGGATATTATGTTATATTACATTTTTTGTTTGTATAAGTGTCCTCTATCTAAATATATAACTGAAAAAAAATCAAAATGGCGGCTGATTTTAGGGCCAAAACCTTCAAACCCCTTTCTATATATTTTAAAATGACAATGTCACTTAAATTTATTTTTCTCTTTTTAGTTTGCGTTATTCTTTCTTTTTTTTAGGTTACATTTTTATTTAAATAAAGGCTTGCTTTTAGAAACTTATTTTTTATTTTCATTTTACAAAGTACAAAGTGAAAAATAACTTAAATTTCGGAAGTTGGTGTCTTTGGATCTGTATTTTAGTTTTTTGCCACCAACTTCCGAAATTAAAGTTATTTTTCACTTTGTAGTGTTTTTTTGGAAGTCGAGTTTTTTTTTTTTGTTAAAAAGTTTTTATTTCACGCTTTTTAGTGGGTCTGCTTAAAATTTATCTCAGTTACAATAGCCTAGTGTCAACTTTCTCATCGCCTTTTACAAAATATTGCTTTTCCCGATGCAGGGAAGTTAATTGTTGAAGAGTTCTCCTGGTCCACCATCAGCTCCATATCACCATTCACATTGTGACGAGCATAAATTGCTTAGCAACCATGTTAAAGTATCGAATCGCAACCCGTGAAATAGTACGGAGATATGATTGAGTAGTTCCGGTGGCCATCTGTGGTCTTCATCATCAGTTCCGCTTCACCAAAGCTTTCCGAGAGAAATGCACGAGTGTTACTATAAATAATTTCGAAAGAATTTTCTTTTAACTCCAAGCCGTTGAGGAGTTGTACCTTCCATCATCAGCTCATCCACCTGAGATGATGATTATCAGATGCAAATACTTGAATAGCTTTAGAAAATATATGAAAATGGTACTATGTGCCTATAAAATTTGAAGGTTGCCCTCAATTTCCCTGGGATCCCATCATTAGATCCTGACCTGATGATCATGGGACCACTTGGGAAGTATAACCTTTCAAACAAAAGAAAAATTTTCCAAATCGGTCCAGGCGTCTTCGAGAAATCGGGGAACATAAATAAAAAAAAAGATTCCAACGAATTGAGAACCTCCTCCTTTTTTGAAGTTGGTTAAAAAGAGCTTTAAAATTACAAACATCCATTTGCACACACGTTACCTATTAAAAAACTCAAAGAACATTTACATGACATAATGATAACAGTGCTACGAACGAACATACAAAATCTACCTTGTACACCTTTTTATTCTTTTAACTAAGTGTACTGACTACATTCAAGCATGTAGTAGTTTGTTAAATGAATAATTTCAATGATGGACTTTCATGTTTATTAAATAACTGTGTTTAAAGATAAGTCATATCAGTCACTGAAAATAAGTTGATTATTGTGATTGTAGGAACTTTGTGTACTAAGGGCTGATTTATTCCCTTTTTGGGGACCTGTTTCTAATTTTTTAAGTTATGTTTACTTTCAATATCTACAAACTCTGTCAAACAGTTGTTATGATGGTTTTATTCATTATGATATGAAGAGGGTGAATACTAAGGATGATGAATTGATGACTAACAGAAAACTATTGAAACCCCATGAAAAACATATTGCAACATGCCCAAATAAATTGTGTTATGGGCAAGAGAATGATAATATGAAGAGCTACAGACTATCCCCCTTACTAATAAACGTTGTATAACCTATGAGTTATACAATGCTTTCTTCTTCTTTCGAACGTCAAATTACTGACGACTAAGGGCCTGTGCACACCACGTTTTTTAAGCTTTTATCCTAGAGGTCTACAGGTTGCGTCTGACTTGCGTGCGTATCGCGACTGTATCGCTACAAACGGCGCGTTTAAAAAACTTGGTGTGCACAGGCCCTAAAAGAGAGAAATCGGTGTGTAACTATTCATCTGATACAATATGTTTATTAGTAAGGGGTTAGTAATTATATTTGTTAAGGATTTATAAAATTAAGATGAATGAATGTTACTAATTCAACACTATTATAATGGTAAATGAAGTGACCAACAAAACCTAAAATGGTGTAAATTATATCCATCTACTTACTAATTCTAACTTCAGAAGTCATACAAATTCAATGCTATTTTATGTACAATATAAGTGTTATGCTGATTGAATCTTAGCTATTCAAGTTAAGGCGTTCAGTACTTTTGCGAGTAGAACAGCAATCCCTCTACTCTTGATGGTTCTTTGATGAAATATATTTATTGAATGATTGATATCTCATCATCCTTGTGTTGAGTCGACGACTATTAATCTGGTTTCCATCCGCATCAGCGCTACTGCTGGCGAGGTTACATCCTGCGGCACTTACGTGTGTGGGCATCTGCATTGTGACGACGCCCGGCGCGATCCCGTACGGCACCAGCGGCGGCCGGGGCGGGAACGACATCTTACCGCTTAACACCTGTGCTTACTACGTTTTCCTCCACTGTAGAACGCCAGATTTCTGAAGTTTCAACACAAAACCACCACCGGTGACGCGTACACTTTTGCAATAATTTCACGAAGCGAGCAGAAACTACTACTCACATGAAATAAAAAAATATACTTTAATAATTAGGATTTACAAGTAAACCAACTAAAAATCTCACTATAAACCACACTTTACTAGACCCACTTTTATCACCAACATGGTTACTTTGGCAGCCATATTGTTTTTACTAAATGATTTTTAATCTGTGATTAAAATGTTGACGTTTTTCTATTCGTCCAGAAACGCTTAAAACTCCGTCAAAACCTGTCAAAACAGTGGTCAAATGGGTCAACACTTTTACGAGTAGTAGTACTGATTTTTCAATCATCTCACATCTGATAACTTTATTCGAGGAATAATTTTGAATTTTTTACAGTTATTTCATACAGAATCTGTCAAACGTCAATTTAATTCCTCGAATAAAAGTTATCTGACAATGGAAAAATCAGCACTTAGTCTGTGAAATGCCTAGGCATTTAGAACCTAGTGAAAAGACTAGAGGGTCTAAGCCATATAAATAATTTCATATATCTATGGTCTAAGCTAAGAAAGTCTAGACAATATCCCGAGGGACAAAAAAAAGTTAGCGGCAAGTAATACAGGGTGATTGGAAGATGGGTGCAAAGCTTTAAGGCGAAGATAGTACAGACAATTTAGAACCATTTAAGCCATGGTTGTCTTAGACGAAGTCTTACCAAATATTTTTAACCAAATTTTTAAGTTTTTTTTCGGAAATTCTCAAAATTTAATGTAAACTGCATAATTATGGCCAAATTGAATGATAAATGAATTCATTTTTTATTTATTTAATTAAAGTAATGTGTAAGCAATCAAGCAAAACATGTTTTAGGCTTCTGTGTCATTAGACATTTTTTTTACAGACATTTAAAGATCAGAAAAAATAAAAAAATTGTACAATACGTCTTTTAAACCTTATTCAAAAAAAAAACGGAGGGTGCTTTTTTTGTTCAAACCTTTTTGAAGACATGCTTGATAATCGCTCTTTCTTTTGAGGTATCATTTATGCGGATATCTTACAAATTATTGAAATTAGGGCCTACAAACCAATTTGAGGGAGAATTTTTTTTTATTTTAGGCAGACTAATTAAAACAACATTTGAATTAAAATTATTTATTTTTCATGTTCAAAATGACGGCCGTGATTCCTAATACAAGCACGGCCCCGTCTTCTAACTTCTGTAGTCGTTATTTTCAACATCATCTCCTGCTTCATTGTCTCAAACGCTGAATTTATTCTTTGCATCAATTCTTCTCTAGTGTTAATTTCTTTGTTGTTATACACCAGTTCCTTGGCCCGGCCCCACACGAAAAAGTCCAACGGGGTCAGATCTGGGGAGCGAGCGGGCCAAGGGATGGGTCCATCCCTGCCGATCCAGCTATCAGGAAAGCAATTGTTGATGTGTTCCCTTACATTTAAAGTCCAATGCGCTGGACAGCCGTCTTGCTGAAAGATGACTGTTCGGTCTCTTTCGAAGATCGGGACACCTGATTCCTCTATCAGCAGTGGTAAATCAATTTGCAGAAATTGCAAATAATTTTCGCCATTCAATGGATCAGGCAAAAAGTGGGGCCCAATCAATGTTCTGCCAATTATTCCAGCCCATACATTCACAGAGAATTTCATCTGAAATGACACCTGCTTCTTAAAATGTGGATTGTTGTCTACGTCGGCCCATTCATGGATGTTGTGAAAGTTTGTAATACCTTCCCTTGAAAATTTACTTTCATCCGTCCACAAGATTGATTTCAGAAACCACGCATCTTCGATGTCTCTGTTGAGGAGGAAACGGCAGAACTGAATTCTTCTTTGAGGATCTTGCTCTACTAGACCTTGCACACTCCTGCCATGGAACGGATACTTATCATTTTGGTGCATTGTATGCCACACCTTCCATTGAGAAATGTTTAAATTTCGAGCTACTGCTCTAGTACTGGTAGTAGGATCCGCTTGAAATGCTGCTAAAATGTCTTCGTCGACGGCAGTTTCGTGTCTGCCCGGGTTGACTCCAGGTTCCACGCGGTGAAACCCATCTTGGGCAAGACGACGAAACGTGTTGTAAAACACTCGGACATTCGGTATCCTGCGATTCGGATAGCGCTCTTGATACATCCGTCGCGCCAAAGATCCATTGCCGTCTGCTCTACCGTACATAAATACGATATCCGCATATTCTTGATTGGAAAAAGTAGCCATAGTCACTTAACAATTAAGAAAAACGGCGTAGGAGCGCACTAAACGTCAACTCAACACAATTAAGTCAAAAATCAACACGTGCAGGAGCGCGAGGCTACGACTGGACACGGTGAAACAAAAAAGTTCAAAACTAACGCAAACAACACGTGCAGGAACGCAAAGGGCTACAACTGAACACGGTAAATTGTGAATCAACACGACAACGTCCACTCACAAGGGCAGTCGTTTGACTAATAAGTAAAAGATGTAACGGCTTCATCACAGACCGACTGACCCTGACTAAAGAAAAACGACTTTGTTGCCTCAGTAACTAAGACCATTTTGCTGTAAAAACCAACTCTTTATCGCTTTTTGCTATTCATTGGGCGTTCTACCTGGAAATGCCGTCGCACCGCGCTCGGTGGCCATTGTTTAGAGAATCCCCTCAATGGGTTCCCCTCAATTGGTTCCTGCATGTGCCAAAAATTCTTAGAATTGAACAATGTTATCATTTCGAGCACATAAAGTATTCTTTTAAGCAAAAATTTTGTGTTTTGTTAGACTGCCTAAAATTTAAAATTTCTCCCTCGATTTGGTTTATTAGGTCCTAATTTCAATAATTTGTAAGATATCCGCATAAATGATACCTCAAAAGAAAGAGCGATTATCAAGCATGTCTTCAAAAAGGTTTGAACAAAAAAAGCACCCTCCGTTTTTTTTTTAAATAAGGTTTAAAAGACGTATTGTACAAATTTTTTATTTTTTCTGAGGTTTAAATATCTGTAAAAAAAATGTCTAATGACACAGAAGCCTAAAACATGTTTTGCTTGGTTGCTTACACATTACTTTAATTAAATAAATAAAAAATTAATTCATTTATCATTCAATTTGGCCATAATTATGCAGTTTTCATTAAATTTTGAGAATTTCCGAAAAAAAACTTAAAAATTTGGTTAAAAAAATTTGGTAAGACTTCGTCTAAGACAACCATGGCTTAAATGGTCCTAAATTGTCTATACTATCTTCACCTTAAAGCTTTGCACCCATCTTCCAATCACCCTGTATAATATTGTCATGGTGTTCATAAACTGGCACAAAGAACACTTAGTTGACAAAGCGACGTTGCTGGTATGTAAACATTTTGTGAAATTATCACAGAAATGCATTAAGTATTTATTTATACAGAGTGTTACGGAAAGGGTATATCAATACAAACGGGTTGAAGAGTGTATCTGGTCTAGAATCTCTGTACAAAATTTCAGCTCAAAAGAAGTAAATTTGAAAATGTTTAATGTTTTTTTATTTCGATATTAATTAAATTGAAATCATAACAAACGTGTCACCGTACTACGAGGGTCATTATCCATTATCTGTAGTGTGTCTGTGCGCCTAGTACACACACATCACGCCGCCGCGCGCCAGTGCAGCGCCGTGATGTCGAAATAAAAAAATATTAAGCATTTTCAAAGTTAGTGCTTTTGAGCTGAAATTTTGTACAGAGATTCTAGACCAGATACACTCTTCAACCCGTTTGTATTGATATACCCTTTCCGTAACACCCTGTATATACATTATTGTACACCAGAATAGTACATTATGATACATGTGTGCTATGTTGATCATTAATGATCAATGCCCACGCGTATCATACGACGTTTTTCAACACACTTGCGAGGAAAAAAACAGACTTGTACGAGTATTGTTAAATAACTTGTATGGATCATGGCGGTCTGGGTTTAGCGTGCGCGCGCAGGTTTACCCATAGAGTAGGTAATGGTCATTCCTTTATTTACTTAAAGGCACAGACAAAACCGATAAACAGCCTATAGTAAAAAAAAAAACAAAATAATGTTAAGACTGATCGTAGTGTTGTCGTATGTCAAATTGTAGTTTAGTTAGTATGGAATTAGAAAGTACTATTGGCATAGAGAAATATACATTAATTCATTGAGAATCCGCAATAATAGAACGCCAGTGGTCTTTTCCGTTTGGTTACGGGAGGGACGACGGAAAATTATAAGGTGCATCCAGATAGAGCGAGGCATGCGCCGCAAGTGCTTTTTTTTGTATGTTAGATGCCTCAGCCTGAGGCAACCGTACATTTTGCGATTTTTTTTATAGCGAGGCATGTGCCTCGCTATGTTTGGATGCACCCTAAGATGAATGCGCAGTGGCAGACCGCGAAATTTAAATTTTCTTAAGTTTTTTGCAATTCACAGGTCAGTATCAGGTTGTATCTTGATCATAATGTATATTTATATAATATGTCGGATCAGAAGTAGGTTACAGGTGTCTCGTTATCATCAGGCATATTTGATTAATTACTGTGGGCGTACTGTGGGTAGTGTTGGTTATTGCGCAATAGAAAAACCGTTTGGAGTTCAAATCAAATTATAATATCACGAACAAATTAATCACACTAGCAAATCATACACTGTAGGTACACGACACAACTAGATACACAGTAAAATAATTATGTACAGTAACAAAGTAATTGCGAACAAATCGTAGGATCGATTACAGTTCGTATAGTGACAGAGCCACCCAAGTAAACCGACAGGTTTGTCGGGAGCTAGTGCTCTGTCAGTAGTCGAGTCCGAACACCGACTGACTCTCACCGACTGTCACTGACTGTCCGTCACTGACTGTCCAGCACAAACGAATGCGCTCAGTTATAAAGGTTTGTCCCCACTGGTCCCCACTACGCACTCACCCCACAACAACTCTGTCCAATGGCGTACGGAAATACGTCATCGTGTTCACTTGATACAAAACATTAAAATGTGCTAAATCTAATAAGACTCACATTATAAAGTAATCGAATAATTCAACAAGAATAATTGTCTTAAATAAATAATAGTGATTTCACAAAGTAAATCATTTTAAAATCAAAGTAACATGTCATCAATTGTTTTGAACAAAACCATCGGTTACAACTATCAAAATAAGTTGCTAAAATCAATTAGCGCGTACACTGAGTACTCAATAAATTATTTTCCGATTTATTAGATAATAATTGATAGCAAAATCTTAATAAGAAAACAAATCATAACAAATTCTGTTGACTACCCACAAATGTAGTCGACAACCGTCTCCTACAAATATACATATATTTACAGAATTATTGTCATTAGAATCATATATATATTTAAGTTAGATTTGTTCCCTAAGAACTTTTCCATAAGAGATTTGTTCTTATGGAACAAATCTAACTTAGAAAGATGTATTTAATGATTCTAATGATTATAATTCTGTAAATACGTACTTGTTATAGTCGCGAATCATATTTTGATCAAGATACAACCTGACACTGACCTGAAAATTGCAAAAAACGTTAGAAAAATTGAATTTCGCGGGCTACAACTGCGCATTCATCTTAAGGTAAATAAATTTTAGTTCATTTTGGGACCAAGGACAATTCAGACTATTTAAAAAAAAAGTAAAATATGGCTCGCGGATTCCTTTTGGCATGAAGTCTCTTTGAAGAGATTTTAAAAAAAAACGCACTTCTCCGACCTCCGACTAGTAAATTAAATAGTTATCTGTGGAATTAAAACACAAGTACCGTAACGTAAAGAAAAAGCACGCGTTTGTAATACACGGCATTATGGATCAAAAAGCTGTGCATTAAGAGCCATTTTACGAGCAAGTGTGTTGAAAAATATACAGGGTGAATTTTTCAAGTGGGCGTGGATGGCCAAATCCGAAACTATGAGGACTAGCGAAAAGTACTCAAAGGAGTCGCGGGCTCGATTTTGATGAAAACTAAAACTGCATCATTGGATTTTTGAAAAATCAATATTTCTAGCCAGGAATCGAACCTGTTGATTTTGAAAAAAAAAAAAAACACACGCTGTATTATTACACCTTTCGACAGTGTCGCTAATAAGGATCGAATTCTGGGAAGTAATGACGTACGGCAAACTAAAGGAAAGAGCTCATTTTTAACAAAATACTTATTTTATTGTTCTTCTGTTACCTACCTCATCATCATCTGCTTAGCCTTTTCCCAACTATATTGGGATCGGCTTCCAGTCTAACCGGATGCAGCTGAATTATTTTAGTACCAGTATTTTACATGGAGCGACTGCCTATCTGACCTCCACAACCCAGTTACTGGGTAATACGATACCCCTTCCCCTTGGTAAGACTGGTTGTCAGACCTTCGAGCTTCTGCCTACCCGTAACGACTGTCAAAGATCCACGAATGACAGCCGGGACCAACGGCTTAACGTGCATTCCGAAGCATGAAGGGGTCTCGGTATGTAAAGATGGTCACCCATCCACAGACCAACCGCGGCAAGTGTATTGACCTGTGTGGCTGTTATTATTTAGCCGGGCCCGGGTTATGTTACCTACCTACTAAACATTAACTGATTAATTGTTCAAAATGATGACCATTGTTTTCAATACATAGCTGGATTCGATGTCTCAAGGATTGTACTGCATAAACTGCATTCAGCATTACAATATTATTGATTCCATTAGAATATTTTCCAAAGATCGTAATAGAAATTTGAATTTAGAACATAATGTATTGAGCATCATTTCGAACAAGGTACGTAATGTAGGTATGAATACTTTAAAATAAGAAGAAGTTTATTAAAATTCAACATTTTCCTTAAGTTTGCCGTATGTCATTACTTCCCAGAATTTGATCCCTTTTAGCGACACTGTCGAAAGGTGTAATAATACAGCGTGTGTTTTTTTTTTTTTTCAAAATCAACAGGTTCGATTCCTGGCTAGAAATATTGATTTTTCAAAAATCCAATGATGCAGTTTTAGTTTTCATCAAAATCGAGCCCGCGACTCCTTTGAGTACTTTTCGCTATTCCTCATAGTTTAGAATTTGGCCATCCACGCCCACTTGGAAAATTCATGCTGTATAACAATGAAATACGATTATAAAGAAGAAAAAAATAGTTATTTGTTATACAAGAGTGCAAAGTTGCTTTTTAACCGCGTGTTCAATTTTGATGACCGAGCAAGCGAAGGATTCTAAAATTGAATCACGAGCGCAGCGAGTGATTCAAAATTAGAATCCTGAGCGTTAGCGAGGGAATCAAAAGAGCACGAGGTGAAAAATCTTTGCACTCGAGTGCAGTGCAAGGTGCAACACGTAACTTTTCATTCCACCTCAGCGAGGAAATGACTAAATGCAAAAAAAAAAAACGTTTACAATCACAAGATAGGTACACTTTTATTTCAGTTTAGGTATTAATTACTACATTATGACAGGTAAGTATTACAGAATAATCTTTAAATTATAACAAAATAATACTAAGGTATAATTAAGAAAATTTTAAAGTAACGTTGCTACAGTTATTTTGAACATATCGTACTGTTTTAAATACTTCTCGCGTGATTGTTGAGGGAGAAAGCTCATTTGCGCATTATTAACAGTTTCAGTCAATTCTGTTGGCGTCAAGCAAACTTCCTCGTCGCTAGAATCACTCATTTTAGTTTTTTCACTTGTTTTCAAGTTTCTTGTTTTTAATATAAGGTTTAACAATGACGTGAAAAAATGCCGCGTAAAGAACCGCGTACAAAGCAAATTGAAAAAAGAACACCAAGAAGGTTCCGAGTCTGAGTTTTTAACAAATTAAAAAAAAGTTGTATGATATATTCGGCACCATAGAGGTAGCAGTAAATAGGTTCAATGTTTTTTTTAATTCACAAACTTAGTGCACACGATGTTCTAAATTCAATTTACTTTATCCTCTAGAGAATAAAAACGGCTTTTCCACTCAGATATTGAAGATTAAAAATACTCTTTCCGAGATGGTGGGATGAAAAAGTTATTGATCGATATAGTAGATTGTTATGCAAGGGTCGAAAGGAATCAATTCCTATACGAGGCATTTAGACGCCCGAGCGCAGCGAGGGCGGCTATAGCCCGAGTAGGAATTGATGACTTTCACCCGTGTTAAACACTCTACTTTTCATTTCGAATATAAGGAAAGTAAAAAGTAGTAGTTTTTCTAAAATATTTATTGATAACAATAACATGCAAAGTTTTTGTATTTCGGTACAGCTTACAGGGTTACCCCCTTATTCATAATCCTATTTTATCTCTATTTTAGCTAAAATAGGTTTATAGAACGTTTGTCTTTATCTGTCACGTTTTATTGTTCGCAAGTGCGCGTGCGGTCCGTCGTGCTCGGCGGCCTGTTGCGCTTTGAGTGCACCGTGCACGGATCAATTTTTATCAAAATTGATCTAGAAAAGTAAAACAGGCTTTGCTGAGACTTTGTTGTTTTGTTTTGTTTTTTTTTTTTTCTTATTTGTATTTGTAATTATATATACGTGATTACTAGTTTATTTATTTATAAGTATGTCTTAGGTAGGTATGTTGAAACTGTGTGTACTCCCCGTCACTTTTCCCAAAGGGTTCATTAGAAAACCAGCGTCAGACAGCATCTGTCTGGCATTAATGCTGAAATGAACCTTTTTGGCGCAGCCGTGAGGCACACACTATTGTTGTCTGAAACATTTTTTTTTTTTTATTAATTTTATATTTTGTGTTTCACGAACTGTGTCCAAATAAACATTTTTCTTTCTTCTTTCTTTCTTTCTTTCACGTTGTCATTTCTGTGTGTAAGAAAGAGACAAACCCCATTTTAACTAAAATAGGTTTGATAAGTTTTATGAATAAGGGGGTTAGTATCCCGCCAAATAATACTATTATCTTTTTTTATTTTAAATATGGAACACACCGCGTCATCGCCGCGGGCTGTCCCGCTTAATAGGTTTTTTTTTTTAATTCACACTGGCTGTTTATACACTCACAAGACTGCAGCATTTTTCTTAATTTATGTAAAAAATTTCGTAGCTGACTAGTTCTATTTTTAAAATTTATTCCCACCCTAAAGAGGGAAGTAATTACTATGAGTCTTTCCCACCCTGTGGTGGGAAGCAGCGTCTTCCACCCGCTATTTGGATTTGGATCAAACAAACACTACTTTCCGAGTATGAGAAATGAAAAAGAAGATTACACCATTAGTTCCGATTTTAGTCACGCGCAAACACATCCTTGTATAACTCTAGTAAATAGTTAGTAGATTCTACTCTTCAATCTGCCCCTTGGCTTATTCACATTGTAGGTGTAGATACAAGGGTGTCGTTTGCGTGTGTCTCCTCTTGTATTTTTAGAGGAACTGTCAGCAAGTGATGTTGGTTTTAGACAGTATTATTCTACATGTATTATGAGCTACATCTACGTTTCGGGCAGGAATGGATCGACACCACTCTGGGCATGCACAAGCCATGAAGGGGAGCTAAGCCAGATGAATCGAGAACATGTGTAATCAGCCCGTAGCATTCGATTCCCACTGTTGGGACACAGGCCTACTCTTTTAGAGGGAGCGAGCCATAACCCACCACGGGTTCAGTGGGAGTTGTTGTCTTCGTGAATGTCAAATGTGTTCGAATTTTCGTTCCTCACGATAAGTACCGCAAAACGGGGCTACTTTGACTTCCAGGGTTACTTTGACAGGTTTTGGAACTACTTTGACAGAGCGCCAAAATCGGTTTTCACGTGTGCTCAGCAAGTGTACGTGACCTCGAGTAATATTGCGCGAGGCGCGGGGTGTGGGGAACGCGTCATAGGGTTGTGATCGGCGCCCCGCCTGTTCAAAGTAGCCCCGTTTTACTGTAGGTACAAGCTTACGATGTTTAACCTTTTAAGCGCTTGGCTAAATATCAATTGCCGTGCTCCTAGCGCGCGGCTACAAATCGATAAAAAAAGAAAACAGTGGCACTCCGGGAGTGCCGACAGAAATGAAAACAAAATACCAACAGAAGGTCTATTCCCGTTGTCCCAATTAACGGTGTCCCCATTATGGGGACAACGGGAAGTCATAAAATATCCTTCCCGTTGTCCCCATTGATGCTTTCAATCATGGGGACAACGGGAAGTCATAAAATATCCTTCCCGTTGTCCCCATTGATGCTTTCACGTTATGGGGACAACGGGAAGTCATTTACTCACTGACATATCGGATATATATTAAAACCGAGTACATCCCGAGGACAGCCGAACACATCCGAAGCGGTGTCGCTTACGGTAACAGTGGCGTGAATCCAATGGTTTTTTCCTATCTCAAAAAATCTCCAATGCGCCTAAAGAAGTTTTCACTTCAAAAAACAACGAGTAAGAAGAAGAATGATCCAATTGAACTATACGATTTGAGTTAGACTTTGATCATCTCCGGCGTTGGCAAATATTGACATCATTACTAAGTACCTACATAAGCATAGAATGTAAAAGAGAATTCTTCAAAAGCATATTATTATCTGATCTTATAAAATGTCCTAATTGGTTATAGAGAAATGTGGGAGGTGCCAACTTATCTAAACCAATTCAAAATATTTGGTTGTCAATGTCAACCCATAAGTTCGGATAGCATTATCCGTAGATAGAGAATACGGCATTATCTAATTTTTATGACGCCAGTTATAAAAATATTGTAGTCATCATTGTAATAAAAAGACGGGTTGCACTCCGGGAGTGCCGGCAGAAGTGAAAACTTGAATATTAACGTTGTGCATTTTTGATATTTTTCATTAATAGATGCACTTTGTTCAATTTCCATATTTTAAACACTTTCCCCCTCATTCATAAAACTTATCAAACCTATTTTAGTTAAAATGGGGTTTGTCTCTTTCTTACAAACAGAAATGACAACGTGACAGATAAAGACAAACGTTCTATAAACCTATTTTAGCTAAAATAGAGATAAAATAGGATTATGAATAAGGGGGTAAATATACACGAATTTTACGAATACACAGCAGTGTGGCCACTACACAGACGGTCGAGCCATCAGCTGTCACCATTCATGGATGCGCGTGCCACGCTGTACAAAATAAGCTATGGTAGCATGCGACCACGGGAAGGTACCTACTTTCTTGTTTCATCCTTTTCAGTAGTCGGGCTTTAGTTTTTAAACTTTTTTGAAGTGAAAACTTCTTTAGCGGCGTTGTACACCTTTTTTGTAATGGGTAAAAAATGTTAAGCTCGCGTCAGGTCAGGACACATGACCTGATCGAAAATTCGTAAGACGGATGGAGAGTAGACAGCCGGCCCGGCGTAGGAAAGGAAGTACCCCAGTAGGGTAATATTGGGCATTCTATGCCACTGTCGGCAAGTAGCTCGGCTAGTGCGCCTCGCTACGCGCCAGTGGCATAGAATGCCCAATATTAAACGATCGACTCGACTGTGTAGTAGATTACTGTATTCACCTGGACATCATGTGAGTTATACCACTGGCCGCCAGTAGCTGGGCGAGTTCACCTCGCTGCGGACGATGTTATGGATCATTTTGACATGCGTTTCGTTGTTAGAAACGACTTGATAATTAGTGATATGCGCTTCAAATGGTAGAAACGACTTGTTGGTTTTTTGTAATGCGCTTCAGCAATGGAAACGACTTGATGAATTTGGCACATTCAGTATTAGAATCGACTGGTATTACTGTACTCATACAAAGATCATGAGAGTTATACCACTGGCCGCCAGTAGCTAGGCGAGTTTGCTTCGCTTCGGCCAGTGGTGACAACTATCCACACGATCAATGATTAAGATTTAATTTACTCATTTTGAAATGCGTTTCGTGGTTAGAAACGACTTGATGATTTTGACATGCGCTTCAACGGTGGAAACGACTTGCTGATTTGGTCATGCATTTCAGTATTAGAAACGACTTGGGTTTTGTAATGCGCTTCGTGAGTAGAAACGACTTGGTGTTTTTGACATGCGTCTCAATATTAGAAACGACTTGTTGGTTTTTGTAATGCGCTTCGTGGGTCGAAACGACTTGGTGTTTTTGAATGCGTCTCAATATTAGAAACGACTTGTTGGTTTTTGTAATGCGCTTCGTGGGTCGAAACGACTTGGTGTTTTTGACATGCGTCTCAATATTAGAAACGACTTTTTATCTCACTGCTTTGAAGTAGATCTGCATAATAAACAAGGTACATTATTATATTTAGTTTATTTTTCGTAAAACATTGGTTTTTCTAGGAATAAAGTATCTACCGAGCGCACGAACTCTTGTAGTTTTCGCCACTGAGACGAATCCGCGTCGGTCTGGAACTTGAGTCGCACAAGCGCCTTCTTCCACAGCTCCAGGGAGTCGGTGTGGCGTGCGTCGTCAGCCTTGTACACCTTGCAGTCGATGTAGTACTCTCCGTTGATGCTCGCTGTGCGCCGCTCGCAGCCGTTGGCGACTCGGTTAACGAAGAATGATGATAGACATGTACTCGATGAATCGTCTTTCGGCACGGTGTCAGACCCGTAGTTGTTACTGATACCGAATACATCATTATCAGTATTGTTTTTTTTACTGAAACAACATCGAAAGCTTCTATTAGTTCATCATACACACACAGAGTACATTTACCGTTTAGATACGCAAAGGAAAAAAATACACACTCAGTCAAAATAGGTACTTGCAGAATACGAGAGACGTACGAATAAAAATGACTGGTGAATTTTAATTGGTACGGCGAACTAAATGATTGAATAGTTTGTTTACCTCGTACGAATTAAATTCGTTGATGGTGGGTGCGACTTGCGTTTCCTATTGTTGTCTGCAGACGGTTTGCGGCCGGGTTTGGTTTTCTGATCGGCGATCGGAGCTTGTTGAAAGTACTCGCACTCAGAGTCAGACCTGAAATAAAGATACAACAAAATAATAGTCAAACATAATGATTACAATTAGTACATCGGTTTAGGTCTCTGAACTATGTACCGAGTGGAATGTTTTATACTTACATTTTCCAATTATGTCCAATCGATATGGCAGGCTGGCAGGCGTAGTGACTGACGGCAGCAGGCAGCGGTTAGTTATTTATTTATTTATTTATAACACAACACACACAGCACAGTTATCAACACTGATATTGATAGGATAACGCAGCAGGGTCGCAGAACACTTCTTGAAGATTACTTCCACACTTGTAGACTTCAGTTAGTTTGTACCGAGTACTTCGAAAACATGTAGCTTATAAATCAGAAAACGAACGATAATTCACTATGTTAAAAATGACAGCAACCGTTCATATAATATTGTGTAAAACAACTTTTTTCCTTAGACGCATTATACTTGATCAAAAAGTGAAGACTAAGGATGTTTGAGGTAGCATCGATTGACGACACTGCGAAACGACTTAGGGTTGACAAAACGTTGAGCAGTAGATAAGTTAGCAACAACGCTAATAGGGAATATTTTTGCAAGTAATTTAATTATTTGGCAATCTAGAGACAATCATAAGATTAGTATTTGTCATGTTATACTCGTACATCCCAGTTTTACTTGTTGTGATACTTTTATGCTCGAGTGAAGTAGGTAGGTACAGGAAATAAGTTAACTTGTAACAGTAAGAAATTTTAAATGAACTTAATTTTTAATTCTCTACTTAAGGTTAGAAACCTATATATACTTACTACATTTTATTTATTTTGTGATAGTATACCTAGTTTCTGATAGTTATCAATACCTTAATAATGATGTATGCGTGACAACCTTGACTAAAATAGCTTACTGTTGCGAATGCAACTTAGCTGACGAATAAAAAGAAACAAGGTTACACGTGTAATGTTTTACGCAATAACAATTATTTCAACCAAATATTTTATTGATTTTCGGGAATTGATCGTTGATCGTATGACTAGGTAGTCAATAACGAATATGTAGGTACTTCGTTAGTTAGTAACGTTTAAAAGTCAAAAAACTAAAAATTAATTTAACATTATCTCAAAGCTACGACGCGTGACGGAGTGTAAATTCTTTAATCATTTAAAAATATATGGATTCACAGCGAATGTCGAAATAACTACAGTCTTATAATACCCGAAGCAGCTAGTACCTGACGTTTAGTATTGTGATCTGAATACACCCTCACATTGGAACTACATAAAATTGGAACATTTATGTACAACATTAAGAACAAAAAGGTAATTATTGAATAAATTCGTATTTTCGTTTAAAATGTTGTTGATTTTCACTAAAAATAGGTACTAAACGATCTTTCTTTTTTTTTCAGAAACACATTGAAACCTAACCAGATGCACTGGTTGCTGAATAAGTAATCATCAAACTTGAAGACGTATGCAGACCTGGTCCAGATTAAACAATTTGATAATTTCGACACACTACACATACTTCGATTGTTCATTAGTCGGTATACTTGGGTAAGATCGTTTCATTACGAGTTTAGCGTCTATACCTTTTGGGAGATAATTAATTTCGATTCGATTCGGAAATACCAGATCAAACTTCTGCGTATTGTCTTATATTGAACGACTGTATTATTGAATATAAACCTTTAAGTAATACTGTGAGGAAAATTATCATGAATCCGGATACTGTCATAGTAGATGTTCAAGGGTTTAAAGACCAGTACAATAATTTTATAATAAAAGAGTTAGCTTTTGCTACCCGTGATCATACCCAAACATTTTTAATAAAACCACCATTCTTGTTTAAACACTTAACAAGTAATGAAAAGAGGCAAGTTAAATGGCTGGAAAGAAACAGAGGTATTTTTTGGAACGAAGGGTATATCGACTACAGAGAATTTTGTCGTATAATCGTTCCCTATCTAGAAAAAATTTTTAACAAAAAAAAAACCGACTTCCAAAAAAACACTACAAAGTGAAAAATAACTTTAATTTCGGAAGTCGGTGTCTTTGGATCTGTATTTTAGTTTTTTGCCACCGACTTCCGAAATTAAAGTTATTTTTCACTTTGTAGTGTTTTTTTGGAAGTCGGTTTTTTTTTGTTAAAAATTTTTTATTTCACGCTTTTTAGTGGGTCTGCTTATAATTTATCTCAGTTACAATAGCCTAGTGTCAACTTTCTCATCGCCTTTTACAAAATATTGCTTTTACCGATGCAGGGAAGTTAATTGTTGAAGAGTTCTCCTGGTCCACCATCAGCTCCATATCACCATTCACATTGTGACGAGCATAAATTGCTTAGCAACCATGTTAAAGTATCGAATAGCAACCCGTGAAATAGTACGGAGATATTATTGAGTAGTTCCGGTGGCCATCTGTGGTCTTCATCATCACTTCCACTTCACCAAATGGTGCTTTCCGAGAGCAAATGCACGAGTGTTACTATAAATAATTTTGAAAGAATTTTCTTTTAACTCCAAGCCGTTGAGGAGTTGTACCTTCCATCATCAGCTCATCCACCTGAGATGATGATTATCAGATGCAAATACTTAAACAGCTTTAGAAAATATATGAAAATGGTACTATATGCCTATAAAATTTGAAGGTTGCCCTCGATTTCCCTGGGATCCCATCATCAGATCCTGACCTGATGATCATGCAACCACTTGGGAAGTATACCCTTTCAAACAAAAGAAAAATTTTCCAAATCGGTCCAGGCGTCTTCGAGAAATCGCGGAACATACATAAAAAAAAAAAAAAAAAAAAAAAGATTCCGACGAATTGAGAACCTCCTCCTTTTTTTGAAGTCGGTTAAAAATTGCCTTATCTCGAAATGATGATAAACGGTCAATATCTGTAGATCGAATATCAACGCGAGCCTGGGGTCACTCACTTATTTTAAAGAGCGAAAATGAATTTTAAGATTAAGCTAATTAGTAATAGAGTTCGATTATAATTTATGTATAATCTTAATATAGTTCTTAAAAATATACCTATGTAGGTAACTTTTAATGTATGATAAATATAACTCTTAGTTTTAAAAACCTAAGTTAATGTAAAAATGTAAATAAAATGTGAATATTATGAATACTTGTTTAATTTATGTTTTAAAACATCATCCTCCTTTTTTGTAGTTGGTTAAATAAAATGAAACCCGACCAAGATTCAATTTTCAACATAAAATGCATGTTGAAACTTGTCGAAACTTGTTGAAACTTGTCGTTCATTTGTCAGGCGTAATAGTACATTATGATACATGTGTGCTATGTTGATCATTAAACTCGAGGCGGTATTATTCGCGCGAGCCGTAGGCGAGCGCGATAAGGTAGCCGAGAGTTTAATTATCAATGCACACGCGTATCATACGACGTTTTTCAACACACTTGTGAGGAAAAAAACAGACTTGTATTCATTGATATATATGTTACACTAGATCAGTAATTACCGCGCCAAGGCGTTGCCACTTGTCATAAGGCCACAGCCGTATGCGTAGCTAATGTCACTTCAGTGCTCTGTGTGGCGCCAACCGAAGTGAACCAAGTGACACATGACAAAAATATCGCCAAAATGGGTAAATTCGTAGTGAAAGAGTGCGATTCAAGATCACAAAAACATAATAAATTAACCAGAATTACTTTCCACACGTAATTTTATTATTTCTGTGTTTATATCAACGTAAAATAAATAAATTGCAGAATTTTGTAAATTAGGTTCAGTGTTACCACTAAAAACTTAGTTTTAGTTTCCCACATTTATGGGAGTTTTTAATTTATTGGAATAAGTGATTTTAAATATTTTTTAAATAATAACAACGTTGCAGGGTGCCTAAAGATGCAGCACGCCGTGATAAATGGGTGGAAATAATCAGATTGCTGAGAAAAGTGACTAACTGAATAAATAAAAAATATTTAAAAAGAAAATGTCTTAATTATTGTCATTAGTTATAAACTTCTAATACACATCGAATAAGAAATACATAATTCAAATATTTTATAAATAATTTGGCCTAACGTTTTTTTTGAACGTCATTTATGGTTTAAAAATTTGGGTAAAATTTTGCATAAGTAGGCAACCCCATCCCGCCATTGCATGTTTATATTGCGGTCTTTGTCTAATCTAAGTGACGGTATTATTCTTGCGACTTGTGTAAGTGAGACAGATATATGTTTACTTTTAAATGTTTACTGGTTTCAAAGCTACGTCGTCACGTTTAAATAGTGGTTACACTTTTTTGACACATTTTATTGAGGTTTGCTTCTCTAGTTATTTAACTCAATGCTTGTATTGTTAAATATTAGGTCCTTACATATGAAATTGGCGTTTAGTATGGAAGGAACAAAAAGTCGAATATTTTTTAATATAATATATTTAATTAATCAAAGTATGAACCATTGTTTTCAATGCACTTTTGCCATCTTATAGGTAGTTCATTGATCCCTTTACTAAAAAAAAAAACCGGCCAAGTGCGAGTCGGACTCGCCCATGAAGGGTTCCGTAGCAGCAAGTAACATAATATAAAAGTTCTTGTAGTTCGTTGTAACTTTGTGAAAGGTAAATTGCGGTTTTCGATTTATGACGTATTAAAAAAAAACTACTTACTAGATCTCGTTCAAACCAATTTTCGGTGGAAGTTTACATGGTAATGTACATTATATATATTTTTTTAATTTTATCACTCTCTTATTTTAGAAGTTAGAGGGGGGGGGACACACATTTTACCACTTTGGAAGTGTCTCTCGCGCAAACTATTCAGTTCAGAAAAAAATGATATTAGAAACCTCAATATCATTTTTGAAGACCTATCCATAGATACCCCACACGTACAGGTTTGATGAAAAAAAATTTTTGGAGTTTCAGTTGTAAGTATGGGGAACCCCAAAATTTATTGTTTTTTTTCTATTTTTGTGTGAAAATCTTACTGCGGTTCACAGAATACATCTACTTACCAAGTTTCAACAGTATAGTTCTTATAGTTTCGGAAAAAAGTGGCTGTGACATACGGACGGACGGACAGACAGACAGACAGACAGACAGACATGACGAATCCATAAGGGTTCCGTTTTTGCCATTTGGCTACGGAACCCTAACCAGTCGGACGGGAATCAATAAAATCTTTGAAGGCGATTTGGACTGCCCCATCGGAGTTGAATTTTTTCCCTTGCAAAAAGTTATCCAAATTGCGAAAAAAATGGTAATCTGTTGGAGCAAGGTCCGGGGAGTACGGAGGATGTCTAAGACATTCCAATTCAAGCTCTTCTAATTTGGTAGCCGTCTGTTTCTGTTCAGTCAATTCGTGAGGTACCCACCTTTCAAGCTTTTTAATCTTCCCAATTTGCTTCAAGTGAATTAAAACAGTTTTATCACTAACATCGAAGCCTGCAGCTAACTCGGACGTGGTTTGCGATGGGTCCGCTTCCACAATAGCCTTCAATTCTCCATTATCAACTTGGGTCTCTGGCCGTCCACGGGGCTTGTTCTGCAGGTCGAAATTTCCAGAACGAAAACGTTGGAACCAAAAACGAACTGTGTTTTCTTTTGCAACATGACCGCCATACACATCATTCACCCTTCGAGTCGTTTCCGCAGCACTAGTGCCACGGCGGAACTCGTACTCGTAAATAATGCGATATTTTAAATTTTCCATTTTGTAAAATGAGTGACGCAAACAGAAAAAACAGAAGAAAAAAAACAAATGAATGACGGTCATCGAAGCACAAATACATGAGTAAATAGCTGTACAAATTTGAATTTGGAATTCCTTACCAAAGAGGAGAAATTCGTGATTAAAGTGGCCAGTACGAAAAACGCCAATTTCATATGTAAGGACCTAATATTAACTTGTATGGATAATGGCGGGCTTGGTTTGTCAATTTGTCATTCCCCGCGCCGCGCTGACGTGCGCGCGCAGGTTTACCCATAGAGTAACACCTGCGCGCGCATTGCTAGCGCGGCGCCACTGACCTCTCGCGGCGCGCATTTATTTACTTAAACGGGAGGGACCACGGAAAATTATAAGGTGCATCCAGACAGAGCGAGCCATGCGCCGCAAGTGCTTTTTTTTGTATGTTAGATGCCTTAGCCTGAGGCAACCATATATATAAAAAAATCGTTTGCGGCACATGCCTCGCTATATGTGGATGCACCCTTAGGTGAATGCGCAGTGGTAGACCGCGAAATTTATTTTTTTGAAGTGAAAACTTCTTTAGCGGCGTTGAGCACTTTTTGTAATGGGTAATAAATGTTAAACTCGCGTCAGGACACGTGACCGTCAGGAGAGATTTCCCCCCCCCCCCCCCCCCCCCCCCCGCCTCTCTTTCTACGGCGGCGCCAACCGAAGTGAACCAAGTTTAGTGACACACGACAATGGATGGATGGATGGATTGGATGGAGTGGAAGTGGAAGCGGAAGTGGAAGCGGAAGTGGAAGTGGAAGTCGAAGTCAAAGTCAAAGTCAAAGTCAAAGTCAAAGTCGAAGTCGAAGTCAAAGTCGGAGTCGAAGTCAAAGTCAAAGTCGGAGTCGAAGTCAAAGTCGTAGTCGAAGTCGAAGTCGAAGTCGAAGTCAAAGTCAAAGTCAAAGTCAAAGTCGGAGTCGGAGTCGGAGTCGGAGTCGGAGTCGGAGTCGGAGTCGGAGTCGGAGTCGGAGTCGGAGTCGGAGTCGGAGTCGGAGTCGGAGTCGGAGTCGGAGTCGGAGTCGGAGTCGGAGTCGGAGTCGGAGTCGGAGTCGGAGTCGGAGTCGGAGTCGGAGTCGGAGTCGGAGTCGGAGTCGGAGTCGGAGTCGGAGTCGGAGTCGGAGTCGGAGTCGAAGTCGAAGTCGAAGTCGAAGTCGAAGTCGAAGTGGAAGTGGACGTGGACACACTGCTGTGTATTCGTAACATTCGTGTTGTATAAACCCCCTTATTCATAATCCTATTTTATCTCTATTTTAGCTAAAATAGGTTTATAGAACGTTTGTCTTTATCTGCCACGTTGTCATTTCTGTGTGTAAGAAAGAGACAAACCCCATTTTAACTAAAATAGGTTTGATAAGTTTTATGAATAAGGGGGTTAGTGTTTAAAATATGGAAATTGAACAAAGTGCATCTATTAATGAAAAAAGGGACGCAGAAATAGTGAAAAAAAAATGAGTTATATTAATTCAATTAATAATTGATTTATTTCAACGTTAATATTCAAGTTTTCACTTCTGCCGGCACTCCCGGAGTGCAACCCGTCTTTTTTTTAAGTTTTTTACAATTCGCAGGTCAGTATCAGGTTGTATCTTGATCAAAATGTATATTTATATAATAGATATGTATTTAAAGAATTATAGTCATTAGAATCATTAATATATAATATTAGGTCCTTACATATGAAATTGGCGTTTTTCGTACTGGCCACTTTAATCACGAATTTCTCCTCTTTGGTAAGGAATTCCAAATTCAAATTTGTACAGCTATTTACTCATGTATTTGTGCTTCGATGACCGTCATTCATTTGTTTTTTTTCTTCTGTTTTTTCTGTTTGCGTCACTCATTTTACAAAATGGAAAATTTAAAATATCGCATTATTTACGAGTACGAGTTCCGCCGTGGCACTAGTGCTGCGGAAACGACTCGAAGGGTGAATGATGTGTATGGCGGTCATGTTGCAAAAGAAAACACAGTTCGTTTTTGGTTCCAACGTTTTCGTTCTGGAAATTTCGACCTGCAGAACAAGCCCCGTGGACGGCCTGAGACCCAAGTTGATAATGGAGAATTGAAGGCTATTGTGGAAGCGGACCCATCGCAAACCACGTCCGAGTTAGCTGCAGGCTTCGATGTTAGTGATAAAACTGTTTTAATTCACTTGAAGCAAATTGGGAAGATTAAAAAGCTTGAAAGGTGGGTACCTCACGAATTGACTGAAGCAAACCGGCAAACGCGCGTCGACTGCTGCGTTACATTACTGAACCGGCACAACAATGAAGGTATTTTAAACCGAATCATTACCTGTGATGAAAAATGGATTCTTTACGATAATCGGAAGCGCTCAGCGCAATGGTTGGATCCTGGCCAGCCAGCCAAATCCTGCCCCAAGCGAAAATTAACCCCAAAAAAGTTACTTGTAAGCGTTTGGTGGACTAGTGCCGGTATTGTTCATTACAGTTTTCTCAAATCTGGCCAGACTATTACAGCTGATGTCTATTGTCAGCAATTACAAACCATGATGGAAAAGCTAGCGGCTAAACAACCAAGGCTGGTCAATCGCTCCACGCCACTGCTGCTTCACGACAACGCCAGACCACACACTGCGCAACAGACGGCTACCAAATTAGAAGAGCTTGAATTGGAATGTCTTAGACATCCTCCGTACTCCCCGGACCTTGCTCCAACAGATTACCATTTTTTTCGCAATTTGGATAACTTTTTGCAAGGGAAAAAATTCAACTCCGATGGGGCAGTCCAAATCGCCTTCAAAGATTTTATTGATTCCCGTCCGACTGGTTTTTTTAGTAAAGGGATCAATGAACTACCTATAAGATGGCAAAAGTGCATTGAAAACAATGGTTCATACTTTGATTAATTAAATATATTATATTAAAAAATATTCGACTTTTTGTTCCTTCCATACAAAACGCCAATTTCATATGTAAGGACCTAATATATATTTAAGTTAGATTTGTTCCCTAAGAACTTTTCCATAAGAGATTTGTTCTTATGGAACAAATCTAACTTAGAAAGATGTATTTAATGATTCTAATGATCATAATTCTGTAAATACGTATCTGTTATAGTCGCGAATCATATTTTGATCAAGATACAACCTGACACTGACCTGAAAATTGCAAAAAACGTTAGAAAAATTTAATTTCGTGGGCTACAACTGCGCATTCATCTTAAGGTAAATAAATTTTAGTTAATCTTGGGACCAAGGACAATTCAGACTATTTAAAAAAAAAAGTAAAATATGGCTCGCGGATTCTTTTTGGCATGAAGTCTCTTTGAAGAGATTAAAAAAAAACGCACTTCTTCGACCTCCGACTAGTAAATTAAATAGTTATCTGTGGAAATAAAGCACAAGTATCGTAACGTAAAGAAAAAGCACGCGTTTGTAATACACTGCATTATGGATCTAAAAGCTGTGCATTAAGAGCCATTTTACGAGCAAGTGTGTTGAAAAATGTATTTTGTACGTAAGGGTCAGTTCACACCGCGACGCGACGCGCAGTTTTCAAGATAGCAATACAATTATAGACCTTACCTGCTACACAAAAAAGTACATAATTCTGTGTGTCTACTACGTCGAGCTACGCCGCGCAGCCCTCCTCACTGATGTGTACCTTTTTGTGTAGTAGATAAGGTCTATAATTGTATTGCTATCTTGAAAACTGCGCGTCGCGTCGCGGTGTGAACTGACCTTAATACAATAAGACTGATTATACAAATTTCGAAGAGCCATGTTTGCGTCAATTGCATAACGCTGATCATACAAACACACAACAGTGCATTGCCCTTACAAATGCTTAGTTAACACTATAATAATAAACCAACGTTTCATTTATAAATTGTGAATTCATGCGACGGTTTTATTATTTTTTTGTCATTTACGAAATAATACTCATCTCGAGTACTTGTACTAAGCACACAGCGTCGTACTTTTTGCGGGCATGTCATCGGTAAGTTTCCTAATTTATTTTTATATTGTTTAGTAACTAGAGATTGAATTCGCAGCAATGTTGCTCACAGTTATTAGTGAATCTGCTATGAATATTTTAACCCGCAGACAATTCGTTTTTGCATCACGATATCAACATCTACGTTTAAGTTTAAACTTAATGAGTGTCTATTTTTTGTTCCAGATTACAGAATCAGAGATTATGTTTAGCCAGTACGCTCAAAATCCTTATGAAGGATTCTCCGAAACGCTTCACAACGAACCCGAGCACATCAAACAAGTGACGAAAGAAAAGAAATCAAAACAACGATGCAGGGAAAAGTCGAAGAAGCAAAATCCAACTAAATCTTTTGTGATGAGTCGATTACAGCGACGAGGGATCAAATTAATTAAAATATCAGTCGTAGATCTGTACAATCCGCAAACCAGTGACAGTGACAGTGATAGTGAGAACGTTATTATAAGTGCTCAATACATTGTTAAAGACGCTATCGACAATATTATGGACGAAACTGAATCTTTAGTTAAAAAAATATCTAAATCTTTAATAGATAGTGATTTTTAATGCTTAACTGTTTGCGTAAGCAGTTCTTTAGGTAAATTCTTAGTGGTTGTTTTATTTGAAGATGTGTTGGGTGTTTAACAAAATAAAAGCAGTTTTACCATACAAATTATTTTTTATTTATAAAACCAATAACCTTATAAGTAGGTACACATTTATAACTCTAAATACTTTCTTATACATAACACATTTTTAAGAGCACAATGCTTTAAATGTTTATTACAATTTAAATTAGTTCTTCCTTCACAGTATCTTTTATGTAAAATAAAGAAGTTAGGACATTTTTCAGTACCAAGGTCTGATACTTTACAGTTCTCACAAAGTTCCTTTATCCACTTTACTTTCTCCAAACCATTAACAACGATTTCCTTATTTTCTAGATAGGGAACGATTATACGTCGAAATTCTCTATAGTCGATGTACCCTTCGTTCCAAAAAATACCTCTGTTTCTTTCCAGCCATTTAACTTGCCTCTTTTCATCGCTTGTTAAGTGTTTAAACAAGTATGGTGGTTTTATTAAAAATGTTTGGGTATAATCACGGGTAGCAAAAGCTAACTCTTTTATTATAAAATTATTGTACTGGTCTTTAAACCCTTGAACATCTACTATGACAGTATCCGGATTCATGATATTTTCCTCACAGTATTACTTAAAGGTTTATATTCAATAATACAGTCGTTCAATATAAGACAATACGCAGAAGTTTGATCTGATATTTCCGAATCACTCTCAATTTCCACTCTTACGTCCACAACAGGGCCTGTCTTTACATTATCAGCTTGTCTAGAGTAATCGATGACAAATAGTGGTGCCAAATCTTTAAATTGTTTTTCACTTAATAAGGGCTCCGGTCGACGTCCGTAATAAGACTGCTGAAATCTGACGTATTGCTCGTATAATAAAGCGATTCTATTATTCGCGAAACTCACATTTAGGTTTTCATACGGGAAGTAAGTAGAGTTGAGGTACACTCTAACATCACGAACATGACAATGATCGAACTGAGACATATCAGAACTGCCATTGTTTTTTCTATTTGTCTGTAGTCCCATAATAATGTATCTTGGTTTCTCTATTTGCGAGGATGTTTTGATTGACCAGGTATGTTTTGTAGTTTTAGGTAAAGCCGGATCCCAAGTAGCACACGAGGCTGCTTATCAGCCGAATAACGGATTCCCACCATGGTTAAAGCTGAATAAAAAAGCTGCATAAGGGCTGTATAGGGCCTTATACAGCTCTTATAGCTCTTAAATGGGCACAAATTATTCAGACTTAAGTTCACGTAGCTGCTTAGGAGCTGTGTAGCAGCAATTTAACAGTGTTATAAAGAGTAACGACAGTACTATGCGCTGAATATCGACTGACTAAGAGATCACAAGTTACTCTTTATTCAGCAAATATGTCACATCTACGCTCTTAATAGATGTTTTAAGCCGGGAAAAGCTGCTTGCGGCCAGTATAAAAGTGAACATATTTGATGTAGCAAATATAACCCTAGCTGCCAATTGAAAACTTGTTTCATGGAGTGAATTATACGTGGATAATATTAATATTCCCTGGTAAGTACATTGTTTTACATATTAATAGAGGAAAAATGATTGGGAATGTAATTTCACTGACATTATACATATATATTGTCTAAGAAAATTTTAGTGCGCCACGTTAATATTCTGTTTTTAATTAGTTTTGTGATATAAATAAGCCGTGATGAAAACTTGAATAAAAAATTTTTAGTGCTTTGAAAAGAATTATAAGATAAAAAGTTATTATTAGGTTATCTGGAAGTGAAAACGAATGCTATATATTCCTAATTCATACATAAAACATCATAAAAGTTGATAAATGAATCAGTATATTTATAGGTTATACAATACAATGTTATACAGCGACGTGAATAGTTAAAACTCTTATATGCTTCAAAAGGCTGTCTAATAGTTCACTAGTGTACTGTTAATCAGCAAAAAACTGAATAAAATGACACATGTGAACTGTATGCAGCTATAAGCTGTTTTCTTTACTTTTAATGGTCCACAAGCTCTACCGTTAGCCTAAATGTGAACAATTAAACAGTTGTTATACAGACTCTTTAGGGATCCGTAGTATTATATCTAAAACCACCGCATGGATAACTTCTAGTTCAAAATTTTCACAGTGATATTATTTAACACACCGTTTTACGCGCGCGCGAACCTTTCAAATTTGGTAGAAAGATATGAATATACACCGTGAAATTATATCACCGTTTTCCTCTTAAGGGGTCATTGTACTCATCATTATGAACAACTTTTACTATGGGACCAAACCCGACACGTGAAAAAAAAAATCAGCTGTTCCCTACATTTATGTTCGCATAACTTGTCAAAATGTAGGGAACAGCTGATTTTTTTCGCGATTTCATGTTTGGTCCCATAGTAAAAGTTGTTCATAATGATGAGTACAATGACCCCTTAAGAGGAAAACGGTGATTAAAATTTCACGGTGTATAAATAGATATATTATTTTTTTATTGTAAAATAAATTGTACAGCAACATAAACATAAATGTAATATTTCATCCTCAACATATTTTAATTTCCTAGTTTTTACTTACTCTAAGAAGGCTGTTATTTAAAACGTGACAGATGATACCAGATGATACCTTTGTACAAGTTATGTATTTATTACTTATAACTAAGTGATTCTTTCATTTCTTTATTACAGAATAATGCCTTTTAAGATCGTTAGTACTTCAGAACCGGATGGTGATCGATTAAGCATTGTACCGTCACTTTGGGAGTTTAATGGAATATTAAGTTGATCTCCAAAGAATAAAAACATTTCGAAGCAGATCAAGGAAGAACGTTCGAAGCCGAGTCCTGATTGGAAGAAAAAATCTTTACAGCAATAGTCTTTTTGAAATTATGAATACCTTCATCCAAAATTTTTTCATGTCGTTAATAAAATCTTCTAAGTAACTGTCCAAGGTTTTTGGTTTTCCAACTCCAAAGTAAATACCAATAATAAATGGCTTTATGCCAGTATTCTCGTGGGTGTTGCATAAAATTGGCAAAAAATAATGTTTAGAACTTTTAAATACTTATTGGCAATCCATCAAAATTAATATTTAATAAAATTTGGTCTGTAGCTTCATCCCAACTATTCAATATTTTAATCACAGAATTGGCTTTTCCGTTGTGCCAGTATTCGCCACCTTCGATTTCTTTTATGTTCACATTTCGGCGAGTTGCTAAAATTGTCGTTAGATCAGTTGGTAATATTTGCGGAATCAAGTCGTTGATAATTGCTGCCAGATCTTTTAAAGCAACATGGTTAATACTCTTTTCTACAACCCACGTTCTAATTTTTCCCTAAACAGTGAGTGCTTTACATCATCGCTATAGTTGCCGTCGTCATCATCTTCAGAACTCGATATTTTTTCTGAATTACAATTGCCGGTGTTTAGAATTGAACAATTAATATTATCACCTAGCATAATTTGTTGAATGTGCAACATCTTCTGAGCTATTGCTACTAATATTTTGTACGGAACCATCCTGTTTCAAACTATTTGTCACGCTTTGCGTTAATTATTTGGTACTCTTTCGATAATTTTCTTCTAATGCCCCCTGTTCTAGCTTTCATTTTCCACGAATTAGTAGTTCATATTTATAAAGCAATAAAATCAGCGCGCCAGTATAATCGCCATCAACTAGTTACACTGACTGATTACAGTACCACATGTTACTTTTATTCAGATAAAGTCTGATTAAAGGTATTTATGTGAACCACTATAAAGTAGAAGCCGTTAATTCGATACACTAGTGAGTCTTTAAGCAGCTGCGAGGCATCTAGTGAATGTTTAAACAGACGCTATGCAGACACTATCAATGGCAGTATAAAGGCTGATTAGCGGTAGACATATTCAGCAATAAGCTGTAATGTTAGCCACGAATCATCCATTATACAGCTATTAACGTCATAATAGTTCACACGTATCCCTTTAATAAGTCAGTGTAATAAGAGTTCACAAATACCTTCTTATACAGCATTTGGCGTAATTTCATCCACTAAACAGCCCTTACCACGGTTAAGGCATTAGAAAAGGTTGAAAGCTGAATAGAGTCGTTGAAAATATACCTTTATAGCGCTCTTAGCGTATTAATGGTAGTTTTTTCGGTCTTAATCAGCCTTAATGCAGCTCTTAATCAGCCTAAGCTGTTTAAATATCACTGACAGCTATTATGCAGCTGTAGGATTACCAGTGTACTCTTAAAAGAGTCTTAATATGCATAGAGTTTCAAATAGGCCTAAAAGTGAGTACTTATACAGCTATCTGTGCTACTTGGGATATTCGATTTCTGAATATCATCTGGAGTGGTCGATCTTTCTCTAATAGTTTCAGCAAATTTATTTTCTCTTTGTCAGACACTTTAACGTGCGGTACACGCCAAATGATTTTATTTATCTGAACGTCTTCTACAATTTCACCGGTGTTAAGTTTTACAGCATTCAGGTTAGTGTTACTTCGTAGCAATATCAGTTCGTGCCTGCTATTTATAACGACTTTCTTGAAATCCTCTGCGAAACCGATGATTTTACAGAGTGGTATAGAAGCAGAAAAATTACCTCCGTCAATGTTTTTTGTACCATCGATATTCCAGCCCCACGAATTCGATGTCTTTGATTCATTCTCATTCATTGAAATTAACGATTTCATGGTGGTAGTTACGCCAGCATTTTTTATTCTATCAATTTCCACTCCGTTTAGCTCGTACCTTATGTCTTGAAACAAGTAGAGTAGAGCATTATTCGTGAATTGAACACTAGTGGCTTTATCTTTCATGTCCTTTTTGCTAACAATAACGGATCCTTCCAAATACAAGGTACTCGCTGATGGAAGGATGTACAAGTCCTGTTGGTTAATAGGTATGCGAATTTCATCGTTTCTGTTGAAACTAGTCACATAGGGCTTGTAAGAATGAAATTCAATTCCTTCAACCGTAGTATCATAAGTCGGAGCGGATAAAACGTCTAAGATATTCATTTTAGCAAACCGATCACTTTGAGAAATGCCTTGTTGTCTTTGGTTAATTTTATTTTCTTCTTACGGCGAGCTCTTATTTGGTCGGATGCTTGAGCGGGACTGATATTTTGAATTTCTTGATGCACATATTTATTGTAGTCAATCATTTTTTTCTTCTAAGATGCAAATAAAGCTGCACTTCTTCACCACGTAGATTTATTAAGCGGTTATTTATATCTATCAACCGGATATGTATGCAGCTTATGTTGTTTTGGTTGATTGGAAAGTATATTGCGTTTTTCGGAATTTCTATAATCCTATAGCCAGGAGGTACGTTAAGTGCGAATTCGTGAATTATGTGACTCGGTTTTCCATTTGTGTACGAGCCGCTTACGATATCACATTCGATCCTGATCACTGTCGTAGGTAAAATGTTGACTGGAAACTGAGACACATGCCATTTATTTGGTTCCAAGATCTGCTTATTAAAACCTAATAAATTTCTGATAGTATCTTCTTTACTAAAATTTATGTTTTTTGTACAGAATACAGTAGTTTTTAATGTATTGTTATTGCACTGCAGTTTGATTGATGCATCTTTAATTTTAGATTTTAGGTAATCATTAATATCTTGCAATTCGTAGGTGCCTTCTGGTATTTCAATTACTTCGTTAGAACCATAATAGAACTTATTATTCGTTTCGTCAATGTTTGGAATAGAATTAAATGTTGAGAAATGCAATAAGGCACACTCATACTGTTCATTTAGTTGCAATGTGTTAGGATAGTACGTAGATAAAGTTGACGAGTTTCCAGTTATTGACAATGTGAGTGACATCTTGCAAATGGTTGAAATAAAAGAAAATCATAATTTTTATACATTTTTATTCCAAAAAGTCCTTAGATATTCTAAACATAAGTGTCCACAGTTTTCTGTGTTAAATTTCTGATATCTAGTATAGTTATAAAAAACATTACATTTCTTAAAATATCGCATTAGTTCCAATGGAGGTTTCAAATCCCCAAAGCTATCAAAATATTCACAATAGTTGTTAACTTTAACATAAGCTACCCAATGTGTCCCAGCATTCTTATAATTATCCAAGTTAACGACACCACATTCAATCCGTTTTGGCATCCTTGGTAATTGATCCTTCATGTAGACTCCTCGAAAGTAGGGAATGTTACGTGCATCCTTTTGGATATCTACATTAGTTAGAGGACGATTAGGTAGCTTATTTCTTAGTTTTTTGAAGATTTTATAAATAAACCTTTACCATTTTTATGTGACTTAATGTATAAACCTTTGCCTAACTTTAAAGACTCCATAGCCTTATTGTGTCGTACTGTTTCTTGCAAATTTTGCTGACCAGCTTTGTAATCGTTAACAGTTTTTGCAATACCCGCCGCACCACCAGCTAAAGTTCCTAAAGCCGATAAACCAGCAAAAATTGGGATTAATGGTAGAATTCCTCCAGTCTTTGGTAACGGTATCACTCGCGGTACTCGAATTTTTGAGATTTTTGGAAATATTTTTTTTGCCGCTGCGTAAGCAACGTTGATTAATGTTTTGCTATCCTTTGGGTTCAGTTTCTTGATCGTTGATTTTATTTTTGACACGAAACTTTTAAACGTTTTAACACCGGAACCAGATTTCAGCTTGGCTTTCATAACTTTGCTCACTATCCATGAACTCAGTTTTTCACCTTTTCCAGCATCTTTCGACTTAAGTCTTTGTTTAGCCATATTTAGTAGTTGTAAATCGGCTTTGTGGCGATTGGGTAAGTCTGTATGGTTTGCATAGGCAATGTCGTGATGCATACAAGCTTCGTCTAGCTTATTCACACCGCGATCACCTCGTTGTAATCGTTTCTCGAGTTTTGTTCCTGGTCCGCAATAATTATAACCAGGCAAATGAAGTTCGAACGGTAGATTATTAATTAATGTATTAACCAGTTCACCACCTTGCATTGTCCGAATTGTAATGATGGAAATAGTGCAAAAATAATGTTTATATTAATATTATTTTTAACCTACGATTGCAGTTTTGTTAATCCAACTGTTTTCTTCATTGTTTAGACCCAACCATTTCACGAAAATTTTTGATCCTTTTCTTTTTAAAACTCTTTCTATCAAATAAACACCAGGATATTTCGATTTTTGAAGTTCTTGCTCGTAAAAGGTTCCCAATATAGCTTGCTTTCGCTGATCTTCTAAATGATACGTTACAGGTATGGTAAAATTAATCTTTTTTATGGCAAATATTTCAGTTGACCAATTAGGTGTATATCCTTTCTCAAACTGGTGTTTGTATTTACTGATCCGAACAAAATCACCCACTTTGAACTTAGGTTTTCTACAAATAGGTGCATGTTTAAATGATTTTTTTATATTTTCTTCTATAACTGACATATTAGCTTTATTCACTTCGTTAGGTTTAACTCTAATTGTTCGATGCTTTGTGTTGTTATATATCTTTAATGTATGTTGTAACGGTAAATCTAACCATTTATAGTTTCCATTCAGACTAAAATATTTATATAATTTATATAGCGAATGTACCGAAACTCCCTACGCGCAAAGGCCGTGGTGTTCCGGCTGAGCGATACTCGCCAGATTAACAGCGTGTATCCGAACGCGCCCATAGACATAAGTTTCTCTATGGTCGCTCCGACCAATAGTAGCCAAAGGTCAGCGCAAGGGCACCGTGTGATTGGTGAGTCTGATTTTTAAGGGAACCAATAGAATTAAGAAGAGTTTGGACAGTAGTTGTAAGTTAGTGGTTTTAGGAGAGTGATTTTTTCAAGGAATGGCGCGACTTGTAACGAGAATTAATTAAAGTTTTTACCGTGTAACAAAGCTCTTTAACTAAACCTGACCCACCCCGACTACATTTTGGCGCCCAACGTGTGTTTTTGTGATATTGAAACAAGGGGTCGGTGTCTTTGTGCGCGGATCGAACTTTTTCTCGCCGCGGGTTCCAGATAGTTTTAGGAATCTCGTACGACGACCGACACAACAATCGACAGGGACTGCCGTTGTTAGCTGTTTTGCGTTTAGCTTCATTTATTTTGCTGGCTGACAGAGCCACGAACCGTAGATTCCATTCTTTCACCTACGTGTTTGCAAAATGCCGCGAAAACGCAAGTCGTTGCAAGCAGGCGACGAGTCAATTCTCGAAGAATCAGAGCAATCAGGCAATGTAACGATGACTCAAGAAGCGCTATCTACGTTGCTTACTACTCTCCAACAGTCGCAAGCCGAATTTTGCAATCAACTCTTACGTGAAGTTCGTTCATCGACGCCACACGTGTCGAGCGATGCAAGTACATGTGCCGTCAACGCCGCAATGGGCGTCATGAGGTCCACCTCAGCAAATTTCTCGAAGTGCACTTCAAAGTTCAGCGGCAATTCAGAAGAATCCGTGGAAAACTTCATAGATGCAATAGAAGTTTATAAATCGTGCCTAAATATAAGCGACGCCAACGCTCTCTTAGGCATGTCTATGCTGCTGACTTCATCGGCGGGAACATGGTGGCAAGGTGTCAAGGGAACAACGAAAACGTGGGATGAAGCCATAACGAGGTTACGAAGTGCCTACGGCGATCGTCGTCCACCGTTTCGTATTTACGTCGAGTTATTCTCCCTAGTACAAGGTAAAGAAAATACGGACTTGTTCATTGCAAAGGTCCGAGCCTTGTTAGCCAAGTTACCACAGGAAGACCTATGCGAACGGGTCGAGTTGGATATGGCATTTGGGTTATTGGATCGTCGCATTCGAAAACGTATCGACAGAACTGAAGTTTCGACGTTCGACGAGTTGCTTAAGAAAGCACGAGCCGTAGAAGACTCACTGAATGAGTCACGAACTCAGATACCGTCGTCAGGCCGCGAAGGATGCTCTCGCGCTGCCAACGTCGCCGCCGCACAACCTGCGCGCGCCGCCACGTCGAATTATTCTTCCCGCTCTTCCACTGAAGCCGTCGGTAGCCGCACGGGCGACTCAACGACGAAGAAGGCAGGGAATACGAAGTCATTCTGTGTTTACTGTAAACGTAACGGTCACACAAAAGAAAAGTGTGAAAAATTAGCAAACAGTGATAAAAATAACTCCAAAAGTGAAGACTCAAAAGACATTAAATGTTACGGGTGTGGTGCCGCGAATGTAATAAAATCAAAGTGCGCGAAGTGTAACGGTAATACTGGGAAAAATAGTGAACATTCCGCGTTCTATTCCCTTACGTCGACACGTGATCATCGTACACCCGCCAGTCGCATCACATCGAGTCGCTTGCGCCCTGGGCGTAGCGACAAACGCATCGAAAGCTGCGCGCCGCCACCGCAAACGCCTTCCCCGCCACTGCGAGGTAGCGTGATGTTTGCCGGCAAAGCGAACGCGCCCGCTCCTTCGTGCGCCGAGTCGTCTTCTCACAGTGTTGGAGGTAACCCCGCGTATGTCAAAGGGGGTTCTATTAATAATACCAGTGCTTATAATTTAACAGCTGATAACGATAACATCACTATGGATACTTACTATTCTGATTATAGTGTTCCTTATAGTAAATGTTTACATGATCAAATTACTTGTAATTGTAACTCACAGAGTTATTGTTCTGATAATTTTAATAATCATTTTGGTTCACAAACGATGTCTTGCGTTAATAACGATGTTAATGTTATGTCTGTGCCTTCAAATGATAGTTTAGAAAGTTATTTCTGTGTTGATAACAGTGTATGTACTACTTCTATGATTCCAAATAGTCATTTTGGAAATTGTTATTGTTGTGTAAATAAGGAAAATGTTTGTTTATGTACTAAAACTGAAATGTGTGTTTGTACTAAAACTACGATGTGTGCCACTTGCGACCAGGGGGAGTTCGCGTCGCCGTTAAAGTCTAATGATGACAATAGTAATTTACGGTCGGTAGTGTTCAATGGTTGTCAATTTTTATCTGGTAATTCCGACGGATCAAAATCTAGCACTCGCGATTTTATGCCTATTTCCAGACCTGTATGTGGATTTTAAGCCATTTTATAACAATACCAACGACTCTCAACATATTTCCGAAATTGCAAGTGGTAGTCAACATTTTTTCGAAAATGTTAGCGATTGTCAACAATTGTGCGGAATTACCAGTGGTTCGCAACATTTTTCCGGTAATTGTAACGATGTTCAATCTTTTTGTCGGCCCGTGCTAATGATTAGTATTTTAGGTGAAAACGGTACTGCGATGGTAGATTCGGCAGCTAAATGCTGTGTAGCTGGCCATACGCTATACGCTCTCCTAAAGACCAAAGATCATCCTATGTCCTCGCGCATGGAAAATGTAAAACTAGCAGATGGTAAAAGTAGGTTATTGAATGTACTTACTACCGAGGTAAATGTAACTCTTGAAGGTAGAACCAGCCTCGTCAGTTTTTTAATTTTTCCGGACGCGGACAGTAACGAAAGTCTTTTAGGTATAGATTTTTTGATAAATTTTAATATTATTGTTGACTTCGGTAATGCAAAATGGCACTTTGCTGACAGCGCAGAGCAGTTCAGTCTTCTTTTTGAAAAACCAGCACACCACGTTGAGAGTGTGCCTATAAGTAGTGTACTTAGGGACGAGGAAGCGTCACAGCTTAGCGACGAACAGCGCGAAGTTCTTGCTAAATTCCTTTCTGAAAATCAAGACGTTTTTGAATTAAGAGGCGAACCAACTACGTTTGCAGAGCACGTCATTGACACCGGTGACCACGCTCCTATCGCGGTCCCTCCGTATCGATTAACTCCAGCTAAAAAAGAGCTTATGCATTCGGAGATAGAAAAGATGTTAGCTGATGATGTAATAGAAGAGTGCGAATCAGCATGGGGTTCTCCTGCTTTGTTAGTGCCTAAGAAGAATGGTCAAGTTCGTTTTTGCGTAGATTACCGAAAGCTTAACGCAATAACGAAAACTGATGTATACCCGATGCCGCTTATAGACGAATTAGTGCAGTCTACCAAGCGCTATTGCATCATGAGTACCTTAGATATGCGAAGTGGATTTTGGAACGTGTCTGTCCGCGAATGTGACAGAGATAAAACGGCCTTTTTAACGCCTTTCGGTACGTACCGGTTCAAAAGGATGCCGTTTGGTCTCAAGAACGCTCCGTCCACCTTTCAACGTCTCATTGATAAGCTGCGCACAGGCGCCTCACTTAAGAATGTGACACTTTTGGCTTATCAGGATGATTTACTCTTGATATCAGAGGGTTTCGATCAGCACATGAATGATTTACGTGCAGTTTTTGAGAGGTTGCGTATGTTCAACCTACGCGCCAATCGTGAAAAGTGTGTTTTCGCACGCCAAGAGGTGAAATATTTGGGTCATGTCATAACTCAGGACGGGGTTTCGCCTGATCATGACAAAGTTCGCGCAGTGGCGGACATGAAGGCACCAAGTACTCTACGACATCTCAAAACGTTTCTTCAGACCTGTTCGTGGTTCAGAAAGTTCATTTTGAACTTTTCAGAAGTAGCTGAACCTTTAACACGTCTTTTGAAAAAGAATCAGACTTGGGTATGGGGTTCTGAGCAAAATCAGGCGTTTCAGGAGCTAAAAAAACGGTTAACTTCTGCGCCCATACTTAATAGTTTTAATCAGCCGCTCTACAATCGAAGCTTTTTTGGTAGAAAATGATGAATAATGGTTAATATTGTAAGACTTCATAAGCATCTGAAATGAGTTGTTATAAAACTCTGTTCCCATGTCCGTTTGTAAATTGTCAGGTTTACGTTTGCTGTTAATCAATATTTGTTGAAATGCACGAGTAACATCAAGTTTATTTTTTGTTTTTAGTGGCTCTGTCCAAGCATACTTTGAGAAGCAGTCAATCACCACTAAAATGTAACTGTAACCCTTATTATATTTCTTTAGGTTTTGCATGTCCATCAGATCAGCTTGCCACAAGTCATCAATTCCCTTTAGAATGACAGGACGTCTAAGGAAATTTCTTCGTGCTGCTTTGTGTATTTCATTAACAATTTGCTGTTTTGCCATTACTGAGTTTTTTGAAGGAATTTATCAACCTCTGCTTTAGTATAAAACTTATCTTGCAAATGACGTAAAGTCGCAGCTATCTCGGCTTTTAAAGTAACCTGAACTGTTTCCCGTGCGTCTTTAATACATTGTGAACGCAATGTACCAATAAGTGTATTAAATTCTTTTATCATATTGGCACTCAATCGATCTACATAATCCTTGTTCACTGCATCGGCAGCTTCTACTGGATTTTTAATTCCTCTCAGTCTTGATGTTTTTAAATCAAAATCTCCGTTTTCTGATTTTAATAATGTATTTTCATTGATCTCAAATAACTCTGATAATCGCATTCTTTTATGAATATAATGTCCGAATTTATCTACGTTCATGTTTAAGGTGTATTGTGTTGTGAGGTTTATAATAAAATGAACACACATTTTTAAATACATAGGTGTTTTATTTATTGATAATTTTACTTTCACGTAATTCTTCAATGATAGATATAATTTCATTATCTAATCCTGTGTTACCAGCATCTCGAGATGCAATTAATAATTTTAACCTATCCACCAGTTCATTTGGATCGTCCCAATATACAAAATCGACCTTTTTCTTCCACATTTTTGTCAAGGGTAGACCTTTTCCCTTCGATTGAGGGGTCTGAATTGTACTTTGTAGTTTGAAAAGAGGCTTAATAACTTGCATATACTTTTGACCTTTATTACTTTTTATTGGTTTATCCGGTTCATAGTCTCGTCGATGTGCGTTTGTATCGAGTAGCATTGACTTATAATGCTGCATGTCACTCTCTGTAACCATGCTTAAATCTACGTTCTTCTTCAGTAACAACTGTTTCAAACCAGACGTATTTCGGTATTTGCGTCCAGCTACAGTGATAAACTCATCGCTGATCGTTATACGAGCAGAACCTAACATCAATTTCCCGTTCTCTACTCTGACACCGAATGGAATATCTGACAGTGCTTCTGAGGATACTGACCAGGATGACGTGTCACGACCTGGGTCGTTTTCAACTAATGATTTATATGAAGAGTCACTTTCGATATCAGATTCATATTCGTTTGTATTGTCTTTGTTATTATTGGCTTCTTCATTCTGCAAAGTTTTATCAATAAACGGAAGTTCTTCATTTTTTGTAGGACTCGGGAAAGACGTCTGTTTACTGGCATTAGCAATCTGGTTGAGTGGTTCTGTTACAGGCTTGAAAACTGATTCCAGTGTTTGCTGATTGTTAATCTCAACATCTCTCATTTTTCGTACTTTTTTCTTAACAGCGTCGACAGCAACTACTATTTGTCTTTTTAGCGATTTTTCCATTGCAGAAAAAACGAACCGATAGTGACTGATTAAGCGATGTCTGAAGAATAATAATATCACGAAGGTAACGGACTTAAATAACCATATTCTTAATCAAAGACTACAAAGGTGTCAAATTTGTTTCTATAACATCCTTTATTTTTTAAACAATCTTTATTAATTACTACATAATTGAAGGGCTCATTCCATATTTTGGAACACATTTCACGAAATTCAGTCCATGTCATATCAGTGTTGACATGTTCTTCATAAATATGACGCAAATTAATGTCATCTTGCTTAAAAAGTATGATTAAATTCGCGTTGTCTCTTACTAACTGCTTAGGGATTTTACTATAAGTTTGATTTAGATAAAAACAATCGATGAACTTGTGTCTTCCCATTGCGAAATAATCACGCATGCTATCTTGATTTTCGCAAGCAACATCATCAAATATTATCACAGAGTTAGGTTTAGCGTCTTGAACTCTTAGCACTTCCTCATTTCCATGATATTTCTGGAGTGAAATACCTGGCACTCGCTGTAACACTTTTTCTAAAAAAATGTATTTGGGTTGGTAAAGAGTTTTCGAATAAACATAAACATTTTCAAATCTTAATCCATTTTCGTGTATGAGAAGACCAATCAATAAATTGGTTTTTCCACAATTGGATGGTCCGCAAATGATACATCGAACTGAGTTAGGTAACAATTCTCCATGACGAAAACTAGTCTTGCAAACATCCTCGCAGATTGTTTTAACATGCAGCGATTGTGGTTGCTTTACAAACTTCATGATTACACTTGGTAACAAACTGATTGGCAATGAGTAAATGTATTTGTTACATTAATATTTATAAACAGAAACAGTACCGCAATCTTTTTCGCGATAGAGCGATCGTTAGAGCGATTACAGACTCGCATGATCATTGGTTGAGTGTAGGAATAGGTATGGAGGCGATCGTTCATTATTCGGTTTTCTACGCTACAGTCATGTAGCAAGGCGAACTCGCCCAGCTACTGGCGGCCAGTGGTATAACTTGCATGATCTCTAGGTGAGTACAGTAATTTACTCTGCAGTCGAGTCGATCGTTCAATATTGGGCATTCTATGCCACTGGCGCGTAGCGAGGCGTACTAGCCGAGCTACTTGCCGACAGTGGCATAGAATGCCCAATATTACCCTACTTACCCCCTCTCTTTCTACGGCGCGGCGAAAATGTATGCCTTTTTTTATGGATGGGAAATCATCAAATGACCCCTCCCGCTCTGGGTGGAGCGGAAGGGAGTGTCAGACTCTTACTGACTAAAACCCATCCGTGTTCCTTCCTTAGCCCTTTATGTTCCGGGGTAGCGGTAACCCTTTCGGACAATCCCGCACCCCCAGCAGGCTTCGGCCCTGGCAGGCCCCTTCCTTTTTGCTGACATCTCTTTGAGGCGCGCGTGGAACTCGTACGCGCCGTCCGGCACGGGCCTGGTCCTGAACGGACGGTGAGCTACCCATTACTCTCCGTCCGCAGGCCCGCGCCTACGGTGGCCGGGAGTCGTCACGCGGCTCCCGACGCCTGGAGCGTCACCCGCGGCGGCTGGGACGTGAGGAGCTCTCTCCCTCAGCCGTTCCGCCACCTCCTTCGTTAGCATGACTGCTTCGCAGAAGGAGGTGACTGCCTCCCACTCCCTCTCGCCCCAGACCATATCTTGAACCAGGGCCGAACGTGAGAGGTCGCCGCCGCTGCCGATCGCCTCTACGAGGGCACGGCGGTCATGCGGGGCAGACCTCCACCGTATGCTCCACCGTGTCCTCTGGGCGATCCTCGCAATGGTGACACCCGGGCGTCTCCTCCCGCCTGATGATGTGCAGGAACCTCCCAAAACAGAAAATGTATGCCTGCTGTTCCGTTGAGGCGGCGCAGAGCGCTTGCGCGAATGTTCGTGTGTGTTTATGTTACAGCGTGGCACGCGCATCCATGGATGGAGACAGCTGATGGCTCGACCGTCTATGTAGTGGGCACACTGCTGTGTATTCGTAAAATTCGCGTATAAAATATGGAAATTGAACAAAGTGCATCTATTAATGAAAAACATCAAAAATGCACAACGTTAATATTCAAGTTTTCACTTCTGCCGGCACTCCCGGAGTGCAACCCGTCTTCTTTTTATTTGATTATTTTGGGGCTTACTTCAGTAATAATACTTATATTTTTGAAATGAGCTAATTAAGCCCTTTCATTTGATTCCCCACAAGGCACCAACCCATAATATTTATTTTTAAATTCATTACTTTGTCCTCTAGAGGACGCCTTATTGAATTTAGTGTGACGTCACATAGCCTATAACCAGCGGACGGTCAAGACGCTTCTAATGATACCTCATTTGTCAAATTATTATAAGTATCTACTTTTTAAGTTATGATTGAACAGATGAACATACATACATACGTACATACCGGTCAAAATCATAACCCTCCTTTTTGCTTCGCCGTAGTCGGGTAAAAATCAAGATGAAAAATAATCTATATATATAAAAATGAAACCCGTTTTCCGTTGTCACGACATAACATGAAAACGGCTGGACCGATTTCGATGAAATTTGGTATAGAGATAGTTTGAGTCCCGGGAAAGGACATAGGATAGTTTTTATACCGATATTCCCACGGGATCGACATTTACGCAGGTGAAACCGCGGGGCGCAGCTAGTACCTACAATAAATAAGGAGGAAAAATTGTTGTATCGATTAAAAATTGGTCAGTTTTTATCTCTATTTAATAATGGTTTTAGTCATACCACGCAGTTACTAGGACGAAAAAATCACGCATGTTCTCTGTCGCAGAAATACGACACGAGCGGTAGGGGCACAGAAATATTATGTCGCATAAATGCGACACAAGCGGTCAAAAGGTTAACTTCTCCGATGTTTAACTTAGAGAGCAGTGTAACAATTACAAAAAACCCCCGACTCAAACAAAAACCTCTAAAAAGTAAAATAATAATATATATTAGCCCTTTGGTCGATCGTGGTTTTCCATTTAGTTTTTCAGCTGATCACGCTTTCTACAGCCGCATAGCAGACCATCCGTGTCGTGGGTCATGTGCGAAACTGTCGTAGCGTAGTGAATTCGCTGAGTGATTGTGTTGTGTAGTTGTTTGAGTAGTAAGTTTAATATAAGTTGCAGGAAATATTTTGATCCAAGCGTCCTCATGTCGGGGGACGGCTAATGAAAATTGGAAGTTAACAGCAGTTATGTTTCTACAATAGCTACATTCATTATTGCTGGGTTTAAGCCTCATCTGTTTGGCGTTTTCATTAGCCGTCCCCCGACATGAGGACGCTTGGATCAAAATATTTCCTGCAACTTATATTAAACTTAAAGGGCTAATATCTATTATTATTTTACTTTTTAGAGGTTTTTGTTTGAGTCGGGGGTTTTTTAAATTTTTAATTTAATTTTTATTTCTTGCTTTTTAAACTTTATAATATTATATTACTAGTAAACATACTATACGATCCACATGTGATTAGCCGAAATCTGCGCAGCTGTACGTATTTTTTTACCACAGTGAAGCGAAGCTAGTTAGGTACCTACTCGTGGTCGTTGGCGTTCATTCCATACTAACGTATTCCTCTGTGAATTCGCCATTTCTGGTGGCGGCCATCTTAGATTTGCAATTTGTAATAGTGTATAGTATTCTACTAGTCAAGCCCTTTCATTTGATACCCATATTGAGGGAATTATGAAAAAAAAAATATAATTCGCCATTTTGTGGTGGCGGCCATCTTGGTTTTGAAATTTATCATAGTGTTTGGTATTCTACTTGTCAAGCCCTTTCATTTGATACCCATATTGAGGGAGTTGTGAAAAAATATGTAATCCGCCATTTTCTGGCGGCGGCCATCTTAGATCGATTTTCTTCAAACATAGCTAAGAACACTCGCGACTAATTCACCTTTCAAACAAAAAAAAACAAAATCAAAATCGGTTCATCCGTTCGGGAGCTACGATGCCACAGACAGACACACACACACACACACACACACACACACACACACACACACACACACACACACACACACACACACACACACACACACACACACACAGAGACACGTCAAACTTATAACACCCCGTCGTTTTTGCGTCGGGGGTTAAAAAATGAAAGTGCCTCTGGGTTCAAACCCACGACCGCCGGGGCTTCGTACTACTCGTCGGGGCCGTTACCACTAGTCCACCAATGCTATCTACGAAGATGTGAGGAGAAAATAAAAATGCTTGTTGTGTAACAAAAAATATATTCTCAAATAGATTTACACTCCTAAAAACTACTTACAATATTATTTGATATGTTATTATTGTCAAGTGAGCTGCAATCTATTTGTATTATTATTATTTTTATTATCAGCCATTTCTGTCCCACTGCAGGGCAAAGGCCTCCTTTCCCTTCTTCCACTTTTCCCTATCTAGTGCTGTTACACGTCAATCTTAGTGGAAAGAGTCGAGTTCGTCCCGCCTCCCGCCATCTCATTCTGGGCCTGCCGCGTTGTTGCCGTTACACGTTCTTATATTTTCCGTCAGGGTTTCGGAACGGAAAATATAAGAACGTGTGCGCTAAAGAGAAGATTTTGTATGAAATGCGTGCATTCAGGATCTCCGAATCTGAATTCTAAATCAGGAAACCGGACGTATGCGGCCAGCCTAACGCGGGAAAAATTATTGTTGATTGATTTTGAAAAGTAATTGTATTTGACAAAAAAGTTCCGCCTAGGTTACTACCTACTTAGTTTTAATTTTCGCGCATTATTTGAGAAAAGTACTACTTAGACAAGTCTTGGCCACAACTATACTCCATTTACTATAGCATTAGACAGAAGTTAAAAAAGGCTCTTTTAGGGGCACACTTTATAATAAAAGTACAACAAACATTATTACAGTCAATATTGATGTGGAGTTAAATATAATCAATTTAAATAACAGCAGTCACAGTTAATGTACTTATTAAACCTATCTACCTTCTGAAATTACAAGGCTTTCATGTAATATGATTAGTTTTTACATAAAATATTGTCCTGTCAATGTTTAAAACCTAAAAGAAGCAGGGGCGGACAGTACCGGGAACGTTTTTCATGTCACTATAACTCTACCAAATCTAAAATGTTACCTATTCCCTTAATAAGTAGTGGCAGCATGTGTTTTTTTATTTCGTCGGTTTATATTAAACTGATTGTTACTAAAAAATGTTTCATTTCATGTAGATAACCAAGCATCGTGACGAGTAGATAAATAGGATATGCTTTATTGTATGCCATACATTGTTACTTCCAAAAAAAGCACATACATTATTTATTAAAATTGTTTGAACTTCACTTGAAAATAAAAGGTTTCGTACTCCTGCTTCTGCGAGCCTCTTTTTTCTAATGTTATAAATATAATCAATGGAGTATAGGCATTGTTGGACTTACGTATGTCGTTCGTCCATCAATGCCTCTTTTGCTGGCCACTGCAGTAATGTACTATTTATTGTTGGTGCATCGTCTTCACATATCACACTAGACACACCATACAGGGTAAATTTTTCAAATGGGCGTTAATGGCCAAATCCGAAACTATGAGGAATAGCGAAAAGAAAGGAGTCGCGGGCTCGTTTGTGATGAAAACTAAAACTGCATCATTGGATTTATTGAAAAATCAATATTTCCAGCCAGGAATCGAACCAATTGGTTTTGAAAAAAAAAAATACACACTGTATTATTACACCATTCGATAGTGTCGCTGTTTTTTTTTTTTTCAAAATGAACGGGTTTGATTCCTGGCTAAAAATATTGATTTTTTTTTAATACAATGATGCAGTTACTTACAGTTTTCATCAAAATCGAGCCCGTGACTCCTTTGAGTACTTTTCGCTATTCCTCATAGTTTCGGATTTGGCCATCCACGACCACTTGAAAAATTCACCCTGTATAATAATACTAGCTGCGCCCCGCGGTTTCACCCGCATAAGTGTCGATCCCGTGGGAATGTCGGGATAAAAACTATCCTATGTCCTTCCCCGGGACTCAAACTATCTCTATACCAAATTTCATCTAAATCGGTTCAGTGGTTTAGGCGTGAAAAGGTAACATACAGACAGACAGACCGACCGACAGACAGAGTTACTTTCGAATTTATAATATTAGTATGGATTATAAAAGCGAAAGTTTGTGAGTATGTTTGTTATTTATTTATTTATTTAATACTTCAAGCACGTAAATGTACAGAGGCGGACTTAATGCCATAGGCATTTTCTACCAGTCAACCTTTGGGTGATGCAGAGACAAACAGTGGTAGGTGCAATCATGAAAATTAAGGAATAAATATTTTAAATATAAAGATACGCATAAACCTATAAAAACTATGAATATAATATATAACTAATTATATATAAATATAAGCACAAATAAATATACATAAATACATGAATATACTTACTAACTAACTAAAAAAGAAATAAGACAAACAATGAGAAAATATTACCGTTGTGATGATACTGCCAGCTTCTTGAGTATGTTTGTTACTTCTTCACACAAAAACTACTCAAAGGATTTGGATGAAAGGAGATTGCTCATCTTCATATGAGATCTGGTCCAAATGCTGCCCAGGAATGGGAGTCCCTGCGCTGGGTTCCTGGCACTAATCTATGTCTTTATACGAAATATTTTTAGAATTTATCCTGGGGTTCCTAATTTTTTTAACCGACTTCAAAAAAAGGAGGAGGTTATCAATTCGACTGTATTTTTTTTTTTTTATGTTTGTTACCTCATAACTTGCGACTGGGTGAACCGATTTTCATGATTCTTTTTTTATTTGAAAGCTGGTGCTTCCCGTGTGGTCCCATTGTCACCATTTCAATATCTGATGATGGGATCTTAGAGAAATCGAGGCAACCCTCAAATTTTATAGGCTCACTTATTGTTTTTCGCATATTTTATGAAGTATCTTGTGTATTTGCGTATGGTTGTCACCATCTCAGGTAGCTGGGCTGATGATGGAAGGTACAACTCCTTAACAGTAAGAAGTTACTCGAACAGGCAAGGGCTGTTTTTAGTAAATTGTTTTGATGTTTGATAGGGCATTTGTCACATTTGGTCTCATGATCATCAAGTCATGACCTGATGCTGCAGTCAGGATAGTCTGAAGAGTACCTAACTCCTCGACAACTAACAGCAGATATATCGTGTTTAGGTTCATTGAAAAGGGCTCGATGTGTGGATAAAAGTACTGTTAATGAGGAACACCGAAGTACATAGAGACCTGATGCTGAAGCCAGGAGCATCAGAAAAAGTACAAACCTTGAAATTACAGCACAGTAGTCGTGTTTGGGCTCATTTTAAACAGGACTAAATTTTAAGTTCAATGCAATGTTGACATAAGTCTGGCCTGATGCTGCAGCCAGGATTATCAGCATCTAGTCTAAAAACATCAGGTCAGGATTTGATGATGGGATCCTGGAGAAATCGAAGGAACTCTTCAAATATTATACGCACACCTATAGCGATTTGGGTATTTTTTATAGTAACTCGTGCACTTGCTCTCGGAAAGCACCATTTGGTGAAGTGGAACTGATGATGAAGACCACAGATGGCCTCCGGAACTACTCAATAATATATAAGTATTTCACGGGTTGCTATTCGATTACTTTAATATGGTTGCTAAGCAATTTATGCTCGTCACAATGTGAATGGTGATATGGAGCTAATGGTGGACCTGGAGAACTCCTCAACAATTAACTTCCCTGCATCGGGAAAAGCAATAATTTGTTTGTAAAAGGCGATGAGCACTAAGCTATTGTAACTTAGATAAATTATAAGCAGACCCACTAAAAAGCGTGAAATAAAAACTTTTTAAGAAAAAAAAAACCGACTTCCAAAAAAACACTACAAAGTGAAAAATAACTTTAATTTCGGAAGTCGGTGGCAAAAAACTAAAATACAGATCTAAAGACACCGACTTCCGAAATTAAAGTTATTTTTCACTTTGTAGTGTTTTTTTGGAAGTCGGTTTTTTTTTCTTAAAAATTTTTTTTACCTATTTATTTTAATGATATAATTTTTTATACATGGTTTTTTTCGGTACATACTTAAAAGGTTTTTACATCTTTTATGACCACAACTAAAGACATTTTGTATAAATGAACAGTTTTAGTAAGTACTTATTCCGTCCGTATTGGAAGTGATAGATTGGATAACAAAAAAAAACTGAAATGGCATGTATTAGGCCTATTTATTTCATAATAATATTTAATTGTCATCATTTTCATCAATGTCCTTATTGTACACAACACACACATGCGCAACAACCAATCGTTCTTCGGCCGGTAAAGCAAGAAAAGCAATAATTGTTTATTGCGTTTCGTACACTGAACATGGACAACATAAACACAATGCTTGTCCTTCAGGTTCAAACATTGTCCAGGTGAAAAGAAAACCCACACGTAAAGCAAAATATCAGTGTCCAAAATCAAAGGCCAAGTCAACAAAATACAGTCCAAGATATCTCTCGGACTATATGGTGTGGTGGTGGTGTGTATGGTGCGTGTCTTTACGTCATTGTACCTTAGGGGACCGGACTGCTTCTCCTTAGCATAGGTTTCCATAACCTAGCTAGGAGAGCAGTGCTCACCCACACGTTTGTAGAAATAGTACAATTACTTTGTAAAACTGTATTTTTAACGTGTACCACAATCCTTTGTTTTGAGTAAATAAATAAGATGAAACGCACAGTAACAACACTAAATAAAGCAAGCGTAAAGGTCTATTCAAACCTAAGCGGTATTCGCTACCGTCTGCGGTAGAGAAAAGTGAAAAGTGAAGTGAAAAGTGCCGAGTGGGTATGCGGTAATATTACTGTTCACACCAAAGCGGATTTTGCTATCCTTGTGGGTAGAATACCAACTTCGAGTTTCGCTCAGGAAGGTAAAAAAGTTTTTCTAGAAGAAGGTAAACAATACCAGCCCTATGCGGTACTATGGCACCAATTATTCCGCTCTAGCCGCGGAACTTGATACTAAGTACCTGAGCGAAACCCACGCGGTATGCTCTTCTACCCACAGCGGCAGCGAATACCGCTCAGGTCGCTCTAGCCACGAAACTTGATACTAAATACCTGCGCGATACCCGCGCCGTATGTATCTCTGCCCACAGTGGCAGCGAGTACCGCTTAGGTTTGAATAGGCCAACGGCCAGAGATGCGTGTGCGCATCGGGTGTGAGGGAAAGGGGGTCGCGCTTCTACCTCACACCCCGACGGCATGAAATTCGCGCGCGTGTACTAAGTACATTAATTCATTGCTTTCTCGTTTTTTTTTTTTTTTATACACTATCAATAATTATCATGAAAGACTAAGTAGGCAAGTACTTTAGAAATAATGAAACTAGGTATCTATTTTTGCACGTTAATACCCAAGACCATAAATGTAATAGAAACCCTAAGAGTACATCAAATGTAAAGCGGAATTAAAAAAACCGTTACAAAAAAATACAACGCTAAAAAATGTAGGTATAGTCGTGCGTGTACAAATAAACCGGAAGATATTTTTCATTTCTCATACTCGGAAAGTAGTGTTTGTTTGATCCAAATAGCGGGTGGAAGACGCTGCTTCCCACCACAGGGCGGGAAAGACTCATAGTAATTACTTCCCTCTTTAGGGTGGGAATGAATTTTAAAAATAGAACTGTAGGTAGTCAGCTACGAAATTTTTTACATAAATTAAGAAAAATGCTGCAGTCTTGTGAGTGTAAACAGCCAGTGTGAATTTAAAAAAAAAAACCTATTAAGCGGGACAGCCCGCGGCGATGACGCGGTGTGTTCCATATTTAAAATAAAAAAAGACAATAGTATTATTTGGTGGGATACTAACATTACTAACCCTGTAAGCTGTACCGAAATTCAAAAACTTGATTTTATGTTATCAATAAATGTTTTAGAAAAACTACTACTTTTTACTTTCCTTATATTCGAAATGAAAAGTAGAGTGTTTAACACAGGTGAAAGTCATCAATTCCTACTCGGACTATAGCCGCCCTCGCTGCGCTCGGGCGTCTAAATGCCTCGTATAGGAATTGATTCCTTTCGACCCTTGCATAACAATCTACTATTTTCATTGTATATTCTCATAATTATCATTATTTTGTACGCTTGATAAATAAAAGTAAAATAAACAATCAATTCATATTATAATATGTATTATCGTAGCTTTGTAGATTGTAATACGGTAGAAAACTAGTAGATTTAAGTACTAAAACTGTCCATTTACAAAAGTTGTCTTTAATTGGGGTCATAAAAGAAAAAAAAACCATGTATAATAAAAACTTTTTAACAAATATACAACCGACTTTCAAAAGAAACACTACAAAGTGAAAAATAACTTTAATTTTCGAAGTCGGTGTCTTTGGTTTTGTATTTACGTTTTTTGCCACCGACTTCCGAAATTAAAGTTATTTTTCACTTTGTAGTGTTTCTTTTGGAAGTCGGTTGTATTTTTGTTAAAAAGTTTTTATTTCACGCTTTTTAGTGGGTCTGCTTATAATTTATCTAAGCTACAATAGCCTAGTGTCAACTTGCTCATCGCCTTTTACAAAATATTCCTTTTCCCGATGCAGGGAAGTTAATTATTGAGGAGTTCTCCTGGTCCACCATCAGCTCCATATTACCATTCACAACGTGGCGAGCATAAATTGCTTAGCAACCATATTAAAATAATCGAATCGTAACCCGTGAAATACTTAGATATTATTGAGTAGTTCCGGTGGCCATCTGTGGTCTTCATCATCAGTTCCACTACGCCAAATGGTGATTTCCGAGAGCAAATGCACGAGTTACTATAAAAAATACCCAAATCGCTATAGATGTGCCTATAATATTTGAAGAGTTTCTTCGATTTCTCCAAGATCCAATCATCAGATCCTGACTTGGTGACTATGGGACCACTTTAGAAGTATCTCCTTTCGAACAAAAAAAAAAATTTTTGAAAATCGGTCCACAATTGGCGGAGTAATCGCGTAACAAACACACAAATAAAAAAAAAACATACCGTCGAATTGAGAAACTCCTCCTTTTTTTGAAGTCGGTTAAAAAGTAATATCATCAAAATAAAAAGTTAAAAAAAATAGGAACCCCAGGATGGATTCTAAAAATATTTCGTATAAAGACATAGATTAGTGCCAGGACCCAGCGCAAGGACTCCCATTCCTGGGCAGCATTTGGACCAAAGTCAATCTCCTCTCAAAGGCAATCTCCTTTGGCACACATATAGTTTATAACCGGGATTAACAACTAGGATACTTTTTATCCCGATATTCCTACGGGATCGAAACTTATGCGGGTAAAAGCGCAGGGCGCTGCTAGTAAATATATAAGTAATGTATACAAAAGTTAAATTAAAAATTTAAAAAACTCCCGGCTCAAACAAAAACCTCAAAAAGTAAAATAATAATATATATTGGCCCTTTAAGTTTAATCACAGAATACTTAAAGTACTGCGTACAGAAAGGCCACTCCCTTCCCCGCACTAACATCAGTTACCGCACCTCACCCCGCACTTCGATGTGTTCGTCGCCTGCTCTTTAACAATGGCGCTCGCATACACAAGAACCGCAGCGCTGTACCTACCTACTGCTGACACGAACACATTATTTTTTTAAAGTTTTATATTTTGTGTTAATCACGACGGTTGTATATTGTGCATTATTTGGATGCTTATCTTCATCGAGGAACGATAAAGACAGGAGTTTCTTTCGGTTCCCGAAACATGAAAGAAGGTAAGGAACAGCAACTCAAATATCCTTTAAACCCATAAAAAATAAAAGCTAGTATATTACAGACAAACAAGTTAAGCCAGTGTTGTGATAATTTATTTTCATAATTTTCTCTATTAATCATTTATTTTCCAAGTTTTCTTCGTTTTAGAACAATTAAAACTTCCGTAATATTAACATACCAAATAGGGCATGCAAAACCGGAAAGTCATCAAAACCGGTTTTGAACATCGTTTTTTTGGGACCAAAACCGAAAACCGGAGCTAGGTCCGGTTTTAACAAAAAAAATCGAATGTAGTATAATTTAAAAAGAAACACCATTTTTTTTAAATACCCACTAAGTCTACAAATAAAACAAATTGTATGATACATTTCTTTTTACCCGACTACGGCAAAGCCAAAGGAGGGTTATGATTTTAACAGGCTATGTATGTATGTGAGTATGTTCATCTGTTCCCTCATAGCTCCTAATCTACTTATCGGAACTCGACATATGAGGTATCGTTAGAACCGTCTTAATTGTCCGCTGAACATAGGCTACGTGACGTTGCACATAACTCGATACGGCGCCCTCTAGTGGACAAAAAGTAATGTGTTAAAAATAAAAATTGAGATAAATACGCCATGTTTGGTATCATTTGAAAGGGCTTCACTTGTACATTTCCAAAATATTGCTCAAATTTAAAGCGACGCCCTCTAGCGGACAAAAGTCATGTGTTAAATTTAACACCAAAATTGTTTAAATAAAAAAAAGTAAAAAAACTAAAACCCGACTACGACAAAAAAAAAAAACGACGCTGAATAAGTATGAAACAAGATTTTCATACTTTGAACAGAACAAAAAGAAAAACCGTAGTCACACGTTATAGGTACCAACCGAAACACTTTAATAACGTGTGACTACGGTTTTTCTTTATGTTCTGTTCGAAGTATGAAAATCTTGTTTCATACTTTTTCAGCGTCGTTTTTTTTTTGTCGTAGTCGGGTTTTAGTTTTTTTACTTTTTTTTTAAATCCAAACCATTTTAATTGTACAGATAACAATGAACTTATAATAGTATAAAGATTAATTAACTGAGATCAAATCAACAACAAGTAAGTTTTTGGTATCTTTGGTACCTATTAAGTCTAAAACATAGAAAACACAATCAGCATCTTCAAATATTAAACACAGCCACCCACAATAACCAAAAAAATCAACATTTTTGTAACTTTGAAGACGAACTACAAAATAACATTACTTCGAAAAAAATGTTGACAAAACCGGAGCTGAGCTCCGGTTTTGGCTCTCAAAACCGGTTTTCAAAAATCGTTAAATTTTGGCCGATTTCCGGTTTTGCGCAAAACCGGAAAACCGGTTTTGCATGCCCTAATACCAAATTGCTCTCTCTCTCTTTATTGTCTTAGTTATGTCTCTTTCTTTCACGTTCTATTCGTTCTTCGACTTTAAAAGTAGTACAATAGAAATGTTATTAATTAGATTTCTGTGAGTACCTAGTGTCGCGGCGCGCGGCGCCCCATTGTTGCATACGTTCGGGCAGCGTCGCCGCCTACGCAATACTGCGCCAGCCAGCCCTACTAGATTTCACGCACACATTTACACGTATACAAACGTCATTTGTCAATGTAGTGGTAGTAGGTAATTATTTTGCGAACGTTGTATGGAGTGTCCGGGGTGTGGTTTAATATAAGTTGCAGGAAATATTTTGATCCAAGCGTCCTCATGTCGGGGGACGGCTAATGAAAATTGGAAGTTAACAGCAGTTATGTTTTCTACAATAGCTACATTCATTATTGCTGGGTTTAAGCCTCATCTGTTTGGCGTTTTCATTAGCCGTCCCCCGACATGAGGACGCTTGGATCAAAATATTTTCTGCAACTTATATTAAAGTTAAAGGGCCAATATATGTATATTATTATTTTACTTTTTAGAGGGTTTTGAGTCGGGGGTTTTTTAAATTTTTAATTTAACTTTTATTTCTTGCTTTTTAAACTTTATAATATTATATTACAAGTAAACATGCTGTACGATCGACACGTGAGTCGCCGAAATCTGCGCAGCTGTACGTATTTTTTTTACCATAGTGAAGCTAGTTAGTTACTCGTGGTCGTTGGCGTTCATTCCATACCTAAGGTAAAGGTATTCCTCTGTGAATTCGCCATTTGTGGTGGCGGCCATTTTGGATTTGAAATTTGTAATAGTGTATAGTATTCTACTAGTCCAGCCCTTTCATTTGATACCCATATTGAGGGAATTGTGAAAAAAAAAATATAATTCGCCATTTTGTGGTGGCGGCCATCTTGCTTTTGAAATTTATCATAGTGTTTAGTATTCTACTTGTCAAGCCCTTTCATTTGACACCCATATTGAGGGAGTTGTGAAAAAAATATGTAGTCCGCCATTTTGTGGCGGCAGCCATCTTGGACCGATTTTCTTCGAACATAGCTAAGAACACTCGCGACTAATTCACCTTTAAAACAAAAACAAACAAAATCAAAATCGGTTCATCCGTTCGGGAGCTGCGATGCAACAGACAGACACACACACACACACAGACACGTCAAACTTATAACACCCCGTCGTTTTTGCGTCGGGGGTTAAAAATATTATAAGACATTTTAAATAACGGGAGACGTTGGAGTTTCTTGCCCACTCTTGTCCATACGAAACTACCTTTTGGAAGGGGCGACTAGAATCAATTCTATTTTTTTTTTTTTGTAAATGACGTTCAGGGGTGCCTTTTATGTGCCTATTTGATGATTAATTTTTTTGAATTTGACTTTGCACCAAAAGATCCTTGTAGCACTCTACCTACTCCTTACATGTCAAAGTGATTAAGATTATACAAATCGCATTAATCCTATATTATAAATAAATACATTTGATTCTTCATTTGTACAAAAACACAATGAAACAAGCACCTGCATCCGAGCATGCATTCGTACAGCTAGCGATGAGAATTGATTATTACTGTTACTTTTGACAAAAAGCGACGTATTTTGTTAGTATTTCATATAATAATGAAGAGTAGCATAATATATGTAATATTATGTTAGTATTGAACGCTTTAAGATTCATTAAATGTTTGACCTTCAATATCTCCGAAACCAGACGGTTCCCAGGTATGGTCCAGTACAAAACAAAATGATCACAATGTCTGGGGTGTGTTACGTGACTTAGAAAAGTGTAACATCGAATAACACATCCCTGTAAGTTTACTAATACGAAACACTTAACAACGAATGCACGCTAACACGAAAAACTTAAGAGCCTATACTACCTCAAATGGCTTAGCGTGATCCTCCGTTATGTCGAAAATACTGCACCATTAATTTTTAAATAAATATATGGTAAAGTTGAGGATTAATGCTACGTCTTATGTTAGACGAAAACACGATTCCATAAAATTTTCTCGATAGAAAAAAAATCCAAAGTTACCTCTAACCCGAACAATAAACCGCTGGTATTCAAAAAATACTTCAAATTAGATCATGAAACTTTGCATACTAACTGAACTTACTTTAAAGCAGGTCTTATGTTATTAACTTTTTTATAATTACCATTATTTTCACTGTAAAAAGCAAATACCTAAACTATTGGCGCTGCCTGCCGCCCAGCACCGCACTCTGTCTCGCTCTCACTCAGTCCGCGAGCAGTATCGTATGAGCGAGATACAGAGTGAATTTTAGCCGAGGTAGTATAGGCTCTTAAGAGCGTAGTCGGTCTGCGACAAAATTGAGAAATAGGTATTTGTACAAACTATTGCCGTCGCGTTGCGCCCAAGCGACTGCGCTATCAATGTGTGTGTGAGTAGTCTGTGTTTGTTTGCGTGCGTACCACTCCCGCGCCCGGCCGCTTTTCGTTCTGCGGTCTTTCAGTTGCATTTGCTATCGGCATCGGTCGGCGTTTGCAGTGTTTGGCATTTACGAGCTACTTACTCGATCAAAATATTGTGTTAGACGTTTTTACCGACTTCACAAAAAGGAGGAGGTACTATGTTCGACTGTTTGTATGTTTTTTTTTTTGTATGTTTGTTCATCGTATACTCCGCCAATTGTCGACGGATTTACAAAATTCTTTTTTTGTTCGAAAGTATATAGTTCTGAGGTGGTGCCATTGTCACCAAGTTAGGATCTTATGATGGGATCTTAGAGAAATCGAGGGCAACCCTCAAATTTTATAGGCTCACTTATTGTTTTTCGCATATTTTATGAAGTATCTTGTTTATTTGCGTATGGTTGTCACCATCTCAGGTAGCTGGGCTGATGATGGAAGGTACAACTCCTTAACAGTAAGAAGTTACTCAAACAGGCAAGGACTGTTTTAGTAAATTGTTTTGATGTTTGATAGGGCATTTGCCACATTTGGTCTCATGATCATCAAGTCATGACCTGATGCTGCAGTCAGGATAGTCTGCAGAGTACCGAACTCCTCGACAACTAACAGCAGATATATCGTGTTTAGGCTCATTGAAAAGGGCTCGATGTGTGGATAAACGTACTGTTAATGAGGAACACCGAAGTACATAGAGACCTGATGCTGAAGCCAGGAGCATCAGGAAAAGTACAAACCTTGAAATTACAGCACCGTAGTCGTGTTTGGGCTCATTTTAAACAGAACTAAATTTTAAGTTCAATGCAATGTTGACATAAGTCTGGCCTGATGCTGCAGCCAGGATTATCAGCTTCTAGTCTAAAAACATCAGGTCAGGATTTGATGATGGGATCCTGGAGAAATCGAAGGAACTCTTCAAATATTATAGGCACACCTATAGCGATTTGGGTATTTTTTATAGTAACTCGTGCATTTGCTCTCGGAAAGCACCATTTGGTGAAGTGGAACTGATGATGAAGACCACAGATGGCCACCGGAACTACTCAATAATATCTAAGTATTTCACGGGTTGCGATTCGATTACTTTAATATGGTTGCTGAGCAATTTATGCTCGTCACAATGTGAATGGTGATATAGAGCTGATGGTGGACCTGGAGAACTCCTCAACAATTAACTTCCCTGCATCGGGAAAAGCAATATTTTGTTTGTAAAAGGCGATGAGCATTCGGCTATTGTAACTTAGATAAATAAAAGCAGACCCACTAAAAAGCGTGAAATAAAACTTTTTAAGAAAAAAAAAACCAACTTCCAAAAAAACACTACAAAGTGAAAAATAACTTTAATTTCGGAATTCGGTGGCAAAAAACTAAAATACAGATCCAAAGACACCGACTTCCGAAATTAAAGTTATTTTTCACTTTGTAGTGTTTTTTTGGAAGTTGATTTTTTTTTTCTTAAAAAGTTTTTATTGTTTACGGACTTGATTCTATGCTTTACTGAACTGACTTAGCTTGTGTATCGGATTTTGAGTAATCATATTTACGACTAAAGAAAAAACATAAGTACCCACCTATTATTTTTAAATATTTTACCCACTTCAAATAGATAAACGAAATGCAATACCTATACATATTATATTTATCTAAAATACTATACCTACTGATTGATAAATAACAATTTACAAATGTGGAGCTATAAGTACCTAATCATGGTAATTGTTGTTTCAGTTAAACTTTCTCTGTGATGGGTAAAAGAAAACAAAATAAAGCGCGTTTATTCTTGAGCGCTAAAAGAAAAAATAGTAGATTGTACAACTAAGGCATAAAAGAAGCTATTTTACCCCGAGACGTTTATATCCACGCGAGCCGCAGGCGAGAGTGGATAGATAAGTCGAGGGGTAAAATGGCTCGTTTATGCCTGAGTTATACACTCTGCTTTTAACTTCGATTGCGAGAAATCTGTCCAGCCGTTCTCGAGTTATAAGTGTTCGAACAAACAAACACGACTTTATTTTATATATAAGGTGTTAAAAAATTAACCCTAAAAACTTTAAGCGGTGCTTCAGACCATCGAACTGAACAACGTTCACTATGTGACCAACTCCGAAATCAGGAAAAAAAAATCAGCTTTTTCATACAAAAGTTCAATTCCTACTCGGCCAAAATGTATGAAACAGCTCATTTTTTTTTCGTGATTTCAGAGTTGGTCCAATAGTGAAAGTTGTTCAGTTCGATGGTCTAAAGCACCTCTTAAAGTTTTTAAGGTTAATTTTTTTACACTTTATATATAGATAGCCATTCTTCTTTTGTATTCTGATTGATTATATTTGCTTTTGGAGAATAAAATTAAAAACTTCAATTCTGTAAAATAAAAACTGAATATTTTTTTGCCTTAGTCAAACAATTTAAAACTATATTATCTGTGGCTGTATGAATGAACTGTCAATGTCAAATTGCTTCTTATTTATAATTCTAGTTTCATATAAAAATACAAAAACACTACTTTTCGCCCCGCGGTTCAAAGCATTTTCCCGTGGGAACAGCATACAGATACCAAAGTCTATACAAGTAATATCGATAATGATGGAAATCACTACATTATCGATAAAAAAATCGACAGTGGTCACTTCCCTATTTGTATACGTATTAGTCTGACCCCCCCTCACCCTTGATCTTTTCCCGTAATGTGCGATAGGGACAACTGCAGCTCAGACCGATTTTCACTACAAAATCTTGACAAGATCGATGCTTTGTATTCCCCTGTTTTCTCCGCCAAACCTGCGCCGATTCAATTATGTTTGGTGTCGAAATTTAGAGGAAGAGTAGATCTATGTTTCTATTATTTTATTTTAACGTAAAAACTTTTCATATTTGTCTGGTAGTCATCTGAATATGACAGTAAAAATGGGGCATTTTGTAGGTTTTCGAAAATTCGTATCTGTTTTGGTAATTATTTTTTGGGAAAAAGTAAATGACAGGGGCATACATACAGTAGATCTAGATTTTATAAAAAAAACGAGTCTTCTAGAGGGATAAACCAGCAGCCTAATTGCGGAACGCCAAATCGTCAAATGATTCTGATCAGTTGGCTTCATTTCTATCACAATTGGCTTCATTTTACGATTTTCGAATTGCGAAACTCTAGTTTCTGCGCAGGGCCTTAACGTTCATAATTGGTTTCATAATAAACTAGAGTTTCGCAATTCGAAAATCGTAAAATGAAGCCAATTGTGATAGAAATGAAGCCAACTGATCAGAATCATTTGACGATTTGGCGTTCCGCAATTAGGCTGCAGGAAGTAAATAGGGGAATACGTTTACATACATAATATACTATTTCAACACACTTGCTAGCTTTTAGGACCATAATGCAGTGTATTACAAACGCGTGCTTTTTCTTTACGTTACGGTACTTGTGCTTTAATTCCACAGATAACTATTTAATTTACTAGTCGGAGGTTGGAGAAGTGCGTTTTTTTTTTAATCTCTTCAAAGAGACTTCATGCCAAAAGGAATCCGCGAGCCATATTTCACTTTTTTTTTAAATAGTCTGAATTGTCCTTGGTCCCAAAATGAACTAAAATTTATTTACCTTAAGATGAATGCGCAGTTGTAGCCCGCGAAATTCAATTTTTCTTACGTTTTTTGCAATTTTCAGGTCAGTGTAAGGTTGTATCTTGATCAAAATATGATTCGCGACTATAACAGGTACGTATTTACAGAATTATAATCATTAGAAACATTAAATACATCTTTCTAAGTTAGATTTGTTCCATAAGAACAAATCTCTTATGGAAAAGTTCTTAGGGAACAAATCTAACTTAAATATATACAGGGTGTTACGGAAAGGGTATATCAATACAAACGGGTTGAAGAGTGTATCTGGTCTAAAACCTCTGTACAAAATTTCAGCTCAATAGCAGTAACTTTGAAAATGCTTATTTTTTTTTTATTTAGACATCACGGCGCTGCACTGGCGCGCGGCGGCGTGATGTGCGTGTACTAGGCCACAGACACACTACAGATAATGGATAATGACCCTCGTAGTGCGGTGACACGTTTATTATGATTTCAATTTAATAAACTATCTAAATAAAAAAATATTAAGCATTTTCAAAGTTACTGCTTTTTAGCTGAAATTTTGTACAGAGATTCTAGACCAGATACACTCTTCAACCCGTTTGTATTGATATACCCTTTCTGTAACACCCTGTATATTATATTAATGTTTTTAATGACTATAATTCTGTAAATACATATCTATTATATAAATATACATTTTGATCAAGATACAACCTGATACTGACCTGCGAATTGCAAAAAACTTAAGAAAATTTAAATTTCGCGGTCTACCACTGCGCATTCACCTTAGGGTGCATCCAGACATAGCGAGGCATGTGCCACAAATTATTTTTTTTTATATGTACGGTTGTCTCAGGCTGAGGCATCTAACATACAAACAAAGCACTTGCGGCGCATGCCTCGCTCTGTCTGGATGCACCTTATAATTTTCCGTCGTCCCTCCCGGAACCAAACGGAAAAGACCACTGGCGTTCTATTATTGCGGATTCTCACAGAATTAATGTATATTTCTCTATGCCAATAGTACTTTCTAATTCCATACTAACTAAACTACAATTTGACATACGACAACACTACGATCAGTCTAAACATTATTTTGTGTTTATTATATTTTTTCTATAGGCTGTTTATCGGTTTTGTCTGTGCCTTTAAATAAATAAACGCGCGCCATTACATACTCTATGGGTAAACCTGCGCGCGCACGCTAGCACGGCGCGCGGAAAAACAAACCCAACCCGCACTTATCCATACAAGTTAATATTTAACAATACAAGTCTGTTTTTTTCCTCGCAAGTGTGTTGAAAAACGTCGTATGATACGCGTGTGCATTGATCATTAAACCCGAGGCGGTATTATTCGCGCGAGCCGCAGGCGAGCGCGATAAGGAAGCCGAGAGTTTACATACAACATAGCACACATGTATCATAATGTACTATTGTGGTAGCGTGCATTCGTTGTTAAGTGTTTCGTATTAGTAAACTTACGGGGACGTGTTATTCGATGTTATACTTTTCTAAGTCTCATAACACACTCCAATGTCTGGGAGTATAAGTAACTCTCGGCTTCGTTAAGTATTTTTAAACCCGTGATATATGTGTCCCCTCTTTTGTGCTTAAGAAAGATTAGTCAGCAATAATGATAGCAGCCCAAAGCTCAAATGTTAATAGTCTCACTTCGCTGACCATACAGTTAAAGAGCTTCACTGTCGTAGTCTTATATTAACAATACACTAGAATAGATAAACATCACGAACAAATTCATGTCCCTAAAAGCGTCCATTCTTCCTATACAAACATATTTTACAACTCGTCCATAAAAATCACACATATTGCTAGAAAATTAAGACGCAATTTTCTAATCAAATCTAACGGTTCGGCGTGTGACTGAGTAAAACAGAGATCAGACGCTACACTCGAGTGAAGTTTCATTTTTTTACCGACTTCAAAAAAAGGAAGTTATCAATTCGACACGTATGTATGTAATATTATTGGAATTGCAATAAATTCACATATGACAATTATTAGGGCTTCCAAACAAATATACAAAATTTTATAGATGTATGTATGCATGTTTGTCCACGCATTTCTCCGCAACTATTAATCGGATTGTGACCATATTTTTTATTGGGTTACATTTACTTCAACTTATGTCACAGTGCAAGTTTCATCAAAATCGATTCAGTAATTTTCAAGATATGGACTAATACGTGTAATTGTGACGGCCTGGCTTATTGATACGAGCTACGGGTGTAGTGTTAAAGGGAAAACATCTCAAAACCTTGGTCAAATTCTAGTGCAATATTTACACCAAAACTATTAACTACATATAACAAACAAATATTCCGGTTTTTATTTAAAACTAAAAATTAAGAAATAAAAAGTAATTTAAAACAAAGTAGGTAATTTAAAAAAATTAAATCGACTTCAAAATTAAATTCACTCAAAATTATGAAATAACTTCAATTCCGGAAGTCGGTGGTAAAAAGCTAAAATACAGATCCTAAGACACCGACTTCCAGAATTAAAGTTATTTTATAATTTTGCATGAATTTCGTTATGAAATCAATTTAATTTTTTTGAATTACTTTTTTTCATTTCACGTTCACACGATTCTGACAAAATTATATAGGATGAACGTTTATCTGCTACTTTCATTTCAATTTTCGATCATTCGTTGGGTCTTTGAAAGATGCCGAATGAAAGGCAAAAAAAATAACAAAAACTGAAGCGTTTGATATCGGCTCTAAGCTTTGTTTCTACTTGGTACCGACGCGGCGACGTCAAAATCTCACGTCCAGACACAGGTTTGGACAGCTGATGAATTTCTCGCTAGCGTTGTCCAAATCTTTCGATGGAAGTGAGATTTTGACAACACTAGATACAACATTAAAAAAAATTAAACCTCCGAAAAAACTGAAAAGCAAAAAATAAAAACCTTTTTTATTTTACCTTAAGGTGAATGGGTAGTTGTAGCCCGCGAAATTCAATTTTTCTTACGTTTTTTGCAATTTTCAGGTCAGTGTCAGGTTGTATCTTGATCAAAATATGATTCGCGACAATAACAGGTACGTATTTACAGAATTACAATAATTAGAATCATTAATACATCTTTCTAAGTTAGATTTCTACCGTTAAGAACAAATCTCGTATGGAAAAGTGTTGATGGTAGAAATCTAACTTAAAGAGATATATTAATGATTCTAATGACTATAATTCTGTAAATACATGTCTATTATAGTCGCAAATCATATTTTGATCAAGATACAACCTGACACTGACCTGAAAATTGCAAAAAACGTAAGAAAAATTGAATTTCGCGGGCTACAACTACCCATTCACCTTAATAAATAAGTTCTTAAACTAATGCAAGTATACCTAAGTAATTTTGAGTCGGCGCCAAACAAGCAACTTAATATCGTTGCGAGTGGTCGTACGGAGAGCGCATTTTTTGTTTGGAATGTTATATTTATTGCTGGAGATTTCACGTTGCATTATTAATTTGATTTGGATATTTCTTTAAAGGGGTTTGAAGGTTTTGGCCCTAAAATCAGCTGCCATTTTGATTTTTTTTCAGAATCGCGGTGCACAACAAAAGCTATATATTTAGATAGAGGACACTTATACAAACAAAAAATGTTATGTAACATAATATCCTAAAGCGTCAGGTTTCGGAGTTATTCACCGAAATATAAGTCGAAAACAACAAGGATTTTTTTGTTTTTTTTCCTTCCTGGTAAGCATATTGAACTATCAAGGCAATAGAAACGTTATGAAAACTTTATGGAGAAGAAACAACTGAAGAATAGACATTTTCTATACGAAAACACAAAAGACTTACATGTCAGATTAGTCTCTGGGATTTAAAAACGAACTATAAATTGCCGTGTTTAATTATTTATTTAAAAAATGTCTATTCTTCATTTGTTTCTTCTCCATAAAGGTTTCATAACGTTTCTATTACCTCAGTTCAATACGCTTACCTGGAGGGAAAAAAAACAAGAAAATCCTTGTTGTTTTCGACTTATATTTCGGTGAATAACTCCGAAACCTGACGCTTTAGGATATTATGTTATATTACATTTTTTGTTTGTATAAGTGTCCTCTATCTAAATATATAACTTTTGTTGTGCACCGCGATTGTGAAAAAAAATAAAAATGGCAGCCGACCTTAGGGCCACCCTCCATACAAAAATCTTCAAACCCCTTTAAGGTAATTTAGTGATCTTTGTTCATTGATTGTTTGGCGCCGACTCAAAATTTCTTAGGTTACTTGCATTAGTTTAAGAACTTATTTATTAAGGTAAAATAAAAAAGGTTTTTATTTTTTGCTTTTCAGTTTTTTCGGAGGTTTAATTTTTTTATTAAAAAGTTTTTATTTTATAATTTTTTGAGGCTATAATTTACTAATTACTACATGCTTAATTTTTGATTACTTTTATAACAGCTAACTACCTTACTTTAGATATTAACTGTTATATAATCCTACATTAATTATTATTTTTTGTATAATAAAATATTTAAAAAAAACAGGCTTTATATACCAACATAGATAGGCTTTTATTTTAATTGTAATACACAGCTCAGCATTAAAATCTGTGAATGAACAATAAATCACCCCTATTTTCCCACCCTTAGGGTAGGATTTTTTTTTCAAAATTGACATGGAACCAACTTCGAGGTATGTCCTATCCAATAAAAAAAGAATTATCAAAATCGGACTACTCTGTAAAAAGTTATGCGTGGTCATACATTACAATCAGTGAGTGAACAATCAATCATCCCCAGTTTTCCTACCCTTGGGGTTGGATTTTTTTTTCCAAATTTATATGGGACCAACTTCGGGGTATATCCTTTCCAATAGAAAAAGAATTATCAAAATCAGACTGCTCTGTGAAAAGTTATGCGTGATCATACATAAAAAAAAAAAATATACGCGTCGAATTGATAACCTCCTCCGTATTTTCGTCGGTTAAAAAGTAAAAAAATACAAAGTTTCGCGGACTACTCAATTTGACCCAAAGACACACGGCGAGACGTTATAGATTTGTTATTTGAGTCGTAACGCAATACGTGTGGTTATAGTGATCGTAGGGGTGAGCGCTAGTCGCTCTTCCCGTCCTTGTCTGTGTGCGGCGCCGCGTCGTTCAGGTGCCGCCGCCCCAGCACGCGCGCGCCCAGGTAGCCCAGCAGCGAGCCGGCTGCGGCCGCCAGCGCGCCCGCCTTGGCGCCCACGGCTAGCCCCACCGGCCCGCCCGCCAGCAGCCCCAGCGCCGCGCCGCCCGCGCCCCACGCGCCCGCGCGCAGCCTGCACAGCCACATCGATCAATCACCACACTTGCAACGGGTTGGCGATTTCAGACTTATATTTACTACTAGCTTCTGCCCGCGACTTCGTCCACGTGAAATTTCACCCTCCCCCCATTCACCCTCTTAGGGGTGGAAATTCGAAAAACCCTTTCTTAGTGGATACCTACTCTTCACAAAGAACACACCCTCCAAATGTCATATCTCTAGGATTAGCGGTTTAAGCTGTGCGTTGATATACCAGTCAGTCCGGACTTTGAATTTTATATCTATACACATAAATAAAATTGGAGTGTCTGTTTATAATATTAAAATAACCGCTTTTTACTAAATGCATATGGATGTATACACGACATATACCAAAATAACATTTTTACCGACTTCACAAAAAGGAGGAGGTACTATGTTCGGCTGTCTGTATGTTTTTTTTTTTTTAATTTTTGTCTGTCTGTCTGTCTGTCTGTTCCGGCTAATCTCTGAAACGGCTGGGCCGATTTTGACGGGACTTCACTGGCAGATAGCTAATGTAATAAGGAGTAACTTAGGCTACTTTTATTTTAGAAAAAGAATTAGGGTTCCGCACAAAAAAATTAAAATGTATTCTGTCTTGCGCGCGAACGAAATCGCGGGCACAGCTAGTAATAAATAAATAAACTACCTACTTCCACTACCTTGTACATTTGTCTCCAAGTGAAAAGTAAATACAAAGCTTTAAACTACCTACATATATTACTTAACTTGTAGGGCAACCTGCCATGCAGAGGGCACCAATGAACTGTTTTTCAGTTTCAGCGCAAATTGAAGTTTCTGCGTGTATTTTAATAGTAGATTGTTTGCCAAGGGAGCAAACAATTATTTTGAAGGCGAGAGTGTTTCTTTGAATGCTGAGCGCAGCGAGGGATTCATAGTACGTCACTCGACCTTAAAATAGTGTTGCTCCTGAGGTGGACACTCTACTTTTTATTACTCTCTATGAAAAAATAAGCAAGTGCAACTTATGAATCCTAGAGTCATGAAATTTGGAGGATGTGTTCTTTGTGAAGAGTAGGTATCCAATAGGAAAGGGTTTTTCGAAATTCCACCCCTAAGAGGGTGAATGGGGGAGGGTGAAACTTCACACGGACGAAGTCGTACACTTTAGATTAGATTGATATCTAAAAAAAACCCGTTTTCGTCACTGACTCACTCACTGATGAACATCAAAATTCTTAAGGTACTTCCTGAAATCCTAGAAAGCTGAAAGGGGTTTGAAGGTTTTGACCCTAAAATCAGCCGCCATTTTGATTTTTTTTCAGAATCGCGGTGCACGACAGAAGTTATATAAGGTGTAAAAAAATTAACCGTAAAAACTTTAAGAGGTGCTTTAGACCATCGAACTGAACAACTTTCACTATGGGACCAACTCTGAAATCACGAAAAAAAAAATGAGCTGTTTAATACATTTTGGCCGAGTAGGTATTGAACTTTTGTATGAAACAGCTGATTTTTTTTCGTGATTTCGGAGTTGGTCCCATAGTGAAAGTTGTTCAGTTCGATGGTCTAAAGCACCTCTTAAAGTTTTTACGGTTAATTTTTTTACACCTTATACAACATTATTTTTAGTATATGCGAAACCCGAAACACGTGTCTAGTATTTTTATGTAAAGAATCTATGTACAACATTTCAAAACTGTATCATGAATAATCACAAACTTATAAGCTTGTTATGTTACCTGTTTGTCCGTACAAAAACATGCTCACCCGCACCGCGTGCCGTTCGACGCGTTCGCGTCTTGCGCTCATTGATAGTTAGAAGGCAACGTACGGCGCGGCGATTGTATTGTAATTAATTGGTGATAACATTTTCCATCACATTTGCAGGCTTTGGACTGTCGTAATGGTCAAGTGTAGGTAGTTATTATAATAACTTTCTACAATTAACCATCTTGGCGTGTTTAAAAATGTTAATCATCACGGCAAAGCATTGTGTTCCACGATACTCTGATGCCGAATTGCTCCTCGGACCGCCGCACTTCCAGGGATACGTTATCACCACAAACCGCTAGTGTACGTACCGTTTCTGTGTACTGGACGTTTGTGTATGAGAAAGTCATGGTTACACGACACTTTTTACATACGATAGGTAAGTACACGATCAACCGAAACACAACTGTAAGGCCCGTGGCGGCCGCGCGCTCGCGATTATGCAGTTGGACGGGAACGCGACACGTGCGCGCCAACCTGTAGTACCCGGGCGACTGAAGGGGTTGCTGCACCCCCGCCCCGGTCGCCCCGCTCGCTGTGCGCCCGCGCCGCGCCTATTGTGTGGCTTGTGCGCGTATGGTAGATAACTACCTACTTTCGGTGTCCAACTATTAACCTTTTTTAAATATTTTTGGGCCAAAATATAACATGGGGTAAAAATTATTGGAATCGATTCAGTTACTTATTCTGAACAAACTATATTCAGGTTTCGCATATACTAAAAATAATGTTGTATATTTAGATAGAGGACACTTATACAAACAAAAAATGTAATATAACATAATATCCTAAAGCGTCAGGTTTCGGAGTTATTCACCAAAATATAAGTCGAAAACAACAAGGATTTTTTTGTTTTTTTTTTCCCCTCTAGGTAAGCATATTGAACTATTGAGGTAATAGAAACGTTATGAAACCTTTATGGAGAAGAAACAAAAGAAGAATAGACATTTTTTAAATATATAATTAAACACCGCAATTTATAGTTCGTTTTTCAATCCCAGAGACTAATCTGACAAGTGTAATGTCAAACTTCTATACTAAAAAAACCGAAAACACAAAAGACTTAAATGTCAGATTAGTCTCTGGGATTAAAAAACGAACTATAAATTGCCGTGTTTAATTATTTATTTAAAAAATGTCTATTCTTCATTTGTTTTTTCTCCATAAAGGTTTCATAACGTTTCTATTACCTCAATAGTTCAATATGCTTACCTGGAGGGAAAAAAAACAAAAAAATCCTTGTTGTTTTCGACTTATATTTTGGTGAATAACTCTGAAACCTGACGCTTTAGGACCTTACGTTATATTACATTTTTTGTTTGTATAAGTGTCCTCTATCTAAATATATAACTTTTGTTGTGCACCACGATTCTGAAAAAAAAATCAAAATGGCGGCCGACCTTAGGGCCACCCTCCATACAAAAATCTTCAAACCCCTTTGGTATGAAGCTAGTATTAGTACACAAACAACAAAAAAAAAAATTCTAAAACTTAGAAAAAAAATGGTCATAATCAACTTACAAAAAAGAAGTGAAATCCCACCTAATACATTTTCATGTAAAATGTTATCAAGACGAGACCATATGACTCACAGCATCAAAAAGTTGTCAGATCTCATGTAGAGTCACTAGCTCTAACTCTACAAGACCTAACTTCACAAACTCTACACCTTAGTCAAAATATGTCTTGGCCGTTTCGATACCGTCACATGGGCGTAAGGTGAAAAATTTATTCACTGTTCATTACTTTTCTGTTATACAATAGTTCTTGTAACGAAACAGCCAAGCCTCGTATTTTGACTAAGGTATAGAGTTTGAGAAGTTAGGGCTTGTAGAGTTAGAAGCTAGGCTCTACATGAGATCTGATAACTTTTTGACAGTGCGAGCCATAATATGGTCACGTCTTGGCAACATTTTACGTGAATTTTTTTTGAAGTGTAAACTTCTTTAGCGGCGTTGAACACTTTTTGTAATGGGTAAAAAATGTGAAACTCGCGTCAGGGCATCGCGTCAGGACACGTGACCGTCAGGAGAGATTTCCCCCCCCCCCCCTCGCTTTCTACTGCGGCGCCAACCGAAGTGAACCAAGTGAGACACGATAATGGATGGATGGATGGATGAATGGTGATGGTGATGGTGATGTGGATGGTGATGGGGATGGGGATGGGAATGGGGATGGGATGGTGATGGTGGTGGTGGTGCTGGTGGTGGTAGTGGTGGTGGTGGTGGTGCTGGTGGTGGTGGTGATGGTGATGGTGGTGGTGGTGGTGGTGGTGGTGCTGGTGGTGGTTGTGATAGTGGTGGTGGTGGTGGTGCTGGTGGTGGTGGTGATGGTGGTGGTGCTGGTGGTGGTGCTGGTGGTGGTTGTGATACTGGTGGTGGTGGTGGTGGTGGTGCTGGTGGTGGTGGTGATGGTGGTGGTGGTGGTGATGGTGGTGGTGGTGGTGGTGGTGGTGGTGGTAGTGGTGGTGGTGCTGGTGGTGGTTGTGATAGTGGTGGTGGTGGTGGTGCTGGTGGATTTTCCCTTTTTAAATTAATAATTGATTTATTTCAACGTTAATATTCAAGTTTTCACTTCTGCCGGCACTCCCGGAGTGCAACCCGTCTTTTTTACAAAAAAAACAACCGACTTCAAAAAGAAATCACTACAAAATGATAAATAACTTTAATTTCGGAAGTCGGTGTCGTTGGTTCCGCATTTTCGTTTTTTGACACCGACTTCGGAAATTAAAGTTATTCTTTTATCATTTTGTAGTGTTTTTTTTTGAAGTCGGTAGTTTTTTTTTTGGTTGTAAAAAAAAATATTTCTCAATTTTTAGTTGTATCTACCCTACACAAATTCAATTAACACTTGGGCATTGAAGAATTGAAGACACCGACTAGAAGAATCATCAAAATTCGCATAGAAATGACGGAGAGGCAGTACATTTATGCATATAACTTCGTACATAAGAATAATTACCTAATGTATTATATACTAAAACCTTCCTGAAAGTATGTAGATCACATTAATGAAAGAGTTATCAAAATCGGTTCATTAGTTTTAATCGCGGATATACAAACATACATACATACGGGTCGAATACAGAACCTCCTTTTTTGAAGTCGGTTAAAAATGTTTTTTGGTGGGATGACACTTTGCCCGACCTAGGAACTGAACCCGGGACCTCACGCTCAGCAGTCGCGCTTGTGAGCACGAGACCACTGTGGCAGATGTTAATGATTAATATGATGAGTAGTGTGTACCTCTCCCCGGCGGCGAGGTGCTCACGCGCGACGCTCACGTTGTCTGCGGCCAGCTCGACGCTCCCGGCCGCCGCCGCCACCTGTCCACACATTATGTTATACAAAAGCAGTCCATAATAGTACATTATGATACATGTGTGCTATGTTGATCATTAAACTCGAGGCGGTATTATTCGCGCTAGCCGCAGGCGAGCGCGATAAGGAAGCCGAGAGTATAATTATCAATGCACACGCGTATCATATGACGTTTTTCTACACATTTGCGAAGAAAAAAACGACTTGTATTGTTAAATATTAACTTGGATGGAAAATGGCGCGCTGGGTTTGTTTTTCCGCGCACCGCGCTAGTGTGCGCGCGCAGGTTTACCCATAGAGTAAGTAATGTTCATTCTTTCCTTCACCTGCGCGCGCATTGCTAGCGCGGCGCGCGTTTATTTACTTAAAGGCACAGACAAAACAGATAAACAGCCTATAGAAATAAAAAAAAGTAATTAAAAAAATTAAAAAACCCGACTGCAACCTTATACTAAAACTAACTGAAAAGCTAAAAACAAGCCCATTTTAAATTAAATAAAAGTTGGAAGCAGGCGGGGCCCATATCATTATTATAGTTTCAAACTCAAATGGGTCCCGCCTGCTTCCAACTTTTATTTCATTTAAAATGGGCTTGTGTTTAGCTTTTCAGTTAGTTTCCTCTGTCTGGCGCAGTCGGGTAAAAATATAATAAACACAAAATAATGTTTAGACCACAGACTAAGTATCCAGTTAGTATGGAATTAGAAAATACTATTGGCATAGAGAAATATACATTAATTCAGTGAGAATCCGCAATAATAGAACGCCAGTGGTATTTTCCCTTTGGTTCCAGGAGGGACGACGGACAATTATAAGGTGCATACCTATTACTACTCCATAAACAAATGACGTTTGTATACGTGCAAATGTGTGCGTGAAATCTAGTAGGGTTGGCTGTCGTGCGTAGCGTAAAGAACATGGCGCGGAAAGCGATTTGTGTCGGGGAACCGAACGACGACGGCGCTGCCCGAACGTGTACATTATTATGAAGTGACCTTGTAGTTCAATTGTTTATTTATATAGTCGGGTTCATAATGAAATAAAAACACTAAAATAGTTTAGTTTAAATGGCTTATCTGTAAATAACATGAAAAAAAAACTAAATGCATTAGATTCGCTTTACCAAATGTTAGAAGTAGTGAATGTCACGTTGTATTGAATAAGGAAATACTTGAATTCGTCGAAAATACGGTTTTCCTGGGGATTACGCTTGACTCAAAGCTGCAGTGGGGTCCGCACTTAACATCTCTTGCAGGGCGGCTAAGTTCAGCCGCTTACGCTGTTTGAAAATCCGCCAATTAACAGACGTGGATACCGCGAGACTGGTCTATTTTAGTTACTTTCATAGCATCATGTCTTACGGTATTTTGTTGTGGGGACGGGCTGCAGATATTGATTCTATCTTCATCCTGCAGAAGAGGGCTGTCAGAGCCATATACAAGCTCAGCAGACGTGATTCTCTAAGGGAACTGTTTAAAAAAATTAACATCATGACGGTTCCTTGTCAATATATATGTTACCGGCCAAACCCGATTTCAGGACAAACTAGTTTAGCCTAGGCTAAACTAGTTCTTCCTATACGCGATAGGGGGTGCCCTTCGCTCGCCCTTGGATCTTATGTCGACGGAGCCCCGCTTCGCGGGGCCCCTATTTCTGTGTAAAGGGTTTAAAGTAACCTAACCAAACCGAACCTCGGGGTGCCCTTCGCTCGCCCTTGCATCCTATGTCGACGGAACTAGTTTAGCCTAGGCTAAACTAGTTTGTCCTTTTTTTTTTTTTTTTTATGGATGGGAAATCATCAAATGACCCCTCCCGCTCTGGGTGGAGCGAAGGGAGTGTCAGACTCTTACTGACTAAAACCCATCCGTGTTCCTTCCTTAGCCCTTTATGTTCCGGGGTAGCGGTAACCCTTTCGGAAAATCCCGCACCCCCGGCAGGCTTCGGCCCTGGCAGGCCCCTTCCTTTATGCTGACATCTCTTTGAGGCGCGCGTGGAACACGTACGCGCCGTCCGGCACGGGCCTGGTCCTGATCGGACGGTGAGCTACCCATTACTCTCCGTCCGCAGGCCCGCGCCTACGGTGGCCGGGAGTCGTCACGCGGCTCCCGACGCCCGGAGCGTCTCCCGCGGCGGCTGGGGTGTGAGGCTCTCTCCCTCAGCCGTTCAGCCACCTCCTTCGCTAGCATGACTGCTTCGCAGAAGGAGGTGACCGCCCCCCACTCCCTCTCGCCCCGGACCATGGCTTGAACCAGGGCCGGACGCGAGAGGTCGCCGCCGCTGTCGATCGCCTCTACGAGGGCACGGCGGTGCTCCGCCCATGCGGGGCAGACCTCCACCGTATGCTCCACCGTGTCCTCTGGGCGATCCTCGCAGTGGTGACACCCGGGCGTCTCCTCCCGCCTGATGATGTGCAGGAACCTCCCAAAACATCCGTGTCCGGTGAGGACCTGCGTCAGGCGATAGGTGAGGACGCCGTGACGCCTCTCTAGCCACTCCTCAAAGAGGGGTCTTATCGCTACTATCGTGGCGTGCCCTGCGCTGGGTTGCGAAAGTCGCTCCTTCCATGCCACCATGAGATCGCGCCGGAGGTCTGTCCGCTCCGCCGCGATTTGCCGCGGAAGCGGAGTTTCCCCCCGGCTCAGTGCCTCCGCGCGCCACTCATACAGGCGCGCGAGGACTATCGCCTCCAGATCCCATGGCGGCAGTCCGGCAAGGAGGCTTGCCGCCTCGCCCGAGATCGTGCGGTACCCCCGGATCAGCCTTACGGCTACCACCTTTTGGGGCGCGTTCAGATAGTGGGCGGCTCGCCGCCGCAGAGAACGCGCCCACACCGGGGCCCCGTATAGGGCCATGGACCGCACGACCCCCGCGTAAAGCCTCCGGCAGGAGGTGTTTGGCCCCCCCAGGTTAGGCAGGAGCCGCTTGAAGGCGGCCCCGGTCCTTTCCAGTTTGGGGGCCAAACGTCGGAAGTGTTCGACGAAGTTCCACCGGCTGTCGAGGACGAGACCCAGGTATCTCATCGTTGCCTCGACGCCGATGTGAACCCCTCCCACCGTTAGTTGGGATCCCGATGGTGGCCCGTTCCGAGGCCCATGGAAAGACATGGCCTCGGACTTGTGCAATGCCACCTCGAGACCCAACCGCCGGATTCTTTCCACGACTATCGCAACCCCGCGTGTCATCGCGTCGGCCGCCGCCTGATGCGACCTCCCTTGCGCTAGGACCAGCGTGTCGTCAGCGTAGCAAACCACGCTGACGCCATCAGGGAGGTCGGCCCGCAGCACCCAGTCGTAACCGATGTCCCACAGGAGCGGCCCCAGAACCGATCCCTGTGGGACACCGCACGACATCTCTCGCCGGTTCCACTCCCCGTTGCGACCGGGGTAGATGACGGCTCTGTCCGTCAAATACGCCCCAACTACTCGACGGAGGTAGGTCGGCACCCGGTGATACCGGAGTGCCTCCCCAATACAGCTCCAGGGCAGGGTGTTAAACGCGTTGGCGATGTCGAGTGACACCGCCACGACGACCCCACCCCGGGTCACCGCGTCCCCCGTCGTGAGGGCTCTCACGCGCATGATGGCGTCCACTGTCGAGCGCCCCTTGCGGAAGCCAAACTGGCTATCCGCAAGATCCGGCCCCGTCCTCACTAGGTGCCCGACGAGGCGGCCTGCAATCACTCTCTCAAAGGGCTTGCCGACCTCGTCGTGCAACACTATGGGCCGGTATGCGGACGGAGAGTCCGCAGGGCGCCCTGGCTTCTGAATGAGGACCAGCTTCCCCGTCTTCCAACGGAGTGGAAACTGGCCCCTCTCCATGCATGTGCTTAAGAGCGCCTCTAGTCGAGGCCCGAGAGCCCTCGAGGCCAGGACCCAGACTTTACCCGGCAAGCCGTCGGGTCCTGGGGCGGTATTTTTGGCCTTCAGCCTGCCTACCGCCGCTCTCAGATCTACCCCGGTCACTTCAGGGATGTCGTCGTCGTCGTCTTCATGGTCCGCTTCGGGCACCGCAAGTGGCGGAGCCATGGGCGGGGGAGTATGCTCCCCCCGTGAAGGGAACAGAGTGCTCACCACCTCCTCCACCAGCTGTGGGCGGAGACTCTGCGTCAGCGGGGGGGCCCAGGTGCGGAGTTTATTCCGCACCATTTTGTAAGGGCGCCCCCATGGATCTCTGTTCAGAGTCTCCACCATCTCTTCGCGGGCCGTATCCTTGGCCCGCTGGACAGCCCCTTGGAGGGCGGTCTTCGCCGCTCTGTACCCCTCGTACAGCTCCGCCTCCGTGGCTTCCGCATCCGGAGGGCGGATGCGGAGCCTGCGGTGCCTGGTGTACCGGTGTCGCGCGTCGACGCACGCCTTGCGTAGCGACTCCACCTCCAAACTAGTTTGTCCTGAAATCGGGTTTGGCCGGTAACATATATATGAAAACATTATGTACGTTCGAAAAAATCTACATCTTTTTAGTAAGATAAGTGACAGGCATAATTTTAACACAAGAAATAGGAACAAATTAGATCAACCGCGATTCAGATTGTGTAAAGTAAAAACTTCTTTTATGGGTTACTGTGTAAAATGTTATAATAAAAACTTTTTTACAAAAAAAACAACCGACTTCAAAAAAAAAAACACTACAAAGTAAAAAATAACTTTAATTTCGGAAGTCGGTGTCAAAAAACGAAAACCGGCCAAGAGCGTGTCGGGCCACGCTCAGTGTAGGGTTCCGTAGTTTCCCGTCCGTCACAATAAGTGTTCCCACGTACAATTCGATAATACCCGACCCAATGTAATAAGTACCTACAGCGCCATCTCTCGGGGAATTGGGTTACTAATTAATACATAGACGTGCCAGAAGTTTTCGGTGGTAATTTTGGATTGCGAGAACCGATTTCAATAATTCTTTTTTTGTTTGAAAAAAGATACGTTCAGGATAATAAAATATGTAAACGAAGTTAAAAAAAAAATGCTTGTATACAGGGTGTTACGGAAAGGGTATATCAATACAAACCGGTTAAAGAGTGTATCTGGTCTAGAATCTCTGTACAAAATTTCAGCTCAAAAGCATTAACTTTGAAAATGCTTAATATTTTTTTATTTCGACATCACGGCGCTGCACTGGCGCGCGGCGGCGTGATGTGCGTGTACTAGGCGCACAGACACACTACAGATAATGGATAATGACCCTCGTAGTGCGGTGACACGTTTGTTATGATTTCAATTTAATAAACTATCGAAATAAAAATATATTAAGCATTTTCAAAGTTACTGCTTTTGAGCTGAAATTTCGTACAGAGATTCTAGACCAGATACACTCTTCAACCCGTTTGTATTGATATACCCTTTCTGTAACACCCTGTATACGATTATACTACGAACTTAGTCCAGAAATGATTTTGTACAACTTTTTGTCTTTTTTGTACAAAAACTGTTGTTTCTATCAAGTTCAAAATAATTTTCCTAGAAAGTCCTGGACACATTGTTTTTTACTTTTGGAGCGATTATTTCCGAAATTATTGACATTATCAAAAAATGATTCTAGTAAACCCCTATTCATTTTTAAACACCTTTCCAACAATATATCACACGTTAGGGTAGAAATTAAAAAAAAAATCACTTCCCGCTTTACATGTAGGGGGGCTACCCTAATAAAACATTTTTTTCCAATTTTTTATTTTACCACTTTGTCGGCGTGATTGATATACATATTGGTACCAAATTTCAGCTTTCTAGTGCTAACGGTCACAGAGATTAAGCGAGGACGGACAGACGGACGGACGGACGGACGGACGGACAGACAGACATGGCGAAACTATAAGGGTTCCTAGTTGACTACGGAACCCTAAAAATGCTGAAGCAACGACACCGACTTCCGAAATTAAAGTTATTTACTTTGTAGTGTTTTTTTTTTGAAGTCGGTTGTTTTTTTTGTAAAAAAGTTTTTATTTTTCACTTTTTAGTTGTACCTATCCCACATAAATTCAATTAACACTAGTGCATTGAAGACACGACTCGAAGAATCATCAAAATTCCCATAGAAATGCCGGAGATGCAGTACATTTATGCATATAACTTCGTACATAAGAATAATTACCTAATGTTTTATATACTAAAACCTTCCTGAAAGTATGTAGATTACACTCATGAAAGAATTATCAAAATCGGTTCAGTAGTTTTTGAGATAATCGCGGACATACAAACATACATACATATATACGGGTCGAATACAGAACCTCCTTTTTTAAAGTCGGTTAAAAATACCACTCGATATTCTTCAACTAAATAAGAAGAAATTTAAAACATGCATTAAACGCACACTATGTAGACAAGCATAAGTTATAAGTTGGATGATTATATTGCAGATAAAAATGCTTGGCTAAATGCTGGTCCTGCTCCACAGGCACTTGAGCTCACTAGTTAAAATATCAATATTTGGAAGAGGTGCTTCCCTTTTTCTTTTTTAGTGTTTCTGACATTACGATCTTAATATTTATTTTTATTTTATTCAATCATGTTTTAATTGTTTAATGCTGCAATACTAAACACCTTTTCCTGTTTGGTATTAAAAATTTTATTCATCTCTTAAATAAATTGCAATCTATAGTTTTGTATCATTTAGAAGCATTTTTTCAATTTTGTAAATGTAAGAACCATGGATCCGTTTATTATGATTTTTTGATGTTGACTTGAAAGAGCATGGCAGTTGAGAATGTGTCATGTTCACTTAAATGTCTCACTGATGGTGGCGCGTGTGTTGGATCATTCGGTTCCCTACAAAATGGTTGAGCTGGATGGTGCTGATCCATGCGTTATGTTCGTGAACGGACGCCGTCGGTTGAGACTGGTCATCTCTTAACTGCCAAGGCTTATTTTTAATCTTATTTCTTGTATTGTCTCTTCATTTGTGTGTTTTTTTACATTGTTTTCTCACATATAGAAGCAACAAGAATAATGTACCCAGGATTTTGTAATATCTTGATTTAAAAAAAGTGTCCATTGAGTTTCTTGCCCGTTCTTCTCCATAGAGATCTACGCTTTAGAATGGGCAACTAGCTTCAACTTTCTGACTAACTCACCGACTACTTAATTTTGACAATTCAAAAGTGCCTGTAATGGTTTAATTGAAATAAATGCTTTGAGTTTGAATAATCGGTTATTAAATCGCATGGTATTAAAAAACCGGCCAAGTGCGAGTCGGACTCGCCCATGAAGGGTTCCGTAGCAGCAAGTAACATAATATAAAAGTTCTTGTAGTTCGTTGTAACTTTGTGAAAGGTAAATTGCGGTTTTCGATTTATGACGTATTAAAAAAAAACTACTTACTAGATCTCGTTCAAACTAATTTTCGGTGGAAGTTTACATAGTAATGTACATTATATGTATTTTTTTAATTTTATCATTCTCTTATTTTAGAAGTTAGATGGGGGGGGGACACACATTTTACCACTTTGGAAGTGTCTCTCGCGCAAACTATTCAGTTCAGAAATGGTATTAGAAAAAAATTATATTAGAAACCTCAATATCATTTTTGAAGACCTATCCATAGATACCCCACACGTACAGGTTTGATGAAAAAAAATTTTTGGAGTTTCAGTTGTAAGTATGGGGAACCCCAAAATTTTTTGTTTTTTTTTTCTATTTTTGTGTGAAAATCTTACTGCGGTTCACAGAATACATCTACTTACCAAGTTTCAACAGTATAGTTCTTATAGTTTCGGAAAAAAATGGCTGTGACATACGGACGGACGGACAGACAGACAGACAGACATGACGAATCCATAAGGGTTCCGTTTTTTGCCATTTGGCTACGGAACCCTAAAAATGCGAAATCTTACAAATAGTTTATGTAAATACGAATTCAGAAAATCATCACAATATCCAACCATCGTGATTAAAACTCAAATAAAACTTTTCAATCGTAAAATTGTGTGTTCGTGTCAGTGTTCGTGTTATAAGGCTGCACTAAAAGTATCGGGAATGGAATATTTCCACTATTCCTGTCATATTAAAATCTTTTTAATTGAAAACTCCTTGGTTTTAAAAATCGAATACCATTTATTTATTTAAAAAAAGATTCTCGGTCTTGTCACAAGGTTTTGTCAAACTTGTTAAGTCGTTGAGAAAATGGAATTGACTCGAGAAAATTCAAGAGCGATGATTTATTATGACTTTCGAAGTGGTTTAACACAAAAACAGTGTGTTGACCGGACGATTTCTGCATTTGGTGATGAAGCCCCATCCGAAACCACAATTTATCGCTGGTTTGCTGAATTTCAACGTGGACGTGTCAAGCTCAGTGATGATCCCCGTCAAGGTCGTCCAAAAACTGCAGTCACCCAAGAAAACGTTGATGCTGTGCGTAAGCTGATTGAGGAAGATCGACATGTGACATACCGCGAAATTCAGGCAACTTTAGACATTGGCATGAGTCAAATACAAATAATCTTGCATGAACAATTAGGTGTAAAAAAGTTGTTTTCCCGATGGATACCGCATTCGCTCTGTGAAGAGCAAAAAGCGGCTCGCGTTACTTGGTGCGTCAGAACTCTCGAAAGATTCCACGCAGGATCCTCAAATGCTGTATACAACATCGTATCAGGTGACGAATCCTGGATATACGCGTATGAACCCGAAACAAAAAACCAGTCACGAGTTTGAGTGTTCGAAAATGAGTTAAAGCCAACAAAAATTATTCGTTCACGGAGTGTTGCAAAAAAAATGGTGGCCACGTTTGTCTCCAAAACCGGCCATGTTACGACTATTCCTCTTGAGGGACAAAGAACGGTTAGTGCAGAATGGTATGCTAGCATTTGTTTGCCACAGGTCGTTTCTGAACTCCGTAAAGAGAACTGCAACCGCCGCTGTGTTGTAAAAACAGAGACACATACGAAACTGATATTAACAATTCCATAGAATCAATGGTAAAATGGCTGTCAAACAATAATCTTAAGATAAACCTTGAGAAAACTAATATTCTGCATTTTGCCCAAAGATCATCCGTACCAAATGTAAATGTCCATTATTGTAATAACAAAATAGATAAAGTGAACACAACCAAATTTCTTGGTGTAACCATTGACAGCAAATTAGATTGGAAAGCACATACGGAAGAATTAAGCAAAAAAATTAGTAATGCCACATATGCCCTATATAAATTGGCCCCCATCTTAAATGTTGATGCACTTCTAACTGCTTATCATGGCCTGGTGTCCTCTAAGTTGAGATATGGACTAATTTTTTGGGGAAATTGAACAAATAAAGATTTGATATTTAAAACACAGAAGAGGTGCCTGAGGGCTATGTCTGGTCTCCATGTTACAGAGAGTTGCAAACCATTTTTAAAAAAATATAAAATATTAACCCTTCCGTCAATGTACATTTTAGAGATCGTCATGTTTGTAAAATCGAATCCACACCTGTTCCCCTTAGTGTCAGATAAAGTAGTAAGAAATAGACGCGACAATAGTAAGCTATGTATTCCGAGATCCAGAACAGCTCTAATGCGTAAAAGTGTATTCTGTATGGCGCCAATTCTTTATAATAAGCTGCCAAAACATTGGAGGGAATTACCCACTGACAAATTAAAAAATAGATTAAAAAACCTTCTGTTAGAGAAAATCTATTACAGCACTGACGAATTCCTAACCGACAAATTAATTTGACTTTTATATTGACATCCTTTTATTAACAGTTGCTTTGACATGTGTATTGCTTTAGTGGTATTTGTATATTGACATGATGTATTGATGATATGATGTATTGGATTGATTGGATTTGATTGTTAATTACCATCTAATGAACGATTTTAAAATTAATTGATGCTGTGTAGAGTTTGAAGTCTCATATTTGTACGCCGTTCTGGCAAAACATGACTGAAGTCACAAAATTAAATTTGTCATCTTGCATGCTATGTGTGTGTATACTCATGTTTTGAACAAATAAAAATTATCTTATCTTATCTTATCTTATCTTACCGCCGCATCATCCTCCATCACGACAATGCGAGTTCTCACACCGCGCACAGAACAAAAGAGTTTTTAGAGCAAGAAAACATAGAATTATTAGACCATCCGCCGTACAGCCCCGACCTAAGAGCTGGTTCACATTAGGTCGGACCGACAGTTTGCCGTTCACCGACTGCCGGGTGTTGCTGTTCACACTAGACGCCGCCGATCCGACCTAATGTGAATATAACTGTCGGTACGGTCGTTTTACAACTGTTTTTTGACGACTCAGGCAGGCAGGCCTGGGTCGTCAAAAAACAGTTGTGAGTTGAGAGAAATCAAAACTTCTACATTAATTTCGCCCTCCATATTGAAACGTGTCTTCTCTGCATACACGTCGACGAAACTGCTTGCGCGAGTGCCGAGAGCGGGGTAAGGGCGGGTGGGAGGGTGGCAGGCGGGTGTCGCCGCCGCTTCGCGCCGACAAATGTGAACAGCACCATACTTGCTAGTACGCCAATATTATGTCCGATCCGACAGAAATCGTGGCTGGACGTACGGTAAAAGTGTCGGCTCCGACAGTTTGGTCGGGTCGCCCTAATGTGAACGGCGCTATTGACATACATACGCCAATATGGATCCGACACGTTTGTCGGGCCGGTAAAACTGTCGGTCCGACCTAATGTGAACCAGCTCTAAGCCCTAATGATTTCTATACTTTTCCTAAAATAAAGAATAAATTGCGTGGACAGAGATTTTCATCACCTGAAGAAGCTGTGGACGCCTACAAAACGGCCATTTTGGAGACCCTAACTTCCGAATGGAATGGTTGCTTCAGTGATTGGTTCCATCGTATGGAAAAATGTGTCAAATTTCGCGGAGAATACTTCGAAAAGCAATAAATACATTTTTAAATAGTAATGTTGTGTCACTTCCTTGATTCCCGAAATTTTCAGTGCCGCTCTCGTAGATGCCTCAGCCTGAGGCAACCGTACATATAAAAAACTAGCTGCCCGGCGCGACTTCGTTCGCGTGGTGTCCTACTCCTACCCTTCTCCTACCTTACTCGTACGCTACCCCTTCCCGACTCCTACCCTACTCCTTCCGTACCCCTACCCTACTCTTACCCTACTCCTACCCTACCCCTACCCTACACGATCAATAGTAGTAGTTAAAATAAAATAAAAAATAGTTTACGTCCTATTCTTAGACCTATTGAATATATTATACACACAAAATTTCATAAGAATCGGTCAAGCCGTTTCAAAGGAGTTTTGTTACAAACACTGTGGACACGAGAATTTTATCGCTGCTGCGTAGAGCCACACGCACCGGCGCGGCGCGCGGCGCGTCGTCGGCGTGTATTTTTTTTTCTACTGACATTTTTAATTTCGTAATATCTTTTGAATAGAATGTCCGATTTCAATAATTCAAAAAGTAATCAACAGGTATTGATACAGTCTTGAATACACAATAATTTATTTGGATAAGAATTACAACAAAGGTATGGATAACATGGTCTGATTTTGATCGGCATTTCTATCAACTTTTAAAATGTAAAAAAGTACTTATAGTGACATAACTACAATAGTTGGACATATGGTCTCGCGAAGTTTTTTGTAGATATTGATATGTTCTAAAATATTGTAGAACATTTTTTTGTTCTATCATCAATACTTTCCGCAGCGCATGCGATGAAAGACATTTTATGGCTATTTTTTTTGCACCTTGGGTTGGTTTTAGTAGAATTTCTAAGGATCCCTAATTTTTTCTAGTAATAAATATAGCCTATGTTACTCAGTGATAATGTAGCTTTCTAAAGGCAAAAGAATTTTTGAAATCGGTTCAGTAGTTTTTACGTTTATTCGTAACATACAAAAACTTTTTTACAAAAAAAAAAACAACCGACTTCAAAAAAAACACTACAAAGTGATAAATAACTTTAATTTCGGAAGTCGGTGTCGTTGGTTCCGCATTTTCGTTTTTTGACACCGACTTCCGAAATTAAAGTTTTTTTATCACTTTGTAGTGTTTTTTTGAAGTCGGTTGTTTTTTTTTTGTAAAAAAGTTTTTATTTTTCACTTTTTAGTTGTACCTACCCCACAAATAAGTAAACAAAAAATCGTTAATGTAGACAATGTAGATAAATTTTTAGATTTTTGTTGATTTTTTAAAAACCGCTTGTCCGATTTCGATAAAATTTTCATGGGACCATTTGGGAAGTATACCCTTTCCAGCAAAAAAAGAATTTTATTTTCAAATCGGTTGGCAAGCGACGGAGTTATGCGCGAACAAACATAAAAAAAAAACATACAAACATTCGAATTGAGAACCTCCTCCTTTTTTAGAAGTCGGTTAAAAATACAAATCTTTCCTCTTTATAATATTAGTGTAGATACTAGATAGTGTAGAAGACGGTTGCTCTCCGGGAGTTCCGGCAGAAGTGAAAACTTGAATATTTACGTTGTGTATTTTTAATATTTTTCATTAATAGATGCACTTTGTTCAATTTCCATACTTTAAACACTTTATATACACGAATTTCAATGTTAGACATTTTAAGCTTAGGTATAACAACTTTCGATATTACGATACAATCGATATTTAAATTTTCGATGTTTTGGACATTGTCATTTTACACGTAGGTATTTTAATGTTCGACATTCAAATATGTACCCAATTATTTTGGCTGTGACTACAAGCACACAGGTCAAATAGATATAAGTCTGACCTGGTCACGCTGTGCCAACGCGGCAGCCTGTGCGGACTGCCAAACTTCGTGCAGCGCGCGCAACTCCGCCTGCAGCTCGGTCCAGCCACGCAGCAGCGCCTCGCGCTCCTGCAGCCCCACAGCCTGTAACATTTAATATAAAGAGCGGCTTTCATCATCATCAGCTTATAGCAGTCCCCAGACGGACGTAGGCCTCGCTCCAATCCATTGTGAGGATTTAACCGGTCAAGCGGCGCGGTTCGCCGATCGGCGACGAAACAATAGAAAATCAAATTGTGTCTCATTAGCGGCGCTTGACAGATTAAGAAACAAAATCAAATTCAAAGTACATTCTACACATTAAAAACTTTTTTACACAAAAGAAACAACCGACTTCCAAAAAAAACACACAATAAAGTGAAAAATGAGTATTTCGGAAGTTGGTATCGTTGGGACCGCATTTTCGTTTTTAACCGACGAAAAAACGGAGGAGTTTTTAACCGACTTTAAAAAAGGAGGTTCCGTATTCGGCCCGTATGTATGTATGTTTGTATGTCCGCGATTATCTCAAAAACTACTAAACCGATTTTGATCATTCTTTCATTAGTGTTATCTACATACTTTCAGAGAGGTTTTCGTGTATAATACATTAGGTAATTATTCTTATGTACGAAGTTATATGGATAAATGTACTGCATCTCCGGCATTTCTATGGGAATTCTGATGATTCTTCGAGTCGTGTCTTCAATTCTTCAATTCACTAGTGTTAATTGAATTTGTGGGATGTAGGTACAACTAAAAAGTGAAAAATAATAACTTTTTTCCAAAAAAAAACAACCGACTTCAAAAAAAACACTACAAAGTGAAAAATAACTAATTTCGGAAGTCGGTGTCAAAAAACGAAAATGCGGAACCAACGACACCGACTTCCGAAATTAGTTATTTTTCACTTTGTAGTGTTTTTTTTGAAGTCGGTTGTTTTCATATATACATATATACATAGATAAACATCCGAATATTCCGAATTGAGAACCTCCTCCTTTTTTGAAGTCGGTTAAAAATGAGTAGTGAAATGATTCTTACATGGTCATCGACTTGGAGTTGAATCTGCGACGAGAACTCCGCCGGAGCGCCTGCGTCACGTTCACCGTCGCCGTCGCACGGCGCATGCGCGACCACCCCCACCGAGTCCGTGGACACGGCACTCGCCGCCACCGGAACTTCTGGCACACTACGGTTTATTGACAACGGGGACGTTCCTGGAAACAGACAGTATGACCGAATCAGAACGAGCTTCTAACACGAAGGAGTTTAGACCGCGTCAACAGACAGGTTCACAGGTCAGTCTGAACGGTTTTGCAGACATTTTTTTTTTATTGTTTATTAATCAAAACAAGAACAGTTTACAAGTGTTCGTTGAACATACCACACAAACCATCGCGGGTTTAACAGCAGTATGGCAGACACGGCAACTCGGTGCCACTACATATTAATTATTAATTAATGGGCAATTAGGTATAAGTAGGAACAGATTTTTGAAGTGAAACTTCTTTAGGCGCGCTTGACTTGGGGAGTAAACTGGCGAATGCGTTACGAAAACGTGTGATCGCGAGTAGGGAAGGTACGTAAAAAATAGCTGGAAATACCTCTGGTGTAAAAACCCGGTCCCGGTCGCATAAATATGCGACCGGGTTTTTACACCAGGTATTTGCTTCCAAGTACGCACACCGGGTACCGACTCAAAATACTTGCAAGACTATTAAGTATCTTATACGGCTACTCGCTCAAATACGTAGGTACTCAACCGCGTTAGTTTTCGCAAATGCGATCATGCTCCTTTTGGAACAATTTCGTATGCAAGTATAGATAAAATCGGTGGTAGATGGAGAAGAAATTATTTATAGATCTAATCTAGTTACGGTATGCCGTGGTGTTCCTCAGGGATCCGTTCTTGGCCCAATCTTCTTTATTGTATTTTTAAATGATTTAGTCACAGTGGAGTATATCAAGACACGTGTAAAGGACACAAAAATAATAATCTTTGCTGATGACACAAATGCGATAGTAGCTGCAGACGATATACTAGAATTAGAATCCAAGATCAATGCTCTCTTGAAAGCTTTTGAGAACTGGTTCAGTACTAATAATTTGAAACTTAACATAAATAAAACAAAGTGTGTCTTATTTAAGCCCACGGTACGAAATAATGCTAAGTTGGAGATTGTATCTTGTGGCAACAATGTCGAATTGGTTGATAGTGTCAAGTTCTTAGGTGTGCACATTGATTCGTTGTTGAATTGGAAGGTTGAGACATTGTCTTTAACGAAGTCTATTAGCTCGGCATGCTATGCGATTAGGACACTGAGGGAAGAATTAAGTTTACCTCAACTTAGAAGTGTGTACTTTGCCTTGGTGGAGTCAAGGCTAAGATACAGCATCGAGTTTTGGGGCAATAGCTACAAGTACAACATACAAATGGCATTCGTGATTCAGAAAAGAGCTTTAGGTGACACCGGCGTCAGTGGTACAACGCCCTTTGGTGAAACCGTACTGTTGTTCATGAAAGATGGAATTTTTATTAAAGTGGCGTAACATTTGATTGAGCATCAACTTTTCAAACACCTTACTGAGAACTGGCAGAATTGACACAGGCCTATAATTGTTGGGTTCTTTACTATCACCGGCTTTGAATAAAGGAACTACTTTACTGTGTTTCATGAGATCCGGAAAGACTCCTTGGTCTATACTGATGTTAAATATGAAAGCTAAATAGGGCGCAATCGTTTCAATGATAGATCTACAAACTATTACAGACATTCCCCAGAGATCTTCTGTTGATTTAATTTTAAGATCTTTAAAAGCTTTTATAACAGCCTGGGGGTTCGTATGTTGAAAACTAAACTCCGAGGGGCATGCCTTAACATTCTTTCTAAGTAAATCAGCAGAACGCGCGGGTGAGGAATTTAAAGCTTCAGTAGTTTTAATGGGAATATTAGCAAAAAAGTTTTCAAATTCCTGAGCAATTTCTACATCTGAGTTTATGGGGCCATGTGCAGTTTCTAAATTAAATTCAGTATTACGCTTTTTTTTCCTACCTGTTTCATTATTTATTATTTGCCAGGTAGTTTTTATTTTATCATCGGCTGATTTTATTTTATTGCTAATATAAAGAGCTTTAGCTATTTTGCATACACTTTTAAAAGTCTTAGAATATGTAGCAACATACTGATGAAAGCTTGTGTTATTCATATGTTGCTTTAGGCCATAAAGTTCAAAAAGGTTTTCCCTGCTTTTACGAATACCTGGAGTCGCCCAATCACTAAATAAGAACTTTGTGTAAATACTTTTAGTCTTTAGTGGGAAAGTGTCATTAAATTGCGTGTTTAATAGTGAAAAGAACTCGGCGTAGAACTCATTCGGGTCACATAAATTATTAAAACTCTGAACACATAATTTACTTGCTAAAGAATTATTTAATTTCTCTAAATTTTTAGATGTAATTGGCCTAAACCTTATTAGAGTTTTTTGTAAAGGCATGTAGGAGCAAAATGTTATTGTTTGTCCGCTGTGATCAGATGGCAACTTATTTACAATTTGTTTGTGTGTGTGTGTGAATGGTGATACGGAGCTGATGGTGGATCTGGAGAACTCCTCAACAATTAACTTCCCTGTATCGGGAAAAGCAATATTTTGTTTGTAAAAGGCGATGATCACTAGGCTATTGTAACTTAGATAAATTATAAGCAGACCCACTAAAAAGCGTGAAATAAAAACTTTTTAAGAAAAAAAAAACCGACTTTCAAAAAAACACTACAAAGTGAAAAATATCTTTAATTTCGGAAGTCGGTGGCAAAAAACTAAAATAAATATCCAAAGACACCGACTTCCGAAATTAAAGTTATTTTTCACTTTGTAAAGTTTTTTTTGGAAGTCGGTTTTTTTTTCTTAAAAAGTTTTTTTTACTTTAATGGTTTGCAAGTATTTATTTGTAAACGCGATTTTGCTCCTTATTTATTCGAAGTCATTGATCAATTTCCTATGCAAGTAGTTTTACTTCCAACGGGGCTTTTGAATACGCGTTTGTATTTCTTATCTGTATGAAGTTATGGATCAGTTTTCTATGCAGATAGAAAATACTTGAAAGTATCTCGCTCCGTCGTGCCTCAACGCTCGAGTACGTAGGTACTCAAATAGTTCAACAACCGCGTTTGTTTTCGCAAATGCGATCATACTCCTTATCAGTAAGAGCACAGAATACTTAATAGTACTACGTACAGAAAGGACACTCCCTTCCTCGCCCTCATATCAGATACCGCACCTCACCCCGCACTTCGAGGTATTCGTCGCCGACTCTTTAGCAAGGGCGCTCGAGAACCGCAGCGCTGTATTGCTGACACACAATTATGCGATTTAAGCTGAAGGGGTAGTTGTAGCCCGCGAAATTCAATTTTTCTTACGTTTTTTGCAATTTTCAGGTCAGTGTCAGGTTGTATCTTGATCAAAATATGATTTGCGACTATAATAGATATGTATTTACAGAATTATAGTCATTAGAATCATTAATATATTTCTTTAAGTTAGATTTCTACCATCAACACTTTTCCATACGAGATTTGTTCTTAACGGTAGAAATTGAACTTAGAAAGATGTACTAATGATTCTAATTATTATAATTCTGTAAATACGTACCTGTTATTGTCGCGAATCATATTTTGATCAAGATACAACCTGACACTGACCTGAAAATTGCAAAAAACGTAAGAAGAATTGAATTTCGCGGGCTACAACTGCCCATTCACCTTAAAAGTTTTATTTGAGTTTTAATCACGATGGTTGGATATTGTGATGCTTTTCCGAATTCGTATTTACATATACTGTTTGTATGATTTCGCATTTTTAATAACATGCGATTTAATAACCCATTATTTACAGATAAGTCATTTAAACTAAACTATTTTAGTGTTTTTATTTCATTACGAACCCGACTATATAAATAAACAATTGAACTACATGGTCACTTCATAATAATGCACACGTTCCGGCAGCGCCGCCGCCGACGTCGTTCGGTTCCCCGACACAAATTGCTTTCCGCGCCATTTTTTTTACGCTACTAGATTTCACGCACACATTTGCACGTATACAAACGTCATTTGTTTATGTAGTAGTAATAGGTAATTATTTTGCGAGCGTTGTATGGAGTGTCCGAGGTGTGGTAAGAGTCTACGGAACAATTTCGTATGCAAGTATTTTTACTTTAATGGTTTGTAAAAGTATTTATTTGTAAACGCGATTGTGCTCCTTATTTATAGGAATTCACGGATCAATTTCCTATGCAAGTACTTTTTACTTCCAACAGGGCTTTTGTTTGATTACGCGATTGTACTTCTTATTTGTATGAAGTTATGGATCAGTTTTCGATGCAGATAGAAAATACTTGAAAGTATCTCGAGCCCTGGTTTTAGGCCCTGGTTTCTTAAGGTGGACGTACTTGGAAGCCCTGGTACTCGATTTTGCAAGTGCGACCCATGTCTAAGGGCTACGGGCGAGGCGAACGGGAGTAGAGTGGGGGATATAAGCAAGAGAAAGCAGTGCGCGCGCACATTTTCTTTCTCTCTTCCTCTCATAGCCAAATACGTTTGAAGTTTCACTTCAGTCGTGTGGTCATAAGCACACTCGGTTTTTTTTTTTTTTCTAGATCGCACTGCAATCTAGAAAATATTTTTTTAATACCTTTGAACAGTTATTTGCATTTAACACATTGCAGATTTCCATAGGTAAATCGTTCATATATGATGGTAACATGCATTCCCACGTCCGTGCTCCGTAAACATTATTAGATTTAGGTTCGATAAATGTGGGTAAGTATGTCAAACAACGCAGCGACTTTAGTCTTTCGTATTTACGAATATTACTTAAATTATGATAATTCTCACTTATAACACGTAAACGTACTTTGTCAAAGACATTTACAATTTGGCTTGTTTTTAGCTTTTCAGTTTTTTTTTTAACTTAAGTTTTTTACCGCAGTCGGGTTTTTTGATTTTTTAAAGGGTCTCGCCGGGTTTCCATATGAAATCTGCACTGGCGTCTTTTTTGACATTGGTGCCTTTAATATGTTGCTAGTAGTTTAAAATAATTTTTGGCCAATTATCAAACCCCTAACTTCATTCGTTTTTGGAAAATGAGGGTTGCAACCCCTAACTTCAAAATTATTTTTCTACGAAACTATGATAGATATTCGCATGAAACCAACGCGACATGAAAGCTCTTAATTAGCTTTACACAACATATTTCTTTTATAATTTTTTCAATAACTATAGGGCTGCAAAAAAAATATTGAAAAAAATAGGGGTGGTTTTTAGTAGCTATTTCTTGAGGTACACCGACCAAAAAAAAAAACCGTATAATCAGTACGTATCCAACTATAATATGTAATAATTACATAGATGTGAGATAGGTGAAACATATTCAAAAAAATAAAAATTTTATGTAAGTGGACACATATTGAATTCTAGCTAATTCAATAAGTCACTTAAATTAAAATTAAAACAGCATTTTCCTTGAAATATTAATCTTTTATTTTCCATGTAAAAATATTGAAATAATTTAATCTTCGTCACTATTTTCTTCTATAGTTGTAGTGATATTTGTAACATCAAATATATGTGTTAATATTTCAGCGGGCTGATGATCCTCGATTTGTAACGGCCATGTGACAAATAATAAATTATTGATGCTACATGTGAGCAACAACCTATAGTCCTATTTCCATTAGCACAATCACAGGTGTATCTCTTTATGCCCTTATAGTTATTCATATTTGGTTCGTATTCAATAAAACATTGATATGTCTTGCTATTGATGTGTCGAGAACGAACTTTCATCCTTATTATATAATCATTTTCTTTTAAGTATTCAATATTAATATTGTTGTCACTATCCAGCAGCTCAGCGAGGTAACATACCGCTTGTGACATTTGATATGTTCCTGTAAAGAGTATTTTGAGGTCTTTTTCGGTTAATTCTGGAAAATCTATGAGGCAAGTAGAAGACAGTGTTGTAAAAAAAATTTTGCGACGATTTATTTATTATTATAAAATATTGTAAAGGCGTTTATTAATCATGATACGACATCGAAAAAATCTAAACAGACGTCAGGTAATCAGGTTGGATCAAGTTTAAGTAACAAAATGAGATTTTTATTTTTTTGAATATGTTCCACCTATCTCACATCTATGTAATTATTACATATTATAGTTGGATACGTACTGATTATACAGTTTTTTTTTGGTCTGGGTACCTCAAGAAATAGCTACTAAAAACTACCCCTATTTTTTTCAATATTTTTTTGCAGCCCTATAGTTATTTGAAAAATTATAAAAAAAAATATGTAATGTAAAGCTAATTAAGAGCTTTCATGTCACGTTGGTTTCATGCGAATATCTATCATAGTTTCGTAGAAAAATAATTTTGAAGTTAGGGGTTGCAACCCTCATTTTCCAAAAACGAATGGAGTTAGGGGTTTGATAATTGGCCAAAAATTATTTTAAACTACTAGCAACATATTAAAGGCACCAATGTCAAAAAAGACGCCAGTGCAGATTTCATATGGAAACCCGGCGAGACCCTTTAATTTTTTTATTTTATTCTTTTTAGTTCTGAATTGTAAGCCCCACTAAAGTGTGATAGTTTTCCTTTAAACTTCTAACTACAACCGTTTAGTTGGTAGAGGGGTGGGACTAGTATAGTAATATATGATATAATTACAAAACCTCTAATATTTACAAGATATAACAACTGAACCTATAATTTTATTTGATATATTGATCAGTTAATATAATAAACGATTGTATAGTTTTAATGTAACTAATTTCTATGAGAATAACAGACAATTAATATAAAATCGTTTGATATACCACTCAATAGACATAAAACCTACTTAGCCTAATATGATAAAAACTTTTTTTTTCATCCTATGTCATCCTATGTCGACGGAGCCCCGCTTCGCGCGGCCCCTATTTCTGTGTAAAGGGTTTTAAGTAACCTAACCAAACCGAACCTCGGGGTGCCCTTCGCTCGCCTTGCATCCTATGTCGACGGAGCCCCGCTTCGCGGGCCCCTATTTCTGTGTAAAGGGTTTAAAGTAACCTAACCAAACCGAACCTCGGGGTGCCCTTCGCTCGCTCTTGCATCCTACGTCGTCTATTGCGTTCGTTGAGTTCGGGTGCGGTAACGGTAACGGAAATAATTCGGAAGCCACGAAGGCTTTCTAACCTAAGCTACCCGAGTCGGATTGCTCTGAATCGGGGTGTTAACCATAATGACGGTATCAATATATATTTTAAACGATGGACCTAATGATTTTAGATTAAATAAACGTTACTTATACGAAGTAAGTTTTAGAGTACATAAATGTTATATGTAAAGAAATTATATCAACAGTTGGTTGTATCTTGTGAATGTTATTGAAATGAAAATATACCAAATAACTCTATACGATATGAGACGCGCCCGAGGGGGACACTTGATTCTAACGAAAATTGGTACTTTAAAGCTTGATAAGTCACGAACGGTTTACTTAATCAAAAAATGCTCTTCCCAAACCACTAATATTTTTGAAAGACCTATTCAACGATATCCCACTTGATATAGTTTGTTGACTTTCATTTTTTTCATTTTCACAATATGGCGTCCAGTAGTCGCCATATTGAATTTTCACTAACGTCATGTCTTTAGTGACACTCGCCAGACTAAGAGGAATCGATTGACGTGTGAATCATAAAAATCGGCCCCGGCGTTTGGTCTGTATAGTGCTTCAAAGGGACATACATACATAGGCTGATAAACACATTACCACTCCTTTGCGTCGCGCAGTCGGGTAAAAATACAACCGAATTGAGAACCTCCTCCTTTTTAAGTCGGTTAAAAATACACGCCGACGACGCGCCGCGCCGGTGTGGCTCCACGCAGCGCAGCGATAAAATTCTCGTGTCCACAGTGTTTGTAACAAAACTCCTCCGAAACGGCTTGACCGATTCTTATGAAATTTTGTGTGTATGTTCAGTAGGTCTAAGAATAGGACGTAAACTATTTTTATTTTTGAAGTGAAAACTTCTTTAGCGGCGTTGAGCACTTTTTGTAATGGGTAAAAAATGTTAAACTCGCGTCAGGACACGTGACCGTCAGGAGAGACCCCCCCCCCCCGCCTCTCTTTCTACGGCGGCGCCAACCGCAGTGAACCAAGTTTAGTGACACACGACAATGGATGGATGGATGGATGGATGGATTGGATGGAGTGGAAGTGGAAGCGGAAGTGGAAGCGGAAGTGGAAGTCGAAGTCGAAGTCAAAGTCGAAGTCGAAGTCGAAGTCAAAGTCGAAGTCAAAGTCGAAGTAGAAGTCGAAGTCGAAGTCGGAGTCGAAGTCAAAGTCAAAGTCGAAGTCGAAGTCAAAGTCGGAGTCGAAGTCAAAGTCGAAAGTCGAAGTCGAAGTCGAAGTCGAAGTCGAAGTCGAAGTCGAAGTCGAAGTCAAAGTCAAAGTCAAAGTCAAAGTCAAAGTCAAAGTCAAAGTCAAAGTCGAAGTCGAAGTCGAAGTCAAAGTCGGAGTCGAAGTCAAAGTCGAAGTCAAAGTCAAAGTCGAAGTTAAAGTCGGAGTCGAAGTTAAAGTCGGAGTCAATGTCAAAGTCGGAGTCGAAGTCAAAGTCAAAGTCAAAGTCAAAGTCAAAGTCGAAGTCGAAGTCGAAGTCGAAGTCGAAGTCGAAGTCGAAGTCGAAGTCGAAGTCGAAGTCGAAGTCGAAGTCGAAGTCGAAGTCGAAGTCGAAGTCAAAGTCAAAGTCAAAGTCAAAGTCAAAGTCAAAGTCAAAGTCAAAGTCAAAGTCGAAGTCGAAGTCGAAGTCGAAGTCGAAGTCGAAGTCGAAGTGGAAGTGGACGTGGACACACTGCTGTGTATTCGTAACATTCGTGTATATAAAGTGTTTAAAATATGGAAATTGAACAAAGTGCATCTATTAATGAAAAAAGGGACGCAGAAATAGTGAAAAAAAATGAGTTATATTAATTCAATTAATAATTGATTTATTTCAACGTTAATCGTTTTCACTTCTGCCGGCACTCCCGGAGTGCAACCTTTTTTTATTTTAGCTACTACTATTGATCGTGTAGGGTAGGGGTAGGGTAGGAGTAGGGTCGGGGTAGGATAGGAGTACGGTAGGAGTAGGGTAGGGGTAGGGTAGGAGTAGTACGGTAGAGGTAGGGGTAGGGTAGGGGTAGCGTAGGAGTAAGGTAAGAGAAGGGTAGGGGTAGGATTAGGGTAAGAGTAAGGTAGGAGTAGAACACCACGCGAACGAAGTCGCGCCGGGCAGCTAGTCTATACTAATAATATTATAAAGAGGTAAAATTTGTAAGTTTGTGAGTTTGTAAGTTTGTATGTAGTGGGTAATCTCTGGAACTCATAATCCAATTCTAACATTTTTTTAACTGGCAGAAAGCTACATTATTCCTGAGTGCTATAGGCTATAAATTGTTTCTATAGCATGTATACAGGGTGTGGCGTAAATAGTGGTCCACCGTTAAGGATTCGATGAACCAGATAATTAACTATAACAATTAAAATTTTTAACCATTTTTACCCAAGGGTTCCGAAAATATTTCCTTTTTGTCTTTTATTTACGAAATTTCTACCTTTTATTACAAATTTGGTTGTAGTTTCAACAAAAACCATTATTTTTTCATTTTGGTTTCTGTTAATTACTGCTGAATACTGGAGCTATCATGAGAAATTATGTTTTGTTATGTAAATTCAGATCTTTTGAAGAAAAAGTTGGTTCTTCTCTAATTTTAACCCTAATTTTTAACACACCATCCAAGTTCAAGAGCGATTTTTGTAAAAAAAACGTACTACACTGTCAGTGCCCATTCATTGAATAATATGCCTACTAAATACCAATTTCAAAATGGTATCACTATAACAGATCCTATTATTTAACAAAAAGATATTAAATTTTAATTGAAGAAAATAAAATTTTCATTAAACTACTTTTTAAACTTTGTTGCGTTAATACTTACGATATTCACAAAAAAAATGCACTACAGTGCCAGTGCCCATTAAACACTACTATTGCAGTTATCTAGACCTAACTTGTTACTTAGGTATTTGAACAAAGCATTAATAAAACAAGTCACTTTATTTATCATTTATTATTAATCTTTTTCACATGATTACAAACATTAAAATTAAACGAACTGTTCAAAATGGCCTCCATTCGCAACTATACACGCTCTGCAACGTCGAATAAACGACCGTTTAAGTCGTCGGGCAAACCCGCTTTCGCTGATTTCTCTAGCTGCTGTCTGGATTCTAGTCCTCAAATGGTCAATACTTGTAATTTCTTCTCTATAGACTTTTTCTTTTAGGCAACCCCAATAAAAGAAATCTAGGGGATTTAGGTCTGGCGAGCGCGGTGGCCACAATATTGGACCTAAGCGCCCTATCCACCTATTTGGATACGCTGTGTTAAGGTGCTCTCGTACTCTAACAGCATAGTGAGCGGGACAGCCATCGTTCTGCAGCCACATGTCTTCTCGAACTTCAGGAGTGACACTTTCCAGAAGCAAGGGCAAGTCAATCCGCAAAAAACTTAAATAACTTTCTGCATTTAAAGTTTCTGGCAGCTCGTGTGGACCGATTATTTGTCCGTTAATGATTCCGGTCCAAAGGTTTATTTTAAATTGATACTGTGATTTGTCTTGCCTTATGAGATGCGGGTTTTCTAGCTGCCATTTATGCAAATTGTGTAGATTCAAATATCCATCTTTTTTGCAGGATGACTCATCGCTCCATAGTATTTTATTAAAAAACTGCGGGTCTTCTCTTATTCTGCGTAGCATTACTCTACAAAATGTTACTCTCAAGGGATAATCTCTTGGTAGCAATGACTGTACCCTTTGATAGTGGTATGGGTACAGTTCATGTGTTTTGAGTATTCGGTGCACAGATCTAGTTGATATGCCAGTTCTGCGACTTAAGACACGGACCGATGTTGAAGGATCTTCTGTAACTAAATTCATTACGTCTTCATCGTTGTGTCGTCGCGGTCGACCTTCACTTGCACCGCCTACGCCTGTGCCAGGTATCCTTCCCTCGGTGTATGTGTTATGCACTCTCCCAAAAACTCGGTGGTCTGGATGTCTTCGATCGGGATATCTCTCCCGATAAAGTCGAGCTGCTTCTCTACCGACACCTCTGCATTCGCCATAAATAAAATGCATGTCAGCATATTCGCGCGGTGTGTACTGAGACATTTTCTAACTGTCACCGCACTGCACGTTTGTCCAAATCGTTGAGCAAGCCAAAGTCACCAGTACACGTAGCCAATATCGCAGAGATCACCAACACAACAAATCCAATCAGTAGGCAAATTAAACAGAGTCCGGGGTCAGGCAGGGGCAAAGAAAGCGGCGGAGGTAAACACAGGCAGAATAAAAACGAAACGCATACGACGCACGACACGAGTGACGAGATCGTACTAAATCATTTCGAGATTTCTGTAGATTTCAACGTTAGTAATGAAAGAGATAGCAATACCCTACTATATCCTTTCCTTATCACTCCTATTGTGCGTTACTCGATCGCGAGAGCTTTAGCGGGTTTTTTTTGTTAACAAACATGTCTCTGGTAAAAAAAAGGGTCGGGGTTTTTTTACCTGACATGCTCCAACGCAAATCACATTTAAAAAGTAAAAGTTTTTTCCGTTTTTTAAGATTTAATACGTTTTGTATTGTATTATATTGTATTTAATAGTATTAACGCAACAAAGTTTAAAAAAGTAGTATAATGAAAATTCTCTTTTCTTCAATTAAAATTGAATATCTTTTTGTTAAATAATAGGATCTATTATAGTGATACCATTTTGAAATTAGTATTTAGTAGGCATATTATTCAATGAATGGGCACTGACAGTGTAGTACGTTTTTTTTACATAAATCGCTCTTGAACTTGGATGGTGTGTTAAAAATTTGGGTTAAAATTAGAGAAGAACCAACTTTTTCATCAAAAGATCTGAATTTACATAACAAAACATAATTTCTCATGATAGCTCCAGTATTCAGCAGTAATTAACAGAAACCAAAATGAAAAAATAATGGTTTTTGTTGAAACTGCAACCAAATTTGTAATAAAAGGTAGAAATTTCGTAAATAAAAGACAAAAACGAAATATTTTCGGAACCCTTGGGTAAAAATGGTAAAAAAAATTAATTGTGTATAGTTAATTATCTGGTTCATCAAATCCTTAACGGTGGACCACTATTTACGCCACACCCTGTATTAACCGAGCTATCACAACTTTTGTCTAGCAAGTCGGAAAAAAATACCACATAAAACAGAATTATTTGCGTGCGCTGCCTAAACAGTTGCTTAAAATTAAAAACAATGTATGGCTACCTGGTTCGTCTTCATTATTTCTACAAAAAAGTCCGCGATACCATATCTCTATCTTTTATATTTTATCTTTTATAGAAGTATAAGTATAATTTATTGCATTAAAAAAAATTTTTTTCGGCATACCTACTTACGTTTGGTTGATTATTTGAGCAACAAAATATTAATTCTTATGACAATAAATTATTTCAGTATCACAAGAACATCATACAGATAAGATTTGCCATTTACAGTATATCAATTGGTCATACAGTTTCGGAGATACCTAATATAAAATGGGAAATTATATGTGCGGCAACAAAAGTTTTCTTTAGCACCTGCAACCTAGCGTCTTTTTTTATATGTGGGCGACGAGTTAATAGAACAGCTTCAATTATATTAATTCATCATCTTTACTATTCCAACAGAATATCAAAAAACCAGCGTCAATTTACGAGCGTAAATTAATATGACTCCGAGCTACCGATAAATATATTTACTTCTGATTTGATAACTCAGCGACTAATGTTGTAAGTGAGCTACTTTATATATTTTAGAGATTCAACATCTGTCTGCTAATAAAATCAAGTTCCAGCCTCAAAATTAGCAATCAAAGTTTTTCATTCAACAACTAAATTAATAAATCATATTCTTTTTTCGTGAAAGTTTGCAACACAAGCGCGGGAGTGTACCTGACGCTCGTTGGGAATCAGAGGGGCGCGACCGATAGACGACGTAGGATGCAAGAGCGAGCGAAGGGCACTCCGAGGTTCGGTTTGGTTAGGTTACTTTAAACCCTTTACACAGAAATAGGGGCCCCGCGAAGCGGGGCTCCGTCGGCATAGGATGCAAGAGCGAGCGATGGGCACCCCGAGGTTCGGTTTGGTCAGGTTACTTTAAACCCTTTACACAGAAATAGGGGCCCCGCGAAGAATGTTCATTTGGGTAGGTATAATAGTCAATTACTTGTGGTAACATTATAAATAGATAGGCGAATACATGAAATTAGAGCTTTCATTGACCATTATTTGATGACAATAATAAGGAAATTTTATGTTCAAATATAGTAGATTCACTCATCAATTACTTATGCTAAAGTATAAAAATAAAGGTGACTCTATGAAATTAGAGTACGTTGATATTATTTTATAGATGAAGTTGATACACTTATTAGAAGCTGGCAATGAGTAGACATATCACAAAGAACGATGACCATATTTGTATGAGAGCCGTCCCCCCCCTTCAACAGAACTTTTGTATGTATTAGTAGGTTCACAAAGGTCTATAAAAAGACTAGCAACCAGTTTTAATTTCAAAATCCATGGGGTTTAAAAATAAAATTAAAATTAAAAAATCGTTTTATTAATTTTTCCTAATTCGCTAGGCCCGTCCCCCGCCCTGCAACTGATCTTTTGTATGTGCTATCAGGTTTATAAAGATCTATAAAAAGACTAGCAACCAGTTTTAACTTCAAAATCCATGGGGCTTAGAAATAAAATGAAAATTAAAAAAAACGTTTCATTAATTTTTCTAATTCGCTAGGCCCGTCCCCCGCCCTGCAACTCTTTTGTATGTGCTATCAGGTTCATAAAGATCTATAAAAAGACTAGCAACCGCTTTTAACTTCATAATCCATGGGGCTTAGAAATAAAATGAAAATTAAAAAATCGTTTTATTCATTTTTCTAATTCGTTAGGCTCCTCCCCGCCCTGCAACAGATCTTTTGTATGTGTTATCAGGTTCAGAAAGATCTATAATAAAAGTTAAATTAAAAATTTAAAAAACCCCCGACTCAAACAAAAACCTCTAAAAACTAAAATAATAATATATATTAGCCCTTTAAGTTTAATATAAGTTGCAGGAAATATTTTGATCCAAGCGTCCTCACGTCGGGGGACGGCTAATGAAAATTGGAAGTTAACAGCAGTTATGTTTTCTACAATAGCTACATTAATTATTGCTAGGTTTAAGCCTCATCTGTTTGGCGTTTTCATTCATTAGCCGTCCCCCGACATGAGGACGCTTGGATCAAAATATTTCCTGCAACTTATATTAAACTTAAAGGGCTAATATATATTATTATTTTAGTTTTTAGAGGTTTTTGTTTGAGTCGGGGGTTTTTTAAATTTTTAATTTAACTTTTATTTCTTGCTTTTTAAACTTTATAATATTATATTACTAGTAAACATGCTATACGATTGACACGTGACTCGCCGAAATCTGCGCAGCTGTACGTATTTTTATACCACAGTGAAGCGAAGCTAGTTAGGGACTCGTGGTCGTTGGCGTTCATTCCATACTAACGTATTCCTCTGTGAATTCGCCATTTCTAGTGGCGGCCATCTTGGATTTGAAATTTGTAATAGTGTATAGTATTCTACTAGTCAAGCCCTTTCATTTGATACCCATATTGAGGGAATTGTGAAAAAAATATATAATTCGCCATTTTGTGGTGGCGGCCATCTTGGTTTTAAAATTTATCATAGTGTTTGGTACTCTACTTGTCAAGCCCTTTCGTTTGATACCCATATTGAGGGAGTTGTGAAAAAATATGTAATCCGCCATTTTGTGGCGGCGGCCATCTTGGACCGATTTTCTTCAAACATAGCTAAGAACACTCGCGACTAATTTACCTTTCAAACAAAAAAACCAAAATCAAAATCGGTTCATCCGTTCGGGAGCTACGATGTAACAGACAGACACACACACACACACACACACAGACACGTCAAACTTATAACACCCCGTCGTTTTTACGTCGGGGGTTAAAAATACTAGCAACCAGTTTTAACTCCAAAATCCATGGGGTTTAGAAATAAAATAATAAATCGTTTTATTTATTTTGGGATATAGTAGTGTCTTGTTGTCGCGGGCGCTATTTTGAATCCTGAACGCAACGAAGGATTTTAGGTTTGAGTTGACTCCTGAGCGAAGCGAGGGAGTTAAGACTAGAATCCTGAGTGCAGTGAGGGATTCAAGCTCGCCCAAGACGAAGACACCCGCGTCTCCGTCGTGGACGAGCATATGGCAGTTGTCCCACCGCCGGCGAGGAAGCGACTAACTGTTGGCTGTTTTCTCGTTCAAGAAACGTACAATAGATATACATTCCGTGTAAACAAAAGAGATGCATATATGTATTAACAGTTGATCGCTGACTGTTCACACTGCCGGCGAGGACTCGCTTCACTGGTTTGTCGCTGAGCGACAAGAGCTATCAAAGATAATACTCGCCTAGCGATACTCGCTCAGCGATGGTCGCTTGGTGGTCAGAGCTCACGCCGAGAGAAACCCCTGTGAGACTAACCGCCCCGAGCGAGTGGTCTGAGTAATCGCCCGTCGCACTCGAAAACTTGCTGATAGCCCAGCGACAAAACTATCGGAACTACACACATGCTGCTCGCTGCTCGCCAACTCGTTTTCAATTGCTAGTTCTACTCGCTAATCGTTCATCGCCGCCGGTGGGACAACTGCCTGCCTATAGGAATAGAAAAAATTGGACGAGTAACGAATGACGTTTTCTGTTTTTTAAATGGCATCTCCTAATTGATCTTGAGAGGTTTGAAAATCAAAGAATATGGTTTACTTACAAACTCTTATTTTGTGCCAAAAATATTAACATTAAAACATGATTTTCTCGGAATATCCCGCACTTTTGAGAGATGTCGTCATAGTAAAAATTGATCACCTTGCTAAGGCAGTTTGAATGAGATACATTTTAAGTTTGTTGGTCGATGTAAGGGTTGGGGGGACGTTCTGGCAATATTAACATTAAACATAATTTTTCTTGGAATATCCTGCACTTTTGAGAGATGTTGTCATAGTAAAAATTGATCACCTTGCTAAGACGGTTTGAATGAGATACATTTTAAGTTTGTTGGTCGATGTAAGGCTTGAGGGGACGTTCTGGCAATAAACATTAAAACATGATTTTCTCGGAATATCCCGCACTTTTGAGAGATGTCGTCATAGTAAAAATTGATCAGCTTGCTAAGGCGGTTCGAATGAGATACATTTTAAGTCTGTTGGTCAATGTAAGGGTTGGGGGGACGTTGTGACGAAATTAACACTAAAACATGATTTTCTCGGAATATCCCGCCCTTTTGAGAGATGTCGTCATAGTAAAAATTGATCACCTTGCTAAGGCAGTTTGAATGAGATACATTTTAAGTTTGTTGGTCGATGTAAGGGTTGGGGGGACGTTCTGGCAATATTAACATTAAAACATGATTTTTCTTGGAATATCCTGCACTTTTGAGAGATGTTGTCATAGTAAAAATTGATCACCTTGCTAAGACGGTTTAAATGAGATACATTTTAAGTTTGTTGGTCGATGTAAGGCTTGAGGGGGCGTTCTGGCAATAAACATTAAAACCTGATTTTCTCGGAATATCCCGCACTTTTGAGAGATGTCGTCATAGTAAAAATTGATCAGCTTGCTAAGGCGGTTCGAATGAGATACATTTTAAGTTTGTTGGTCAATGTAAGGTTTGGGGGGACGTTGTGACGAAATTAACACTAAAACATGATTTTCTCGGAATATCCCGCACTTTTGAGAGATGTCGTCGTAGTAAAAATTGATCAGCTTGCTAAGGCGGTTCGAATGAGATACATTTTAAGTCTATTGGTCAATGTAAGGGTTGGGGGGACGTTGTGACGAAATTTACACTAAAACATGATTTTCTCGGAATATCCCGCACTTTTGAGAGATGTCGTCATAGTAAAAATTGATCAGCTTGCTAAGGCGGTTCGAATGAGATACATTTTAAGTCTGTTGGTCAATGTAAGGTTGGGGGGGACGTTCTGACTCATCGTCCTTTAGTTGCTTAAGAATTATCACCATGTTGCGTCATATTTACAGTAGCTTGTTTTACAATATATGGTCGCTTATAAACCATTTATTAGACGCTAAAAGTTCGTCGCTGACCTATTAATTCATTAGACAACTAAATATATTTGCAGACGAGAATGACATTTTAAAGAAGCTGCCTTAATTAGCACCCATATAAAATTACTAAAACGCAAAATGCCGCAAGAGTAGGTATCCACTGAGAAAGGGTTTTTCGAAATTCCACCCCTAAGAGGGTGAATAGGGGAAGGTAAAATTTCACGCGGACGAAGTCGCGGGCAGAAGCTAGTATATTTATATAATCATTTGAAGATGCCAGAGACAGAACGATGTTTTAAATTCGTTTAACGTTAAACGCATTTAGTGACGGGCGGTGCAAGTGGGCCTAAGCACTCATCTATTACGCACTAGCGGTTGAACATCGCTCAGGTGGCCGTTTTATTTATTTTTAACCGACTTCTAAAAAAGGAGGAGGTTCTCACTTCGAATGTTTGTATGTTTTTTTTTTTTTTTTTTTTTGTTTGTTCGCGCATAACTCCGTCGCTTGCCAACCGATTTGAAAAATTCTTTTTTTGTTGGAAAGGGTATACTTCCCAAATGGTCCCATGAAAATTTTATCGAAATCGGACAAGCGGTTTTTGAAAAATCAACAAATATCTAAAAATTTATCTACATTAACGATCTTTTTGTTTACTTTTTTGTAGCTACAACTAAAAAGTGAAAAAAACTTTTTAAGAAAAAAAAGACGGGTTGCACTCCGGGAGTGCCGGCAGAAGTGAAAACTTGAATATTAACGTAGAAATAAATCAATTATTAATTTAATTAATATTACTCATTTTTTTTCAATATTTCTGCGTCACTTTTTTCATTAATAGATGCACTTTGTTCAATTTCCGTATTTTAAACACTTTCGGTCTTATTCATAAAAAAAGCCTATTGAAGGTTTAAACCATTCATTAGTTAAAATGCTCAATAGACCTTTAAAACATTCGATAAAATTTTGTATTCATAAACGCTTCATAAACGTTCTATAACTAGAATGTCCTACAACTTCTAAATGTTGCCATTATAATGAAGTCATCCAACAAATTGGCCAACACATTAAATCGGCATACGAGAATATCTGTCTATGAACCGAATATTTGTGTCCATAGACATTATTACGTATGAAAAACTAATTTATTGTCTACAGTTTCAACAGTTTTGACGCGACAACGTCATGGTCGTCATGGAAACCAAAAAGTACTCTGTGAAACTGACTTTTCAAACATTTGTACGTCAAATGTCATTTTCTTCGGCCATCTTTGTCGTGTCTCACTTGGTTCAATTCGGTTGGCGCCGCCGTAGAAAGAGATGGGGGGGGCGGGGGAAATCTCTCCTGACGGTCACGTGTCCTGACGCGAGTTTAACATTTTTTACCCATTACAAAAAGTGTTCAACGCCGCTAAAGAAGTTTTCACTTCAAAAAACCGACTTCCAAAAAAACACTACAAAGTGAAAAATAACTTTAATTTCGGAAGTCGGTGTCTTTGGATCTGTATTTTAGTTTTTTGCCACCGACTTCCGAAATTAAAGTTATTTTTCACTTTGTAGTGTTTTTTTGGAAGTCGGTTTTTTTTTTCTTAAAAAGTTTTTATTTCACGCTTTTTAGTGGGTCTGCTTATAATTTATCTAAGTTACAAAACAATAGCCTAGTGATCATCGCCTTTTACAAACAAAATATTGCTTTTCCCGATGCAGGGAAGTTAATTGTTGAGGAGTTCTCCAGGTCCACCATCAACTCCATATCACCATTCACATTGTGACGAGCATGAACTGCTTAGCAACCATATTAAAGTAATCGAATCGCAACCCGTGAAATACTTAGATATTATTGAGTAGTTCCGGTGGCCATCTGTGGTCTTCATCATCAGCACCACTTCACCAAATGGTGCTTTCCGAGTTACTATAAAAAATACTCAAATCGCTATAGGTGTGCCTATAATATTTGAAGAGTTCCTTCGATTTCTCCAGGATCTCATCATCAAATCCTGACCTGATGTTTTTAGACTAGAAGCTGATAATCCTGGCTGCAGCATCAGGCCAGACTTATGTCAACATTGCATTGAACTTAAAATTTAGTCCTGTTTAAAATGAGCCCAAACACGACTACGGTGCTGTTATTTCAAGGTTTGTACTTTTTCTGATGCTCCTGGCTTCAGCATCAGGTCTCTATGTACTTCGGTGTTCCTCATTAACAGTACGTTTATCCACACATCGAGCCCTTTTCAATGAGCCTAAACACGATATATCTGCTGTTAGTGTCGAGGAGTTAGGTACTCTGCAGAGTATCCTGACTGCAGCATCAGGTCATGACTTGATGATCATGAGACCAAATGTGACAAATGCCCTATCAAACATCAAAACAATTTACTAAAACAGTCCTTGCCTGTTTGAGTAACTTCTTACTGTTAAGGAGTTGTACCTTCCATCATCAGCCCAGCTACCTGAGATGGTGACAACCATACGCAAATAAACAAGATACTTCATAAAATATGCGAAAAACAATAAGTGAGCCTATAAAATTTGAGGGTTGCCCTCGATTTCTCTAAGATCCCATCATCAGATCCTAACTTGGTGACAATGGGACCACCTCAGAACTATCTACTTTCGAACAAAAAAAGAATTTTGAAAATCCATCGACAATTGGCGGAGTATTCGATGAACAAACATACAAAATAAAAATAATAATGATGATGATAAAAAAAAAAAACATACAAACAGCCGAACATAGTACCTCCTCCTTTTTGTGAAGTCGGTAAAAATAAAAACTTTTTTACAAAAAAAAAACAACCGACTAAAAAAAACACTACAAAGTGATAAATAACTTTAATTTCGGAAGTCGGTGTCAAAAAACGAAAATGCGGAACCAACGACACCGACTTCCGAAATTAAAGTTATTTATCACTTTGTAGTGTTTTTTTTAAAGTCGGTTGTTTTTTTTTTGTAAAAAAGTTTTTTGGAAGTCGTTTTTTTTTTTCTTAAAAAGTTTTAATATGCAAACTCTCATATTGTACGCACTGAACCGCCATGAAATGTCAAACCACCTGGGCGGCTGACCGTTAGTGCACATGAGGACTATGGCCTGCAATAACACACGCGACGCAGTGAGGCATGCAGCACGCTCCATCGACATCGAAGGAACGTTCAGAAATAACATGATTAGTAAAGCCATTAGCACACCAACGCAGGCAGCGGAAACATTGCGTAACAAAACTAGATGTATGGAACAGTATGCGTCAATGTGCTAACAGCATTAATAACACAAAAATCAGTGTCTATTCAGTCTGTTAGCACGCGCATGCAGCACAGCTCACCCGTCAGTCGACTGCGGCCCACGGACGACACGAGCGCCCTACAGCTGGCCTCTATTAAACCTACAAGACAAGTTTTGCAAGATAAAACAACTGCCTTGTTCGACACTGTTCACTCGAATCGATTTCACCAACTATTTTTTAATGGAATTTTTTATGTTGAAGCATGCCTGGTGGGTACATATTTGAATGTCGAACATTAAAATACCTACGTGTAAAATGTCAACGTTCAAAACATCGAAAATTTAAATATCGGTTATATCATAATATCGAAAATTGTTATACCTAAGCATAAAATGTCTAACATTGAAATGCCGAGTTATAAAAATATCTAATGATTAAAAACATCGATAATCATTATACCTAAGTTCAAAATGTCAACATTCAATACACTTTAGTTCATTATATTTACGTTAAAAATACCTACTAGTTAAAATATCGAACTTGCAGGCAGGCATGGTTGCAGGATGCAAGAGAGAGCGAAGGGCACCCCGGTGTTAGGTTAGGTTAGGTTACTTTAAACCCTTTACACAGAAATAGGGGCCCCGCGTAGCGGGGCTCCGTCGACATATGATGCAAGAGCGGGCGCGGCCTACAAATGTGTTTTTTTGAAGTTATTTAATATGTGAAAATAATATTACTTAAGCATGCAGAGTGCAAGCGAGCATGCATCATGCAGCAGGCATGGTTTCTGTCACGGCTCCGGCGCTGCGGGGCTCCGGCGGTCCCACGCGAGCTTATCGTCGTCGATGGTTTTAACGCTCACCACCGCAGCTTCGGCTTGCTGGCCGGCGATGCCGGCCAGCCTCAGCCGCGGCGGCGGGCGTCAAAGCCACCTCCGCCTCAGCTCGCGGGCCGCCTCACCCCTCTGCGCCTACGCGGGCTTAAATTACACACTAGGGGTAGGGCAGACAAGACCACGTGGAGTCGGTTTTGCAGCGATTTGTTTCTGACACTAATTTTTGTAGCACAACATATAAATAAATATCGATATTTAGGACATTCGATACTCTGTACTTCGATATTTGAATCATTAGATAATCTGTACTTCGATATTTAAGCCTTTCGATGTCATGTTTGTCGATAATTAGATTTTAGATATATTGGACGTAGGTTATCTAACCATTCGACAATATAAACTTACGTTATTTTAATTTTCGGTTTTATGGTCGTTCGATATTTAAATTTTCGATGTTTTGAACATTGACATTTTAACCGTAGATATTTAAATTTTCGAAATTCAAATATGTACCCTGCCTGGTCCTTAAACATACCCAATTCTGGTAAACCTCAAGAGATATCGTGTTAGCCAGTAAGGATTGTGGCGGTCAGATAGGCAGTCGCTCCATTTTAGATACTGGTATTCGGCTGTGTCCGGTTAATTCCGGTTAGACTGGAAGCCGACTCCAACATGTTGGGAAAAGGCCAGGCATATACACTTGTATTACCGAATCAAGATTCACTAACACACGAACCTTATGACTGAAAGGGATGACGGCTAATAGACAAGTGTGAAAGAAAGGGATGTTCCGCTGACCCCAAATAAATTGGGATATGGGCAGGGGAATGATGATGATGATGATGATGATGTGAAAATGTTGGTGCTGGGCCTGCGGAAGAGAGGCGGTGAGGCGATGGTATAGTTACCGAGGTAGTCGACGATGGCACGCAGCGTGGTGTCTCGTGAGCGCTGCGTCAGCGCGTCGAAGCGCGCGCGGTCGCCGTCCCGCACCTGCCGCCATTCACTTCATTACCCATTACTAATCTCAACTGAAATCTTCACTTAAACCAACTAGAGAACTTGGCACCTATTCTCATTAAAACTCCTGTAGAATAGGTTTAGTTTTTTCACAAATTGGCACTTAGGACATGGCATGGGCCACATTTACTGCTGCTGAGTGTATTAATGTCAGTGGCGTGCATTGGTTTTCAGAATAGGTAGGCACCAGGCCGGGTCTAGTCTAGGCAAATACGGTCATTAATCAGAAAAAAACGTTTTTTTACAAAAAAAAAGACGGGTTGCACTCCGGGAGTGCCGGCAGAAGTGAAAACTTGAATATTAACGTTGAAATAAATCAATTATTAATTGAATTAATATTAACTAATTTCTTTTCACTATTTCTGCGTCACTTTTTTCATTAATAGATGCACTTTGTTCAATTTCCATATTTTAAACACTATACGAGTATACACGAATCGAATTTTACGAATACACAGCAGTGTAAGTACTACACAGACGGTCGAGCCACCCACACCCACACCCACACACACCCCCACACCCACACCCACACACACGCCCACACCCACACACCCACACCCACCCACACCCACACTCACACCCACGCCCACACCCACACACCCACACCTACACCTACACCCACACCGACACACACACCCGCACACACCCCCACACCCACACCCCACACCCACACCCACAACCACACCCACACCCACACCCACACCCATCCATCCATCCATCCATCCATTGTCGTGTGTCACTTGGTTCACATCGGTTGGCGCCGCCGTAGAAAGAGAGAGGGATACTTAGTAGTTAGTAGTAGTTCTCCCCTGTGAAATCTCTCCTGACGGTCACGTGTCCTGACGCGAGTTTAAAATTTTTTACCCATTACAAAAAAGTGTGCAACGCCGCTAAAGAAGTTTACACTTCAAAAACAACCGACTTCAAAAAAAAAACACTACAAAGTGAAAAATTTAATTTCGGAAGTCGGTGTCGTTGGTTCCGCATTTTCGTTTGATGACACCGACTTCCGAAATTAAAGTTATTTTTCACCAGGGCTCTGAACCGGTTTAAAAAGAGCGGTTAATTTCGATTAAATACCGGTAAATATATCGTTCCTTCATTAACCGGTTAAACAAGTGAACTGTTCTTATGGAACCCAAAAGATAAAGGTTACCGGTTACAAAGCTCAAACGGTTTTGAAACCCAAATTAACCGGTTAATTCCGTAATTCGTAAATTTTTTTCGTCTACTTTTTTAACGCTTCCAACAAGTTCTAGTGACAATGAGTTGACATCGCAACGTCCAGACCGGTAAAGTGCAACCTTTAACCTAAATCGATTTCGGTTTGGGGTCAATGACCATAACCGGTTGAGAATTTCAACCGGTTTCCGAGCCGGTTCCGAGTTTGGTACCAATATGTATATCAATCACGCCGACAAAGTGGTAAAATAAAAATTGGAAAAAAATGTTTTATTAGGGTAGCCCCCCTATATGTAAAGTGGGAAGTGATTTTTTTTTTAATTTGAACCCTAACGTGTGATATATTGTTGGAAAGGTATTTAAAAATGAATATGGGTTTATTACAATCATTTTTTGATAATGTCAATAATTTCGGAAATAATCGCTCCAAAAGTAAAAAACAATGTGTGTGTCCCCCTCTAACTTTTGAACCATAAGTTTAGAAAATATGAAAAAAATCTGAAAAGTAGAACTTTATAAGAACTTTCTAGGAAAATTATTTTGAACTTGATAGAAACAACAGTTTTTGTACAAAAAAGACAAAAGTTGTACAAAATCATATCTGGACTAAGTTTGTAGTATAATCGTATATGCAAGCATTTTTTTTTTTAACTTCGTTTACATATTTTATTATCCTGAACGTATCTTTTTTCAAACAAAAAAAGAATGATTAAAATCGGTTCTCGCAATCCAAAATTACCACCGAAAACTTTTGGCACGTCTATGTACTAATTAGTAACCCAATTCCCCGAGAGATGGCGCTGTAGGTACTTATTACATTGGGTCGGGTATTATCGAATTGTACGTGGGAACACTTATTGTGACGGACGGGAAACTACGGAACCCTACACTGAGCGTGGCCCGACACGCTCTTGGCCGGTTTTTTGTAAAAAAGTTTTTATTTTTCACTTTTTAGTTGTACCTACCCCACACAAATTCAATTAGGTAACACTAGTGCATTGAAGAATTGAAGACACGACTCGAAGAATCATCAAAATTCCCATAGAAATGCCGGAGATGCAGTACATTTATGCATATAACTTCGTACATAAGAATAATTACCTAATGTATTATATACTAAAACCTTCCTGAAAGTATGTAGATCACACTTATGAAAGAATTATCAAAATCGGTTCCGCAGTTTTTGAGATAACCGCGGACATACAAACATACATACATACGGGTCGAATACAGAACCTCCTTTTTTAAAGTCGGTTAAAAAAAGTGAGGTCAAAAGAACCGACTTCAAAAAAAAAAACACTACAAAGCGAAAAATAACTTTAATTTCGGAAGTCGGTGTCGTTGGTTCCGCATTTTCGTTTTTTGACACCGACTTCCGAAATTAAAGTTATTTTTCACACCGACTTCGACTTCGACTTCGACTTCGACTTCGACTTCGACTTCGACTTCGACTTCGACTTCGACTTCGACTTCGACTTCGACTTCGACTTCGACTTCGACTTCGACTTCGACTTCGACTTCGACTTCGACTTCGACTTCGACTTCGACTTCGACTTCGACTTCGACTTCGACTTCGACTTCGACTTCGACTTCGACTTCGACTTCGACTTCGACTTCGACTTCGACTTCGACTTCGACTTCGACTTCGACTTCGACTTCGACTTCGACTCCGACTTCGACTTCGACTTCGACTTCGACTTCGACTTCGACTTCGACTTCGACTTCGACTTCGACTTCGACTCCGACTTTGACTTTGACTTCGACTTTGACTTTGACTTTGACTTCGACTTCGACTTTGACTTCGACTCCGACTTTGACTTTGACTTCGACTCCGACTTTGACTTTGACTTCGACTTCGACTTCGACTTCGACTTCGACTTCGACTTCGACTTTGACTTCGACTTCGACTTCGACTTTGACTTCGACTCCGACTTTGACTTTGACTTCGACTCCGACTTTGACTTTGACTTCGACTTTGACTTTGACTTCGACTTCGACTTCGACTTTGACTTCGACTCCGACTTTGACTTTGACTTTGACTTCGACTCCGACTTTGACTTTGACTTCGACTTCGACTTTGACTTCGACTTCGACTTCGACTTTGACTTCGACTTCGACTTCGACTTTGACTTCGACTCCGACTTTGACTTTGACTTCGACTCCGACTTTGACTTTGACTTCGACTTCGACTTTGACTTTGACTTCGACTTCGACTTCGACTTTGACTTTGACTTTGACTTTGACTTCGACTTTGACTTCGACTTTCGACTTTGACTTCAACTTCGACTTCGACTTCGACTTTGACTTTGACTTCGACTCCGACTCCGACTTTGACTTTGACTTTGACTTTGACTTTGACTTTGACTTTGACTTTGACTTTGACTTTGACTTTGACTTTGACTTTGACTTTCGACTTTGACTTTGACTTTGACTTCGACTCCGACTTTGACTTTGACTTCGACTTTGACTTCGACTTCGACTTTGACTTCGACTCCGACTTTGACTTTGACTTTGACTTCGACTTCGACTTTGACTTCGACTTCGACTTCGACTTCGACTTTGACTTCGACTTCGACTTCGACTTTGACTTCGACTCCGACTTTGACTTTGACTTCGACTCCGACTCCGACTTTGACTTTGACTTCGACTTCGACTTTGACTTCGACTTCGACTTCGACTTCGACTTTGACTTCGACTCCGACTTTGACTTTGACTTCGACTTTGACTTCGACTTTCGACTTTGACTTCAACTTCGACTTCGACTTCGACTTTGACTTCGACTCCGACTCCGACTTTGACTTTGACTTTGACTTCGACTTCGACTTTGACTTCGACTTCGACTTCGACTTCGACTTTGACTTCGACTCCGACTTTGACTTTGACTTCGACTTTGACTTCGACTTTCGACTTTGACTTCAACTTCGACTTCGACTTCGACTTTGACTTCGACTCCGACTTTGACTTTGACTTCGACTTCGACTTTGACTTCGACTCCGACTTTGACTTTGACTTCGACTTTGACTTCGACTTTCGACTTTGACTTCGACTTTGACTTCGACTTCGACTTTGACTTTGACTTTGTCTAACTGATTTATAAAAAATGTAAAACACTGTAAGGCTCCTATAATAAGAGATGCAGATTAGCGTCACTGTAACGACTTCGACTTTGACTTTGACTTTGACTTCGACTCCGACTTCGACTTCTACTTCGACTTTGACTTTGACTCCGACTTTGACTTTGACTTTGACTTCGACTTTGACTTCGACTTTCGACTTTGACTTCGACTTCGACTTCTACTTCGACTTTGACTTTGACTCCGACTTTGACTTTGACTTCGACTTTGACTTCGACTTCGACTTCGACTTCTACTTCGACTTTGACTTTGACTCCGACTTTGACTTTGACTTCGACTTTGACTTCGACTTTCGACTTTGACTTCGACTTTGACTTCGACTTCGACTTTGACTTTGACTTTGACTTCGACTCCGACTTCGACTCCGACTTCGACTTCGACTTTGACTTTGACTTCGACTTCGACTTTGACTTTGACTTTGACTTCGACTCCGACTTCGACTTCGACTTCTACTTCGACTCCGACTTCGACTTCGACTTCTACTTCGACTTCGACTTTGACTTCGACTTCGACTTTGACTTTGATTTGATCTCAGTTAATTAATCTTTATACTATTATAAGTTCATTGTTATCTGTACAATTATTATGGTTTGGATTAAAAAAAAGGAAAAAAAACTAAAACCCGACTACGACAAAAAAAAACGACGCTGAAAAAGTATGAAACAAGATTTTCATACTTCGAACAGAACAAAAAGAAAAACCGTAGTCACACGTTATTAAAGTGTTTCGGTTGGTACAGACGCCAGCACATCAACCTACTACAATCTGTCAAATTTCTTTAATAGATTTTCAACTTTATCACTGAAGCATAAGGTTCAAAGTTGATTGGGAAAATGTGACAGTTAGGTGTAGGTTGATGTGCTGGCGTCTGTACCTATAACGTGTGACTACGGTTTTTCTTTTTGTTCTGTTCGAAGTATGAAAATCTTGTTTCATACTTTTTCAGCGTCGTTTTTTTTTTGTCGTAGTCGGGTTTTAGTTTTTTTACTTTTTTTTATTTAAACAATTTTGGTGTTAAATTTAACACATGACTTTTGTCCGCTAGAGGGCGTCGCTTTAAATTTGAGCAATATTTTGGAAATGTACAAGTGAAGCCCTTTCAAATGATATCAAACATGGCGTATTTATCTCATTTTTTATTTTTAACACATTACTTTTTGTCCACTAGAGGGCGCCGTATCGAGTTTTGTGCAACGTCACGTAGCCTATGTTCAGCGGACAATTAAGACGGTTCTAACGATACCTCATATGTCGAGTTCCGATAAGGAGATTAGGAGCTATGAGGGAACAGATGAACATACTCACATACATACATAGCCTGTTAAAATCATAACCCTCCTTTGGCTTTGCCTTAGTCGGGTAAAAAGAAATGTATCATACAATTTGTTTTATTTGTAGACTTAGTGGGTATTTAAAAAAAAATGGTGTTTCTTTTTAAATTATACTACTTTCGATTTTTTTTGCTAAAACCGGACCTAGCTCCGGTTTTCGGTTTTGGTCCCAAAAAAACGATGTTCAAAACCGGTTTTGAAGACTTTCCGGTTTTGCATGCCCTAGTCACAACAACTGTCAGTTATGGCATTCACTTCGATTATAAATACACTATCTTAAATTAATATAATGGCTATTAACAAACAATTATTCATCTACAATTAGTTGATAATTAATAATACATTTAATTATTATCATTTAGATTAACAATGAAATATTAGGTCCTTACATATGAAATTGGCGTTTTTCGTACTGGCCACTTTAATCACGAATTTCTCCTCTTTGGTAAGGAATTCCAAATTCAAATTTGTACAGCTATTTACTCATGTATTTGTGCTTCGATGACCGTCATTCATTTGTTTTTTTTCTTCTGTTTTTTCTGTTTGCGTCACTCATTTTACAAAATGGAAAATTTAAAATATCGCATTATTTACGAGTACGAGTTCCGCCGTGGCACTAGTGCTGCGGAAACGACTCGAAGGGTGAATGATGTGTATGGCGGTCATGTTGCAAAAGAAAACACAGTTCGTTTTTGGTTCCAACGTTTTCGTTCTGGAAATTTCGACCTGCAGAACAAGCCCCGTGGACGGCCTGAGACCCAAGTTGATAATGGAGAATTGAAGGCTATTGTGGAAGCGGACCCATCGCAAACCACGTCCGAGTTAGCTGCAGGCTTCGATGTTAGTGATAAAACTGTTTTAATTCACTTGAAGCAAATTGGGAAGATTAAAAAGCTTGAAAGCACGACAACGCCAGACCACACACTGCGCAACAGACGGCTACCAAATTAGAAGAGCTTGAATTGGAATGTCTTAGACATCCTCCGTACTCCCCGGACCTTGCTCCAACAGATTACCATTTTTTTCGCAATTTGGATAACTTTTTGCAAGGGAAAAAATTCAACTCCGATGGGGCAGTCCAAATCGCCTTCAAAGATTTTATTGATTCCCGTCCGACTGGTTTTTTTAGTAAAGGGATCAATGAACTACCTATAAGATGGCAAAAGTGCATTGAAAACAATGGTTCATACTTTGATTAATTAAATATATTATATTAAAAAATATTCGACTTTTTGTTCCTTCCATACAAAACGCCAATTTCATATGTAAGGACCTAATATATTACTAATTTCTGCGTCACTTACACCCACACCCACACCCACACCCACACCCATCCATCCATCCATCCATCCATCCATTGTCGTGTGTCACTTGGTTCACTTCGGTTGGCGCCGCCGTAGTAGTCTCTCCTGACGGTCACGTGTCCTGACGCGATGTCCTGACGCGAGTTTAACATTTTTTACCCAGTACAAAAAAGTGTGCAACGCCGCTAAAGAAGTTTACACTTCAAAAAAAGCATATCTTAGGTACTATCACACCCCGGACATTCCATACAACGCTTGCAAAATAATTACCTACTACTACTACATTAAAAAATGACGTTTGTATACGTATGAATGTGTGCGTGAGGTACTTGTGTTTGCGAGCGCTCTTTTTAAGGTGAATGTGCCATGGTAGACCGCGAAATTTAAATTTTCTTAAGTTTTTTGCAATTTGCAGATCAGTGTCAGGTTGTATCTTGATCCAAATATGATTCGCGACTGTAATAGACATGTACTTACAGAATCATAGACAATAGAATCATTAATATATCTCTTTAAGTTAGATTTCTACCATAAACACTTTTCCATACGAGATTTGTTCTTAACGGTAGAAATCTAACTTAGAAAGATGTATTGATGATTCTAATTATTATAATTATGTAAATACGTACCTGTTATAGTCGCGAATCATATTTTGATCAAGATACAACCTAACACTGACCTGAAAATTGCAAAAAACGTAAGAAAAATTGAATTTCGCGGGCTACAACTACCCATAATAGTAGATTGTACAACTAAGGCATAAAAGAAGCTATTTTACCCCGAGACGTTTATATCCACCCGAGCCGCAGGCGAGGGTGGATAGTTAAGTCGAGTGGTAAAATGGCTCGTTTATGCCTGAGTTATACACTCTGCTTTTCACTTCGATTGCGAGAAAATGAAACAGACATAAAGTATACAGTACATAATTAATCAAAAATGTTGCATCCATAGCTAATTCCCGCCACCACAGATAATACCGCCACGAAACTTTTTAAAAGTTTTTTTTTTTTTAATTTTCAACATTTGTCATTCGACTTGGGTACTTCATACTGCCAAAAAATTAAAACGTTTCTTTGCCTTTTTAAATAATAAATGACAACTATTTTACCTGATTTTATTAAATTAACGATAGAAAACACGGAAGTGATATAAATTAAAGAAAATGAAATAAATCACGACTTTAATCTGCGAAGTTTTATTGTGCGTGTGGCTGTTGGGCCTGATTACTTTAGTCTTAGAAAAAAATTTTACTTTATGCACTAGAACATAAAAAGCGATTTTATGTCGCCTAAGCACAACATAAAGACGGACTTTTAGAGCATGAGAAGTGAAAAATAATTTTTCACTTCTCATGCTCGAAAAGTTCGTCTTTATGTTGTGCTTAGGCGACATAAAATCGCTTTTTATGTTCTAGTGCATAAAGTAAATTTTTTTTCTGAGACTAAGGTAATCAGGCCCAACAGCTACATGCGCAATAAAACTTAGCAGATTAAAGTAGTGATTTATTTCATTTTCTTTAATTTATACCACTTCCGTGTTTTCTATCGTTAATTTAATAAAATCAGGTAAAATAGTGTTCATTTATTATTTAAAAACGCAAAAAAAAACGTTTTCATGACTTGGCAGTATGAAGTACCCAAGTCGAATGACAAATGTTGAAATTAAAAAAAAAAAAAAAAAAAAAACTTTTAAAAAGTTTCGTAGCGGTATTATCTGTGGTGGCGGGAATTAGCTATGCTTTGCAACATTTTTGATTAATTTATGTACTGTATATATTATGCCTGTTTCATTTTCTCGCAATCGAAGTGAAAAGCAGAGTGTATAACTCAGGCATAAACGAGCCATTTTACCCCTCGATTTAACTATCCACCCTCGCCTGCGGCTCGGGTGGATATAAACGTCTCGGAGTAAAATAGCTTATTTTATGCCTTAGTTGTACAATCTACTATTATTTGTAATCTCGTGCCATGTTGATAACGCTAATAAAATGGCCGACCGGCGCACGGTAAAAAAAAATAATAGGGTATCACTACGTATGATTCCTATGTTGTGTGTTTATCACACAGAGCATCTGCTTGGAAATCCTACTAATATTATAAATGTGAAAGTGTTCGTTTTTATGTTCCGTGTCAAGATGGTGGACTTTTTTATTATTTACTAAGGGTGAATTTCGAGATGGTGGCCGTAATTTTTTATAATAAGATATGAATCTCAATTTTGAGTATAATTGGAGTGCTTATTACGAAAAAGCCATCCTTTTTGAAATCCAAGATGGCGGACGTCATTTTTTTATAATTTGATATGGGTGTCAATTTCGAGTATATTTGGGGTGCTTGTTACGAAAAAGCCATCCTTTTTGAAATCCAAGATGGCGGACGTCATTTTTTTATAATTTGATATGGGTGTCAATTTCGAGTATATTTGGGGTGCTTGTTACGAAAAAGCCATCCTTTTTGAAATCCAAGATGGCGGACGTCATTTTTTTATAATTTGATATGGGTGTCAATTTCGAGTATAATTGGGGTACCTACTTGTTACGAAAAAGCCATCCTTTTTGAAATCCAAGATGGCGGACGTCATTTTTTTATAATTTGATAAGGGTGTCAATTTCGAGTATAATTGGGTTGCTTGTTACGAAAAAGCCATCCTTTTTGAAATCCAAGATGGCGGACGTCATTTGATTTGCAATAAATAAATAATTATATAAATATTGTTTACGCGAGTTTAACATTTTTTACCCACTACAAAAAAGTGTGCAACGCCGCTAAAGAAGTTTACACTTAAAAAATAAAAAAGGTTGCGGCCAGGATGTGTTGACAGTAGCACAGTCTAAAAATCATACAGTCGTCCAACGAAGACGTCTAGACAGGGCAATCGTGCGGGGTGTGAGGGGCGAGACGCGGGTGAGCCGATCCCGAACTGCGAACAAAACGATGTTAGTAGTTCGGGATATATCATTGAGGGCTGACGCATGCTTGTTTTTTATTTGTTAATTTAAAATGGTGCATACGACGTGTGCTGTGACTGATTGTAAGTCTTCATCTCATATAAATAAAGATCTGCGGTTTCATCAACTTCCACGTACAGAAGAAAGGTAAATAAAATATCTATTTTGTTATTGTAGAGTGCATAAATAATTTTTCACTTCTCATGCTCTAAAAGTTCGTCTTTATGTTGTGCTTAGGCGACATAAAATCGCTTTTTATGTTCTAGTGCATAAAGTAAATTTTTTTTCTGAGACTAAGGTAATCAGGCCCAACAGCTACATGCGCAATAAAACTTAGCAGATTAAAGTAGTGATTTATTTCATTTTCTTTAATTTATACCACTTCCGTGTTTTCTATCGTTAATTTAATAAAATCAGGTAAAATAGTGTTCATTTATTATTTAAAAACGCAAAAAAAAACGTTTTCATGACTTGGCAGTATGAAGTACCCAAGTCGAATGACAAATGTTGAAATTAAAAAAAAAAAAAAAAAAAAAAACTTTTAAAAAGTTTCGTAGCGGTATTATCTGTGGTGGCGGGAATTAGCTATGCTTTGCAACATTTTTGATTAATTTATGTACTGTATATATTATGCCTGTTTCATTTTCTCGCAATCGAAGTGAAAAGCAGAGTGTATAACTCAGGCATAAACGAGCCATTTTACCCCTCGATTTAACTATCCACCCTCGCCTGCGGCTCGGGTGGATATAAACGTCTCGGAGTAAAATAGCTTATTTTATGCCTTAGTTGTACAATCTACTATTATTTGTAATCTCGTGCCATGTTGATAACGCTAATAAAATGGCCGACCGGCGCACGGTAAAAAAAAATAATAGGGTATCACTACGTATGATTCCTATGTTGTGTGTTTATCACACAGAGCATCTGCTTGGAAATCCTACTAATATTATAAATGTGAAAGTGTTCGTTTTTATGTTCCGTGTCAAGATGGTGGACTTTTTTATTATTTACTAAGGGTGAATTTCGAGATGGTGGCCGTAATTTTTTATAATAAGATATGAATCTCAATTTTGAGTATAATTGGAGTGCTTATTACGAAAAAGCCATCCTTTTTGAAATCCAAGATGGCGGACGTCATTTTTTTATAATTTGATATGGGTGTCAATTTCGAGTATATTTGGGGTGCTTGTTACGAAAAAGCCATCCTTTTTGAAATCCAAGATGGCGGACGTCATTTTTTTATAATTTGATATGGGTGTCAATTTCGAGTATATTTGGGGTGCTTGTTACGAAAAAGCCATCCTTTTTGAAATCCAAGATGGCGGACGTCATTTTTTTATAATTTGATATGGGTGTCAATTTCGAGTATAATTGGGGTACCTACTTGTTACGAAAAAGCCATCCTTTTTGAAATCCAAGATGGCGGACGTCATTTTTTTATAATTTGATAAGGGTGTCAATTTCGAGTATAATTGGGTTGCTTGTTACGAAAAAGCCATCCTTTTTGAAATCCAAGATGGCGGACGTCATTTGATTTGCAATAAATAAATAATTATATAAATATTGTTTACGCGAGTTTAACATTTTTTACCCACTACAAAAAAGTGTGCAACGCCGCTAAAGAAGTTTACACTTAAAAAATAAAAAAGGTTGCGGCCAGGATGTGTTGACAGTAGCACAGTCTAAAAATCATACAGTCGTCCAACGAAGACGTCTAGACAGGGCAATCGTGCGGGGTGTGAGGGGCGAGACGCGGGTGAGCCGATCCCGAACTGCGAACAAAACGATGTTAGTAGTTCGGGATATATCATTGAGGGCTGACGCATGCTTGTTTTTTATTTGTTAATTTAAAATGGTGCATACGACGTGTGCTGTGACTGATTGTAAGTCTTCATCTCATATAAATAAAGATCTGCGGTTTCATCAACTTCCACGTACAGAAGAAAGGTAAATAAAATATCTATTTTGTTATTGTAGAGTGCATAAATAATTTTTCACTTCTCATGCTCTAAAAGTTCGTCTTTATGTTGTGCTTAGGCGACATAAAATCGCTTTTTATGTTCTAGTGCATAAAGTAAATTTTTTTTCTGAGACTAAGGTAATCAGGCCCAACAGCTACATGCGCAATAAAACTTAGCAGATTAAAGTAGTGATTTATTTCATTTTCTTTAATTTATACCACTTCCGTGTTTTCTATCGTTAATTTAATAAAATCAGGTAAAATAGTGTTCATTTATTATTTAAAAACGCAAAAAAAAACGTTTTCATGACTTGGCAGTATGAAGTACCCAAGTCGAATGACAAATGTTGAAATTAAAAAAAAAAAAAAAAAAAAAAACTTTTAAAAAGTTTCGTAGCGGTATTATCTGTGGTGGCGGGAATTAGCTATGCTTTGCAACATTTTTGATTAATTTATGTACTGTATATATTATGCCTGTTTCATTTTCTCGCAATCGAAGTGAAAAGCAGAGTGTATAACTCAGGCATAAACGAGCCATTTTACCCCTCGATTTAACTATCCACCCTCGCCTGCGGCTCGGGTGGATATAAACGTCTCGGAGTAAAATAGCTTATTTTATGCCTTAGTTGTACAATCTACTATTATTTGTAATCTCGTGCCATGTTGATAACGCTAATAAAATGGCCGACCGGCGCACGGTAAAAAAAAATAATAGGGTATCACTACGTATGATTCCTATGTTGTGTGTTTATCACACAGAGCATCTGCTTGGAAATCCTACTAATATTATAAATGTGAAAGTGTTCGTTTTTATGTTCCGTGTCAAGATGGTGGACTTTTTTATTATTTACTAAGGGTGAATTTCGAGATGGTGGCCGTAATTTTTTATAATAAGATATGAATCTCAATTTTGAGTATAATTGGAGTGCTTATTACGAAAAAGCCATCCTTTTTGAAATCCAAGATGGCGGACGTCATTTTTTTATAATTTGATATGGGTGTCAATTTCGAGTATATTTGGGGTGCTTGTTACGAAAAAGCCATCCTTTTTGAAATCCAAGATGGCGGACGTCATTTTTTTATAATTTGATATGGGTGTCAATTTCGAGTATATTTGGGGTGCTTGTTACGAAAAAGCCATCCTTTTTGAAATCCAAGATGGCGGACGTCATTTTTTTATAATTTGATATGGGTGTCAATTTCGAGTATAATTGGGGTACCTACTTGTTACGAAAAAGCCATCCTTTTTGAAATCCAAGATGGCGGACGTCATTTTTTTATAATTTGATAAGGGTGTCAATTTCGAGTATAATTGGGTTGCTTGTTACGAAAAAGCCATCCTTTTTGAAATCCAAGATGGCGGACGTCATTTGATTTGCAATAAATAAATAATTATATAAATATTGTTTACGCGAGTTTAACATTTTTTACCCACTACAAAAAAGTGTGCAACGCCGCTAAAGAAGTTTACACTTAAAAAATAAAAAAGGTTGCGGCCAGGATGTGTTGACAGTAGCACAGTCTAAAAATCATACAGTCGTCCAACGAAGACGTCTAGACAGGGCAATCGTGCGGGGTGTGAGGGGCGAGACGCGGGTGAGCCGATCCCGAACTGCGAACAAAACGATGTTAGTAGTTCGGGATATATCATTGAGGGCTGACGCATGCTTGTTTTTTATTTGTTAATTTAAAATGGTGCATACGACGTGTGCTGTGACTGATTGTAAGTCTTCATCTCATATAAATAAAGATCTGCGGTTTCATCAACTTCCACGTACAGAAGAAAGGTAAATAAAATATCTATTTTGTTATTGTAGAGTGCATAAATAATTTTTCACTTCTCATGCTCTAAAAGTTCGTCTTTATGTTGTGCTTAGGCGACATAAAATCGCTTTTTATGTTCTAGTGCATAAAGTAAATTTTTTTTCTGAGACTAAGGTAATCAGGCCCAACAGCTACATGCGCAATAAAACTTAGCAGATTAAAGTAGTGATTTATTTCATTTTCTTTAATTTATACCACTTCCGTGTTTTCTATCGTTAATTTAATAAAATCAGGTAAAATAGTGTTCATTTATTATTTAAAAACGCAAAAAAAAACGTTTTCATGACTTGGCAGTATGAAGTACCCAAGTCGAATGACAAATGTTGAAATTAAAAAAAAAAAAAAAAAAAAAAACTTTTAAAAAGTTTCGTAGCGGTATTATCTGTGGTGGCGGGAATTAGCTATGCTTTGCAACATTTTTGATTAATTTATGTACTGTATATATTATGCCTGTTTCATTTTCTCGCAATCGAAGTGAAAAGCAGAGTGTATAACTCAGGCATAAACGAGCCATTTTACCCCTCGATTTAACTATCCACCCTCGCCTGCGGCTCGGGTGGATATAAACGTCTCGGAGTAAAATAGCTTATTTTATGCCTTAGTTGTACAATCTACTATTATTTGTAATCTCGTGCCATGTTGATAACGCTAATAAAATGGCCGACCGGCGCACGGTAAAAAAAAATAATAGGGTATCACTACGTATGATTCCTATGTTGTGTGTTTATCACACAGAGCATCTGCTTGGAAATCCTACTAATATTATAAATGTGAAAGTGTTCGTTTTTATGTTCCGTGTCAAGATGGTGGACTTTTTTATTATTTACTAAGGGTGAATTTCGAGATGGTGGCCGTAATTTTTTATAATAAGATATGAATCTCAATTTTGAGTATAATTGGAGTGCTTATTACGAAAAAGCCATCCTTTTTGAAATCCAAGATGGCGGACGTCATTTTTTTATAATTTGATATGGGTGTCAATTTCGAGTATATTTGGGGTGCTTGTTACGAAAAAGCCATCCTTTTTGAAATCCAAGATGGCGGACGTCATTTTTTTATAATTTGATATGGGTGTCAATTTCGAGTATATTTGGGGTGCTTGTTACGAAAAAGCCATCCTTTTTGAAATCCAAGATGGCGGACGTCATTTTTTTATAATTTGATATGGGTGTCAATTTCGAGTATAATTGGGGTACCTACTTGTTACGAAAAAGCCATCCTTTTTGAAATCCAAGATGGCGGACGTCATTTTTTTATAATTTGATAAGGGTGTCAATTTCGAGTATAATTGGGTTGCTTGTTACGAAAAAGCCATCCTTTTTGAAATCCAAGATGGCGGACGTCATTTGATTTGCAATAAATAAATAATTATATAAATATTGTTTACGCGAGTTTAACATTTTTTACCCACTACAAAAAAGTGTGCAACGCCGCTAAAGAAGTTTACACTTAAAAAATAAAAAAGGTTGCGGCCAGGATGTGTTGACAGTAGCACAGTCTAAAAATCATACAGTCGTCCAACGAAGACGTCTAGACAGGGCAATCGTGCGGGGTGTGAGGGGCGAGACGCGGGTGAGCCGATCCCGAACTGCGAACAAAACGATGTTAGTAGTTCGGGATATATCATTGAGGGCTGACGCATGCTTGTTTTTTATTTGTTAATTTAAAATGGTGCATACGACGTGTGCTGTGACTGATTGTAAGTCTTCATCTCATATAAATAAAGATCTGCGGTTTCATCAACTTCCACGTACAGAAGAAAGGTAAATAAAATATCTATTTTGTTATTGTAGAGTGCATAAATAATTTTTCACTTCTCATGCTCTAAAAGTTCGTCTTTATGTTGTGCTTAGGCGACATAAAATCGCTTTTTATGTTCTAGTGCATAAAGTAAATTTTTTTTCTGAGACTAAGGTAATCAGGCCCAACAGCCACACGCGCAATAAAACTTCGCAGATTAAAGTCGTGATTTCTTTCATTTTCTTTCATTTATACCACTTCCGTGTTTTCTATCGTTAATTTAATAAAATCAGGTAAAATAGTTGTCATTTATTATTTAAAAACGCAAAGAAACGTTTTTATGACTTGGCAGTATGAAGTACCCAAGTCGTATGACAAATGTTGAAATTAGAAAAAAAAAACTTTTAAAAAGTTTCGTGGCGGTATTATCTGTGGTGGCGGGAATTAGCTATGCTTTGCAACATTTTTGATTAATTATGTACTGTATACTTTATGCCTGTTTCATTTTCTCGCAATCGAAGTGAAAAGCAGAGTGTATAACTCAGGCATAAACGAGCCATTTTACCCCTCGACTTAACTATCCACCCTCGCCTGCGGCTCGCGTGGATATAAACGTCTCGGGGTAAAATAGCTTATTTTATGCCTTAGTTGTACAATCTACTATTATTTGTAATGTCGTGCCATGTTGATAACGCTAATAAAATGGCCGACCGGCGCACGGTAAAAATAAATAATAGGGTATCACTACGTATGATTCCTATTTTCTGTGTTTATCACACAGAGCATCTGTTTGGAAATCCTACTAATATTATAAATGTGAAAGTGTTCGTTTTTATGTTCCGTGTCAAGATGGTGGACTTTTTTATTATTTACTAAGGGTGATCTGTTTGGAAATCCTACTAATATTATAAATGTGAAAGTGTTCGTTTTTATGTTCCGTGTCAAGATGGTGGACTTTTTTATTATTTACTAAGGGTGAATTTCGAGATGGTGGCCGTAATTTTTTATAATAAGATATGAATCTCAATTTTGAGTAAGTATAATAATTGGAGTGCTTATTACGAAAAAGCCATCCTTTTTGAAATCCAAGATGGCGGACGTCATTTTTTTATAATTTGATATGGGTGTCAATTTCGAGTATAATTGGGGTACTTGTTACGAAAAAGCCATCCTTTTTGAAATCCAAGATGGCGGACGTTTTTTTTTTATAATTTGATAAGGGTGTCAATTTCGAGTATAATTGGGGTGCTTGTTACGAAAAAGCCATCCTTTTTGAAATCCAAGATGGCGGACGTCATTTTTTTATAATTTGATATGGGTGTCAATTTCGAGTATATTTGGGGTGCTTGTTACGAATACATGCAGTGTAGAACGGGGTAATAATTGTTTTCTTTACTACGAGTATATTAATATCGATGTTGATTTGCAATAAATAAATAATTATATAAATATTGTTTATTTCTGACAACCCTGGCCGATGCGTTACTGTCTAGCTAGACGATGTCGGCATTTTACACGAGATCAAAGGCGTCGTCCTACTGTATGATTCTTATACTGTGGTAATAAGGTCCCGTTTTTACCCTTTGGGTACGGAACCCTAAAAACTACCACTGTTAAGAGCGGTATTAGTCATGTTAGTTTAATTTTTTTTTTTTTGTAATTGTATTTTTTTATAAATTGTATACGTGAATAAACGAACTGTATACTGAATAAACGTGTTTTATTGATATTATTATTATATTAGTATTCAATAGACAATAATATAGCGTCCACTCGCAAACAAACTCTCACTACTACTAATACTATCAACGTCCAAGCGTAAACGAACAGTCCGAGTGTACTATCTGCGCTATTTAGTCTTTGCCACAAAAATGCAGATCGGAGCGCGCCGACATGCGAGACAACCTCCCCGTGCGAACGATACAGCGAGACTGACCGGGCGGCTGCTGCCCGCGCCCGTATAGGTAAAACCATGGTGTTATTGATTTTTTTCCACTTAAATAATTATTAAAAAAAAACAAACTTAATTTTTATAAACCATTAAATTTGCTATAATTTGGTGAAAGAATCATCAAAATCGCTTCAGGCGTTTGAAAGTAGAAAGAAAATTCTTGCGTAAAATAAGAGGATGGATATGATTTTTTATTGTTAAAACTAACAGTAATATTAAAAAAATCAAACTTAAATTATATTTGTAAACATATGTCATATATCATATATTTTTTTAAATATATTTGGGCTATCCATTTGGGAGAAGTAGGCCTTCAAAGAGAGGTCTACTTTGAAGTTTGGCGTAACCATTCGCCTTAAAGAGTCGGCGACGGTAACCTCGAAGTGCGGGGTGAGGTGCGGTAACTGATGTTAGTGCGGGGAAGGGAGTGGCCTTTCTGTACGTAGTACTTTAAGTATTCTGTGCCATTACAAAAAAAGTGTACAACGCCGCTAAAGAAGTTTTCACTTCAAAAAGACGGGTTGCACTCCGGGAGTGCCGGCAGAAGTGAAAACTTGAATATTAACGTTGTGCATTTTTGATATTTTTCATTAATAGATGCACTTTGTTCAATTTCCATATTTTAAACACTTTATATACACGAATACACAGGAGTGTGGCCACTACACAGACGGTCGAGCCATCAGCTGTCACCATCCATGGATGCGCGTGACACGCTGTATCATAAACACACACGAACATTCGCGCAAGCGCCCTGCGCCGCCCAAACGAAACAGCAGGCATACATTTTCGCCGCGCTGTAAAAAGAGAGGGGGATACTTCCTCTCCTACGCCGCGTCGGCTGTCTACTCTCCATCCGTCTTACGAATTTTCGATCAGGTCACGTGTTCTGACGCGTGTCCTGACGCGACTTTAACATTTTTACCCATTACAAAAAAAAGTGTACAACGCCGCTAAAGAAGTTTTCACTTCAAAAAAAAGGTTAGGGACAGACCCCCCCCCCTGGATAAAAGCCCTAGATACGCCAATGCTCTCCTCGTGACTTCCAGCTCCCAGTATCTGCACTTTGTGTCTTTAAAATATGTTGTTTTTGTGTAGATTCGCAGATTCTTTTGTGTGCACTGAATAAATGGTTTATTTATCTAAGATATTGTACCTGCCGCCGCAGCGCCTCGAGCTCCAGCAGTAAGCCGCGCAGCTGTGACGCCACGCGCCGCGCGTGCGTCTGCTCGGCGCGCGCGCGCACGTACTCGCCCTGCTCCTCATACTACAAAAGTAAAACCCATCCCATTAAAATCAGGGCCGAGCACGGGACGTGACAGGGCCGTGGCACACACACAGGGCAGCTAGAGAAGCTCCATCGACGGCCCGGACACGCCAGGGTACAACGCAATACTCTGGTAATTTGAACTTGATACAAATGTATGTATTGATGATTTTAATAATTATAATTCTAAAAATACATATTGTTTCTGTCGCGACTTTATATATTAATTGCGAAAAACGTAACAAAATTTGATTTCCTAGACTACTTTAGCGCATCCCCCTTAACCTTTTGAACGCCATTGTCACATATATGTGACAAACGAAATCTTACCCTGAACGCCAACGTCACAAATACACACATCAACACGGTCTAGGGATATTTCATACTCAATTAAATAACTCGAAAAGTACTGGCCGCATTGGAATCTTTTATACACCGATTTGTTTGTAATTTATCTCAGACTAATTCCAAATTTAAATTTTTGAAAATTCTTTTGTTTCGGTGGCAAAAAATGTCTTGATGTATAGGAGAGGGAATTTTCATTTGTGCGAAATTTAGAAAACAATACGAATTACGTTTAGTTACAGTTTTTTTTCATTTTTAAACGAAAGATAAAGTTAAAATTGAGGTATTGTAGCCATGCAACGCCGACATTTGACGAGGGCGGAGATGTTACGAGCTGTGGGAATGCTGGAAGCTGGATCTGTTCAGCGTAATGTTGCTGAGGCCATAGGGACCCATCAAAATGTAATTTCAAGATTGTGGACACGCTATCGTGCCACAGGTGAAGTAGCAGAGAGGCACCGGGGGCCAAGTCGCATCACTACCCCCAGACAAGACCGATTTTTGCAAATTACTGCGCGAGCACAACCAAATGCAACGGCGACTCAATTGGTCCAAAGGCTGCGAGTGGAACACCGTGCTTGTGAGTGACCAAACTGTAAGAAGGCGACTGCATGAAAGCAATCTACGCTCTCGTAGACCACTCCGGGTCCCACCTTTACGGAGAGGCAATCGTGGACGACGATTAGAATGGGTTCGGAACCACGTGGACTGGGGCCGTGAGCAATGGTCCAATGTGCTGTTCACGGATGAATCCAGGTTCGGCTTCCATCCAGATTCACGAAGGACGCGTGTTTGGCGAGTTCCTGGACGATGGAGCCGTCTCCAGAACCCTCAGGAAGTTCACCCATACCAAGGAGGAACAATTATGGTTTGGGCAGGAATTCGTCTTGGAGGACGGACGGATCTCGTTTGGGTGCGAGGCAATATGACGGCAGAACGATACGTCCAACAGGTGCTGGGGCCCGTAATCTTGCCCCACAGAACACAAATGGGGCAAGATTTCCTGCTCATGCACGACAATGCCCGGGCACACACGGCGAGAACGGTAGCTGCTTGGTTACATACACATAATGTTAGGGCCTTAGACTGGCCTGCTCAATCGCCAGATCTAAATCCCATTGAGCATGCGTGGGATATGCTGCAAAGAAGAGCTCTGAAGGAAATTCCTGAAAATCTGGCTACAGAAGATCAACTTTTTGCGCACCTCAGAAGGACATGGGACAATATTCCGCAGCAAGACATTGACAACCTTGTTCTGAGCATGCCGAATCGTTGCCGAAATGCCGATGTGTTATGAACATCATGGGCGCTTTCTCAGACTACTAACTTCAAGTTTATAAACACAAATTAAATGATTGTTCTTTTTTTTTCAGTTTTTACTCACAAATTAAAAGTTCATTCATATACGATTTCCGTCTATGCTTCATTTTTTTTCCATAAAATCCTGAAATTTTAATCTAAGTACCTTAACCATTATTAAAAAAATGGTAGAATATTAAATAACGTATCTTTTAAATATATACATGTCATATAAATAATTTTCACTTCTCATGCTCTAAAAGTCCGTCTTTATGTTGCGCTTAGGCGACATAAAATCACTTTTTATGTTCTAGTGCATAAAGTAATTTTTTTTTCTGAGACTAAAGTAATCAGGCCCAACAGCCACACGCACAATAAAACTTCGCAGATTAAAGTCGTGATTTATTTCATTTTCTTTAATTTATACCACTTCCGTGTTTTCTATCGTTAATTTAAAACAATCAGGTAAAATAGTTGTCATTTATTATTTAATTTATTATTTATTTAAAAAGGCAAAGAAACGTTTTCATTTTTTGGCAGTATGAAGTACCCAAGTCGAATGACAAATGTTGAAAATTAAAAAAAAAAACTTTTAAAAAGTTTCGTGGCGGTATTATCTGTGGTGGCGGGAATTAGCTATGGATGCAACATTTTTGATTAATTATGTACTGTATACTTTATGCCTGTTTCATTTTCTCGCAATCGAAGTGAAAAGCAGAGTGTATAACTCAGGCATAAACGAGCCATTTTACCCCTCGACTTAACTATCCACTCTCGCCTGCGGCTCGAGTGGATATAAACGTCTCGGGGTAAAATAGCTTCTTTTATGCCTTAGTTGTACAATCTACTATAACACATTGATAGTAATTCGCTTTTTTAAAAATATCCCTAGACCGTGTTGATGTGTGTATATGACAAAATACACGACGGTCGTCGTCGTCGGATATTATGAAATAAACAATTTAATCATTACTGTGTAAAATGTTATAATAAAATACCACTCGATATTCTTCAACTAAACGAGAAGAAATTTAAAACATGCATTAAACGCACACTATGTAGACAAGCATATTATAAGTTGGATGATTATATCTATACTAATAATATTAGGTCCTTACATATGAAATTGGCGTTTTTCGTACTGGCCACTTTAATCACGAATTTCTCCTCTTTGGTAAGGAATTCCAAATTCAAATTTGTACAGCTATTTACTCATGTATTTGTGCTTCGATGACCGTCATTCATTTGTTTTTTTTCTTCTGTTTTTTCTGTTTGCGTCACTCATTTTACAAAATGGAAAATTTAAAATATCGCATTATTTACGAGTACGAGTTCCGCCGTGGCACTAGTGCTGCGGAAACGACTCGAAGGGTGAATGATGTGTATGGCGGTCATGTTGTAAAAGAAAACACAGTTCGTTTTTGGTTCCAACGTTTTCGTTCTGGAAATTTCGACCTGCAGAACAAGCCCCGTGGACGGCCTGAGACCCAAGTTGATAATGGAGAATTGAAGGCTATTGTGGAAGCGGACCCATCGCAAACCACGTCCGAGTTAGCTGCAGGCTTCGATGTTAGTGATAAAACTGTTTTAATTCACTTGAAGCAAATTGGGAAGATTAAAAAGCTTGAAAGGTGGGTACCTCACGAATTGACTGAAGCAAACCGGCAAACGCGCGTCGACTGCTGCGTTACATTACTGAACCGGCACAACAATGAAGGTATTTTAAACCGAATCATTACCTGTGATGAAAAATGGATTCTTTACGATAATCGGAAGCGCTCAGCGCAATGGTTGGATCCTGGCCAGCCAGCGAAATCCCGCCCCAAGCGAAAATTAACCCCAAAAAAGTTACTTGTAAGCGTTTGGTGGACTAGTGCCGGTATTGTTCATTACAGTTTTCTCAAATCTGGCCAGACTATTACAGCTGATGTCTATTGTCAGCAATTACAAACCATGATGGAAAAGCTAGCGGCTAAACAACCAAGGCTGGTCAATCGCTCCACGCCACTGCTGCTTCACGACAACGCCAGACCACACACTGCGCAACAGACGGCTACCAAATTAGAAGAGCTTGAATTGGAATGTCTTAGACATCCTCCGTACTCCCCGGACCTTGCTCCAACAGATTACCATTTTTTTCGCAATTTGGATAACTTTTTGCAAGGGAAAAAATTCAACTCCGATGGGGCAGTCCAAATCGCCTTCAAAGATTTTATTGATTCCCGTCCGACTGGTTTTTTTAGTAAAGGGATCAATGAACTACCTATAAGATGGCAAAAGTGCATTGAAAACAATGGTTCATACTTTGATTAATTAAATATATTATATTAAAAAATATTCGACTTTTTGTTCCTTCCATACAAAACGCCAATTTCATATGTAAGGACCTAATATTATAAAGAGGTAAAATTTGTAAGTTTGTAAGTTTGTATGTAATGGGTAATCTCTGGAACTCATAATCCAATTCTAACAATTTTTTAACTGGCAGAAAGCTACATTATTCCTGAGTGCTATAGGCTATAAATTGTTTCTATAGCATGTATATTAACCGAGCTGTCACAACTTTTGTCTAGCAAGTCGGAAAAAAATACCACATAAAACAGAATTATTTGCGTGCGCTGCCTAAACAGTTGCTTAAAATTAAAAACAATGTATGGCTACCTGGTTCGTCTTCATTATTTCTACAAAAAAGTCCGCGATACCATATCTCTATCTTTTATATTTTATCTTTTATACTTCTTTTATTGCATTAAAAAAATTTTTTTTCGGTATACTTACGTTTGGTTGATTATTTGAGCAACAAAATATTAATTCTTATGACAATAAATTATTTCAGTATCACAAGAACATCATACAGATAAGATTTGCCATTTACAGTATATCAATTGGTCATACAGTTTCGGAGATAATATAAAATTACTAAAACGCAAAATGCCCCTAGCATAACTTTCATTGTGCAGACGTTTTACCTATTTGCCCATAGATGGCGTTCTGCAATTACGTCATTTTTCTGAATCGCGGTGTTAAGACTTTCCGTAGATTGATGACCCTCTCGAATTTTTATGCCCACGTTAGTTGGATTGGAGTTCCATACGAACGATTCGATTATGAGCACGGAGATTATGAGGTATCTATTAGATACCTCATATTCGAAAATATCGTAATTTCGTTGTACGTTTGTTTTCATTGTTTTGTATGTTCGTAGTTTCGTACTTCGTTCTATCGTAATAATCGATACGAGTTAAAGTTATTCGATATTACCGATTACGATTGTTTTGTTTTGTAAAGGCGGACGGTGTTCGAGTCGCTCTCCCTTTGTTCGTAATTGTTTTCAAGTCTGTGCGTAGTTTGTCGAGAGCATGCCTAAAAGGAAATCTCAACTGTCCCGGCAGACATCACAGACAAGAGCCGCTCGAGTACGCCGTACGGAAGAATCTGCCCCTGAAAATGAAAATGAGCAGCGCCTCTCGAGAAATAGAGAAAATATTTCGCAAGCACGCGCTAGAGAATCTAGGTCCGAGCGCTCACAGGGCCTCGCTAGCCAAAATGTGAGGACGTCGCGGGCCCGTGCTCGAGAATCTAGCGCTGAACGTGCGCAGCGTCTATCTGAGTTAAGGCAGCATGTCTCTGAGACAAGGGATAGGGAGACTAGCGCTGAGCGCTCGCAGCGGCTCGCTAGGCAAAATGCCATAACATCACAGGCCCGCGCTCGAGAATCCAGCGATGAACGTGCACAGCGTCTATCTGTTTTAAGGCAGCATGTCTCTGAAACAAGGGATAGGGAGACTAGCGCTGAGCGCTCGCTGCGGCTCGCTAGGCAAAATGCCATAACATCACAGGCCCGCGCTCGAGAATCCAGCGATGAACGTGCACAGCGTCTATCTGTTTTAAGGCAGCATGTCTCTGAAACAAGGGATAGGGAGACTAGCGCTGAGCGCTCGCAGCGGCTCGCTAGGCAAAATGCCATAACATCGCAGGCCCGCGCTCGAGAATCCAGCGATGAACGTGCACAGCGTCTATCTGTTTTAAGGCAGCATGTCTCTGAAACAAGGGATAGGGAGACTAGCGCTGAGCGCTCGCAGCGGCTCGCTAGGCAAAATGCCATAACATCGCAGGCCCGCGCTCGAGAATCCAGCGATGAACGTGCACAGCGTCTATCTGAGTTTCCAATAAAAACATCATTTGCCCTGACTATTAACAAGTCCCAGTGATAAACATTCTCTTTGGTTGGCTACGAAAAGAATGTTTTTCCCATGGGCAATTATATGTTGGTCTATCAAGAGTGGGATCATCCGAAAAGCAGATTATTCTGTTACCGGAAAATAAAACAACCTCAAACATTGTATATAGAGAAGCTTTAAATTAAATAGATACCTAACTTAAATAAATAAAATAAGTAAAAGGCGACCAAGGGTTAAGTTACCTTGAGCAGAAAAGAGAACTTAGGTAATCTTTGAAGTTACTGATCTGATTCCAAACAATATTTTACTAATAAAATTAAATACAGTAATATCAATCGAGTGTTATCTTATGTTAAACATAAGATAACACCCGTCAACAACCGTCTTCAAAAAAAAACACTACAAAGTAAAAACTTTTTTACAAAAAAAACAACCGACTTCAAAAAAAAAACACTACAAAGCGAAAAATAACTTTAATTTCGGAAGTCGGTGTCGTTTGTTCCGCATTTTCGTTTTTTGACACCGACTTCCGAAATTAAAGTTTTTTTTCGCTTTGTAGTGTTTTTTTTTTGAAGTCGGTTGTTTTTTTTGTAAAAAAGTTTTTATTTTTAACCGACTTTAAAAAAGGAGGTTCTGTATTCGACCCGTATGTATGTATGTATGTATGTATGTTTGTATGTCCGCGATTATCTCAAAAACTGCTGAACCGATTTTGATAATTCTTTCATAAGTGTGATCTACGTACTTTCAGGAAGGTTTTAGTATATAATACATTAGGTAACTATTCTTATGTACGAAGTTATATGCATAAATGTACTGCATCTCCGGCATTTCTATGGGAATTTTGATGATTCTTCGAGTCGTGTCTTCAATTCTTCAATGCACTAGTGTTAATTGAATTGGTGTGGGGTAGGTACAACTAAAAAGTGAAAAATAAAAACTTTTTTACAAAAAAAAACAACCGACTTCAAAAAAAAACACTACAAAGTGAAAAATAACTTTAATTTCGGAAGTCGGTGTCAAAAAACGAAAATGCGGAACCAACGACACCGACTTCCGAAATTAAAGTTATTTTTCACTTTGTAGTGTTTTTTTTTGAAGTCGGTTGTTTTTTTTGTAAAAAAGTTTTTTAGTAACAATCAGTTTATTAAAAACAACTGTATATAAACCGACAAAATTAAAAAATACACGTGCTGCCACAACTTATGAAAGGAATATGTAACATTTTAGATTTGGTGAAGTTATAGTGACATGAAAAACGCTCCCGGTACTGTCCGCCCCTGCTTCTTTTAGATTTTATACATTGACACGACAATATTTTATGTAAAAACTAAATAATATTAAATGAAAGCCTTGTAATTTCAGAAGGTAGATAGGTTTAATAAGTACAATTAACTGTGACTGCTGTTATTTAAATTGATTATATTTAACTCCACATCAATATTGACTGTAATAATGTTTGTTGTACTTTTATTACAAAGTGTGCCCCTAAAAGAGCCTTTTTTAACTTCTGTCTAATGCTGTAAATTATAAAGTTGGACATTTTTTGTTTTTCGAAAGTACCCCCTAAAGAGGTATTGGGGGTGTCAAAATTTGTATGGAATAATTTTAACACGCTGTCCGATTAACTCAAAACTCAGTATTTATACTAAGGACTAAAAATAAAGAATAACGTGTATCAGGGTTTTTCGAAAATCTACCCCTAACTGTGTGAAAAGATGTAGTTAATTAACTACACCTTTTCACACAGTTAGGGATCCTCCCCTGTAAAATTTTACAGGGGAGGATTTTACTGCATGGCTTGATTAGCTCGAAAATTGGCATAATAATCTTTGACTTTTTTTACTATAAGTTTTTTTATAACTTTTTATTGTAACTTTTTTTTACCATAAGTTTGTTTATTTATTCTGTTATTTAATTTTATTATTATAGTTTTTATATAAATGAAATTATTGGGTAGGTAGTGACATGTATTTTTCTCTCGTTTGACATTGTTTCAAATTTTGAACTTTTGAACTTATTTAAATTCTGTTTAACTTGTTATTTTTAATTGTTATCTTTGTAAAACATTCGGACACAATGAAAATTATTGTTAATGAATAAAATGAAATGAAATGAAACTAGTGTAACTAATGAAACGAAACAAGTTATGAACGCACCTTAAACAATTTTTCATAATTCCACTCATGTAGGGGTGAAAAGCGGGAATATAGTTTATATGAAAAATCTTATTCATTTAGTTAATAAACTTGAAACTTGGCAATATTTGGGTCAGTAAATAATAAAGATTTGTCACTTTTAGTTTAAAAAAAAACCCTTACAGAGGATTTAGGGGGTGACAAAGTTGTAGCGGGATTGTCCAAAAGGGTTACCTCTACCCTGGAACACAAACGGTTATGGAAAGAACACGGATGGGTTTTAGTCAGTAAGAGCCGGACACTCCCTTCCGCTCCACCCAGAGCGGGAGGGGTCATTTGATGATTACCCAGACAAAAAAAAGGGGTGTGGAAAAGTTCATAGGTTAGAAAAATATGTAACCCGCTGTCGGATTAACTCGAAACTCGGTACTACTAAAACAAAAAACAAAACAAGTACATATGTGTTTTATTTTCAAAAATCGACTCCTACCAAGGTGGAAAAGGGTAATTAATAAAGTTTAAGGGGTGGATATTACTGTTTGCTTCCATTGCTTGTCTCGAAAATAGGTATGGGTCTTTGAGTCAAGGTATGAACACATTAAAAACGATTTTTCAAAATTCCACCCCTGTGAGGGTGAAAAGCGGGGCTTCCATACATAATTTGACGCCCCCAATCTCCCTTTAGTTCAGAATTAATTTTATAATTTACTCACTTAGATTAGTATTTGTGCCAAGTTTCAAGTTCTATACATGTTTTTTCTTATATTAAAGCCACTCACTAAAATCCCCATAAAAATCGAAGTCAGGGGTCAATTTTCGAAAACAAAGTATTAACACGAAATTTCGAGTTAATCGAATCGCGCTTTAAAATTCTCCCATTTTTTCAAACTTGACATCCCCCAATCCCCCTTTAGGGGGTGTTGTATATTTAACGTAGGTACTTGTCAAATCTTATTGTAATAATAAGATTGACTAAGTAGTGGGTAGGTGAGTTTTCTTGAGTTGACTTTTATTTTATTTTTTTGCATAGTTAGTGCGGCGCTTATTACACTTCTCTGCGAATTGGGCCCTAACTCAGTTTATACGCGAATTTCTAGAGAGATAAACGTATTGTCGCATTTTAAATTATGCCGTCGTCAGTATCGAAACTTCAAAAAGTTGCTGTAGCAGTTTAAAATTATGCGCCAGGCGACGGAACGAACAGCCGCTTCGCGGTACTCACTTATGCTGGGGCCAGACTATCGCGATAACGCGAAGATTTGCGCGATAAGTTGATGCTCATTGGCAGGACCTACGATGTCAGCCAATAATAAACGACTTATCGCGATTTCCCCGTATAGTGTGGCCCCGGCATTACGACCACTCTACGCACTAGTCGCGCGGCAACTGAGCTCCCTAACCGCCCTAAACGTTATTACATTACCCAATCTGCAGGGCGCTTAGGGAGCTAGGCAGATCGGGATGACCCGATCGCCCTTAATCGGGACACTAACTCCCTAAGTCTTATTACACCACTCTTAGTTAGGGTTAGGGTCCCTCAAAATTGGGTGGTCTAATAAGGCCTTATCTTGGATGCGTCGATAGACACTTGTGTGTTCGAAATAGTTTGTGCAACGGTACATTTAAATAAACGTTTTTTGTTTGTGTGTTGTGTTGTCTACATTCCGCCAGGTAGTTCGGAAAATGATTACATGTTGTTATTTAGAATAATAGAAAAATTGTGTGATAGGTATGGAGAAGTTATTGTAATTGGTGATTTTAATTTGTATTCTTGTCCTGCTAATATTAGTAATTATTTCGAATGTTTTTTATCATATTGCGAGTTCACTCAAAGTAACACAGTACCCAACCATTTAGGTCGTCAGTTGAATTTGGTTCTGAGTGCAGGCATTAGCGGAGGGGTGACGGTGGTAGCGGCGGATGAGGCGCTGCACAGTGGAACGAATGTATGGGAGCGGTTGGACGTAGACATGTCCGAAAAAAAAGAGTAAAATTATGCCAAACTAATGATGCCATCTTATTCGATTACTTAATGCCTTCATAACTTGTGGTGATGAATTTCTTCATAACTCCCATATTTCGGGAGTAATTTGAGAAAATGTGAAATTTTACTATGAAAATGAGTGTATCGAGCTCTCTCCCTCCTGATTCCGGGCTTGTTTCAAGTAGCGGTCTCTAATATCGTAATGCTATTACTAAGAGCTATATTTAATACTAAGACACATAGTGCGCCAAATGTGCACTTTCTGGGATAAAAGGAAATGAAAATTTAAAAAAAAATAACGTTTTTTCCCCATTTGTATTTACTTTAAACCGCAGACAGACTTATTAAGAGGTCTATAAATATATTATATATATACAGAAATATATATTAACAAAAATATTCACAAGAACTGATGAGAGTATGACTTTTAAGTAAGTTGATAATAAATTACCTAGTTTCATTAAAAGTACAATAAATAATTAAGATGTAAGCTCTAATTTACTAAGTTACACATTTTAAAACAATAACATCATTTAATTATCTTCGTCATCATCATCATCATCAATTAATTCAAATTCAGAATCGATGTCCGCTAAATCATTTATGTTAACAAATTCGATATCACTTTTCTCAGAATCCGTAAGCTCATAAAATTCCTTAAAAGAAGATTTTTTTACAAACTTATTTCCTTTTGGACGGATACTTGTAACAAGTGGATCAGAAGACAGTAAAAGATTGTGCATAATATCTTCATTGCATGAGATACTGCTATGCTTTCGAGAATGCCCCTCTCTATATTTTCTAAAATCTTTATTTCTAGCCTCAGATGCCTCTTCGGATAGAAAACCAATGGGCACAATTGACATGTTCTGAACTATGTCTGGCCCATGCATTAAAATTTTATGAAGTGAAGAAGGCATATAATACCATGGGTATAACTCCACGTAAAGCTTAGCAGTATCAAAGCAGAACTCTCGGAATTTAGTTACGTTGATCTTCTCTCCTGATGAAATACACTGCAAGATCACACAGATTTTTCTTAAAAGCATAGCATCTATTCCGGTCAGTTCAGCAGATTTAGTGTAGTTTTCAAAAAATCTCCTTGCCGAGTTGCCATTGTTGGTGGATCCACTGCCTTGTTTCACAACATCGAGAAGTAAGCCCGTTTCTCTTCTTACAGCCTCTTGAACTCTTTTCTTCCTGTCATCAACTTGCCTTTTTGCTATATCACCCCTTACTTGCCATGATTTTATGTCTAATTTGTAGGAAATGTGTAATAAGCATTCCATTGAGCGAATCCAAGCGTGAAGGGTGCTTAAGCCATATTTATACATGTCCTCGTTTGCGTGTTTATCTTTGATTAACTCTAAATTATTCATTTCTTTAGGACAAGCCTTGCATATGTCACACACTGAAGCTGCTGTATTGGATATAATGGAATGAATTTTACCATCAATCATTGTCAACAGCAGTTGGTGTTTGACACTAATTCCATCAGTGATGGTGGATGGAGTTAAGGCTTCAATCTCTGCTTCGATTTCAGCCATCTCTCTCTGCACATTTTCTTTGGTTTCCTTTATAAACTTAAACAATATTGGCCGGCAAAATGAAGTGGAAGATGGTCGCTCGTTTTCCCAAATTGTTACACCTTTTGAGACGAGCCGCAGTGGTACAAGACTAATCATAAAATTACTAGCAAGATCGATTTGCTCATCTTCACTCGTCCTTTGATGATAAATGCTTTGGCTAGATGATCCGTCAAAACCCCATTTGCTGGTCAATACGAGCTGTTGATTGGGATCAACAGGGGTTTCTAACGACCTAATAAGTCTTCTTGAGGTTAAATCCATCAAGGCTTGTAATTTGATTTTTGCAGAGCTCTCTGTAACTGTGAGATCTTCTTTGGCCGGATAGCACTTAATTTTTTCTTTAACCAACATGTAGTAACTCGGGTATTGAAGAGCTCCTTCTTGAGTGTTGAAATCCCGAAGAGTGTTATAGCGCCATTTCGATAAGTTCATCGATACATAAAGAGCCAATGCCTTCAAAGGGGATATTTCCCGTACCTGAATTGATTTACCTTCAATGAAGGCTTTGATTTTTGAGGCCTCTTCTGGATTCTCCGTCAAGTATTTCATAACATAAGCTGTATCGCTTTGTCCTGCCTTTTGAAGCGCCCTTTCGGCCGAAAACATAATTTCAGCGCTGCTACTGCTGCATGAAAGACTATCTTCAGTGCGTCTTCTTTTTTGCCGGTTACTAAGGTCCTCAAAAGATTTACGAGGACTAGGATGTGTACAAGTTGAAGCATCAGATTTAGCAGGAGAAATTATGGGCTCGATGACGTCACTTATATTTTCTGTAGAAGGTTCCATATTTTCATTCTGTAATTCCGGCCATTGAATTGCAGCCTGTAGCCAAATCTCATGTTTCTTCCGAAACTTATCTGTGCTTCTTCCAGACTGTGTCCATTTTGCATAAATGCGGTAGCAAAATCGACGACACCAGTCTTTTAAACTTGTTTCAGCACTTTCACATAACTGAACACAACTGTTATCTTTTAAAACACTGAACAAATAGTTAAAGTCGCGTAAATCTTTATGTGCGCGTGCGCATAAAGCAACGTGAATATCAAGATTTGTATTAAAATTTGGAAAATACATTGCGAGATTAGCTTGGATACAACGAGGTGTAAATCAACACTGATTTTAAAGTTACTAATAGTGACCTATTTATATAAAATCCAGGTATCCCAGGTATCCTTTGTTAAATATTGCAAGGTAATTAGTTATTGTGATAATTAGTAAATGATGCATGCTAAATTAGTGTATTAAGAGCCATTTAGTAATTAAATAATAGCAATGTTCTTATCAGTAATCATTAGTGCATCAGTTTTATATGTAAACCTTAAGTCCCTAATTATATATCCTAATTAGCTTATATCTTCTCTAATTGGCTGCTCAGAAATGTTATTGTAATAAGGTAAACCTTTAGAAAAACGGTTTTAATCAACAAAATAAACAAAAAATAAAAAAATTGTGTTATAAAATAAACATCACTCTTTATCCCAGAAAGTGCACATTTGGCGCACTATGTGTCTTAGTATTAAATATAGCTCTTAGTATAAGCATTATGATATTAGAGACCGCTACTTGAAACAAGCCCGGAATCAGGAGGGAGAGAGCTCGATACACTCATTTTCATAGTAAAATTTCACATTTTCTCAAATTACTCCCGAAATATGGGAGTTATGAAGAAATTCATCACCACAAGTTATGAAGGCATTAAGTAATCGAATAAGATGGCATCATTAGTTTGGCATAATTTTACTCTTTTTTTTCGGACATGTCTACGTCCAACCGCTCCCATACATTCGTTCCACTGCTGGTGCCGGTCGACGCGCATCACCCGCCGCTAGCGGTTAGCGTGCGCCCCGCCTCCGCCCCGCCGACGTCCCCCGCCGTCGCCCGCGATTCTAGTGCACACCATATTAGACCACAGTGGAATTGGAATAGGGCTGATTTTCAACTGTTATATTCTGGGATTCTTTCCATTGACTGGAGTATGATGTACGGAATGCATGATTTAGAAGAAATGTTGAACTTCTTTTATGATAATATTAATTGTACGGTCAGCATCAAAAGTTGATTAACACTTCAGTTTTTTTAATCTTAGTTATTGAGCAAAATATTTGTTCAAAATTGAAGCAGAAGAATTTTTTTTAGAATATATACTCTTGTCTATTATGTGAAAACCTAAAAATCAGTTTATTGAAAAAAGTTGTTGTCAATTTAATAACATGTAAAAATGATAGTGTTAATCGACTTTTGATGCTGACTGTACTATTAATGGGTGCGTACCCCGGAAAAAGCTTAGTAGTGGAAATTCGCGGTATGTATACCCAGTATGGTACACGAGAGATATAATAACAAATATACAAATTAAAGCCAGACTTCACAAAAAATTCAAAAAAACTAAGTTGGATAATGATTATCACAAATTTGCGGAATGTAGAACTCGTATAAAAAAGTTAATAGAAACTGCGCATATACATCATAAAAATAAAATTCAGTATCAATTCGTAAAGGATCCGAAATCGTTTTGGCAGTATATAAGATCGAAAAGAAAAACACTAAATAAGCAGAGTATCATAAAAGAAGGTCAACATCTAACAGATGATGAGTGTGCTGTGCAGTTCGCTGACTTTTTTGAGTCTGTGTACAGCAAGGAGCCACCCAAACTGGACGCGTGCGCGGCGGCGGCGGAGGTCGGCGCGACTAGTGCACGGGTACACATTGAGACGCTGAGTCTCGCGGAAGTTCAGCAGGCGCTTGGGAGTCTCAAGCCAAAACGTTCGTCTGGCCCAGACGGGATACCAGCGTTTCAGTTCCGAGACTGCGGGAGGGTACTGGCAGAGCCATTACTTCACATTTTTACAACAAGCCACGTTCCCTCAAAGGTGGAAGATCACGCGCGTTGTTCCGGTTCCTAAAGGAAAACCAAGTTCAGATACCTGTAATTATAGACCGGTAGCTGTACTCTCCACGCCTGCTAAAGTACTCGAGTCGGCTATTCAGCGCTCCGTTCAGGAACAAATGCGTGCGCGTCTGTCAGATGCGCAACATGGGTTCCGACCTGGACGCAGTACTGCTACAAACCTTATTAACTTTATGGTACAGGTGGTGCCGGCAGTAGACTCGGGGGTACAGGTAGATGCTGCGTACTTCGATTTTAAAAAGGCGTTCGATACGGTGGATAATGACATCTTGTTAAGGAAGCTCGCGAAAATTGGATGTACACTACCTCTGCTACAGTTCTTCGCTAGCTATATGAACGATCGCAAGCAATATGTCGACTACAATGGCTGTGTATCTCAACCGTACTACACGAGATCGGGCGTGAGCCAGGGCAGCAATGTAGGGCCTCTCGAGTTTATTGTAATGATAAATGACTTGCCGGAAGTCGTCAGACATGGGACTTGTTTATTGTTTGCGGATGACCTGAAATTGCTGCTCGAGGTTCGGGATCAATCGGATTGCAAACGCCTACAGGAAGACATTGACAGAGTAGTCGAATGGAGCAATGACAACAAACTGCATTTTAATGTTGCTAAATGCTCGGTGATGTCGTTCACTCGCGCGCGAACTCCCTTGAGTTATCAGTACAAGGTTGAGGATGTGCCGATGCAACGAGTGTCTCAGGTACGAGACTTAGGGGTAGTCTTCTCTCAGGAACTAACCTTCCGTGAGCATATCAATAAGATATGTAAGAAGGCATACAGAAACCTAGGTTTCGTACTCAGGCAGTCCCAAGGATTCACCAACATCGCGACTCTAAGGGTACTATATGACGCATTAGTCAGAAGTCACCTCGAACATAACGCATTCATTTGGGCTCCTCATGAGGCGAAATATAGTGTTATGTTGGAACGTATCCAAAATAAGTTCACGAGACACTTGTATTACAAGCTGTATGGGGTATATCCATTATACCCATTGATGTACCCTACACTATTTGTTTTGGGTATGGTAGGGTATAACACTCTAAGAGTACGACGGGAGTTTTCGCTCGTAGCGTATGTAGTGAAACTACTACGTGGCGTGGCGCATAACCCAGGAGTGCTGCGACACCTACAGCTGTACGTGCCCGACCGGTACGTGTGGAGGCGGCAACGCCCGCCCCTGCTCGCTGTGCCTGCAGCCAGGACCAACCTACTGGCGAGAACTCCTCTCACTAGAGCCATACGCATAGTGAATGAGGTTCACGGGAGGGTTGATGTATTGTGGTGCAACTTGAGTGAATTCGCAAAAGATACACTATATGTAATAAGTTATTTAGATTAAGATATTTTTAACTAGGTATAACGTGTAGATTTAGGATTTAGTTAGTAAGGCCAATCTGTCGCATTGGATCATAGATCTGTAATGATAGTATAGGTAAGATTGTTATAAATAAATAAATAAATGACACAATAACTGAGCAAGGAACAGAGGAACAAGATAGGAACAGGGAAATGGTATCGGGGGAACATACTAATGGGGATGGAGATCAGGTAATGGAAGATATACCTTCTAGTCAGGATAGTGACCAAATTATAGAAATACCAAGTTCAGATAAATGGGCCGAAATGTTAGGTATACCGTCAGAGTCCGAAGCTAGTTTTTCTGGTGGTAAGATTAAAACTAAGATATCTGCTCACCACGGCAAGACTCCTTACACTAGATCAACCAGTGATTGTAACTTTATGTTGTAAGCGTTTAAGTTGTGTTCAATTATTTCTACAATGATTAGACATGTTGTTTTTCTACATATAATATTTATAATATGCTTGGACGTTGTAACTAACTTAAGAAAATTGTGTTAAGTATTTAAGTATTGTTTTATATTTTTGTTTATATATGGTTCACATTCTTGGGGGAAAGGTATGTTGTATATTTAACATAGGTACTTGTCAAATCTTATTGTAATAATAAGATTGACTAAGTAGTGGGTAGGTGAGTTTTCTTGAGTTGACTTTTATACTGTTTTTGCTACCAAGCTCAATAAACGTATTTACCGAAATACAGTGTTTTAATGGACATAATAGGGGGTAGTTTAGAAAAACAAAAACTGCCAACCTTCATAATTTACTTAGATAAGTATTCATGCCAAGTTTCAAGTTTACAAACTCAAGGAATAAGATTTTTCATACAAAGAAAATCCCCCCTTTTCACCCCCTAAAAGGTTGAATTTCCAAAAACCCCTTCTTAGTGCTCCCCTACATTATAAAAGGAAGCTGTGTGCAAAATTTTACATTCCTAGTCCCAGTGGTTTCGGCTGTGCGTTGATATGTCAGTCAGTCAGTCAGTCAGTTTCTCCTTTTATATACAGGGTGTCCCTGGAAGTATGGATCAAATCGAATAGGGACGTGGGCAAGGTCATTTCCAAACGTTTTAGCAAAAAATAATTCCTAAAAAAAACAAAAAAAAATACTAAAAAAAAAAGAGAAGAAAGATCGAATTCGTGAAAACTATCAGGGCTATCAATTTATTTTTTTTAGATAGCCCTGATAGTATTTTTGAAGTGAAAACTTCTTTAGCGGCGTTGGACAGTTTTTGTATGGGGAAAAAATGTTAAACTCGCGTCAGGACACGTGACCGTCAGGAGAGATTTCCCCCCCCCCCCCCTCTTTCTACGGCGGCGGCGCCAACCGAAGTGAACCAAGTGAGACACGATAATGGATGGACGGACGGACGGACGGTGACGGTGACGGTTTCGGTGACGGTGACGGTGACAGTGACGGTGACGGTGACGGTGTCGGTGTCGGTGTCGGTGACGGTGACGGTGACGGTGGCGGTGACGGTGGCGGTGACGGTGACGGTGACGGTGTTGGCGACGGTGACGGTGACGGTGACGGTGACGGTGTCGGTGACGGTGTCGGTGACGGTGACGGTGACGGTGACGGTGACGTGACAGTGACGGTGTCGGTGACGGTGACGGTGTCGGTGTCGGTTACGGTGACGGTGACGGTGACGGTGACGGTGTCGGTGTCGGTTACGGTGACGGTGACGGTGACGGTGACGGTGTCGGTGACGGTGGCCGTGACGGTGACGGTGTCGGTGACGGTGACGGTGACGGTGTCGGTGACGGTGACGGTGACGGTGACGGTGACGGTGACGTTGATGGTGACGGTGACGGTGACAGTGACGGTGACGGTGACGGTGACGGTGACGGTGACGGTGACGGTGACGGTGACGGTGACGGTGACGGTGACGGTGACGGTGACGGTGACGGTGACGGTGACGGTGACGGTGACGGTGACGGTGACGGTGACGGTAACGGTGACGGTGACGGTGACGGTGACGGTGACGGTGACGGTGACGGTGGACGTGGATGTGGATGGATGGATGGACAGCTGATGACTCGACGGTCTGTGTAGTAGCCACACTGCTGTGTATTCGTAAAATTCGTGTATATAAAGTGTTTAAAATATGGAAATTGAACAAAGTGCATCGATTAATGAAAAAAGTGACGCAGAAATAGTGAAAAAAAAATTAGTTATATTAATTCAATTCATAATTGATTTATTTCAACGTTAATATTCAAGTTTTCACTTCTGCCGGCACTCCCGGAGTGCAACCCGTCTTTTTTTTATGATTATTTTCTTTGAGCACTAAGCAGTGATTGAAACAAAAATTAAAATTGGTCATAACTTTACAACCGTAAAAAAATTCACTGACATTCTCAGGGTTAAATAGTTTGGAAATGACCTTGCCCACGCCCCTATTCGATTTGATCCATACTTCCAGGGACACCCTGTATATAGAAGATAGATAGATTGGCAACCAATAGAATTTTGACTCTTTAATGTTCTGAAATTTAAGAACCAGAAATTAAGGTTAATAAGGTCCACTTCACAACAAATCACTAAAAATGTTTATTACCAGACTTATTTAAATCATCAGTCTGATACTGTTATCCTGAAATGTTTGACAGAAATAGAACAATAATTTAATTTTGTTTAATGCTAAAAATGTTGATTGAGTTATGGTATAGCACACATTGTATACATACATAAAACAATGCCTTCTACCAAAACTAACTAACTCAATATTATAAGATAATGCAGAATTTGAAATTCAAAACAATTTCAGAACAGGATTTAAACAGGCCTCGAAAATACCCATGAACTGTACACAATCATTCAAAGTTACGTGAGCCAAACTCGTCACAGAGTTATTTTCTATCAGCGGCCAATTTTTAATGAAGTATTTTGTTAATATTTCATGTACTACGCGGATTTATGAACTACGCATTGATTGAATCGTTGTGCAAACATGTGAGGCGATGTACCGATACCGCAGAGGCGCAGTCCTGTCTACTGATCTACTCCAGCTAAACAAAGGGTATAGAAATAGAGCAAGACGTTACCTTGATAATATTCGCCTTATGTTGTCGCAGCAAATCTAAATGATGAGGAACTGCCACATCGTTGAACTTTGTCAATGAGAACTCCACTCGCTTCAAGGGCAATTTATTATCGTAGTCCATTGTGCGTATAGTTCACAATAATAAAAAAATAGAAGTATAATTTTGTTTATTTTGAAATTAGCCTTTACGATTTCAACTTCAACAACATTCTGAATTCTGACATGCATGCTGATTCCGAATGACTGATGACATAAGTGATGATGGACATAATGACGTATAGACAAATGCCGCGTTCCAAGTTAAGGTGAATGCGTAGTGGTAGCCCGCGAAATTAAAATTTTCTTACGTTTTTTGCAATTTGCAGGTCAGTGTCAGGTTGTGTCTTGATCAAAATTTGATTCGCGACTATAACAGGTATGTATTTACAGAATTATAATCATTAGAATCATTAATACATCTTTCTAAGTCAGATTTCTACCGTTAAGAACAAATCTTGTATGGAAAAGTGTTTATGGTAGAAATCTAACTTAAAGAGATATATTAATGATTTTAATGACTATAATTCTGTAAACACATGTCTATTATAGTCGCGAATCATATTTTGATCAAGATACAACATGACACTGACCTGCAAATTGCAAAAAACCTAAGAAAATTTAATTTTCGCGGTCTACCACTGCGGAATGTAATGGAATCGATTACAGTCCTAACTCGGAATGCACCCAAAGGTTCAAACGTCATGTGTCAAAAATGTAAATAAAAATGTTTTTGCTGGTCTTAGAGCATTGGTTTAATGCTCTAAGTTGCTGGTACACTAGTACACATATTACCTCAGTGCACTGACCTCTATGGTATTAATAATTTAAGCTTTTATAATTTTAAGCGATTAAATAAAAGTTGGAAGCAGGCGGGACCCATTTGAGTTTGAAACTATAATAATGGTATGGGCCCCGCCTGCTTCCAACTTTTCTTTAATTTAAAATGGGCTTGTTTTTAGGGTTCCGTACCTCGATAGGAAAAACGGAACCCTTATAGGATCACTTTGTTGTCCGTCCGTCTGCCTGTCTGTCAAGACCCTTTTTCTCAGGAAAGCGTGGAGGTATCAAGTTGGAATTTATATCAAATACTCAGGTCTACTGTCTCTTGGAGCTGTGAAAAAATCAAACTTCTAAGCAAACGCAATCAAAAGATACAGCCCTTTATGCCACAAATTTCCGCAAATTTTCGACACTCGCAAGGGAATCAAAACCTACAGGGTACTTCCCGTGAACTCAGAATCTTGAAATTTGGTACGAAGCAATGTCTTATAGCACAGATAAAGGAAAAACTGCGAAAACCGTAAATGTTTAGTTACATCATGTAATAAAAATATGTTAAACAGGTTTGTACGGAACCCTCGGTGCGCGAGTCCGACTCGCACTTGGCCGTTTTTTTTTATTTTGATATACCCAGTGTCACTCTCACAGTAAATACGAATCTAACGACACCTCTCAAGCTAAAAACCCTCATTATACACACATCCATACATACATACAACCTCGAATAAAAAAAACCGGCCAAGAGCGTGTCGGGCCACGCTCAGTGTAGGGTTCCGTAGTTTCCCGTCCGTCACAATATGTGTTCCCACGTACAATTCGATAATACCCGACCCAATGTAATAAGTACCTACAGGGCCATCTCTCGGGGAATTGGGTTACTAATTAGTACATAGACGTGCCAGAAGTTTTCGGTGGTAATTTTGGATTGCGAGAACCAATTTTAATTATTCTTTTTTTGTTTGAAAAAAAAAACGTTCAGGATAATAAAATATGTAAACGAAGTTAAAAAAAAAAATGCTTGCATATACGATTATACTACAAACTTAGTCCAGAAATGATTTTGTACAACTTTTGTCTTTTTTGTACAAAAACTGTTGTTTCTATCAAGTTCAAAATAATTTTCCTATAAAGTCCTTATAAAGTTCTACTTTTCAGATTTTTTTCATATTTTCTAAACTTACGGTTCAAAAGTTAGAGGGGGGGGGGGGGGACACATTGTTTTTTACTTTTGGAGCGATTATTTCCGAAATTATTGACATTATCAAAAAATTATTGTAGTAAACCCATATTCATTTTTAAATACCTTTCCAACAATATATCACACGTTAGAGTTGAAATTAAAAAAAAAATCACTTCTCACTTTACATATAGGGGGGCTACCCTAATAAAACATTTTTTTCCAATTTTTATTTTACCACTTTGTCGGCGTGATTGATATACATATTGGTACCAAATTTCAGCTTTCTAGTGCTAACGGTCACAGAGATTAAGCGAGGACGGATAGACGGACGGACGGACGGACAGACAGACATGGCGAAACTATAAGGGTTCCTAGTTAACTACGGAACCCTAAAAAGACGGGTTGCACTTCGGGAGTGCCGGCAGAAGTGAAAACTTGAATATTAACGTTGAAATAAATCAATTATTATGTGTGGAAATAAAGCACAAGTACCGTAACGTAAAGAAAAAGCACGCGTTTGTAATACACTGCATTATGGATCTAAAAACTGCATTAAGAGCCATTTTACGAGCAAGTGTGTTGAAAAAATATGTAACCCGCTATTTTGTGGCGTGGCGGCGGCCATTTTGGACCGATTTTCTTCGAACATAGCTACAAAGTACACTCGCGACTAATTCACCTTTCAAACAAAAAAACAAAATCGGTTCATCCGTTCGGGAGCTACGATGCAACAGACAGACACACACACACACAGAGACACGTCAAACTTATAACACCCCGTCGTTTTTGCGTCGGGGGTTAAAAATGGGTTTGTTTTTAGCTTTTCAGTTAGTTTTAGTATAAGGTTGCAGTTGGGTTTTTTAATTTTTTTAATTAGTTTTTTTTTTATTCCATATGATACCCCACATGCCCTAGTAGCCCCACTTCGAACTTTTAAGACTGTCTTTCAGCCCAGTCGCAAAAAAAAAGACGGGTTGTACTCCGGGAGTGCCGACAGAAGTGAAAACTTGAATATTAAACGTTGAAATAAATCAACTATTAATTGAATTAATAGTCGTGTAGGCTTCGGCTAAGGAGCTTATGTGTAAAGCAGCCTAGTTGGCGATTGCTTGGCAAAAAAGAGTCTGACGCGGTGACAGTTGGAACTAAAAATCGTTAATTGTGGCAACATTGCTTTAGTTGTCAACTGCTAGTACATTCTGTGTCAACAGTTCACAGAGTACTATAATATGCAACAGTTCCACAGAGTACTTTTGTATATAGGTACAGTTCGTATATCCTAGTCGTTTTTCATAGATTTCTAAAAATTATCAACTTTCGTTGCATAATTAACTATTTAAAATGAATAAAACTATTCGTAGTAGTGGCAGAGCAGTGATTTACCACGTCTTTTCGTGGTGTTTGGCCGAATCTCAAGCGGGACAAGTTTTGTCTGATATCGAGAATGTTTATCAAAGAACTGCCGATATGACAGGTATTTATGTACCACAAAGAGATTTAAGATAGGTACAATAAAATCAATAAAATTTTAATGTCTTTGATGTACCATAAATAAGTCATTGTTCCTTAAATAAGTTTTTATAAATGTTTTCAATGCGAAGTTTTGTTAGTATCCAGATTTAAGTAACTTTTAGTCTTGTTTACAGAAATTGAAAATTGAGGTTATGTTTTGAAGTTTGACAAATCTCGTATACGCTAACCTCCATGATTGGATACTTGAAGATAATGAACATGGAATTAATAAAATACAGTTCCCTATTGAATTAATATGTGGAATTGCAAAGCATAAAATTGCTTCAGTCAATGTTGGGTCCATTGATATAAAGGTATGTAGCCTACTTTATATATGCATATTTAATGTTGCTATGTAAGAACCATAGTTAATGTTTAATTATTTTTTATAGGTGGCTGCTGAACGAGCATTTTCAAACATTACTGCCGAAGACTGGAAAAATTCATGCAAGCATGTAATGAAAATAGAAAAAGAATATTATGACAGAGGTGTGACTATGTATGAACAGATAGAATGTTTGGCAATAAATCTCAGAGATGACAGTAGCAGCAACAGTGATTTATCAGAATTAGAATTTGCTAGTGATTCTGAAGTTGCAGGAAGCTCTAGACAAAATGTGAGCTTTTCTGGCATTGAATATTTAGATGAAAATGATTTCGTTTCGTCTGATTGAATGTTTTGTATAAAAATAAAACTTCAAACAAAACGTGTTCTTTCATTATCCCTGTAAACAAACTACTGTCGTCAATTCCAAAAATCCCACTGTTAGACTGCTCTTAGGGGCATGATTATCTGTCTGTGGGTACCTACTGCACCGCTTTCGTGACATTGAAGCCTTCCATGGTGTTTGCGTAGTGTCCAAGAGACTGAACCGTACCTGAGATTGGGATCATATCCCCAAAAATAACAAGTATCAAAAACTGTTGAGTCGTAGTATTTCGGGTTGCCACAGGTGCGATACTGGCGACCTCATTTATTCCACACTCTTTTTTGCCAAGCTGTACGTCGCTATGGAGGCTTTTGTTTGGTTGGGTGGTATATCTCATTTTACTTCGCTATTTCTTCGTCACTTTTTTCATTAAGAGGTGCACTTTGTTTAATTTATATATTTTAAACACTTTTTATACACGAATTTTACGAATACACAGCAGTGTGGCCACTACGCAGACGGTCGAGCCATCAGCTGTCACCATCCATGGATGCGCGTGTCACGCTGTAACATAAACACACACGAACTTTCGCGCAAGCGCCCCGCGCCGCCTAAACGAAACAGCAGACATACATTTTCGCCGCGCTGTAGAAAGAGAGGGGGATACTTTTTCTCCTACGCCGTGCCGGCTGTCTACTCTCCATCCGTCTTACGAATTTTCAATCAGGTCACGTGTCCTGACACAATGTCCTGACGCGAGTTTAACATTTTTTACCCATTACTAAAAAGTGTACAACACCGCTAAAGAAGTTTTCACTTCAAAAATGTCTTTCTTATTTGCAAAATAGTTGGGCAAACGTCATCTAAAACTATTGCTGTCAAGTTGATAGCATTAGTTGTTCTTGAGATATCCAGCTGTGACAGACGGACAGACAGACCGAGTCGCACCATAAGGGTTCCTTTTTACCATTTTGGTACAGAAACCTAAAAAAACACTCACAAACTTTTGCCTTTATAATATTAGTGTGATAATGATAAAATATGTTGGTTCTCGCCATGCTGACTATGTCCTTATAAAAATGGCAACCCCTCACGAAGTTGTCAAACAGGCTGTCTTGTTAAACAATGTCATGAATGTCAATCAAACTTCGTGGTGAAAAATAATGGGTCGTTGAAGAATACCTTCTATTCGAATTTCCTGTTTTGTAGTGTTTTATAACATTCGGTATTTGTTTCACTGTTATATATGCTGCTCGAATAGTTTAACGGAGCACATTATTGTGTTCGGATTCTATCACCAAAAACCAAAAATGGACGTGGATACAGGTACGTTAGTTTTGTGTTTCTAACCTCAATATTATAAAATTATTGTAGACACACTGAAACAATGTGATACGCCGAAATACTGCGTTGGCCATACTACGTAGTTGCGAACTTCTATTTTCGACAGCTAGTGCTTATGTTATCTTAACATAGAACGGAAGCAATAGCAAACTGCTGATGTTGATCAGCAATTTGCTATTGCTTCCAGTCTAGTAAACGGTACGGTACGGTAGACAATTATCCAACGATAACCGCCTACCTACACACAGGACATTGTTTTGTCAACAATCTATCTATATGAAATAGTATAGTGATGATTTTGAAGACATCATCATTTTAGAAAGGTAAATGATGAAGGCTTGATGAAAAACATGAACCAATTAATTTGATACAAAAATATGGTATGGATAATGAAGCAAGCTACAACACTAGTGTTCAAGCTGTGTCAGGTGTTTCAACACAGCACACTGTTGCATGGTATTTTATTATATACATTGTTGTGTGCTAAAATTCCCTGTAAAGTCCCACCAAAATATTGAGTAAGGCTTCAAACTTGTAATAATACAACCCCTTTTATTACAAGTAGGGGGGTTGTATTACAAGTATAATTACTACGGTGCTATGAATTTGGTAACAACACCGGCTCCACTGTACTTCCTCACCCGTTTATTCGAAGCTTCACAATTTTAATAGTTCTACATTTCGTTATGTTAAACACTTTCGCAAAATCCCGCATTGTGAAAACTTATAGTTTTTGAGAAAAAAAATCTTAAAGTTACGGAAAATGTAACATGTGTACATTAATGTAACATGTTTATGTTTTTTTTTTGTGTTCCTGTTTACACTACACACAAATAACACATTTGTAATGACAATATAGGATGCAAGAGCGAGCGAAGCGAGCTCGGGACTTGGGGCACCCCGACTCGGACAGGTTATGTTAGAAGGGGATGGCGGGGTCTAGTGAGTGAGCGCAGCAAGCGCCATCCCCTTCGTGGTTATTTTTTTTTAGACCATAGAGCCCCGCGAAGCGGGGCTCCTACTACGCCTTTTGAGCAACTTTTAAGTGTTTTGAGGTTAGGTTACAAAAAACATTGGGAATTTCTTTCTCGGCCACTATGGTTTTGCGAACTTTTCTGTTTTCAAATTTACACTAAAAAGGGTCTATTCTATCTAAAAAAAAATAGTTACTATAAAAATGTGCCGGGTGAGGAAGTACAGTGGTTCCACCACACTAACTGAGGAACCTGTAAAAAAATAGTTTAATTATTTTGGATTTTTGTTCAGATTTTTTACCTTGTCAATTCAAGTTTGGTAACTGAGTTTTTGTTCAGATTTTTTAGCTAGTCAAGTCAAGTTAGGTAACTGAGTTTTTGTTCAGATTTTTTAGCTAGTCAAGTCAAGTTAGGTAACTGAGTTTTTGTTCAGATTTTTTAGCTAGTCAAGTCAAGTTAGGTAACTGAGTTTTTGTTCAGATTTTTTAGCTAGTCAAGTCAAGTTAGGTAACTGAGTTTTTGTTCAGATTTTTTAGCTAGTCAAGTCAAGTTAGGTAACTGAGTTTTTGTTCAGATTTTTTTAGCTAGTCAAGTTTGGTAACTGAGCTTTTGTTCAGATTTTTTAAAGTTTGGTAACTGGGTAAAGTTTATAAGGTACTAGTTTTGCCCCGCGGTGTCACCCGCGTTAATTTGAGGAAAAAACCTTCTAAAATATATTCCACCAGCGCTCTCCCCCCTCATGACCGGCTGGTCGTGAGGGTGGTGCCTTGTAGAGTTATTTTAAAACTATGATATCTCCTAAGATATTCATTGAAATCAAATGATGACAAGGACAATTTAATTTAAAATGAAATACTTGTAATGAATAACATATTTATTTGGACAAGGATTTTCTCATGTTTATAAAAACCTTCGCAAATAATGCATTAATTTAGAACTAATTTGACTACCATAAAAAAGGTTATAGTGAGTCAACCTTAAAAGTTAGACACATATTTATGTGTCTAACTTTTAAGGTTGACTCACTATAACAATACAAATACACTAGAAATACAAGTAGATAAATCATAAGAGTAGGGTAGGAACATTGAATAGAATATTGTGGAGGGCAGGCTGAAACCCAATAAACATAAACTTATAAACTAGGAAGTATGTAGGTACCTATATACAACACGTATGCTGTTGCGGACTTTTTTTGAATTTTTAAAGGAGAACAATTCCGTCATACATTATTTTTGCGTAACGTTAACTGTTTACGCAGCGTACGCAACGGAAGCTCTCAAACGCAATAATTTTTCCCGTTTTTGCAACATTTTTCATTGATGCTCCGCTCCTATTGGTTGTAGCGTGATGTTATATAGCCTTCCTCGATGAATGGAGTATCCAACACAATAAGATTTTTTCAGTTCAAACCAGTAGTTCCTGAGATTAGCATGTTCAACCAAACAAACAAACTCTTCTGCTTTATTAAAGATTAACTGAGTATGTTCTGTGTTACAAATACTTATGGGGGGAAGTAAACTGTGTGTTGTGTATTGTCGTGCTGGTCCGTCACTTGGCAGCCACTGAGTAGTGCACTGTGTACAATAGAGCTTGTGTGTGCAGGAGGCGGGCGCTCCCGTTCCGGGTCGCGCAGCCGCAGTCCTTCGGTAAGTATTGCATTTAAATATTACAGACTAAAATTAGTTCTGAAAGTATTACGGTTTTATTTATAGTCATTGCTTAAATTTAAGAGATGTTTAAACGCCAAAAATGTATGGTAAACCAGTCGCTAACTAGTCGCTGCCCATTGTGTCACCCGTTGTAAAGTTTCTATATTTATGTCTGTAATTTGTATGGTGTACATAATAAAGAGTATTCTATTCTATTCTACTTATCATTAAGCAATCCATACTTTACTTAAGACGGAGTAAGTTCATGAGAGTTCTTTACTTGAAAGCTCGAATAGCGCAAGTTTGAGGGTTGAGCTTTTGTTTTACACGTTCCATTTCGAAATGTAACATAAAATATTTGTACAAAATACTTATTTATCTAAATCCATACTATCCATACTATACTATCATACTATATATAATACTAGCTGCGCCCCGCGGTTTCACCCGCGTAAATGTCGATCCCGTGGGAATATCGGGATAAAAACTATCCTATGTCCTTTCCCGGGACTCAAACTATCTCTATACCAAATTTCATCGAAATCGGTCCAGCCGTTTTCATGTTATGTCGTGACAACGGAAAACGGGTTTCATTTTTAACCGACTTTAAAAAAGGAGGTTCTGTATTCGACCCGTATGTATGTATGTATGTATGTATGTTTGTATGTCCGCGATTATCTCAAAAACTACTGAACCGATTTTGATAATTCTTTCATGAGTGTGATCTACATACTTTCAGGAAGGTTTTAGTCTACATCTACACTATATAATATAATATAATATATAATAATATTATAAAGAGGAAAGATTTGTATTTTTGTATGTTACGAATAAACGTAAAAACTACTGGACCGATTTCAAAAATTCTTTTACCGTTAGAAAGCTACATTATCACTGAGTAACATAGGCTATATTTATTACTAAAAAAAATTAGGGATCCTTCGAAATTCCTACTAAAACCAACCCAAGGTGTAAAAAAAATAGCCATAAAATGTCTTTCATCGCATGCGCTGCGGAAAGTATTGATGATAGAACAAAAAAATGTTCTACAATATCATAGAACATATCAATATCTACAAAAAACTTCGCGAGACCATATGTCCAACTATTGTAGTTATGTCACTATAACTACTTTTTTACATTTTAAAAGTTGATAGAAATGCCGATCAAAATCAGACCATGTTATCTATACCTTTGTATTAATTCTTATCCAAATAAATTATTTTGTATTCAAGACTGTTTCAATACCTGTTGATTACTTTTTGAATTATTGAAATCGGACATTCCATTCAATAGATATTACGAAATTAAAAATGTCAGTAGAAAAAAAAAATACACGACGAGCGACGCGCCGCGCCGGTGCGTGTTGCCACAGAATACGACGTAGCGCAGCGATAAAATTCTCGTGTCCAGTGTTTGTAACACAACTCCTCTGAAACGGCTTGACCGATTCTTATGAAATTTTGTGTGTATATTCAGTAAGTCCAAGAATAGGACGTAAACTATTTTTATTTTATTTTAACTACTACTAATGTTCGAGTAGGGTAGCGGTAGTGTAGGAGTAAGGTCTGGGTAGGGTAGGAGTAGGGAAGGGGTACTGTAAGAGTAGGGTAGGAGTAGGGTTGTGGTAGGGTAGGAGTAGGGGTAGGGTAAGAGTAGGGTAGGGGTACGGTAGGAGTAGGGTAGGAGACGGGAAGGGGCAGTGTACAAGTAAGGTAGGAGAAGGGCAGGGGTAGGATTAGGGTAGGAGTAAGGTAGGACACCACGCGAACGAAGTCGCGCCGGGCAGCTAGTATATAATACATTAGGTAATTATTCTTATGTACGAAGTTACATGCATAAATGTACTGCATCTCCGGCATTTTTATGTGAATTTTGATGATTCTTCGAGTCGTGTCTTCAATGCACTAGTGTTAATTGAATTTGTGGTGGGTAGGTACAACTAAAAAGTGAAAAATAAAAACTTTATTACAAAAAAAAACAACCGACTTCAAAAAAAACACTACAAAGTGAAAAATAACTTTAATTTCGGAAGTCGGTGTCAAAAAACGAAAATGCTGAAGCAACGACACCGACTTCCGAAATTAAAGTTATTTTTCACTTTGTAGTGTTTTTTTTGAAGTCGGTTGTTTTTTTTGTAAAAAAGTTTTTTATATATATCACATCACATCACACTAATATTATAAAGGCGAAAGTTTGTGAGTGTGTGTGTGTGTTTATATGTTTGTTACTTCTTCACGCCTAAACCACTGAACCGATTTAGATGAAATTTGGTATAGAGATAGTTTGAGTCCCGGGAAAGGACATAGGCTACTTTTTATCCCGATATTCCCACGGGTTCGACACTTATGCGGGTGACACCGCGAGGCGCAGCTAGTCTACACTAATCTACACTAATCTACATCTACACTAATATTATAAAGAGGAAAGATTTGTATTTTTGTATGTTACGAATAAACGTAAAAACTACTGAACCGATTTCAAAAATTCTTTTACCGTTAGAAAGCTACATTATCACTGAGTAACATAGGCTATATTTAGTACTAAAAAAAATTAGGGATCCTTAAAAATTCCTACTAAAACCAACCCAAGGTGTAAAAAAACTAGCCATAAAATGTCTTTCATCGCATGCGCTGCGGAAAGTATTGACGATAGAACAAAAAAATGTTCTACAATATTATAGAACATATCAATATCTACAAAAAATTTCGCGATACCATATGTCCAACTATTGTAGTTATGTCACTATAACTACTTTTTTACATTTTAAAAGTTGATAGAAATGCCGATCAAAATCAGACCATGTTATCTATACCTTTGTATTAATTCTTATCCAAATAAATTATTTTGTATTCAAGACTGTTTCAATACCTGTTGATTACTTTTTGAATTATTGAAATCGGACATTCCATTCAAAAGATATTACAAAATTAAAAATGTCAGTAGAAAAAAAAAATACACGCGGACGTGTTGCTCCACGCAGCCACAGAATACGACGTAGCGCAGCGATAAAATTCTCGTGTCCACAGTGTTTGTAACAAAACTCCTCTGAAACGGCTTGACCGATTCTTATGAAATTTTGTGTGTATATTCAGTAGGTCCAAGAATAGGACGTAAACTATTTTTTATTTTATTTTAACTGCTACTATTGTTCGTGTAGGGTAGAGGTAGAGTAGGAGTAGGGTAGGAGTAAGGTCGGGGTAGGGTAGGAGTAGGGAAGGGGTACGGTAGCAGTAGGGTAGGAGTAGGGTTGGGGTAGGGTAGGAGTAGGGGTAGGGTAAGAGGTGGGTAGGGGTACGGTAGGAGTAGGGTAGGAGTCGGGAAGGGGTAGTGTACAAGTAAGGTAGGAGAAGGGTAGGGGTAGGATTAGGGTAGGAGTAAGGTAGGACACCACGCGAACGAAGTCGCGCCGGGCAGCTAGTATAATATATATTATAAATTCGAAAGTAACACTGTCTGTATGTTACCTTTTCACGCCTAAACCACTGAACCAATTTAGATGAAATTTGGTAAAGAGATACATTGAGTCCCACGAAAGGGCATAGGATAGTTTTTATCCCGATATTCCCACGGGATCGAAACTTATGGCGCAGCTAGTGTTAAACAAACCCCTTATTGTTAACCGACTTCAAAAAAGGAGGAGGTTCTCAATTCGACGGTACGTTTTTTTTTGTGTGTTTTTTACGCGATTACTCCGCATTTTTTTTGTTCGAAAGGAGATACTTCTGAAATGGTCCCATAGTCACCAAGTCAGGATCTGATGATTGGATCCTGGAGAAATCGAAGGAACTCTTCAAATATTATAGGCACACCTATAGCGATTTGGGTATTTTTTATAGTAACTCGTGCATTTGCTCTCGGAAAGCACCACGAGAACTCCTCAACAGTTAACTTCCCTGCATCGGGAAAAGCAATATTTTGTAAAAGGCGATGAGCAAGTTGACACTAGGCTATTGTAACTTAGATAAATTATAAGCAGACCCACTAAAAAGCGTGAAATAAAAACTTTTTAACAAAAAAACAACCGACTTCCAAAAAAAATACTACAAAGTGAAAAATAATTTTAATTTCGGAAGTCGGTGGCAAAAAACGTAAATACAAAACCAAAGACACCAACTTCCAAAATTAAAGTTATTTTTCACTTTGTAGTGTTTTTTTGGAAGTCGGTTGTTTTTTTGTTAAAAAGTTTTTTTTTAAACACATACTTAGGTAATCTACTATCTACTTAATGTTTCAGTTGTTTCTTTGTTTTTAACCGACGAAAAAACGGAGGAGGTTCTCAATTCGACGCGTATATATTTTTTTTATGTATGATCAGTATGGTCACGCATAACTTTTTACAGAGTAGTCCGATTTTGATCATTCTTTTTTTATTGGAAAGGGTATAGGTACCCTCGTTGGTCCCATATAAATTTGGAAAAAAATTCCATCCCTAAGGGTAGGAAATTAAGGGTGATTTATTGTTCACTCACAGATTTTAATGCTGAGTTGTGAATTAAGCATGTAAGTAGTAATTGTCAATTATAGCCACAAAAAATTATAAAATAAAAACTTTTGAACAAAAAAAAATAACCCGCCGAAAAAACTGAAAAGCAAAAAATAAATAAAACAACCGACTTAAAAAAAAAACTACAAAGTGAAAAATAACTTTAATTTTGGAAGTTGGTGTCTTTGGTTTTGTATTTACGTTTTTTGCCACCGACTTCCGAAATTAAAATTATTTTTCACTTTGTAGTATTTTTTTTGGAAGTCGGTTGTTTTTTTTATTAAAAAAGTTTTTATTTCACGCTTTTTAGTGGGTCTGCTTATAATTTATCTAAGTTACAATAGCCTAGTGTCAACTTGCTCATCGCCTTTTACAAAATATTGCTTTTCCCGATGCAGGGAAGTTAACTGTTGAGGAGTTCTCCTGGTGCTTTCCGAGAGCAAATGCACGAGTTACTATAAAAAATACTCAAATCGATATAGGTGTGCCTATAATATTTGAAGAGTTCCTTCGATTTCCCCAGGATCCAATCATCAGATCCTAACTTGGTGACTATGGGACCATTTCAGAAGTATCTCCTTTCGAACACAAAATATTATTTTCAACACACTTGCTCGTAAAATGGCTCTTAATGCACCGCTTTTAGGACCATAATGCAGTGTATTACAAACGCGTGCTATTTCTTTACGTTACGGTACTTGTGCTTTATTTCCACAGATAACTATTTAATTTACTAGTCGGAGGTCGGAGAAGTGCGTTTTTTTTTTTAATCTCTTCAAAGAGACTTCATGCCAAAAGGAATCCGCGAGCCATAAGTATTTCATTTTTTTTTTAATAGTCTGAATTGTCTTTGGTCCCAAAATGAACTAAAATGTATTTACCTTAAGATAAATGCGCAGTTGTAGCCCGCGAAATTCAATTTTTCTAACGTTTTTTGCAATTTTCAGGTCAGTGTCAGATTGTATCTTGATCAAAATATGATTCGCGACTATAACAGGTATGTATTTAAAGAATTATAATCATTAGAATCATCAATACATCTTTCTTAGTCAGATTTGTTCCATAAGAACAAATCTCTTATGGATAAGTTCTTAGGGAACAAATCTGACTTAAATAGGTATATTATATTAATGATTCTAATGACTATAATTCTGTAAATACATATCTATTATATATATATATATACATTTTGATCAAGATACAACTGACCTGCGAATTGCAAAAAACTTAAGAAAATTAAAATTTCGCGGTCTACCACTGCGCATTCACCTTAGGGTACATCCAGACAGAGCGAGTCATGCGCCGCAAATGATTTTTTTTATATGTGCGGTTGCCTCATGCTGAGGCATCTAACATACAAAAAAAAGTACTTTCGGCGCATGCCTCGCTCTGTCTGGATGCACCTTATAATAATATGGTCCGTGGTCCCTCGCAGAACCAAACGGAAAAGACCACTATTGCGGATTCTCACGGAATTAATGTATATTTCTGTATGCCAATAGTACTTTCTAATTCCATACTAACTAAACTACAATTTGACATACGTTTTGTCTGTGCCTTTAAATAAATAAACGCGCGCCATTACTTACTCTATGGGTAAACCTGCGCGCGCACCACGCTAGCGCGGCGCGCGGAAAAACAAACCCAGCCCGCCATTATCCATACAAGTTAATATTTAACCATACAAGCCTGTTTTTTTCCTCGCAAGTGTGTTGAAAAACGTCGTATGATACGCGTGTGCATTGATCATTAAACTCTCGGCTTCCTTATCGCGCTCGCCTACGGCTCGCGCGAATAATACCGCCTCCAGTTTAATGATCAACATAGCACACATGTATCATAATGTACTATAATATAGTGTTTTAAGTAGTGAAAACAAGAATAAAATTAGAAAAGCTAATAAAGTAGGCATTGCAATTCATTCCGTAAAATACGTTCCTTTAGTCGTTGTAGGTACTATCAGCTGAGTATAACATTGTGCCTGTTTATGTGCAGGCGGGCTCCGTGTCCAAGATGTCACACGACGGATCCACACATTCAAGACGTAACTCTAGATCAGCATCGCACTCAAAGTCCCGATCGCGGTCAAGATCCAAGTCACGATCACGCTCAAAGTCGCGGTCACGTTCCAAATCACGGTCGCGTTCCAAGTCGCGGTCGCGATCAAAGTCTCGCTCACGTTCCAAGTCACAGTCGAGGTCGAAGTCGCGATCTCGTTCCAAATCGCGGTCTAGGTCTAAGTCAAGCTCGCGGTCTCGTAGCGGGTCACACAAGTCGTCGCGCTCCCGCAGCTCTTCGCCGGCCAAGTCTCGGTCTCGCTCCGGTTCTCGCGCTCGCTCTCGGTCTGGTTCTGGGGATCACTCACGGTCTGGTTCTGCGGCTCGCTCCCGTTCCGGCTCCCGCGCTCGTTCCGGATCCCGCGCTCGTTCCGGCTCCCGTGCTCGCTCTCGCTCGGGCTCTCGCGTCCGCTCTCGCTCTGGAAGTGGTTCGCGCCCAAACTCAGCCCGCGGCCGTTCCACAGCGAGGTCACGTTCCAAAAGCCGGTCGAAGTCTAAGAGTGGTTCTCCAATAAAGTCTCGCAGTAAATCTCGATCCAAGTCCCGCAATGCCTCGCCGAGGCGCTCTAAGAGCGGCTCGCCGTCGCCACAAAAGTCCAAACCTCGCAGTAAGTCTCGTTCGCCCGACAAGATGGAAGTAGACGGCGACGCCGGCACCGAGCGACCGCGCTCTAAGTCACCAGGTGAGCAAATTATGGCATTATTAACTTTTTAACAAAAAAAAAAATTTACAACTAGCCCAGTCAAAATAGACATTCAAGGTTACATTAATTCGCATAAAGCTGAAAATTGGTATGAATGGTGGGAACACCATTACAAATAAATTGTCAAAAGTCCCCATCGATCCGACGTGTGCAAAAAAAAAAAATTCAAGGTCAAATGTTGCAAAAATCAGTTTTTTGCATTTTTCAGCTAAACGGTAAGTTTTATCATAAAAATAGGTGAGACAAAATTGTTCAACATGCAATTATCTACAAAAATCGTTTTTACACTTTTTTCCTAAGAATCACCATTTCGGAGATATAGCGATGCAAAAAGTTGAAAATGTTGTGTTCTTCTTAAGCTGGCTTCACAGCTATCCGTGAGACCAGTACGGGCTGTCAGTACAGGCGCCCGGAGCGGGAGCACATGTTATGCGCTAGAACATCGTTTCACAGCGACGCGGCTTGATCCGTGCACGACCCGCTCTGGGTTGAGCCCGTACAGCGCATCTGTCTCCTGCTAGCAACCGTATCGTCACACCCCGGACACTCCATACAACCCTCGCAAAACAATTACCTACTACTACTACATTAAAAAATGACGTTTGTATACGTATGAATGTGTGCGTGAGGTACTTGTGTTTGCGAGCGCTCTTGTTAAAGAACTGCGACGAATACGCCGAAGTGCGGGGTGAGGTGCGGTAACTGATGTTAGTGCGAGGAAGGGAGTGTCCTTTCTGTACGTAGTACTTTAAGTATTCTGTGGTATCGTACTGAATCATCGTTTCAGAGCACTGCGGGTACTACCCGTACGGGTCTCCCGTGTACGGCGGTCGGCCCATACATTCGGATCGATGGGGACTTTTGACAATTTATTTGTAATGATGTTCCTAACATTTATACCAATTTTCAGCTTCATGCGAATTAATGTAACCTTACCCCTATTTTTGAAGCTAACTTGACCGGACTAAACTACATTGTACAAGTAAGTGCAATACGTGCATATGCTTGTAATGTTATGTGGTAAAATTATGTTTTCTTCCGACACTTCTTATTGAATCGCTAATGAGCACGCAACTTTTTGGCTTCCAGAGAAACATGCAAGCCGCTCGCGATCGCGCTCGCGCTCGGTCTCGCGCCGATCTAAGTCAAAGTCGCGCTCGCGATCTAAATCCCGATCTAGATCCCGATCCAGATCTAAATCACCTGTTAAAGGTAATAACTTTGTATTCTCTTTTGTTTATCTTTATGTCTACACTATTATTGCCGTTTCCTTTTTTGTATAGATTCAATAAAAAAAAACCGGCCAAGTGCGTGTCGGACCATGCACAATGAAGGGTTCCGTAGTTGGAATGAATTTATTCCAAGAACAAACTTAACATTGTAGTTATAAATCATGTTGTCCCATACATTGCAAGTGGCAACTGCAAATTTAAGTGACCAACTTAAATTTGCAGTTGCCACGTAACTTTTTCAATTTTTTTCATCGCTATATCTCCGAAATGGTGATTCTCAGGGAAAAAGTGTAAAAACAATTTTTGTAGATAATTGCATGATGAACAATTTTTTCACTTCTCATGTTCTAAAATTTCGTCTTTATGTTGTGCTTAGGCGACATAAAATCGCTTTTTATGTTCTAGTGCATAAAGTATTTTTTTTTTCTGAGACTAAGGTAATCAGGCCCAACAGCCACACGCGCAATAAAACTTCGCAGATTAAAGTCGTGATTTATTTCATTTTCTTTAATTTATACCACTTCCGTGTTTTCTATCGTTAATTTAATAAAATCAGGTAAAATAGTTGTCATTTATTATTTAAAAACGCAAAGAAACGTTTTTATGACTTGGCAGTATGAAGTACCCAAGTCGAATAAAAAATGTTGAAATTAAAAAAAAAAACTTTTAAAAAGTTTCGTGCCGGTATTATCTGTGGTGGCGGGAATTAGCTATGCTTTGCAACATTTTTGATTAATTATGTACTGTATACTTTATGCCTGTTTCATTTTCTCGCAATCGAAGTGAAAAGCAGAGTGTATAACTCAGGCATAAACGAGCCATTTTACCCCTCGACTTAACTATCCACCCTCGCCTGCGGCTCGCGTGGATATAAACGTCTCGGGGTAAAATAGCTTCTTTTATGCCTTAGTTGTACAATCTACTATTTCACATAATAAATAACTTAAAAAAAACACATTTGTAGGCCGCGCTCGCTCTTGCATCTTATGTCGACGGAGCCCCGCTACGCGGGGCCCCTATTTCTGTGTAAAGGGTTTAAAGTAACCTAACCTAACCTAACACCGGGGTGCCCTTCGCTCTCTCTTGCATCCTGCAACCATGCCTGCCTGCAAGTTCGATATTTTAACTAGTAGGTATTTTTAAGGTAAATATAATGAACTAAAGTGTATTGAATGTTGACATTTTGAACTTGGGTATAATGATTATCGATGTTTTTAATCATTAGATATTTTTATAACTCGGCATTTCAATGTTAGACATTTTATGCTTAGGTATAACAATTTTCGATATTATTATCACACCCCGGACACTCCATACAACGCTCGCAAAATAATTACCTACTACCACTACATTGACAAATGACGTTTGTATACGTGTAAATGTGTGCGTGAAATCTAGTAGGGCTGGCTGGCGCAGTATTGCGTAGGCGGCGGCGCTGCCCGAACGTATGCAACAATGGGGCGCCGCGCGCCGCGACACTAGGTACTCACAGAAATCTAATTAATAACATTTCTATTGTACTACTTTTAAAGTCGAAGAACGAATAGAACGTGAAAGAAAGAGACATAACTAAGACAATAAAGAGAGAGAGCAATTTGGTATGTTTATATTACGGAAGTTTTAATTGTTCTAAAACGAAGAAAACTTGGAAAATAAATGATTAATAGAGAAAATTATGAAAATATCACAACACTGGCTTAACTTGTTTGTCTGTAATATACTAGCTTTTATTTTTTATGGGTTTAAAGGATATTTGAGTTGCTGTTCCTTACCTTCTTTCATGTTTCGGGAACCGAAAGAAACTCCTGTCTTTATCGTTCCTCGATGAAGATAAGCATCCAAATAATGCACAATATACAACCATCGTGATTAACACAAAATATAAAACTTTAAAAAAATAATGTGTTCGTGTCAGCAGTAGGTAGGTACAGCGCTGCGGTTCTTGTGTATGCGAGCGCCATTGTTAAAGAGCAGGCGACGAACACATCGAAGTGCGGGGAGAGGTGCGGTAACTGATGTTAGTGCGGGGAAGGGAGTGGCCTTTCTGTACGCAGTACTTTAAGTATTCTGTGATTATTATATAACCGATATTTAAATTTTCGATGTTTTGAACGTTGACATTTTACACGTAGATATTTTAATGTTCGACATTCAAATATGTACCCATAATATCATTTATATTTAGCTACTTGTTGGTACTGAATTGGGATTATCCAAATCCAAACTAATATTATAAATGCGAAAGTAACTCTGTCTGTCTGTCTGTCTTTTCTTCACGCCTAAACTACTGAACCGATTTCGATGAAATTTGGTATAGAGATAGTTTGAGTCCCGGGAAAGGACATAGGATAGTTTTTATCCCGATATTCCCACGGGATCGAAAGTAACGCGGGTGAAACCGCGGGGCGCAGCAAGTAATAAATAAAACAATGTATGTATGACAAACAAATTAATCTTATTGTAGACAAATAGATACTAAAATAAAATGATAAAAAAATTAAACGTCTTCTAGACACCAAAACATTGTCATTGTATTTTTCAAATTATAACACAACTGCTCAATGTACTGCCTTTTCTGCATGGTTTACGCGACTGCCGTAGTATAGAGGCCTACCTGATTTGCTAACAATCGAGCAAGTCTCACTTGCAGGGGTAACGCCAGCCTTGACACCTTGACACGATATGTCTGCGAATCCGCAGCACAGCGATGCACCTCATCATAATATCCAAATTGAAAGGAAAAGCAGAATCCTATAAGAATAGCAATAGTCGTCGTGTCTAGATGATGTCACTCCGTGTTAAATAGCAATGGTCGTTAAAAGAAAATATCAATAACACAAAATAATCGCACAGTAAGCAAAGAACGCATACACTCAACTTGGAACTGCAACACGGAGTACTTTTTGTTAGTCTGCATCATATATTTTATTATACCACTAGCTGCGCCCCGCGGTTTCACCCGCGTAAGTTTCGATCCCGTGGGAATATCGGGATAAAAACTATCCTATGTCCTTTCCCGGGATTCAAACTATCTCTATACCAAATTTCATCGAAATCGGTTCAGTAGTTTAGGCGTGAAGAAAAGACAGACAGACAGACAGAGTTACTTTCGCATTTATAATATTAGTTTGGATAGTTTGGATGGATGGTCTGCATGAGCTGCACTGCAAGTAAAGCAACAAAAACATAACGTAATATGTCAATGTCATGTCAAAAAGTAATAAATACTTACCTTCATGTTAGGAAGTGGGTATTCAACGAAAAACATGTTTGATGTGTACACAAAAATATTTTAGTAATATTGTCGTATTTTATACGCAAATACATTAATATATTCCTTTGATCTAAAATAAGCGGCTTATAGTTATTGTTCACACTCTTTAATGATAATTACGGGATAAATGGAACGTCAAAAACATTTTTAGTAGTTCCCGTTAAAAATGGCAAAGCGGAAGCTACGATTGAGTACTTACTGTTTTTTTTTTAGAATTATGTTACGCAAGTATAACTGAATTAATAAATCCATTTATTTATTTATTTATTAGCTTTATTTTATCCCTTACAGTTTTTGTGGTGTGTAGGTACTTATTTATTTATTTGTTAGTAATGTTAGTTTGTACTTAAATAGGGTTAGTATTGTTAGGTGTAAGGGCCGCCTTTTGCGGTGATAGCCTCCTCCAAACCGTTCCAGGTGGCTCTGTCCTTTGCCCGTCTGGGCCATAAGGCTCCGGCTATATGCACGATGTCGTCACTCCATCTTTTGGAAGGTCTACCCTTCCTTCTTTTTTTATATATTGGGTACCAATTAGAAACAGTTTGTGACCATCTTTCATCCATAGCTCTCTGAATATGACCTGACCATTTCCATTTCAGTGTCAGCACCTGTTTGACCGCATCCCTCGCCTTTGTTCTTTCCCTTATCAGTGAACTTTTAACTCTGTCTTTTAACTTAATGTTCATGTAGCTCCGTTCTATTCCTCTTTGACAGCTTCTTATTTTATTTAAGAGTGATTTTTTAAGAGACCACGTCTGGCATGCGTAAGTAAGAACCGGCGTAAGGCAGATGTTCATCGCTTTCGTTTTCAGTTTTGTTGGTATGGGGCCTTTGAAAATTTCCTTCATAGCCCAGTATTTGTTCCACGTGTTTTTCACTCTGCGATCGATTTCTTTTTCTGTACAGGATTTTATTGAAATTAGATGTCCAAGGTAGATGTAGTCTGCGACGTAATCTATAGGTTTAGATTGTATATATATGGGTATTTCTTCACGATTGGTCATAATTTTTGTTTTGTCCCAGTTGATTTGTAGCCCGACGGTCTCGCTGTGATGACTAAGGGACTCTATCATATGGTTTAGTGTGTACGGGTTTTCTGACAGCAATATTATGTCATCCGCAAACCTGAGGTGTGAGAGGTATTTGCCATTGATATTTAATCCTGTATCACTCCAGTCGAGATTTCGGAATATGGATTCTAGGACTGCTATGAAAAGCTTTGGGGAGAGCGGATCGCCTTGCTTTACACCCCTCTCTACTTGAAATGTTGGTCCTCTTGAGTCTAGACGCACTCTTGATGTACTTCTCAAGTAAATCGCTTTGATAAGTTCTATGTAGTCATGGTCTAGTCCTTGCTGGTTTAAAGCCTGCCATATAGAGTCATGTGACATTGTGTCAAAAGCTTTCGAGTAGTCTATAAAAGCAATGTATAAGGGGAGGTCATATTCCATGTACCGTTCGATTATTATTTTCAGTGTGTGTATGTGGTCATTGGTAGAGAAATTTTTCATGAATCCCGCTTGTTCTATAGGTTGGTTCTCGTCGATTTTCGTGGTTACACGTCTTAGTAGGGTCGATGCAAATAATTTATACAGGCAAGATATAAGACTGATCGGTCTGTAATTGGATATCAGTTTGGGGTCTCCTTTTTTATAAAGTAGAGCTATTTCCGAGCATGTCCATGTTTCGGGAAGTTCTTTTATTAATAGGATACGGTTAAAGAGCTTTGTGAGTGGTTTTATTAGCTTTTCTTTCGCAACTTTAATCATTTCATTTGACACTCCGTCAGGTCCTGGGCTCTTTCCTGCTTTTAGTTTTACTATAGATAACTCTATCTCGCTTTCTAAAAATGGTGGTGCTGTTTCCTGGGCTGGTTCACAATTTTTAAACATTGGTTTCTCACGACTTTTATTTGCACATGTGTAGAGGTTCTTGTAGAACTGTGTAGCTATCGCCATTAGGTCTGTCCTGTGAGTGACGGTGTTTCCTGAGGCATTTTGGAGTTGCGTCATGACATGTTTGGTAGTTTCCAACTTTTTATAAGCCTTTTTTATCCCGCCAGTCTCTTCTATGAATTTGCTAATTGTATCTAGTCTTCTCGTTTTAATATTTTGTTTAATATTTTTATGTATGGTCCTGTATAGTTTACTCAGTCTTTTCTTTTCTTGCCTTGTTTTGTTTTTCTTGTTTTTTAATATATGTTTTTCGATTTTTAGAGTTTCTATTTCTTCTGTTATAATTTCTTTGTTTCTTTTTTCAGTTATGTCTTCAGTTTGTTTTTTGTAGCTTTGTAATAAAAATATCTCTATTTTCTTGTTGAGTTGGTGCACGCTGTCATTTTCGCAGTCGGACAAAGATGGTAGGTCTCCATTTTCGATTTCGTTTTCTTTACATGCTTTTCCTCGATAGTGAGCACGGGATTTTTTGTTATATTCTATATTTAGGGTAATTCTAAGCATTCTATGGTCACTGGGGTGATGCAATTTGCTTATCACGTTTACGTTTTGTATAATTTTTGAGACATTTGTGGCTATAAAGTCGATTTCGTTCTTCGATTTTTCATCAGGTGTTCTCCAGGTCCACCGAAGCTTGCCAGATTTGTTGAAAATTGTATTAGAAATTTTTAGGTTGTATTGAAGGCAGAATTTTATGAACATTTCCCCTCTCTCGTTCCTTTTTCCGTAGCCATACCTTCCCATTACTAAATCTTCATTTTCTTTTGGGAATCCTATTTTTGCGTTCATGTCTCCCATAAATATTATATTTCTTGTGCATTTATTCATAGCTCTGTCAAGATCAGCGTAGAAGTTCTCTATTTCTTCTTCAGTGGCTCTTTTAGTAGGGGCATATGCTTGGATTATAGAGAACTTCATTCCATGTATACAAACTTGTAATACAGCAGCTCTCTCGGATATAGCGATGAAATCTTGTACTTCTGTATTGTATTGTTTTTTTACTAGGAATCCAACACCTTTTTCTCCTTTTGTTTCCCCATAGTAGTATAAAAGATATTTTCCCCTGTCTTCAATTTTATAACCTTGTCTTCTCACTTCAGCTATACCGATAATGTCCCAATTAATTTGCGTTATAGCGTATTCCAATTCAACTACTCTTGCTTCATTTGCTAATGATCTGAGATTGAATGTAGATATATAGTATTTTTTTAGGTTTGGAGGGTGGTCGTCTACAACCCCCGCGGTGACGAGCCGTTCTGGAGGAGGATATGTGGTTTTCATGTTTTTCTTTAAAATATTTGGTTTGTTTTTTATATTAGAGGGTGCAGTATTTTCGTTTTTCTGGAGTGACAATCTTAATTGCTATTCATCTGAGTCGTATGAAGGATAGATAATTTCCCCATCTACAGGGTTTTTAGATGGGCTGACGTTTTGTTTAGTGAGGAAATTTTCCATAGAGCTCCATATAAATAAATCCATATTAATTTAAATCTAAATTTTTAAATCTTACTGTAAAACCTTAAATCTTGAATATTTGTCGATACCAGAATTACCAGAGGGCAGAAACTGGACATGTCCTTTTTAGTTACATCATATAATAAAAATATATATAACAGGTTTGTACGGAACCCTCGGTGCGCGAGTCCGACTCGCACTTGGCCGGTTTTTCGAGTTATTCTCAGCAAGCCCTTTCATTTGATACCCATATTGTAGGAGTGCATTAAAAATAACTAGTCCGCCATATTGGGTGTTCCGCCATGTTGGATTTAGAATGACGTCACACAACTAACCATGCATTGTCATCAAAACTAAACGTGTATACAAAATTTTAGCTCAATCTGTTGAAGATATCTGCTTCAAAATTGAGTTGCAAGAGTCCACCCGAACAAACATCCATTGCAAGTTAAATAAAAGCTTGTAAAAAACTGGCCTTTCTTTGGTCTAGTTATTGTTCTTCTAACTTTTTGCATAATGTTCTTTACTTTTTGTTTAATGAATATCTTTTATGTGCACTTTACATTTCAGCTCGTAAGAGTAGGAGTCGCTCTCGCTCCGGGTCACGCGCACGCAAGTCGGCCTCGCGGTCGCGTTCCCGATCCGGTTCACGTTCCAAGTCGCGGTCGCGGTCGCGTTCTGGGTCTCGCTCCAAGTCGCGATCACGTTCCAAGTCCAAATCCCGCTCGCGGTCTCGTTCAAAATCGAGCTCACGTTCGCGATCCGGCTCAGCGAAGTCTCGCTCTAGGTAAGTCTACTGACACATTACAGAAACTAAAGGCGTGCCTGCGCCTGCAATGCTTTTTTAACAGACTTCAAAAAAGGAGGTTCTGTATTCGACCCGTATGTATGTATGTTTGTATGTCCGCGATTTTCTCAAAAACCAATGAACCGATTTTGATAATTCTTTGACTGATGGGATCTACATACTTTCAGGAAGGTTGTCCCTGGAAGTACGGATCAAATCGAATAGGGGCGTGGGCAAGGTCAGTTCCAAACTTTTTAACCCTGAGAATGTCAGTGAATTTTTTTACGGTTCAAAAGTTATGACCGATTTTAATTTTTTTTAACCGACTTTAAAAAAGGAGGTTCTGTATTCGACCCGTATGTATGTATGTATGTATGTATGTATGTATGTATGTATGTATGTTTGTATGTCCGCGATTATCTCAAAAACTACTGAACCGATTTTGATAATTCTTTCATGAGTGTGATCTACATACTTTCAGGAAGGTTTTAGTATATACTACATTAGGTAATTATTCTTATGTACGAAGTTATATGCATAAATGTACTGCATCTCCGTCATTTTTATGTGAATTTTGATGATTTTTCGAGTCGTGTCTTCAATGCACTAGTGTTAATTGAATTTGTGTGGGGTAGGTACAACTAAAAAGTGAAAAATAAAAACTTTTTTACAAAAAAAACAACCGACTTCAAAAAAAACACTACAAAGTGAAAAATAACTTTAATTTCGGAAGTCGGTGTCAAAAAACGAAAACGCTGAAGCAACGACACCGACTTCCGAAATTAAAGTTATTTTTCACTTTGTAGTGTTTTTTTTGAAGTCGGTTGTTTTTTTTGTAAAAAAGTTTTTTTTCAATCACTTCGCTTGGTGTTCAAAGAAGTTGATCATAAAAAAATACTATCAGGGCTATCTAAAAAAAAAAATTGATAGCCCTGATAGTTTTCACGAATTCGATCTTTCTTCTCTTTTTTTGTATTTTTTTTTTAGTTTTTTTTTTTGTATTTTTTTTAGTATTTTTTTTTTTGCTAAAACGTTTGGAAATGACCTTGCCCGCGTCCCTATTCGATTTGATCCATACTTCCAGGGACACCCTGTATAATACGTTAGGTAATTAATCAGGAAAATCTTAGCCTCCACACTGATTAATTCTGATGTGCCGTGTTTCACCGAGGCTATGGATGCCTGGAGACTCGCTTGCCCGAATACAGATCCACCTGACAATCCATCTTCCCAGAGACGGTGGGATGAGCCGCTCTGCAGAGTAGTACAGAACAATTTACTTGACTCGTCTGCTACTTCTGCGGAACGTGCGCGCCTGCTGGCTGTGGGTAGATGGGAGTCGGGACTTTGGCTTCATGCACTAGCTTCGTCGAACATAGGCACTTTGTTCGACGACACTACTTTTCGCCTCGCTGCTTCCCTGCGACTAGGCACTCCTTGCTGTTCCCCTCATCGCTGTCACTGTGGCGAAGATGTCAACAGCCTCGGACACCACGGCCTGTCTTGCAGCCGAAGTGCGGGTCGCTTAGCGCGCCACGCGAACATTAATGACATCATCCGACGAGCTCTTGTTACCGTCGGCGTTCCAGCTGTGTTAGAACCCAATGGCTTGGTACGCGACGATGGCAAGAGACCGGACGGTATGTCTCTATTTCCTTGGAAGGTGGGTAGGCCTTTAGTGTGGGACGCAACTTGTGTCGATACTCTTGCGCCATCCCACCTTCCTGGATCGGCATGCTGTGCTGGCGCTGCTGCTGCGGCTGCGGAAAACCTCAAGCGGCGAAAATATAATAACCTTATCGGAAATTATATTTTCGAGCCGTTTGGGGTTGAAACCCTCGGGCCGTGGGGTCCGAGTGCTCATGGTCTTTTTACCGAAATTTCAAAACGGCTGGTTGACACTTCCCGTGACCCAAGGGCTGGTTTTTACCTTGGTCAAAGTCTAAGCATTGCCATACAACGTGGCAATGCCGCCAGTCTCTTGGGTACATTACCAGTCGACAGCGATGCGGATGAATTTTTCGACGCTATATTTTAGTTTTTGTATAGTTTTAGTTAAGTTAGGTTTTAATCTTGTTATTTTTGTTAATTAAGTTTTTAAATTCAAATAAAAATTTCTAGACAAACATTACCATATCTAAAATTATTCTTATGTACGAAGTTTATGTTTCTATGCGAATTTTGATGATTCTTCTAGTCTAGTAGTCTTCAATTCATCAATGCATTAGTGTTAACTGAATTTGTGTGGGGTAGGTACAGTCGAGTTCTTTAATATCTGAGCATGTTCATGAATCAAAAATATATAGGCAATGGTAAGTTTCATAAAACTCTAAACAGCTTTGCCTTACAATAAATTGTAAACAATCTGTGACATCATAAATATGTGACTACATCATATCAATAATATTGCTACAGACAAACACTCTAAAAATTGTGCACAATCCCTTGTTCATATTATTTAGCGCAAAGTTAGGTTCACAAATATCTATGCAATTTTTCTATGAAAAATATCTTGGCAATTTGACATGTCTCGAATAGACGAACATACGAAACATGTTATTGTCACTGAAGGAACAAGGGAATTCATCCTCGCATGTCGCTGAAGAGTTGGGTATTTCGGTTAGTATTAGAATGATGAATTTAGCTATTTATTTTGTTTTTCTACACTCATTGTACTTACGCTACTTTTGATTTTGAATTATTTGCTATTTGCAGAGAAATACAGTTGATTTATGGTGGAAAAGATGGCAAGAAGAGGGGGCTATTATCAAGCACGTGTCATATAGTAGACCTCGAAAGACAACTAGAGAACAAGACGAACAGCTTATTACTAGAGTGCGAAACCAAAGATTTATACAGACTTCGTTGTTTGCCGCCGAATTATCTGTGTCAAAGTTAACCGTAAGGAGAAGGCTTATAGAGGCCGGATTCTATCATCGCCAACCTGCCCGGAAACCTATTTTACATGACAGACATAATATGTTACGATTGAATTTCGCCAATAGATATTTACAGTATAATTTTGATAACGTGGCATTTATGGACGAAAAAATTTTTGTGTCTGATACAGATAGGCGCAATGAAGAAAACATTATTCCTAACAGACGAAGTGGGCGTATCTCATGCGCTTTTTGGGGGTGGATGAATGCCGCTGGGCTCATGGAAATATGCGAAATCACTGGTTGTATGACAGGTGTCGATTACGTGGTCATCTTAAAAAATGTCTTTCTTCCGACCGGTAAAATTGTTTATCCCGATAGCCATCGAATCGAATTTTTACAGGACGGCCGTTCAGTCCACAATGCGAGAAGGGTCCAGGAATGGATAGCTCAACAAGAAGATTTACATTTAATTAAACTCCCGCCAAGAAGCCCTGACCTAAACCCCATAGAAAATGTATGGGGTTTAATGGTTCAAAATTGGGAGTCGACGCGCGTAAAATCAGTCACCAATTTAAGGGCCCACGTACATGAGATTTGGGAAGGCTTTAGAAGTAGCATTGTCTGTTCAAACATGATTGCATCAATGCGTGAACGTTTGCAAGATGTTATTGATGCCAATGGTGGATATACCAGATTCTAAAACTGGCAGCACCATTGCCTGGAAGTTACTTACCTTATTTTAAATGTTAGGTTTTCAGAAGAACAAAATAAGAATTTAAAAATAATAAAATAAAAATTAAGTTGAAAAAGTAAATTAATTATTTGTTTTATTTTTAAAACCGACTGAAAAGTTTTTAACAAATAGCTAGGTATAGTCTGCGTTGACCCTAAGATTTCCCGAAACTTAATTATCTAATCAAATAATACAGCTCTCTCAACGTTGTCAGATATATACAGCCCTATTACGAACGGCAACATTGCATTATATAATTAATGTTATTATATAATTAATGTACCCATGCAAAATATTGTACCTAAAACATTTTAAAAGAGTAACGGTGGAGTTTCTTGCCCATTCTTCTCCATACGAAAACTACCTTTTGGAATGGGCGACTAGAATCAATTCTATTTTATAAGATAATTTTTGACGTTCAAAAGTGCCTTTTATGTGCCTATTTGAAATAAATGCTTTGACTTTGACTTTGCATTATTACTCGTACTTCTGCTCCGGCAAGCAAAAATAACTTTAATGGTAAAGGCCATTTAGTTGAATATTCAAAGCTGTATAGATATTTACGAATCCTAGGTTGCACCAAATATATTGAAATCTAGAGTATTTAGATATTTATGTTCTGAAGAGTAGTCAGATATTTTTGACTGCACTACTGTAACATACCTATGAACAGTTTATATGATAACATTTTATTGATGTCTAAGTTTGTATAGAAAGAATTATATGATTATTTTAACGCTTATAATATTTTGAAACATTGTCACTGCCAATATATTAATGAACTCGACTGTACATACGACTAAAAAGTGAAAAACTTTTTTACAAAAAAAAAAAACAACCGACTTGTAAAAAAGTTTTTGTTAGATAAAAAAATCAAAATTGCCTACAACACATTAAACCGAAATTACTCCGCGTAATTTGCATTAGAAGTCGTCGTTTCGCGTCAATCTCTGGGCACACTGAGGCGACACCGTCTATTGTTTTAATTATTAGTAGTGTCCGACCGAAGCTTCGGCTTCGGCTTCGGCTTCGGCCACCTTCGGCCAAAAAAGCACCTTCGGCCAAATCTTCGGCTTCGGCCAAAAATTTGCCGAAGGTTTGGCCGAAGCCGAAGGTTTGCTAGTTGTCAAAATTTGAAATTTACTGAACGATGCTAGAGCGAGACGGAGAGTGTGCAGAGCAGCAGTGTTTCGCCGCGCCGCCGCCGCACCGGACCAAACGAATCGCAGTTAGTAAACTAAACGAGTCAAAACAAGTTTGAGAGCGCGTCTTAAAATTCTAATAAATGTTTTGTTTTTAAATATTTCATATTTGTTATTACAAATTATTTTATTTATTACTGTGAGTGTGAGTAGTACCTGTGGTGATACGTTCATTATTGTGAGGCACTCTAAGAACCAAAAAACCATAAGTATTGTCTGGTTTAAAATATTTTACAAAGTAACTATCGTATTTCTCAAGGTCAATGACACCTTCGGCTTCGGCTTCGGCTTCGGCCGAAGGTTTTGGTGAATACCGATTAATCGGCTTCGGCTTCGGCTTCGGCCAGAATTGCACCTTCGGTCGGACACTAATTATTAGGCAAGCGATTATTCGTTCCAGTTTGAACACAAATGTAAGCAAGTTAGTTCACACAATCGTTGTGAGCGAGTTTCGCGCAGGAAGCGCTTCAGTTTGGCCATTGGCGCCGTCCTCTGAATTCGTGTGCTCGTGTATCTACCATTTACTGGGTACGTCTTTCATTGACTTGAATGTGCCCTGGCGACTGAGTGGTCATGCTCACTCAAATGTCTTACTGATGGTGACGACGCGAATGTTTGATCATTATGTTCTCTTCAAATTCGTGAATGTTGCTGATCTATGCGTCTAATTCGTGAACGGGCGCCGTCAGTAGGGACTGGTCATCTCTTAGCTGCCACGGCTTATTTTAATTATTGAATTGTTTAACCATGGACGCTTTCAACGTGAAATTCTTTCTAAATCTGGGGGCACGGTAGTGCCCCGCCAAGTCGAGCAAAAATCGATCTTACATGTATAATTTCAACCTAAATAATATTTAGCTATATTTTAATTTAAAGGAGTGTCAATAGAGTTTCTTGTCCGTTCTTCTCCAAAGGAACCTACTACACTTTGGAATGGGCAACTAGCTTCAACTTTCTGACTGACCGACTCCTTGACAACTTTATTCTTAAAATTTGTTTAATTGAAATAAATATTTGTATGTGTAACGTGCGCCTGTGCAGGTCGCGCTCTCGCTCCAGCAGCCGCTCCGGGTCCGGGTCGCCTTCGCGCCGAGGTAAGCAACGGAATTTATTTAAAGGCTTACGAACTAAATACGTACACAGCATTAACGCTCAATCTTTGTCATAAATTATAGATGTCTCTAAATTTAGCAATACACGACACTCTTAATTAGCGTCATCATCATCGTCATTTCAGCCGAAAGACTTCTACTGCTGGACATACACCTCCCCCAAGCACCGCTACGTCCGGTTTTGTGCTTCTCGCATCCACCGAATTCCTGCCTTCACCAGGCCTTCACCAGGCCTTCACCATCGGTACGCGGTCGCCAACCTTTCGGCCCCATCGGCCATCTGTTCTGCGAGCAATGTGCCCTGCCCACTGCCACTTAAGTTTGGTAATTCTTCGGGCTATGTCGGTCACCTTGGTTCTCCTACGGATCTCTTCATTTCTGATAAACGTAAGGAAACTCCAAGCATAGTTCTCTCAATAATTGCTCTTTGGGTGCCTTCTAATGAGGTCTATTGTGAGTTGCAGTGCCATAGGTCACCACTGGCAACACGCACTGGTCAAAGACTTTTGTCTTGAGACACTGCAGTTATTGGCGTATCTAGGGTTTTTTTCCAGGGGGGGGGGGGCAGGCCCCTAAAATTTTTATTTTCATGTGGAATTCCTCATGGATACCCTCCGTCTGGGAAGAACGGAGGAATATATCGTACTCCTACCGATTAAAACCCCACTGTTCCTTCTACTACCATAAGTCGGGGGTCCGTGAGATACTTGTACATTCGCCGCACCCCCGACTGTTATCACCCCGCCATGCCTAGCGGGCCCCATCCCCAAGTGCGGGCGATCCCACGACCACACGTCCTTCCATTAAGGCGCGCATATTGCGTGCCACCTCTTTGAGCCCGACTGCTCGAGCGACGAAACGGCCCCAATTTCGCCGCCCGCAGGCCCCTTCTTAAGGTGGCCGCGGGTGGAATGAGAGCTCTCTCTCCCTCTCCGCCGCCTCCTTTGCATGCATCACCTCCTCGCAAAAAGAGGCTACAGCATCCCACCCGTTTTCGCGTCCGACCATGGATTCAACCACGGCCGAAAGTGACAGATCACCCGCACCAAGTGTCGCGACGAGGGCACCACTCCTCCAGCGAATGTTGCGCCATGTCCTCGTGGCAGTCCACACAGTGATGACAAACGGGCGTACGCTCCCGACCTATGCGACACAGGTATTTCCCAAAACATCCGTGTCCTGTAGAACCTAGACATCCTCGACTGCAGCGGTGAACAGATCCGGAGAGATAACGTCTCCCTGTCTCAACCCTTGCTGCAGAAGGATAGGTTTCGAGGTCCGGTCCTGGAGTCGGACTGACATAGTAGCGTTTTCATGCTGGGCTTCAATCCAGTATTAATCGTTGCAGGCAAGAAGCGCCGCGCCGTGCGCCTTTCTTCGGATGACGAGGGCGGTGCGGGGGCGGGCGCGGCCGAGCCCGCCTCGCCCCGCGCGCCCGAGGCCGCAGCCTCCCCGCGCGCCGCCGACAAGCCCGCTGTGGACGACTCGTCCGACGACGAGCTGGCGCCCGACTCCAAGTCGTCCGAGATGGCGTCGGGCATGTCCGACTTCGAGCTGATGCTGGCGCGCAAGCGGGAGGAGCGGCGCGGCCGGCGGCGGCGACGTGACATCGACATCATCAACGACAACGACGACCTCATCGCGCAGCTGCTGCAGCAGATGCGCCACGCCGCCGAGGAGGACCGCGACCTCAATAAGCGCAACCAGCCTGCCGTGCGAAAGGTACACGCGAGCAAACTAGTAGTTAATAATTACATCGACAACGACGACCTCATCTTGTGCCAAAATTTCAGCCTAATTGGCCGAACGAGTTTACCTAACATTTTATGCTTGTAGTTTAGGATTAGGCTGTGCGTTGCCTGTCAGTGAATTAATGTATTCAAGACACTGACCTCTATTATTACCACTGGACTGGCGGCTGTCAAAGTGCTTTTGTGCCTAATTGATAATCGCCATTTTGGCGCTGTTAGCCGTAGCGAGTGTCTGTGGTACTAAAACTAGTGATGTCGATATCAGCAAGCAAATATCGATAACTTTTGATAATATTTTTACATTAATTAATACATCATAATGACTATTTAAAGTTTCAAACATCATTGTTTCCAAAAAATTAACGCGTAGTTCTGGAAACAAAGTATTTGATTTTGGTAGCAATTCTTTTATAACTTTTGCTGTGAGAACTGCCGGAAATATTTTTTCCACCGGCGGCTTCCCATTGGTCTTTTTGCATGCTTGTCGAAAAAGTGATTCCACTAACAAACATATAGAAACGACGCTTTGTGATGGAATTGTTAGTCCACCTCTATTTTTTTGAATAATTAGTGCGATACCGTTTCGTCGATCAGATATGGCATCGGACGGTATTGATTCACAAGCGCTCAAACAATCAATACATGTAATTTTGTTCTTGATAGATCTAATCACAAAATCTGCTATGTATCCCACACATTGCTTCGATGTTTCGTTTACATTGTTTGGAACAGCCCAACCAAAATGTAATATATGTCAAAATTAGTTCTCTGGACACTCGCTAGTGGCGCTTCAAAAAGACACAAAAAAATTGCTGTCAAACGCTTGGAACAGCCTGTCCAGTGGTAATAATAGAGGTCAGTGATTCAAGATTTTTAACCCCCGACGCAAAAACGACGGGGTATTATGTGTTAGTACATTATTGCAGTGACCAGCAAAAGAGGCATTGACGGACGAACGTGTAAATGTGGGCCGAGGCGAAGCCGAGGCACACATACGTAAGTCCGTCAATGCCTAGTTGTGGCCAAGGCTTGTATAGTACTTTTCTCAAATAATGCGCGTAAAATTAAAACTAAGTAGGTAGTACATAGGCAGTACTTTTTTTACCGACTTCACAAAAAGGAGGAGGTACTATGTTCGGATGATTGTATGTTTTTAGGGTTCCGTAGCCAAATGGCAAAAAACGGAACCCTTATGGATTCGTCATGTCTGTCTGTCTGTCTGTCCGTCCGTCCATATGTCACAGCCACTTTTTTACGAAACTATAAGAACTATACTGTTGAAACTTGGTAAGTAGATGTATTCTGTGAACCGCAGTAAGATTTTCACACAAAAATAGAAAAAAAACAATAAATTTTGGGGTTCCCCATACTTACAACTGAAACTCCAAAAATTTTTTTTCATCAAACCTGTACGTGTGGGGTATCTATGGATAGGTCTTCAAAAATGATATTGAGGTTTCTAATATCATTTTTTTTTGAACTGAATAGTTTGCGCGAGAGACACTTCCAAAGTGGTAAAATGTGTGTCCCCCCCCCTCTAACTTCTAAAATAAGAGAATGATAAAATTAAACAAATATATATAATGTACATTACCATGTAAACTTCCACCGAAAATCGAGATCTAGTAAGTAGTTTTTTTTAATACGTCATAAATCGAAAACCGCAATTTACCTTTCACAAAGTTACAACGAACTACAAGAACTTTTATATTATGTTACTTGCTGCTACGGAACCCTTCATGAGCGAGTCCGACTCGCACTTGGCCGGTTTTTTTTGGCTTGTTCCCACGAACTCCAAATCTATTGTTCTCCAAAAATTTTCTTTCCATACATTGATTCCCAAGGGCTCCATAATTTTATTAGTTAAAATAATAAAATATTAAAACTGTTCCCAGCGGCTCCAAAACAAATCGCGTAAGGTCAACAAAACACAAATTGCTAAAATTAATGTTATAATTTCGTGGTAAATAGTTTCAGTACAAATGTAGTCACAAATTAATATTATGCTAAGTACGTACTTATACAGGGTTATTTGAAAAACACCAACATCCTCTTAAGAGGTCATTGTACTCATCATTATAAACAACTTTTACTATGGGACCAAACCTGAAATCGCGAAAAAAAAAATCAGCTGTTCCCTACATTTATGTTCGTAGAACTCGTCAAAATGTATGGAACAGCTGATTTTTTTTTCGCGATTTCAGGTTTGGTCCCATAGTAAAAGTTGTTCATAATGATGAGTACAATGACCTCTTAAGAGGTTGTTGGTGTTTTTCAAATAACCCTGTATAACCTAAAACACAATGCACTCAAAATGCACTTTCTGTCATCAAAAATTTACTTTATGACACACAATATGAAGTTAAAGAATTAAAAAACAACCGACTTCAAAAAAAAACACTACAAAGTGAAAAATAACTTTAATTTCGGAAGTCGGTGTCAAAAAACGAAAATGCTGAAGCAACGACACCGACTTCCGAAATTAAAGTTATTTTTCACTTTGTAGTGTTTTTTTTTGAAGTCGGTTGTTTTTTTTGTAAAAAAAATTTTATTTTTCACTTTTTAGTTGTACCTACCCCACACAAATTCAATTAACACTAGTGCATTGAAGAATTGAAGACACGACTCGAAGAATCATCAAAATTCCCATAGAAATGCCGGAGATACAGTACATTTATGCATATAACTTCGTACATAAGAATATATACCTAATGTATTATATACTAAAACCTTCCTGAAAGTATGCAGATTACACTAATGAAAGAATTATCAAAATCGGTTCAGTAGTTTTTGAGATAATCGCGGACATACAAACATACATACATACATACATACGGGTCGAATACAGAACCTCCTTTTTTAAAGTCGGTTAAAAATTACAGTCTTCTCATTTAAATTGACCTTAATCTATTTTTCAACACACTTGCTCGTAAAGTGGTTCATATGGAACCGCTTTTAGGTCCATAATACATATTTTCACTTCTCATGCTCTAAAAGTCCGTCTTTATGTTGTGCTTAGGCGACATAAAATCGCTTTTTATGTTCTAGTGCATAAAGTAAATTTTTTTTCTAAGACTAAAGTAATCAGGCCCAACAGCCACACGCACAATAAAACTTCGCAGATTAAAGTCGAGATTTATTTCATTTTCTTTAATTTATACCACTTCCGTGTTTTCTATCGTTAATTTAATAAAATCAGGTAAAATAGTTGTCATTTATTATTTAAAAACTTTTTTACAAAAAAAACAACCGACTTCAAAAAAAAACACTACAAAGTGAAAAATAACTTTAATTTCGGAAGTCGGTGTCTTTGGTTCCGCATTTTCGTTTTTTGACACCGACTTCCGAAATTAAAGTTATTTTTCACTTTGTAGTGTTTTTTTTTGAAGTCGGTTGTTTTTTTTGTAAAAAAGTTTTTATTTTTCACTTTTTAGTTGTACCTACCCCACATAAATTCAATTAACACTAGTGCATAGAAGAATTGAAGACACAACTCGAAGAATCATCAAAATTCGCATAGAAATGCCGGAGATGCAGTACATTTATGCATATAACTTCGTACATAAGAATAATTACCTAATGTATTATATACTAAAACCTTCCTGAAAGTATGTAGATCACACTAATGAAAGAATTATCAAAATCGGTTCAGTAGTTTTTGAGATAATCGCGGACATACAAACATACATACATACATACATACATACATACATACATACATACATACGGGTCGAATACAGAACCTCCTTTTTTAAAGTCGGTTAAAAAGGCAAAGAAACGTTTTCATTTTTTGGCAGTATGAAGTACCCAAGTCGAATGACAAATGTTGAAAATTAAAAAAAAAAACTTTTAAAAAGTTTCGTGGCGGTATTATCTGTGGTGGCGGGAATTAGCTATGGATGCAACATTTTTGATTAATTATGTACTGTATACTTTATGCCTGTTTCATTTTCTCGCAATCGAAGTGAAAAGCAGAGTGTAGAACTCAGGCATAAACGAGCCATTTTACCCCTCGACTTAACTATCCACCCTCGCCTGCGGCTCGGGTGGATATAAACGTCTCGGGCTGAAATATCTTCTTTTATGCCTTAGTTGTACAATCTACTATTACGATCCTTAAACTAACCGTTGTATCATACATTACTGTATATAAATGGAATACACGAATTAAAGTTAGACTATTTATTTCGGGATTTTACGCGAAACTCCCGAAAATTTGGTAATTGCAAGTTTATTTAAAAATAGCCTTTTTTCCCGAATTCCTGAAAAAAAAATGTCGTCGTAAGGAAGTCTCCACTTTCTGTCTCTATTCTCCGAAATTTAGGTAAATATACTCAGCCTAATCCGATCACTGATCATTACACACATGTATCATAAATAATCATAATGTACTATTAAAATAAAAACAAAATACAATTAAAAATCACAGTGTCTGATATCGCAAGTTAACCCTATGCTATATTAAAATTTTAAAGTTTAAAGGCTCCATTAAGTATAAAAAATCAAAAAATTATTACCATTACAAAAGTAAAACTTATGCTATGCATTATTCTATAAAGTACTTATTTAAAAGTAACAAAATAATAACATTTAAAAATAATATAGAAAACACATTCACCAATATTATAATTGACCGTAACAGTATTCACACATACTAAAACGGAAACTACAATATGAACCTATAACACTAATAAACAAAACCAGATCGCTAATAATCAATAACATCCGCTAAATCGTTCCGTGTTCACTTCTAATGCAAAAGTATAATTTATATCCAGTATTTCAAGCCAAAGGCCAAGTTTCCTATGCCATGTTATTATAACAAACAGAAAAAATAAAGAGTATTAAAAAATGTTGGGTACTTTAAAACTTTTCGTAACTTTAATCGATCTCTTTCTGTGACTGCTAATCTATGCTTATCAATATATAAGGTGTAAAAAAATTAACCGTAAAAACTTTAAGAGGAGGTGCTTTAGACCATCGAACTGAACAACTTTCACTATGGGACCAACTCTGAAATCACGAAAAAAAATGAGCTGTTTCATACATTTTGGCCGAGTAGGTATTGAACTTTTGTATGAAACAGCTGTTTTTTTTTCGTGATTTCGGAGTTGGTCCCATAGTGAAAGTTGTTCAGTTCGATGGTCTAAAGCACCTCTTAAAGTTTTTACGGTTAATTTTTTTACACCTTATATAGTGATTACTATATAACAGTATTATTTTTGATGCGAAAATGTTCCTGACTTGTCTAAATTTTTCAAAATCTGTCAAATGCAGAATCTATTAAATATATCATCTGCCAATAGTAGATTATGATGTCAAACGTAGAATCTTTCAAATGTTGACTTAACGGATAATTTGTTTGTTGAATCATAAATTAATTTTATTGTAAACTAGCGGCCCGCCCCAGCTTCGCACGGGTGCAATTTTTTTTTCGAATTTCCAAAATTTTCTTTCATACAAACCTTGTCCCGGCAATACCGATCACAACAAAAAAAAGAATTAGCGAAATCGGTCCAGCCGTTTTCATGTTATGTCGTGACAACGGAAAACGGGTTTCATTTTTAACCGACTTTAAAAAAGGAGGTTCTGTATTCGACCCGTATGTATGTATGTATGTATGTATGTATGTATGTATGTATGTATGTATGTTTGTATGTCCGCGATTATCTCAAAAACTTCTGAACCGATTTTGATAATTCTTTCATTAGTGTGATCTACATACTTTCAGGAAGGTTTTAGTATATAATACATTAGGTAATTATTCTTATGTACGAAGTTATATGCGTAAATGTACTGCATCTCCGACATTTCTATGCGAATTTTGATGATTCTTCGAGTTGTGTCTTCAATTGTTCAATGCACTAGTGTTAATTGAATTTATGTGGGGTAGGTACAACTAAAAAGTGAAAAATAAAAACTTTTTTACAAAAAAAACAACCGACTTCAAAAAAAAAAACACTACAAAGTGAAAAATAACTTTAATTTCGGAAGTCGGTGTCAAAAAACGAAAATGCGGAACCAAAGACACCGACTTCCGAAATTAAAGTTATTTTTCACTTTGTAGTGTTTTTTTTTTTGAAGTCGGTTGTTTTTTTTGTAAAAAAGTTTTTTATATATACAGGGTGAATTTTTCAAGTGGGCGTGGATGGCCAAATCCGAAACTATGAGGAATAGCGAAAAGTACTCAAAGGAGTCGCGGGCTCGATTTTGATGAAAACTAAAACTGCATCATTGGATTTTTGAAAAATCAATATTTCTGGCCAGGAATCGAACCTGTTGATTTTGAAAAAAAAACCACACGCTGTATTATTACACCATTCGATAGTGTCGCTAATAAGGATCAAATTCTGGGAAGTAATGACATACGGCAAACTAAAGGAAAGAGCTCATTTTTATCAAAATACTTTTTTATTTTCTTATGCTACCTACCTATTAAACCTTAACTGATTAATTGTTCAAAATTATGACAATTGTTTTTGAATACATAGCTGGATTCGACGTCTCAAGGATTGTACTGCAATTAAAAATTTGAATTTAGAACATAATTTTGTGAAGGTGACTGCGCTACGAGTGTTTCGGGTGTAAAAATATTGAGCATCATTTCGAACAAGGTATGAAAAAACTTTTTTACAAAAAAAAACAACCGACTTAAAAAAAAAAAACACTACAAAGTGAAAAATAACTTTAATTTCGGAAGTGGGTGTCGTTGGTTCAGCATTTTCGTTTTTTGACACCGACTTCCGAAATTAAAGTTATTTTTCACTTTGTAGTGTTTTTTTTTTTTAAGTCGGTTGTTTTTTTTTGTAAAAAAGTTTTTATTTTTCACTTTTTAGTTGTACCTACCCCACACAAATTCAATTAATACTAGTGCATTGAAGAATTGAAGACACGACTCGAAGAATCATCAAAATTCACATAGAAATGCCGGAGATGCAGTACATTTATGCATATAACTTCGTACATAAGAATAATTACCTAATGTATTATATACTAAAACCTTCCTGAAAGTATGCAGATTACACTAATGAAAGAATTATCAAAATCGGTTTAGTAGTTTTTGAGATAATCGCGGACATACAAACATACATACATACATACATACATACATACATACATACATACATACGGGTCGAATACAGAACCTCCTTTTTTAAAGTCGGTTAAAAAGAAGCAGTTTATTAAAATTCAACATTTTCCTTAAGTTTGCCGTATGTCATTACTGCCCAGAATTTGATCCTTATTAGGGACACTATCGAATGGTGTAATGATACAGTGTGTGTTTTTTTTTTCAAAATCAACAGGTTCGATTCCTGGCTAGAAATATTGATTTATCAAAAATCGAATGACGCAATTTTAGTTTTTATCAAAATCGAGCCCGCGACTCCTTTGAGTACTTTTCGCTATTCCTCATAGTTTAGAATTTGGCCATCCACGCCCACTTGGAAAATTCACCCTGTATAGATATACAATTTTTTTTGCAGTTTGTACATTGAAATTTTTGGAGCCAATGGGAATGATTTTATTTAAGAATAATAAAAGACGATGCGTCAGAACGTCCCCCAACCCTTACATCGACCAACAAACTTAAAATGTATCTCATTCAAACCGTCTTAGCAAGGTGATCATTTTTTACTATGACGACATCTCTCAAAAGTGCGGGATATTCCGAGAAAAATCATGTTTTAATGTTAATATTGCCAGAACGTCCCCCCAACCCTTACATCGACCAACAAACTTAAAATGTATCTCATTCAAACCGTCTTAGCAAGGTGATCATTTTTTACTATGACGACATCTCTCAAAAAGGCGGGATATTCCGAGAAAAATCATGTTTTAATGTTTATTGCCAGAACGTCCCCCCAACCCTTACATCGACCAACAATCTTAAAATGTATCTCATTCAAACCGTCTTAGCAAGGTGATCATTTTTTACTATGACGACATCTCTCAAAAGTGCGGGATATTCCGAGAAAAATCATGTTTTAATGTTAATATTGCCAGAACGTCCCCCCAACCCTTACATCGACCAACAAACTTAAAATGTATCTCATTCAAACCGTCTTAGCAAGGTGATCATTTTTTACTATGACGACATCTCTCAAAAAGGCGGGATATTCCGAGAAAAATCATGTTTTAATGTTTATTGCCAGAACGTCCCCCCAACCCTTACATCGACCAACAAACTTAAAATGTATCTCATTCAAACCGTCTTAGCAAGGTGAACAATTTTTAATATGACGACATCTCTCAAAAGTGCGGGATATTCCGAGAAAAATCATGTTTTAATGTTAATATTGCCAGAATGTCCCCCCAACCCAATGACGATGAAAGTGAAGTGGAAACAATAATTCTACAGCTCCGTAACGATTGTGCCGTGGGTTGGGACGGGGTGTCGTCTGGCTTGCTTAAAACTTGTCGTCACATCTTGATTCCACCAATAACCTATATCTGCAATCTTAGTATAAAATTAGGGCTTTTTCCAGATGGCCTTAAGAAAGCCATAGTTCATCCTATTTACAAGGGTGGGAGCAGAGGCTGTGTCAACAATTACAGACCCATCTCTGTTCTGCCATCACTTTCTAAAATTTTGGAAAAGGTCCTTAACGTACGTCTTAAAAGCTTTCTCGACAAGCATAGTGTAATTGCTGAAAACCAGTATGGCTTTAGGTCTGGTGTCTCGACGGAAGATGCTGTTTTGGACCTTACCCAATTCATAGCAAGGAAGCTGGATGGTGGAACAAGGTGCATGGGCATCTTTCTGGACTTGTCCAAGGCTTTTGACACAGTCTCTGTTCCTAAACTTATTTCGAAGATGGAGAGACTGGGTGTACGTGGCAAAACTCTGGATATATTCAAGGATTATCTCAGAAATCGGTATCAGCAGGTCAAAATAGAAACGTACATTAGCAAAGAGGAAACCATTACTTACGGTGTGCCCCAAGGAAGCATTTTAGGCCCCACATTGTTCCAAATCTATATTAATGACCTCTGTAAGATGATCCTTCCGAATTGCAAGATTGTTACATATGCCGACGACACCGCGATTCTCGTTCACGGACCAACCTGGGACGTGGTCAAAGATAGGGCGGAAGCTGCTTTGAAAAGTATTATGGACTGGTTCAACAAGAATTTACTTACACTGAACCTTGATAAATCCAGTTACATTCCCTTTGCAATTAAGCGCAGTACAAGGCCGTCGTCGAATTTTACAATATCTGCACACTCCTGTTGGAACCCAACCTCATGCTCCTGTCCCTCGTTGGTAAGAGCTGACTGTGTGAAATACCTTGGTATTCAAATTGATAGTGGATTAAGGTGGGACAGGCAACTCGAAGCGGTAACAAGTCGAACAATGCGTCTTGTCTACATATTTAAATCTCTAAGGGATTCTGCTGACGTCAATACATTAAAAATGGTCTACTATGCGCTTTGCCAGTCGATCATTGGTTATTGTATTGCGTCTTGGGGTGGTGCAATGAAAACAAATTTCATTAGGGTAAAAAGAGCCCAAAGAGCTGTCCTCAAAACAATGACTCGTAAACCGTATAGATTTCCTACAGTTCATTTATACGAGGAATGCAAAGTGTTAACGGTTAGGCAGCTCTTTATCCTGCAAGCGGTCCTCAGAACCCATAGAACCATGCCCAGGTCCAACCCGGAACAACGCACAAACATCCCCTCCGGGGTAGGACATAAAACAGCTTTTGCAAGGCACCAATACTACGTCATAGGTACACATTTATACAAGCAACTACACCGAAAACTTAACTTACTTGATTCTAACAGTTACGAGCTAAAACACAAGATCTCTCAGTGGCTACTTCAGCAGGATTACATTACAACAGAAAATCTACCGACATACATCTCTTAAACTCAAACACACATAATATCTCTCCTACCAACACATCATACTATATACATTCACCACACTCAACACCACACACACCCATCCAAAAATATGCAACCGATTCATTCATACCTTCGTACTTTTAGTTTTTAATTTCTATTTGTTACTTTTTATTTTTATTTTCGTTTTTGGTACCACAACGTCGCTGGTTTAACTTGTTGTTGTCATTTAGTAAAGGAGAATGACAACCAATGGGCCCCTAGTTTTGGTGCCGTGTCAAGACTATTTACTTCTCAAAAATTAAGTCGTATTTTTACATGTTTATGTTTATTTTATCGACATTTCTTTTACCCTAGCATTGGAAAACAAAATTAATATTTATTTTATTGAATTAATATCAGTTCCGCCATTAAAACTTAACCTGAATGTTGCCACACGACAGACTATACTATGCCTATTAAATAATTGTAATCGATTAAAAATATCGATATTTTACTAATCCTCCGACTAAAATGACCGGAGATAGGCTACAATAGCTTTTCTCCCGTCGTAATCTAGCTAACACTCTCATGTAACTGATTAGGCGCGAACTAGACGACAGGCGGGCTCAAATAAAGAAAATAAAAGTAGTAAATAAACTTAAAAAAAATATTATCGTATGGTTCATGGTATTTCCTACTGTTAGAAATATTCCGCTACATTCATACCTGATGAGTTTCTTAAAAAACAAAAGTTCGTACCACAGACATTATTGTGGTTAGTACTCAGGTTAGTACCTCCCATACATACCTAAATAGAGTTTATAATTATATTTTTAATTATGTGAATAATATTATTTATAACAAATCGATTGGGTAAATCGATTACCAAAATATTTAACATGGTCACACTTTTCTGTGGATCTAAATGTCAAATCAATCAATGCATCAATCAAATTGTTTCGTGCCGTTAGTTTTGCATCGAGTTGAATTTATTCCTTCGTATTTACTTCTGTTCGTTACAATTTGAAGCTGTCGAGTTGAGCGTTTACAATCCTCCAATGGATTTCTTTTGAGATATTGGACTCCTGTTTAGTGACAAGTGAGCACATTGACTCTATTTAGTTTAAGTGAGCCTTGGACTCTTGTTTGTGTTGTCAATTGAAGAATTAGATGAACCAATGCTTATCCTTCTGAGATCCTGGCCCCTGGGTAACACCTACACCGGTAAGTTTATAATGTGTCATTTACAAAACTTATAGGTCCGAACATTTAGGATGCCCGTGTTTGGTCAATCAAGGGGTCGTCAACTGTAAATCTCTAAGTATTTCCACTATAACATAAATTAACGTTTTAGGCAGTGTATGGTAATCTGTGAGAAAACCTAGAGTCTAGACCATTGCAATGAGCACATGAATAAATGTACGTAATATCTATTTAGGAATTTGCTGATTTATTTTTGTTTTCTTTCAGATATCCGATGATGACATCTTGTGTGTTGAATGTTTTGTATTATTACAAATCCGGACATCATCAACCACAACTCTATCCGTTGTATTTCTGCTCTTGGACACCTCAACATATGTTTTGCGTGTGGCATGTCAATTGCAAGTCGCAGAACGCATAGGGTTAGTCAAGACTGTCCTCAAAGGAATGTTATACTAAGATGGACACCAGCTCATCACGTAAGTGTTTTAATCGTAGCATTATAACTATGATTGAACAAAAATAAATAGTATAATATATAATATTTTATTCTTTTTAGGTCTTGAATTTGGATCGAGTTTGTCGTGCTTGTTGGGAGGCTGCATTGAGAGGAATACAGAGTCAGGCCGTTGGTGGCGTTAACAGGCCCACAGTGGAGTCTGCTGATGACGTGGACGATAACATCGTAGACCCTGTGATTCCTGTACCACGTCCACTACCACTGCCGGTTCCACCATCTCAGGAACAACAATTACCTCGAACATACTCAAAAATTAATTCACTAAAGTACAAACAGGTTTTGGCAAGTTCACAACATTGCCTGTTCCTTGGTTGTGCGAACACTGAACGTCTGTTAGTACCAGGCACTATAAAAGAACTTTTGTTGTTACATCATAATGTATATGGGCGACTAGAATCAATTCTATTTTAAGATATTTTTTGACGTTCAAACGTGCCTTTTATGTGCCTATTTGAAATAAATGCTTTGACTTTGCTTTGACTTTGATTTTATATATTTCCCTTCACTGAAAGAATCTGCAGATATCATCTACATAGCAATCGTTGGGATGAACTAGAAGCCCCATATTCAGATTTTAATGGATTTCAAGTAGATGATATTTTCACAAAACTTGAAAAAGCTACTGAGAGACAGTTGGATTTCAAGTAGATGATATGAGTATGACTATATATACTATGACCGTTTTGTGGTATTTGAGTTGGGGTCGTTTTAATGATATAAGCGCCCCAGCGCACTTTCTAGACTGTATATTCGTTGAAGAATAAATGTTTTACCTACTATATATTGTTTTTTTTTTTAAAGTAAGCAGCCTTAGAGCAGCTTAGCTTAACTTGAGATGGATCCGAGCGGTTGTTGTAACATAGCCATGAGCTCCTCTAACCTAAGGCTTTAGTCGTAAGTAAGTATTTATTTTTAACAACACTGCCCACTATTGTTGAAGGCACAGCCTACTTAACGCTGACTGCCGGCACGGCAAGGGATATTTGTAAGCGCAAGTTCTTAACTTACATAATATCTAGCAAGAGAAGAAGTTGTGTAGTGTTTTCTAAATTCTGGACTCAATATTAATACAAAAACATTATTATTATTTTAATTTCAAATACTTATGTTTAAAACAAAAAACAAACTTGTTTTATAACCTCAATTTTTGTTTTATAACCTCAATTTCATCACCCGAAAAAATAAGATTTCTCTTAAACTAGGGTGAATAATTGAAAATCGATTTCAGGATATGAAAAGGTAATTCCTGGTCTACAAAACCAAGTTAAAACCACCGTGACATGCGAAGTTTTTTAGGGGCCCAAAACTCCTAACAAAATGGGCAATGTCCTTTAACATTTTAGTATAACATAATGGCTGAACCCTATCTCTTAAGATACAGGCCAGACCTAGTTTAAGGGATAGAGGTTAAATTTATTGTACTCCTATGCTAAAGTTGTATTGAATTATGTCAACTCAATGTATGCAGTGCAATGTGTTTTTGTTTATGAAATAAAATTGTTATTATTATTATTTATTTATTATTATTATTATAACCCTTAGATCGACCAACAAACTTAAAATGTTTCTCATTCAAACCGTCTTAGCAAGGTGATCAATTTTTACTATGATGACATCTCTCAAAAGTGCGGGATATTCCGAGAAAAATCATGTTTTAATGTTAATATAATATGTTTGGCACAAAATAACAGTTTGTAAACCATATTCTTTGATTTTCAAACCTCTCAAGATCAATTAAGAGATGCCATTTAAAAAACCGGCCAAGTGCGAGTCGGACTCGCCCATGAAGGGTTCCGTACCAGCAAGTAACATAATATAAAAGTTCTTGTAGTTCGTTGTAACTTTGTGAAAGGTAAATTGCGGTTTTCGATTTATGACGTATTAAAAAAAAACTACTTACTAGATCTCGTTCAAACCAATTTTCGGTGGAAGTTTACATGGTAATGTACATTATATATATTTTTTTAATTTTATCATTCTCTTATTTTAGAAGTTAGAGGGGGGGGGACACACATTTTACCACTTTGGAAGTGTCTCTCGCGCAAACTATTCAGTTCAGAAAAAAATGATATTAGAAACCTCAATATCATTTTTGAAGACCTATCCATAGATACCCCACACGTACAGGTTTGATGAAAAAAAAATTTTGGAGTTTCAGTTGTAAGTATGGGGAACCCCAAAATTTATTGTTTTTTTTCTATTTTTGTGTGAAAATCTTACTGCGGTTCACAGAATACATCTACTTACCAAGTTTCAACAGTATAGTTCTTATAGTTTCGGAAAAAAGTGGCTGTGACATACGGACGGACGGACAGACAGACAGACAGACAGACAGACAGACAGACAGACAGACAGACATGACGAATCCATAAGGGTTCCGTTTTTGCCATTTGGCTACGGAACCCTAAAAAGACGGGTTGCACTCCGGGAGTGCCGGCAGAAGTGAAAACTTGATTATTAACGTTGAAACAAATCAATTATTAATTGAATTAATATAAGTAACTCATTTTTTTCACTATTTCTGCGTCACTTTTTTTATTAATAGATACACTTTGTTCAATTTCCATATTTTAAACACTAAATACACGAATTTTACGAATACACAGCAGTGTAGGTACTACACCCACACCCACAAACACACCCACACCCACAAACACACCCACACCCACACCCACACCCATCCATCCATCCATCCATCCATTGTCGTGTGTCACTTGGTTCACTTCGGTTGGCGCCGCCGTAGTAGTCTCTCCTGACGGTCACGTGTCCTGACGCGATGTCCTGACGCGAGTTTAGCATTTTTTACCCATTACAAAAAAGTGTGCAACGCCGCTAAAGAAGTTTACACTTCAAAAACAGAAAACGTCATTCGTTACTCCTCGTCCAAATTTTTCTATTCCTATAGGCAGGCAGTTGTCCCACCTGCGGCGATAAACGAGTAGCGAGTAGAACTAGCAACTGAAAACGAGTTGGCGAGCAGCGAGCAGCGTGTGTGTAGTTCCGATAGTTTTGTCGCTGGGCTATCAGCGAGTGTCCGAGTGCGACGGGCGATTACTCGCACCTCTCGCTCGGGGCGGTTAGTCCCACAGGGGATTTTCTCGGCGTGAGCGCTGACCGCCAAGCGAGCATCATCGCTGAGCGAGTATCGCTAGGCGAGTATTATCTCTGATAGCTCTTGTCGCTCAGCGACAAACCAGTGGAGCGAGTCCTCGCCGGCAGTGTGAACAGTCAGCGATCAACTGTTAATATATGCATCTCTTTTGTTTACACGGAATGTATATCTATTGCACGTTTCTTGAGCGAGCCGACAGTTAGTCGCTTCCTCGCCGGCGGTGGAACAACTGCCATATGCTCGTCCACGACGGAGACGCGGGTGTCTTCGTCTTGGGCGAGCTTGAATCCCTCACTGCACTCAGGATTCAAGTCTTAACTCCCTCGCTTCGCTCAGGAGTTAACTCAAACCTAGAATCCTTCGTTGCGTTCAGGATTCAAAATAGCGCCAGCGGGAACAAGACACTACTTTATCCCATTAGTGAATAATCTACTATTATCATGTTTGTTGAATTTGAAAAAATAAATAAAACGATTTTTTATTTTATTTCTAAACCCCATGGATTTTGGAGTTAAAACTGGTTGCTAGTATTTTAATAGATCTTTATGAACCTGATAACACATACAAAAGATTTGTTGCAGGGCGGGGGACGGCCCTAGCGAATTAGAAAAATTAGTAAAACGATTTTTTAATTTTCATTTTATTTCTAAGCCCCATGGATTTTGAAGTTAAAACTGGTGGCTAGTTTTTTTATAGATCTTATGAACCTGATAGCACATACAAAAGATCTGTTGCAGGGCGGGGGACGGGCCTAGCGAATTAGAAAAATTAATAAAACGATTTTTTAATTTTCATTTTATTTCTAAGCCCCATGGATTTTGAAGTTAAAACTGGTTGCTAGTCTTTTTATAGATCTTTATGAACCTGATAGTACATACAAAGGATCTGTTGCAGGGCGGGGGACGGGCCTAGCGAATTAGGAAAAATCAATAAAACGACTTTTTAATTTTTATTTTATTTCTAAACCCCATGGATTTTGAAATTAAAACTAGTTGCTAGTCTTTTTATAGACCTTTGTGAACCTACTAATACATACAAAAGTTCTGTTGAAGGGGGGGGGGGGGGTCTCATACAACTATGGTCATCGTTCTTTGGGTTTATTTTTGGAGCCGTTGGGAATAAAATTTTGGAGCCGTTGGGAATAAGCCTGTTTTTTTGTATGTTTGTTCATCGAATACTCCGCCAATTGTCGACGGATTTTCAAATTCTTTTTTTGTTCGAAAGTAGATAGTTCTGAGGTGGTCCCACTGTCACCAAGTTAGGATCTGATGATGGGATCTTAGAAAAATCGAGGGCTACCCTCAAATTTTATAGGCTCACTTATTGTTTTTCGCATGTTCAATGAAGTATCTTGTGTATTTGCGTATGGTTGTCACCATCTCAGGTAGCTGGGCTGATGATGGAAGGTACAACTCCTTAACAGTAAGAAGCTACTCGAACAGGAAAGGACTGTTTTAGTAAATTGTTTTGATGTTTGATAGGGCATTTGCCACATTTGGTCTCATGATCATCAAGTCATGATCTGATGCTGCAGTCAGGATAGTCTGCAGAGTACCTAACTCCTCGAAAACTAACAGCAGATATATCGTGTTTAGGCTCATTGAAAAGGGCTCGATGTGTGGATAAACGTACTGTTAATGAGGAACACTGAAGTACATAAAGACCTGATGCTGAAGCCAGGAGCATCAGAAAAAGTACCAACCTTGAAATTACAGCACCGTAGTCGTGTTTGGGCTCATTTTATACAGGACTAAAATTTAAGTTCAATGCCATGTTGACATAAGTCTGGCCTGATGCTGCAGCCAGGATTATCAGCATCTAGTCTAAAAACATCAAGTCAGGATTTGATGATGGGATCCCGGAGAAATCGAAGGAACTCTTCAAATATTATAGGCACACCTATAGCGATTTGGGTATTTTTATAGTAACTCGTGCATTTGCTCTCGGAAAGCACCATTTGGTGAAGTGGAACTGATGATGAAGACCACAGATGGCCACCGGAACTACTCAATAATATCTAAGTATTTCACGGGTTGCGATTCGATTAATATGGTAGCTAAGTAATTTATGCAGTGGGTCTGCTTATAATTTATCTAAGTTACAATAGCCTAGTGTCAACTTGCTCATCGCCTTTTACAAAATATTGCTTTTCCCGATGCAGGGAAGTTAATTGTTGAGGAGTTCTCCTGGTCCACCGTTAGCTCCATATCACCATTCACATCGTGGCGAGCATAAATTGCTTAGCAACCATATTAAAGTAAAATCGAATCGCAACCCGTGAAACACTTAGAAATTATTGACTAGTTCCGTTGGCCATCTGTGGTCTTCATCATCAGTTCCACTTCACCAAATGGTGCTTTCCGAGAGCAAATGCACGAGTTACTATAAAAAATACCCAAATCACTATAGTTGTGCCTATAATATTTGAAGAGTTCCTTCGATTTCTCCAGGATCCAATCATCCGATCCTGACTTGGTGACTATGGGACCACTTCAGAAGTATCTCCTTTCGAACAAAAAAAGAATTTCGAAAATCGGTCCACAATTGGCGGAGTAATCGCGTAACAAACATACAAAAAAAAAAAAAAACATACCGTCGAATTGAGAACCTCCTCCTTTTTAGGGTTCCGTAGCCAAATGGCAAAAAACGGAACCCTTATGGATTCGTCATGTCTGTCTGTCTGTCTGTCTGTCCGTCCGTCCGTCCGTATGTCACAGCCACTTTTTTCCGAAACTATAAGAACTATACTGTTGAAACTTGGTAAGTATTCTGTGAACCGCAGTAAGATTTTCACACAAAAATAGAAAAAAAAACAATAAATTTTGGGGTTCCCCATACTTACAACTGAAACTCCAAAAATTTTTTTTCATCAAACCTGTACAGTAGGACACATCTTATATGTAGCATCGTAAAAGTCCGTAAAACCGATCACTTCCGATTTACACAACCAATAGAAATCGCTCACTATCGCGCCATTCAACGCTATTCGCGCTATATATTCCCGCCTCAGTTCAACCCCAGACAGCGTTGAGAATGCACGTGAGTGAATCATTCCGTACACTTCGTGACAATTTAATGGGAAAGTGAATAATATATTTTTTGTTGGTGTTTTTTTTTTTTCATTATGACTTCGTTGAAACGTGATAAGCCGTATGATAGCCAAATTCGTGAAGTCATTTTTAATGTTTATCAATTTATGATTCGAGTCGAGAGTCCACGGGGTCTAAAAATATAGTTTTTGGGAATGATCACTTTCAAAACCTTCAAGAGCGAACTGCGAAGGCAACTGTTGTGTCACGTAGAAACAATAAGTGCTGTTTTGAAGGAGCATGACAATGCCTTGACCTGGACTAGTTCAAATCGTGGTTCCACTCGTGCAACTTTTAGTTCGCCTCAAAAGTCCAGAAAAAAGAAAGAAAATCGAGCAAATTTAGATAATTTTGATTATGATGTCATTAGAAGGAACATGTATGACTTTCATGTCACTGAAAAAAGGTTACCAACAATAAAATCATTGTTAAACAAATTAAAAGAAGACATAAACTTCATAGGCAGTCGAGAAACTTTGCGCAGAATATTGCATGAACTGGGTTTCAAATTCAAGAAAATGGAAAATAATAGATCTTTACTGGCCGAGAAAGATGAAGTAAGACTTCAGCGGATTAAGTATCTTCGACAGATACAAAAGTTCAGAAGTGAAGGTCGGGATATAGTTTATACTGACGAGACTTACATACACGCCACACATACAAAGGAAAGTAGTTGGATGGATAGTTCTATGAAAGGCTTAAAAAAACCGATATCAAAAGGTGAAAGATTAATTATTGTCCACCCTGGCAGCTCAAGAGGTTTTGTACCCGGCGCTCTCTTAGTTTATAAATCTTCTCAAAGTACTGGCGATTATCACCACGAGATTAATAAAGAAAATTACGAAAAATGGTTAAAACAACATCTCATTCCGAATCTACGACCTAGCACTGTTGTGGTCGTAGACAACGCTTCTTACCATAGCACAAAGATAGACAATGCACCGAATTCCAACTCTCTAAAAGCAATCATGCAATCATGGCTTCCGAATTCCAACTCTCTAAAAGCAATCATGCAATCATGGCTTACATCTAAAAACATACCCTTTCCGTCAAATCTGCTGAAACCAGAATTATATGAAACAAGCTGCGCCCCGCGGTTTTACCCGCGTAAATGTCGATCCCATGGGAATATCGGGATAAAAAGTAGCCTATATGTTAATCCAGAGTGTCAGCTACCTCCATACAAAATTTTATCAAAATTGGTCCAGCCATTTGAGCGTGAAGAAGTAACAAACATATAAACACACACACACACACACTCACAAACTTTCGCCTTTATAATATTAGTGTGGTTATTAAACGCCACAAAGCAGAACACATTAAATACTCAATTGACCAAATAATGGCAGAACATGGTCATTCTGTTTTACGGTTACCTCCTTATCATCCAGATTTTAACACAATCGAGAATATTTGGGCCCAAGTGAAAGGCCACGTTAGTTCTAAAAAGGTCTCGATGAATCTAACGAAAGTCAAAGAACTATTAATGGAGAAATTCGAATCTATTGGCGTATCCGAATGGGAAAAAGTAGTCGATCACGCGATAAAATGCGAAAAAGAGCATATGCGACACGAGCATAGAACAGACGAATATTTTGATCAATTTATCATAAATTTAAATGACTCATCATCAGACAGCGACGAATCGTTTAACGACTACAATGGAGCTATTGAGACTGGGGATATAAGTATGGATGTCGAAGGTGTACAACCATTCGAATAACAATAAACAACTTTAATAATATCTACACCAGATATTCGTTCAAAGCCGTTGCCGTTCGTTGGTATATATACGACTAGAACCTTTTCCATATGTTTATTTATCATGCTACATAAATGATACAAATTATTTAAATAATATATTATGAAGTGAAGTTTTGACAATAAACATCTCTAAAAGTTTGATCCTTGTATCCTTCAAATCGAATCTAAAAAACAAAGACTTTATTTACGTGATCATTTATTTTGCAAGCTAGTTCATGTAAATCTGTGCAACAATTTCACGAATGTGTTTTGTTTTATGACTTTACAAGTTATTCAGTTTGTATAAAGATAAGTTTCTCCTAAAGCAGTAATACAGATTGGTGATTTTGAAGGCGCACTCAGTTCGGATGTGATCGGTTTTACGAATTTTGCCGATGCTACAACTAAGTTGTGTTGAGCTGTACGTGTGGGGTATCTATGGATAGGTCTTCAAAAATGATATTGAGGTTTTTAATATCATTTTTTTCTGAACTGAATAGTTTGCGCGAGAGACACTTCCAAAGTGGTAAAATGTGTGTCCCTCCCCCCCCCCCCCCTCTAACTTCTAAAATAAGAGAGTGATAAAATAAAAAAAAATATATAATGTACATTACCATGTAAACTTCCACCGAAAATTGGTTTGAATGAGATCTAGTAAGTAGTTTTTTTTTAATACGTCATAAATCGAAAACCGCAATTTACCTTTCACAAAGTTTCAACGAACTACAAGAACTTTTATATTATGTTACTTGCTGCTACGGAACCCTTCATGGGCGAGTCCGACTCGCACTTGGCCGGTTTTTTTTTTGAAGTCGGTTAAAAATCGAACTGCTCTGTAAAAAGTTATGCGTGATCATACATAAAAAAAAAAACAAATATATGCGTCGAATTGATAACCTCCTCCGTTTTTTCGCCGGTTTAAAAAGTGTAACCACTATTTAAACGCGACGACGTAGCTTTGAAGCCACTAAACATTTAAAAGTAAACATATATCTGTCTCACACAAGTCGCAAGAATAATACCGTCACTTAGATTAGACAAAGACCGCAATATAAACATGCAATGGCTGGATGAGTTGCCTACCCATGCAAAATTTTACCCAACTTTTTAAACCATAAATGACGTTAAAAAAAACGTTGGGCCAAATTATTTATGGGTGCTAATTAAGGCAGCTTCTTTAAAATGTCATTCTCGTCTGCAAATATATTTAGTTGTCTAATGAATTAATAGGTCAGCGACGAACTTTTAGCGTCTAATAAATGGTTTATAAGCGACCATATATTGTAAAACAAGCTACTGTAAATATGACGCAACATGGTGATAATTCTTAAGCAACTAAATTTGTGATATGTCTACTCATTGCCAGCTTCTAATAAGTGTATCAACTTCATCTATAAAATAATATCAACGTACTCTAATTTCATAGAGTCACCTTTATTTTTATACTTTAGCATAAGTAATTGATGAGTGAATCTACTATATTTGAACATAAAATTTCCTTATTATTGTCATCAAATAATGGTCAATGAAAGCTCTAATTTCATGTATTCGCCTATCTATTTATAATGTTACCACAAGTAATTGACTATTATACCTACCCAAATGAACATTCTTCGCGGGGCCCCTATTTCTGTGTAAAGGGTTTAAAGTAACCTAACCAAACCGAACCTCGGGGTGCCCATCGCTCGCTCTTGCATCCTATGCCGACGGAGCCCCGCTTCGCGGGGCCCCTATTTCTGTGTAAAGGGTTTAAAGTAACCTAACCAAACCGAACCTCGGAGTGCCCTTCGCTCGCTCTTGCATCCTACGTCGTCTATCGGTCGCGCCCCTCTGATTCCCAACGAGCGTCAGGTACACTCCCGCGCTTGTGTTGCAAACTTTCACGAAAAAAGAATATGATTTATTAATTTAGTTGTTGAATGAAAAACTTTGATTGCTAATTTTGAGGCTGGAACTTGATTTTATTAGCAGACAGATGTTGAATCTCTAAAATATATAAAGTAGCTCACTTACAACATTAGTCGCTGAGTTATCAAATCAGAAGTAAATATATTTATCGGTAGCTCGGAGTCATATTAATTTACGCTCGTAAATTGACGCTGGTTTTTTGATATTCTGTTGGAATAGTAAAGATGATGAATTAATATAATTGAAGCTGTTCTATTAACTCGTCGCCCACATATAAAAAAAGACGCTAGGTTGCAGGTGCTAAAGAAAACTTTTGTTGCCGCACATATAATTTCCCATTATTTATTATTGGCCTCTTCGCGATGGTCAGTGGCTAGAGCCGCCGCCAGATCCGAAAGGATCCGCAGGAAGCTGCAGTGGGCCGACAAGCAACTCCGTAAATTCACTGCAGAAAATCCTAAGTCGGGAGAGCGGACGACCGCGATGTATTGGCGTGAAGTCCTGCATGCTTCTGTGGACGGACTCGAGTTGCGGGAGTGTCCACGCGTTCCCGCGTCCACTAAGTGGGTGCGGGAGCGCAGCATGCAGTATACTGGCCGGGACTTCGTGCAGTTCGTGCACACTCATATAAACGCGCTCCCGTCGAGAGTACGCAATACACGGGGGCGCCGGACTGGTGTAGAATCAGAGTTGAACTGCCGTGCAGGTTGCATGGTTCGTGAGACGACGGCTCACACCATCCAACAGTGTCACAGAACACACGGGGGCCGTATTGAACGCCATAATTGCGTAGCGGACGTCGTCAGCTCCGCCATGGAGGACAAGGGGTGGTCTGTGGTGAAGGAACCGAAGGTCAGGACTGCATTGGGCCTCAGAAAGCCCGAAATTATAGCCTCTAGGAATGGTGTGGGCCTCGCCTCGCTTCGAAAATCTGGACCTTAAAAAAAACCGAGTGTGCTTATGACCACACGACTAAAGTGAAACTTCAAACGTATTTGGCTATGAGAGGAAGAGGGAAAGAAAATGTGCGCGCGCACTGCTTTCTCTTGCTTATATCCCCCACTCAACTCCCGTTCGCCTCGCCCGATCACACTAGACATGGGTCGTACTTGCAAAATCGAGTACTAGGGCTTCCAAGTACATCCACCTTAAGAAACCAGGACTCGAGATACTTTCAAGTATTTTCTATCTGCATCGAAAGTTGATCCATAACTTCATACAATTAAGAAATACAATCGCGTAATCAAACAAAAGCCCTGTTGGAAGTAAAAAGTACTTGCATCGGAAACTGACCCGTGAAATCCTATAAATAAGAAGCACAATCGCGTTTACAAATAAATACTTTTACAAAGTAAAAATACTTGCATACGAAATTGTTCCTTAGACTCTTACTGATAAGGAGCATGATCGCATTTGCGAAAAATATTGTTAATTGAATTCATGTGGGGTAGGTACAACTAAAAAGTGAAAAAAATTAAAACTTTTTTACAAAAAAAACAACCGACTTCAAAAAAAATACTACAAAGTGATAAATAACTTTAATTTCGGAAGTCGGTGTCAAAAAACGAAAATGCGGAACCAACGACACCGACTTCCGAAATTAAAGTTATTTATCACTTTGTACTGTTTTTTTTGAAGTCGGTTGTTTTTTTTGTAAAAAAGGTTTTTCTTATAAATGTTGACGTTAAAAAAGTGCCCCTTAATGGCCTAGTTAAAATAAATGATTTGACTTTGTGCCCGGGGCAGGTGTCGATGCTGAAGGCGGCCATGTCGCAGCTAATCAAGAAGGACCTGCAGCTGGCCTTCATGGAGCACAACGTGCTGAACGTGCTGTGTGACTGGCTGGCGCCCATGCCCAACCGAGCACTGCCGTGCTTGCTCATCAGAGAGAGCATCCTCAAGCTGCTCATGGATGTAAGTGTTCCAACCTGCCTGCTCGTGGACGTAAGTGTCCAACCTGCCTGCTCATGGACGTAAGTGTTCCAACCTGCCTGCTCATGGACGTAAGTGTTCCAACCTGCCTGCTCATGGACGTAAGTGTTCCAACCTGCCTGCTCATGGACGCAAGTGTTACATCAGGTCTTGCTCAACAATTTTGGAACGAAGTTCTTTAACGCGGCTTGTGTTAAGAATAAACTGGTAAAAATCGCCACATAGCGGATTATATTTTTCAACACACTTGCTCGTAAAATGGCTCTTAATGCACAGCTTTTACATCCATAATGCAGTGTATTACAAACGCGTGCTTTTTCTTTACGTTACGGTACTTGTGCTTTATTTCCACAGATAACTATTTAATTTACTAGTCGGAGGTCAGAGAAGTGCGTTTTTTTTTTTTTTAATATCTTCAAAGAGACTTCATGCCAAAAAGAATCCGCGAGCCATATTTTACTTTTTTTTTTAAATAGTCTGAATTGTCCTTGGTCCCAAGATGAACTAAAATTTATTTACCTTAAGATGAATGCGCAGTTGTAGTCCACGAAATTAAATTTTTCTAACGTTTTTTGCAATTTTCAGGTCAGTGTCAGGTTGTATCTTGATCAAAATATGATTCGCGACTATAACAGATACGTATTTACAGAATTATAATCATTAAATACATCTTTCAAAGTTAGATTTGTTCCATAAGAACAAATCTCTTATGGAAAAGTTCTTAGGGAACAAATGTAACTTAAATATATATATTAATGATTCTAATGACTATAATTCTTTAAATGCATATCTATTATATAAATTTTGATCAAGACACAACCTGATACTGACCTGCGAATTGTAAAAAACTTAAAAAAATACAAACATTCGAATTGAGAACCTCCTCCTTTTTGAGAAGTCGGTTAAAAATTAAATTTCGCGGTCTACCACTGCGCATTCACCTTAGGGTGCATCCACACATAGCGAGGCATGTGCTGCAAATGATTTTTTTATATGTACGGTTGCCTCAGGCTGAGGCATCTAACATACAAAAAAAAAGCACTTGCGGCGCATGCCTCGCTCTGTCTGGATGCACCTTACAATTTTCCGTCGTCTCTCCCGTAACCAAACGGGAAAGACCACTGGTGTTCTATTATTGCGGATTCTCACTGAATTAATGTATATTTCTCTATGCCAATAGTACTTTCTAATTCCATACTAACTAAACTATTTACAATTTGACATACGACAACACTACGATCAGTCTAATCTAAACATTATTTTGTGTTTATTATATTTTTTCTATAGGCTGTTTATCGGTTTTGTATGTGCGGTTTTTTAAATGACCATTACTTACTCTATGGGTAAACCTGCGCGCGCACGCCAGCGCGGCGCGCGGAATGACAAATCCAGCCCGCCATAATCCATACAAGTTAATTTAACAATACAAGTCTGTTTTTTTCCTCGCAAGTGTGTTGAAAAACGTCGTATGATACGCGTGTGCATTGATAATTAAACTCTCGGCTACCTTATCGCGCTCGCCTACGGCTCGCGCGAATAATACCGCCTCGAGTTTAATGATCAACATAGCACACATGTATCATAATGTACTATTTCAACACACTTGCTCGTAAAATGGCTCTTACTGAACCGCTTTTAGGTCCATTATGCAGTGTATTACAAACGCGTGCTTTTTCTTTACGTTACGGCACTAGTGCTGTAATGCCACAGATAACTATTTAATGTACTAGTCGGAGGTCGGAGGTGTGCGTTTTTTTTTAATCTCTTCAAAGAGACTTCATGCCAAAAGGAATCCGCGAGCCATATTTCATTTTTTTTTTAAATAGTCTGAATTGTCCTTGGGGGAAAAATAAACTAAAATTTATTTTCCTTGTAGCCCGCGAAATTCAATTTTTCTAACATTTTTGCAATTTTCTATCTAACTGTTAGTTGCGGAGAAATGAAACACATGCGTCCCAAGCTATCGTATAATATCGACTGAAGAGGTCGGGTCCCGCGCAGCGTACCCTACGTACATACTAACATCCCTCCACCCTTAGCCTAATAATTACAAAATAATACTACTCTTCAAAAATAATCATATCGCGGCGTTCGTTCCGTGGCCTCGGTGGAGGTGAGGGTGTCGTGAACGAGTCATTAGACTCGTCTTGTTCAGAGGGGGAGCTGCACCTCGAATCTGTTCCATCATGTTCCGCCGAATCTGATACATTGACATTTTCTGATGAGACATCATCTGTTTGCAGACTGCATGACGACGAGGGTAGTATGATGGGGGGTAGCTCCGTAGGTAGATCTTCACTCGTTTCGATGACCTCACCAGCATGTGAATCACATTCCACCTGTAGACTCTCACCCTTACCCTTAAATTTCAAGAGCTGGTTGACATGCCTCTTGAATACCGAAGTGTTGTTTTGTCCGAGTATTCGCACTTCATATATGGAATTTCCTAATAGCCTAGTGATCATCGCCTTTTACAAACAAAATATTGCTTTTCCCGATGCAGGGAAGTTAATTGTTGAGGAGTTCTCCAGGTCCACCATCAGCTCCATATCACCATTCACATTGTGACGAGCATGAATTGCTTAGCAACCATATTAAAGTAATCGAATCGCAACCCGTGAAATACTTAGATATTATTGAGTAGTTCCGGTGGCCATCTGTGGTCTTCATCATCAGTTCCACTTCACCAAATGGTGCTTTCCGAGAGCAAGTGCACGAGTTACTATAAAAAATACCCAAATCGCTATAGGTGTGCCTATAATATTTGAAGAGTTCCTTCGATTTCTCCAGGATCCCATCATCAAATCCTGACCTGATGTTTTTAGACTAGAAGCTGATAATCCTGGCTGCAGCATCAGGCCAGACTTATGTCAACATTGCATTGAACTTAAAATTTAGTCCTGTTTAAAATGAGCCCAAACACGACTACGGTGCTGTTATTTCAAGGTTTGTACTTTTTCTGATGCTCCTGGCTTCAGCATCAGGTCTCTATGTACTTCGGTGTTCCTCATTAACAGTACGTTTATCCACACATCGAGCCCTTTTCAATGAGCCTAAACACGATATATCTGCTGTTAGTTGTCGAGGAGTTAGGTACTCTGCAGACTATCCTGACTGCAGCATCAGGTCATGACTTGATGATCATGAGACCAAATGTGACAAATGCCCTATCAAACATCAAAACAATTTACTAAAACAGTCTTTGCCTGTTTGAGTAACTTCTTACTGTTAAGGAGTTGTACCTTCCATCATCAGCCCAGCTACCTGAGATGGTGAAAACCATACGCAAATAAACAAAATACTTCATAAAATATGCGAAAAACAATAAGTGAGCCTATAAAATTTGAGGGTTGCCCTCGATTTCTCTAAGATCCCATCATCATTAAACAGTTTAAACGTAATCTGTTTAAATTATTGAGTAACAAGGCGTATTATTCGGTTAATGAATATCTTAATGACAAATTAAAATAATATTTGTATAATTTTATATCGGTTCATAACTAAAACGTTGCTTTCATAAGATAACGATAATATCCATGGACATTTTATGTATTGTATACGAAATTGTGACTAATTACCTATTACCTATTTGTTTATGTGCTGTTTTAATTTATTGACATATTATTATTAACTATTGCTTGAAATTGTGACATCTACTTACCTATTGACTTTATTTTATTTTTTTTACTTGAAATTCGATTACTTAATGATATTTTGTATGCCTTTTGGCGGAACATAGCATGGACCAACATTTTATTATTTATGTAACACCTGTATATTGTACCCTATGTTCACAAAATGAATAAATGAAATGAAATGAAATGAAATCAGATCTTAACTTGGTGACAATGGGACCACCTCAGAACTATCTACTTTCGAACAAAAAAAGAATTTTGAAAATCCATCGACAATTGGCGGAGTATTCGATGAACAAACATACAAAATAAAAAAAATAATAAAAAACATACAAACAAGCCGAACATAGTACCTCCTCCTTTTTGTGAAGTCGGTAAAAAGACTGCCCGATAATATGAGTTTGATAAGAGTTACATCGTGAAATTAATGTCAAAACTTCTAAAAAATAAAATAATAATATATATTAGCCCTTTAAGTTTAATATAAGTTGCAGGAAATATTTTGATCCAAGCGTCCTCACGTCGGGGGACGGCTAATGAAAATTGGAAGTTAACAGCAGTTATGTTTCTACAATAGCTACATTCATTATTGCTGGGTTTAAGCCTCATCTGTTTGGCGTTTTCATTAGCCGTCCCCCGACATGAGGACGCTTGGATCAAAATATTTCCTGCAACTTATATTAAACTTAAAGGGCTAATATCTATTATTATTTTACTTTTTAGAGGTTTTTGTTTGAGTCGGGGGTTTTTTAAATTTTTATTTCTTGCTTTTTAAACTTTATAATATTATATTACTAGTAAACATACTATACGATCCACATGTGATTAGCCAAAATCTGCGCAGCTGTACGTATTTTTTACCACAGTGAAGCGAAGCTAGTTAGGTACTCGTGGTCGTTGGCGTTCATTCCATACTAACGTATTCCTCTGTGAATTCGCCATCTCTGGTGGCGGTCATCTTAGATTTTAAATTTGTAATAGTGTATAGTATTCTACTAGTCAAGCCCTTTCATTTGATACCCATATTGAGGGAATTATGAAAAAAATAATATAATTCGCCATTTTGTGGTGGCGGCCATCTTGGTTTTGAAATTTATCATAGTGTTTGGTATTCTACTTGTCAAGCCCTTTCATTTGATACCCATATTGAGGGAGTTGTGAAAAAATATGTAATCCGCCATTTTCTGGCGGCGGCCATCTTGGACCGATTTTCTTCAAACATAGCTAAGAACACTCGCGACTAATTCACCTTTCAAACAAAAAAAACAAAATCAAAATCGGTTCATCCGTTCGGGAGCTACGATGCCACAGACAGACACACACACACACACACACACACACAGACACGTCAAACTTATAACACCCCGTCGTTTTTGCGTCGGGGGTTAAAAATACACGACAGCAAAATAGCTACCTTTTGAGTATCGTAATCCTATCGAATTTAATGAATTATTACAATTCTATGTTTGTTACTGTCTGTAATTACATAGTTTATCTAGCTTAGTTTCATTATTAGTTTTCATATTCTAATCCAATAAATAACACTCATTAAAGTAAGGTTGTAAGGCATTTTTTGGAATATGTACTCGTAAGGATTGTCATATATAATTACGTAACTTGAAAATGTGTTTTTTTGTTTATGTAGATATTGAAATAAATTTGGTCTCAAATGATAGAGCTATGTATAAAACTAATATTCCAATTGGATTTATGTAAATCGGACCACGCATTAGGAAGATATTAAAAGATTTGTGTAAGGAAAATGTACCAACCTACATTTTTTAAGGTTTATGCTCTAGATTTTTTTAAATGTAAACAGCGTGCTTGCTCCACCATTGAACGCACATTTGGGATAGTTAAGGGTTGATGGAGGTGTCTCTTGTCAGCGAGGGAGGTGCACTAGGATGCAGATAGAGCAGGCAGAATAATCGAAGGGTGCATCCACATCTGGCGAATGTGCAGCTCGCAAGCCGTTTGCGAGCTGCGCGCGTGCATTTTTGTTCAGTTCGCGCGCGACCTAAGCGCCGTACGCGATCAGCGCGCGGGCGGCGCGCTAGCGGCTCGCGTCTTCCTTCTGCCCGCGCCTCAAGCCGTGCGAGAATTGAGTGCGCGCAGATCGCGCGCCGCGCGCACGCCTTTATACGAGCCTTGCAAGAGTTGCGCTAAAGAGACGCACCCAACCATTGCCGTGACTGCACGTGCGCAGCTCGCAAACGGCTCGCGAGCTGCACATTCGCGGCGCATTCGCCAGATGTGGACGCACCCTAACCCTGCTGTGTTTTGCATAATATGTTAACCCAAGATGATTTTGCATCAGAGAACTCCCGGCAGGTGACATATCAGCTTGCTACATTTGCTGATGATTTGTCACGGATGCTTTGAGGAGAGTACAAAGAGAGAGGGAAAGACTGATACAATCATTAGAAAATAAGTAATGAAATGTATTTGTACAACAATAAACCACTAGGACTAATCTTCAATTTATTACAAGTAAAACTAAAAATAATATATACCTAGCATTCAGCGTGGTGCAAATTTCTTCCCACAGTCGACGATTCAGCGTACGACTGTCGATGTTCCTCAAGTTGCCTTGAGCAACCAAATCTCGATGAGGAGAGCATCAATTTGTGCCGCTGTCGGTCTGGATAAGGTGACTTGTTCTTGCAGAATGTTTGTCCATTACTTTCATTTCCAAACTTCCGAAACACGAACATGAGAAAACGATGAGCCCAAGAGACACTTTATCACGCGTAAAGTGAATAATTAATGTAGTTTATAGTATATTTAGATTGTTTTTGTAGGTATACACACATCTCATAACTTGACTTTAACACTTTACACCTCAGTCAGCACTTGACTAGAAACGACCTAAATACGATTATCGCTATAGCGATAGCGACAGATGCGATTTGGTTTGAGTTTAAAAGTACTTTTTCTCAATTTTGCAATAATAGAAATCACAATCTCTCCCTTTGTTTGTTTACTTGTCATCCTTTGACTTTTATACTTTTTCTTTTTATTTTGACAATCGGCAAAGCAATCTGTATGCCAGCTACAAATATATTGTTTTTTCGAGAAATATTACAATGTTCTTAGGAATAAATATTGGATTAAAAGCAAAGTTCTATTTTCTTACTATAAAAATAATTTTACTCTATAATTCAGCGGTTCAATTATATCGAAATGAGTATTAATGACTAATATCGATAAAACGTTCACCTCTGGCACTACCTTTCGTTCGGTCCGACACTCTTTTCGAATATTGACTATGGTCCCGACCGAGCTGAGCCAATCCGAACCTTTTTCGTAGTAGGACAACAATATTCGGTTCGGCCGTGTGTCGGGTCGTTCCGATCATCGTATGTGTTACTTCGGAGTAGACCCCAAGGTACGTAATGTAGGTATGAATACTCTAAAATAAGAAGCAGTTTATTAAAATTCAACATTTTCCTTAAGTTTGTCATATGTCATTACTTCCCAGAATTTGATCCCTATTAGGGACACTATCGAATGGTGTAATAATACAGTATGTGTTTTTTTATTCAAAATCAACAGGTTCGATTCCTGGCTAGAAATATTGATTTTTCAAAAATCCAATGATGCAGTTTCAGTTTTCATCAAAATCGAGCCCGCGACTCCTTTCAGTACTTTTCGCTATTCCTCATAGTTTAGTATTTGGCCATCCACGCCCACTTGGAAAATTCACCCTGTATAAAGTGTTTCAAAAAATGGAAATTGAACAAAGTGCATCGATTAATGAAAAAAATGACGCAGAAATAGTGAAAAAAACTTAGTTATATTAATTCAATTAATAATTGATTTATTTCAACGTTAATATTCAAGTTTTCATTTCTGCCGGCACTCCCGGAGTGCAGCCCGTCTTTTTTTATGTATGGGAAATCATCAAATGACCCCTCCCGCTCTGGGTGGAGCGGATGAGAGTATCAGACAGAGAGAAGAGAGTGTCAGACTCTTACTGACTAAAACCCATCCGTGTTCCTTCCTTAGCCCTTTATGTTTCGGGGTAGCGGTAACCCTTTCGGACAATTCCGCACGCCCGGCATGCTTCCGCCCTGGCAGGCCCCTTCCTTTTTGCTGACATCTCTTTGAGGCGCGCGTGGAACACGTACGTGCCGTCCGGCACGGGCCTGGTCCTGATCGGACGGTGAGCTACCCATTACTCTCCGTCCGCAGGCCCGCGCCTACGGTGGCCGGGAGTCGTCACGCGGCTTCCGACGCCTGGAGTGTCTCCCGTGGCGGCTGGGACTTGAGGTTCTCTCCCTCAGCCATCCCGCCACCTCCTTCGCTAGCATGACTGCTTCTAGATGGCTCCCTGTCATGTCATGTATTTTGTAACTGCGATGTTAGAGTGGTTACAATATGCCTTCGCATTCGATTAGTGACCACACTACAATTCAGGCACCTTGACATCGTGAGCGTCAGAATCCAAATAATCCAAATCGTAAACAAAAAAGTCCAGTAAGCACAGCAGAATATTAACGTAAACGAAAGTCCGATAAAGATAGCGTGGGTTCAAGTTAAAATATCCAACAGAGTAACATAAACACATAGATATATGAAAGAAGGAGATATGCCCTGTAGTTGAAAATGTATCAGAACCCGATGTCGCTAGGTTGGCCCCTCCACCGCGCCACTACTACACATGTATAGTCCATTTAATAAGACAGAAGTTAAAAAAGGCTCTTTTAGGGGCACACTTTGTAATAAAAGTACAACAAACATTATGCAGTCAAGATTGATGTGGAGTTAAATATAATCAATTGAAATAACAACGGTTACATTTAATTGTACTTATTTAACCTATCTACCTTCTGAAATTACAAGGCTTTCATTTAATATTATTTAGTTTTTACATAAAATATTGTCGTGTCAATGTTTAAAATCTAAAAGAAGCAGAGGCGGACAGTACCGGGAACGTTTTTCATGTCACTATAACTCTACCAAATCTAAAATGTTACCTGTTCCCTTCATAAGTTGTGGCAGCACGAGTTTTTTTAAGTTTGTCGGTTTATATAAAGTTATTTTTAATAAACTGATTGTTACTAAAAATTATTTCATTTCATGTACCTATCCAAGCATCGTGACAAGTAGATAGATAGAATATGCTTTATTGTATGACATACATTGTTACTTACAAAACAAGCACATACATTATTTATTAAAATTGTTTGAACTTAACTTGAAAATAAAAGGTTTCGTACTCCTGCTTCTGCGAGCCTCTTTTTTCTAATGTTATAATAAATGAACTATAGTTCAGTAAAAGCAATAGATACAAAGGCGCGCACACACTTGCAATTCATAAATCAGAACGTAGTACACATGCAATTATAAACCTTAACTCGTCATACACAGCGTGCATTTACCATGCACCGTACAACTTACTCACACAAAACAACCGACTTCAAAAAAAAAAACACTACAAAGTAAAAAATAACTTTAATTTCGGAAGTCGGTGTCGTTGCTTCAGCATTTTCGTTTTTTGACACCGACTTCCGAAATTAAAGTTATTTTTTACTTTGTAGTGTTTTTTTTTGAAGTCGGTTGTTTTTTTTGTAAAAAAGTTTTTATTTTTCTCTTTTTAGTTGTACCTACCCCACACAAATTCAATTAACACTAGTGCATTGAAGACACGACTCGAAGAATCATCAAAATTCACATAAAAATGCCGGAGATGCAGTACATTTATGCATATAACTTCGTACATAAGAATAATTACCTAATGTATTATATACTAAAACCTTCCTGAAAGTATGTAGATCACACTCATGAAAGAATTATCAAAATCGGTTCAGTAGTTTTTGAGATAATCGCGGACATACAAACATACATACATACATACATACATACATACATACATACGGGTCGAATACAGAACCTCCTTTTTTAAAGTCGGTTAAAAAACATCTGTCGCTATCGTTGTGCAGTGCAAAAGCAATTTATTTTTAACCGACTTTAAAAAAGGAAGGTTCTGTATTCGACCCGTATGTATGTATGTATGTATGTATGTATGTATGTATGTATGTATGTATGTATGTATGTATGTATGTATGTATGTATGTATGTATGTATGTATGTATGTATGTATGTATGTATGTATGTATGTATGTATGTATGTATGTATGTATGTATGTATGTATGTATGTATGTATGTATGTATGTATGTATGTATGTATGTATGTATGTATGTATGTATGTATGTATGTATGTATGTATGTATGTATGTATGTATGTATGTATGTATGTATGTATGTATGTATGTATGTATGTATGTATGTATGTATGTATGTATGTATGCATGCATGCATGCATGTATGTATGTATGTATGTATGTATGTATGTATGTATGTTTGTATGTCCGCGATTATCTCAAAAACTACTGTACCGATTTTAATAATTCTTTCATAATTGTGATCTACATACTTTCAGGAAGGTTTTAGTATATAATACATTAGGTAACTATTCTTATGTACGAAGTTATATGCATAAATGTAGTGCATCTCCGGCATTTCTATATGAATTTTGATGATTCTTCGAGTCGTGTCTTCAATTCTTCAATGCGCTAGTGTTAATTGAATTTGTGTGGGGTAGGTACAACTAAAAAGTGAAATATAAAAACTTTTTTACAAAAAAAAAAACAACCGACTTTAAAAAAAAACTTTTTAACAAAAAAATTAAACCTCCGAAAAAACTGAAAAGCAAAAAATAAAAACCTTTTTTATTTTACCTTAATAAATAAGTTCTTAAACTAATGCAAGTATACCTTAGTAATTTTGAGTCGGCGCCAAACAAGCAACTTTATGTCGTTGCGAGTGGTCGTGCGGAGAGCGCATTTTTTATTTGGAATGTTATATTTATCGCTGGAGATTTCACGTTGCATTATTAATATGATTTGGTTATTTCTTTAAATTTGAGGTATTTTAGTGATCTTTGTTCATTGATTGTTTGGCGCCGACTCAACATTTCTTAGGTATACTTGCATTAGTTTAAGAACTTATTTATTAAGGTAAAATAAAAAAGGTTTTTATTTTTTGCTTTTCAGTTTTTTCGGAGGTTTAATTTTTTTGTTAAAAAGTTTTTATTTTATAATTTTTTGAGGCTATAATTTACTAATTACTACATGCTTAATTTTTTATTACTTTAGATATTAACTGTTATATAATCCTAATTTCAGGCTTTATAAAGCTCAGCATTAAAATCTGTGAATGAACAATAAATCACCCCTATTTTCCCACCCTTAGGGTAGGATTTTTTTTTCCAAATTTACATGGGACCAACTTCGAGGTATATCCTATCCAATAAAAAAAGAATTATCAAAATCAGACTACTCTGTAAAAAGTTATGCGAGCTCATACATTACAATCAGTGAGTGAACAATCAATCATCCCCTATTTTCCTACCCTTAGGGTTGGATTTTTTTTTCCAAATTTATATGGGACCAACTTCGGGGTATATCCTTTCCAATAGAAAAAGAATTATCAAAATCGGACTGCTCTGTAAAAAGTTATGCGTGATCATACATAAAAAAAAAAAAATAAAAAAAAAAAAAAAAAAAATATACGCGTCGAATTGATAACCTCCTCCGTTTTTTCGTCGGTTAAAAAACACTACAAAGTGAAAAATAACTTTAATTTCGGAAGTCGGTGTCAAAAAACGAAAATGCGGAACCAAAGACACCGACTTCCGAAATTAAAGTTATTTTTCACTTTGTAGTGTTTTTTTTAAAGTCGGTTGTTTTTTTTTGTAAAAAGTTGTTACATATACGCTAGTGATTGACTAAATCGAAAAGTTATCGATACTTCAATTTATTACTGTACAAGAAAAATTTGGGGTCCTGAAAATAAAATATTAATATTAAATGATATATCCAGAAAGTATTATATATTTTAAATAAACAAAATGTAGATTAAAAAAAAAAACCGAGTGTGCTTATGACCACACGACTGAAGTGAAACTTCAAACGTATTTGGCTATGAGAGGAAGAGAGAAAGAAAATGTGCGCGCGCACTGCTTTCTCTTGCTTCTATCCCCCACTCAACTCCCGTTCGCCTCGCCCGTAGCCCGTAGACATGGGTCGTACTTGCAAAATCGAGTACCAGAGCTTCCAAGTACGTCCACCTTAAGAAACCAGGGCCTAAAACCAGGGCTCGAGATACGTTCAAGTATTTTCTATCTGCATTGAAAATTGATCCATAACTTCATACAAATAAGAAGTAAAATCGCGTAATCAAACAAAAGCCCTGTTGAAAGTAAAAAGTACTTGCATAGGAAATTGACCCGTGAATTCCTATAAATAAGGAGCACAATCGCGTTTACAAATAAATACTTTTACAAACCATTAAAGTAAAAATACTTGCATACGGAATTGTTCCGTAGACTCTTACCACACCTCGGACACTCCATACAACGCTCGCAAAATAATTACCTATTACTACTACATAAACAAATGACGTTTGTATACGTGCAAATGTGTGCGTGAAATCTAGTAGCGTAAAACAAATGGCGCGGAAAGCAATTTGTGTCGGGGAACCGAACGACGACGGCGGCGGCGCTGCCCGAACGTGGGCATTATTATGAAGTGACCATGTAGTTCAATTGTTTATTTATATAGTCGGGTTCGTAATGAAATAAAAACACTAAAATAGTTTAGTTTAAATGACTTATCTGTAAATAATCGGTTATTAAATCGCATGGTATTAAAAATGCGAAATCTTACAAACAGTTTATGTAAATACGAATTTGGAAAAGCATCACAATATCCAACCATCGTGATTAAAACTCAAATAAAACTTTTAAATCGCATAATTGTGTGTTCGTGTCAGCAATACAGCGCTGCGGTTCGCGAGCGCCCTTGCTAAAGAGTCGGCGACGAATACCTCGAAGTGCGGGGTGAGGTGCGGTATCTGATATGAGGGCGAGGAAGGGAGTGTCCTTTCTGTACGTAGTACTATTAAGTATTCTGCTCTCTTACTAATAAGGAGTATGATCGAATTTGTGAAAACAAACGCGGTTGTTGAACTATTTGAGTACTTACGTACTCGAGGGTCGAGTCACGACGGAGCGAGATACTTTCAAGTATTTTCTATCTGCATAGAAAATTAATCCATAACTTCATACAGATAAGAAGTACAATCGCGTATTCAAAAGCCCCGTTGGAATTAAAACTACTTGCATAGGAAATTGATCAATGACTTCCTATAAATGAGGAGCAAAATCGCGTTTACAAATAAATACTTGCAAACCATTAAAGTAAAAAATACTTGCATACGAAATTGTTCCGTAGACTCTTACTGATAAGGAGCATGATCACATTTGCGAAAACTAACGCGGTTGAGTACCTACGTATTTGAGCGAGTAGCCGTATAAGATACTTTATAGTCTTGCAAGTATTTTGAGTCGGTACCTGGTATGCGTACTTGGAAGCAAATACCTGGTGTAAAAACCTGGTCGCGTAAATACGTACCTTCCGTACTCGCCCGATCACAGTTTTCGTAACGTTTACGTCACGCGTTCGCCAGCTTACTCTCCAAGTCAAGTGTGCGTGAAGAAGTTTCACTTCAATAATTTTGACACAACAAAAATCGAATTTGACAATCGCGACTCGTCGACACGTGGTACTTATTTGCCCTACCCCGTGAACTGTTTTTTAGAGCCGCAGGCGCGGAGGGGTCGGCCTTGGCGTGTTTTTTAAGGAATTTTTCACTTTTTGTATGGAAAATATGAAAAATGCTTACCTACATGTTGAGTTTTAAGAGTTTACGGGTTTTATAAAGGGGGTCGAAATTTTCATTATTTTTGCGATATCACGCACCATTTTCGAGATATAAGCAAAAGAAAAAAAAACTTCAAACGTATTTGGTTATGAGAGGAAGAGAGAAAGAAAATGTGCGCGCGCACTGCTTTCTCTTGCTTATATCCCCCACTAAACTCCCGTTCACCTCGCCCGATCACACTTTTCGTAACGCGTTCGCCAGTTTACTCCCCAAGTCAAGCGCGCGTAAAGAAGTTTCCCTTCAAAAATACTTGCATACGAAATTGTTCCGTAGACTCTTACTGATAAGGAGCATGATCTCATTTTCGAAAACTAACGCGGTTGAGTACCTACGTATTTGAGTGAGTAGCCGTATAAGATACTTTATAGTCTTGCAAGTATTTTGAGTCGGTACCTGGTGTGTGTACTTGGAAGCAAATACTTACAGTGTAAAAACCCGGTCGCATAAATACGTACCTTCCCCACTCGCCCGATCACACGTTTTCGTAACGCATTCGCCAGTTTACTCCCTAAGTCAAGCGCGCCTAAAGAAGTTTCACTTCAAAAACATACAAACAGCCGAACATAGTACCTCCTCCTTTTTGTGAAGTCGGTAAAAAATACTTGCATAAGAAATTGTTCCAAAAGGAGCATGATCGCATTTGCGAAAACTAACGCGGTTGAGTATCTACGTATTTGAGCGAGTAGCCGTATAAGATACTTAATAGTCTTGCAAGTATTTTGAGTCGGTACCCGGTGTGCGTACTTGGAAGCAAATACCTGGTGTAAAAACCCGGTCGCATATTTATGCGACCGGGACCGGGTTTTTACACCAGGTATTTCCAGCTATTTTTTACGTACCTTCCCTACTCGCGATCACACGTTTTCGTAACGCATTCGCCAGTTTACTCCCCAAGTCAAGCGCGCCTAAAGAAGTTTCACTTCAAAAACCTGAATCAATAAATTAAAACAATCCGGTTATGTTGGTTTACACTTGACGCTTTGACAATTTTGGGGTGCCATTTTTTGTCAAATAATGTAATCTTAAGCTCATATATTTCGGCGCGGTCAGTCAACTAGTTCCGCGCGGACTATACTTCTAAACCTCACGATGAGTAAGCAGGTAGAAGGCAACAGGCGAATAGGCTTTTGTTATTAAAAAAAAAACCCTTAGTTAAGAAATACTTAAATGTATGAAAACAAACACATACCATACTCATGCATAACAAATAAATAGCATGAATATGTTGACTTATTTTAAGCAAAAATCACTAAATATTTTATCTGAACCTTACCGGTTACTACAACGCATTCGAATCTTGTGGTGCATAGTTAAAGACTTTAGCGAAAGTAAAATACCAAAACCAAAAAAATAGTAAGGAAATAGCACGAAGATGCGATAATTGAAAAGTAAAAACACTCCTCCTAAACATTAATAAACTTTACGACTGTTGGTTATGCATTTCTCTACTAAATACGTTGTAAATAAATAAGTAAGTAATCAAAAACAGTAGAAAACATTATTTTACATTATCAAGGGTTTTCAAACCGTAGGTACTTTAACGTCATCTTTTCAAGTATTCCAACCGGGCTAAAACGGTTGACAAATTGAAAAATAAACTATAATAGCAATATAATATTCGTTGGGCAATCGACATTATTATCGATATCCTACGTTAATGGATCTTAACAACCACATCACTATCTCGCCGCAAGACACAGCGGCCGTACTATGCGACGCTTCGCGTAAATAAAGTATCGTTTTGTTATTTTTACATTGCTTGTCCAGCCGTTTAGCGACATACTAGGTAGTGGTTAAGCAGCAATGTATTTGCTGCAAAAATAGTACAGTCGCTGCGATATTTGAAAACAAAAATAACGTAGTAAAAGCACGAAATATTTTACGATTTGTTGTTTTTACCGACTTCACAAAAAGGAGGAGGTACTATGTTCGGCTGTTTGTATGTTTTTTAACCGACTTCTAAAAAAGGAGGAGGTTCTCAATTCGAATGTTTGTATGTTTTTTTTTTTTATGTTTGTTCGCGCATAACTCCGTCGCTTGCCAACCGATTTGAAAAATTCTTTTTTTGTTGGAAAGTGTTTACTTCCCAAATGGTCCCATGAAAGGGGTTTGAAGGTTTTGGCCCTAAAATCAGCCGCCATTTTGATTTTTTTTCAGAATCGCGGTGCACAACAAAAGTTATATATTTAGATAGAGGACACTTATACAAACAAAAAAACCGAGTGTGCTTATGACCACACGACTGAAGTGAAACTTCAAACGTATTTGGCTATGAGAGGAAGAGAGAAAGAAAATGTGCGCGCGCACTGCTTTCTCTTGCTTATATCCCCCACTCAACTCCCGTTCGCCTCGCCCGTAGCCCTTAGACATGGGTCGTACTTGCAAAATCGAGTACCAGGGCTTCCAAGTACGTCCACCTTAAGAAACCAGGGCCTAAAACCAGGGCTCGAGATACTTTCAAGTATTTTCTATCTGCATCGAAAACTGATCCATAAATTCATACAAATAAGAAGTACAATCGCGTAATCAAACAAAAGCCCTGTTGGAAGTAAAAAGTACTTGCATAGGAAATTGATCCGTGAATTCCTATAAATAAGGAGCACAATCGCGTTTACAAATAAATACTTTTACAAACCATTAAAGTAAAAATACTTGCATACGAAATTGTTCCGTAGACTCTTACCACACCTCGGACACTCCATACAACGCTCGCAAAATAATTACCTATTACTACTACATAAACAAATGACGTTTGTATACGTGCAAATGTGTGCGTGAAATCTAGTAGCGTAAAAAAAAAATGGCGCGGAAAGCAATTTGTGTCGGGGAACCGAACGACGTCGGCGGCGGCGGCGGCGCTGCCCGAACGTGTGCATTATTATGAAGTGACCATGTAGTTCAATTGTTTATTTATATAGTCGGGTTCGTAATGAAATAAAAACACTAAAATAGTTTAGTTTAAATGACTTATCTGTAAATAATGGGTTATTAAATCGCATGTTATTAAAAATGCGAAATCATACAAACAGTATATGTAAATACGAATTCGGAAAAGCATCACAATATCCAACCATCGTGATTAAAACTCAAATAAAACTTTTAAATCGCATAATTGTGTGTCAGCAATACAGCGCTGCGGTTCGCGAGCGCCCTTGCTAAAGAGTCGGCGACGAATACCTCGAAGTGCGGGGTGAGGTGCGGTATCTGATATGAGGGCGAGGAAGGGAGTGTCCTTTCTGTACGTAGTACTATTAAGTAATCTGTGCTCTTACTGATAAGGAGTATGATCGCATTTGCGAAAACAAACGCGGTTGTTGAACTATTTGAGTACCTACGTACTCGAGCGTCGAGGTACAACGGAGCGAGATACTTTCAAGTATTTTCTATCTGCATAGAAAACTGATTCATAACTTCATACAGATAAGAAATACAATCGCGTATTCAAAAGCCCCGTTGGAAGTATAACTACTTGCATAGGAAATTGATCAATGACTTCGAATAAATAAGGAGCAAAATCGCGTTTACAAATAAATATTTGCAAACCATTAAAGTAAAAAAAACTTTTTAAGAAAAATAAACCGACTTCCAAAAAAAACTTTACAAAGTGAAAAATAACTTTAATTTCGGAAGTCGGTGTCTTTGGATCTTTATTTTAGTTTTTTGCCACCGACTTCCGAAATTAAAGATATTTTTCACTTTGTAGTGTTTTTTTGAAAGTCGGTTTTTTTTTTTCTCAAAAGTTTTTATTTCACGGTTTTTAGTGGGTCTGCTTATAATTTATCTAAGTTACAATAGCCTAGTGATCATCGCCTTTTACAAACAAAATATTGCTTTTCCCGATACAGGGAAGTTAATTGTTGAGGAGTTCTCCAGATCCACCATCAGCTCCGTATCACCATTCACATTGTGACGAGCATAAATTGCTTAGCAACCATATTAAAGTAATCGAATCGCAACTATAGATGCTGGCGGGAAAAATTCCGAATCATTCCCGTCGAATACTTCGGAAGTATTCCGAAATATTCCGAAACTTTGGGAATATTTCCCATTGAATTATTCGGGCGAAATATTTGGCGGAAACATTCGATTGCGGGGTACGAATGTTTCTCGCGGGGCGCGGGGGGGAAAACTTCTCCAGGGAACATCTCTCCTCTTACCGCACCCCGCACCGCCACCGCCTGCACGCACGACTCGTGCAGCCGGGCGCGCGCGGCACGCACGACTCGTGCAGTCGGGCGCGCACAGAGGGACAGCGCGGCGGCGGTCGACAATCGATGCAAAATACGATTTTTCAGCAAAAAAAATAAAAATCTTAATTAAATTAATTTTGAATAATTCTGAATTAAAGAAACTTTCCTAGAAGTATTTCGGAATTATTCAGAATTTTTCAGAAGTTTTGCAACTATAATCGCAACCCGTGAAATACTTAGATATTATTAAGTAGTTCCGGTGGCCATCTGTGGTCTTCATCATCAGTTCCACATCACCAAATAGTGCTTTCCGAGAGCAAATGCACGAGTTACTTTAAAAAATACCCAAATCGCTATAGGTGTGCCTATAATATTTGAAGAGTTCCTTCGATTTCTCCAGGATCCCATCATCAAATCCTGCCCTGATGTTTTTAGACTAGATGCTGATAATCCTGGCTGCAGCATCAGGCCAGACTTGTCAACATTGCATTGAACTTAAAATTTAGTCCTGTTTAAAATGAGCCCAAACACGACTACGGTGCTGTAATTTCAAGGTTGGTACTTTTTCTAATGCTCCTGGCTTCAGCATCAGGTCTTTATGTACTTCGGTGTTCCTCATTAACAGTACGTTTATCCACACATCGAGCCCTTTTCAATGAGCCTTAACACGATATATCTGCTGTTAGTTGTCGAGGAGTTAGGTACTCTGCAGACTATCCTGACTGCAGCATCAGGTCATGACTTGATGATCATGAGACCAAATGTGGCAAATGCCCTATCAAACATCAAAACAATTGACTAAAACAGTCCTTGCCTGTTCGAGTAACTTCTTACCTACTGTTAAGGAGTTGTAACTTCCATCATCAGCCCAGCTACCTGAGATGGTGACAACCATACGCAAATACACAAGATACTTCGTAAAATATGCGAAAAACAATAAGTGAGCCTATAAAATTTAAAGGTTGCCCTCGATTTCTCTAAGATCCCATCATCAGATCCTAACTTGGTGACAGTGGGACCACCGAAACTATCTACTTTGGAACAAAAAAAGAATTTTGAAAATCCGTCGACAATTGGCGGAGTATTCGATGAACAAACATACAAAAAAAAAAAAACCGAGTGTGCTTATGACCACACGACTGAAGTGAAACTTCAAACGTATTTGGCTATGAGAGGAAGAGAGAAAGAAAATGTGCGCGCGCACTGCTTTCTCTTGCTTATATCCCCCACTCAACTCCCGTTCGCCTCGCCCGTAGCCCTTAGACATGGGTCGTACTTGCAAAATCGAGTACCAGGGCTTCCAAGTACGTCCACCTTAAGAAACCAGGGCCTAAAACCAGGGCTCGAGATACTTTCAAGTATTTTCTATCTGCATCGAAAACTGATCCATAACTTCATACAAATAAGAAGTACAATCGCGTAATCAAACAAAAGCCCTGTTGGAAGTAAAAAGTACTTGCATAGGAAATTGATCCGTGAATTCCTATACATAAGGAGCACAATCGCGTTTACAAATAAATACTTTTACAAACCATTAAAGTAAAAATACTTGCATACGAAATTGTTCCGTAGACTCTTACCACACCTCGGGCACTCCATACAACGCTCGCAAAATAATTACCTATTATAAACTAAAAATTAAATTTAAACAATGTAGGGTTGCTTGTTGTGAAATTAAAGTCCCGTTGAACTTGATGATACTTTATTGGCAACTTAACTTATTTATGTTACACGTTACAATAGTTATATATCATGAGGCAACCCTAAGTGGAGGGATGAAGGGGACTGCGTGGCTATCTCCCTTCAGACCTCCCCTAGCTGGCTAGTTTCCTGAAGACTGCTAGGCTATCGAAGCAGGGAACTAGTCGTACTAAGGATCAGAGCTGGCTGCGTGGCTGCCGCGCTCAGAAACCTCTAGCTAGTGACTGACGATTTGTTCGAAGACAGCTCTGCTTATATAGGCGGATAGTCGACATATGTGTGCGTAATCACTACAACACGTAGTCATCTGTTGTTGTGGTGCAGATTACTCGCGGGGTGGCGCTTGCGCAGATTGTTGCACACGAAGATTGTAGATGGCGTCACTTGTCTATATAAATCGTTTGTAGTTGCTGTCTTCTAGTTTGTCAAGATGCTCATCATAGTGCTTGGATAGTTTTACACTAGATGGCGATGTATGTTTGTTACAACAATAAATTATACATTTGAATTAAATTGCTCTATATAATCTAATCATTAATTACAAAAATTATAAAATGTCAGTATATATTTGTTAAATTCGTAATATTACACTTTGTCATTTAAAAATTCTAAAATTCTGTAGTATGCTTTTCCAACTAGATATACTTTTAGTCGCTTTTTAGGGTTCCGTAGCCAAATGGCAAAAAACGGAACCCTTATGGATTCGTCATGTCTGTCTGTCTGTCTGTCTGTCTGTCCGTCCGTCCGTATGTCACAGCCACTTTTTTCCGAAACTATAAGAACTATACTGTTGAAACTTGGTAAGTAGATGTATTATGTGAACCGCAGTAAGATTTTCACACAAAAATAGAAAAAAAACAATAAATTTTGGGGTTCCCCATACTTACAACTGAAACTCCAAAATTTTTTTTTCATCAAACCTGTACGTGTGGGGTATCTATGGATAGGTCTTCAAAAATGATATTGAGGTTTCTAATATCATTTTTTTCTGAACTGAATAGTTTGCGCGAGAGACACTTCCAAAGTGGTAAAATGTGTGTCCCCCCCCCTCTAACTTCTAAAATAAGAGAATGATAAAATTAAAAAAATATATATAATGTACATTACCATGTAAACTTCCACCGAAAATTGGTTTGAACGAGATCTAGTAAGTAGTTTTTTTTTAATACGTCATAAATCGTAAACCGCAATTTACCTTTCACAAAGTTACAACGAACTACAAGAACTTTTATATTATGTTACTTGTTGCTACGGAACCCTTCATGGGCGAGTCCGACTCGCACTTGGCCGGTTTTTAGTATGTGTGCTTAGTTCCCTCCGTCCCTTAGGAAGCTTATTAAATATTAAAGGCGCCATGCAAAATACACTTTTCCGCATTAATGCTGTTTTGGAACCATGTGAGCAAAGCATAGTGTTATCACGTCTGACGCGACTGACTTTGTCAGTCATGCGTGGAAATAATTGCCGATTACATTTTACAAACATGACAACTTCGAATATGTACAGAGATGGTAACGTCAATATGTTATAATTAATGAAATACGGTTTACAATTACTGTCTGTCGATCCTAATTTAAACATCGTCCTAATACACCGTTTCTCATAGCCAAATACGTTTGAAGTTTCACTTCAGTCGTGTGGTCATAAACACACTCGGTTTTTTTTTTGCAGAAAGTTACTTATTTACTTAGGTGTGCAGTATGCGTAGACGTCGGCTTCGTGAAAGGTTTTTTATTTCCTGATTCAAATATTTACCGACGCTTGCAGTTCCCGTCGATCGACAAGTCCCTGCTGAAGCAGTCGGGCATTGGCAAGGCGGTGATGTACCTGTACAAGCACCCCAAGGAGACCAAGTCGAATCGCGAGCGCGCCGGTCGGCTCATCTCCGAATGGGCGCGACCCATCTTCAACCTCTCCACGGACTTCAAAGGTACGCTCACGTACTGTCACGAGCATAAATATATTACTACTAGCACTTTGCTCGCGACTTCGTCCGCGTGTATTTCGTAATTTCCTCTAAAAATTTCGAAAACGTATGTTTATGATCTTTATCATTTATTTAGATAAATAAGTATTCTGGCGCATTTTTACCCGACTACGGCGAAGCAAAAAGGAAGGTTATGATTTTGACCGGTGTGTATGTATGTATGTTCATCTGTTCTCTCATAACTTCTAGTTTATTTCATAATTAGCGTCTTGATCGTCCGCTGGTGTTAGGCATGTGACGTCACATTCATCACGCCGTGTGGTGTATCAAATGAAAGGGCTTAATTAGCACATTTCAAAAATGTAAATATTACCCAAATAAGCCCCAAAATAACGTTATATATAACCCAATAAAAGTTAAAAACTAAAACCCGACTACTGAAAATTATGAAACAAGAAAGTACATAGTAGTAGTACTTTCTATATTTAATGTCTGTAATTTATATGGTGTACATAATAATAGTAGATTGAACAACTAAGGCATAAAAGAAGCTATTAGGTCCTTACATATGAAATTGGCGTTTTGTATGGAAGGAACAAAAAGTCGAATATTTTTTAATATAATATATTTTTCAACACACTTGCTCGTAAAATGGCTCTTAATACACAGCTTTTAGATCCATAATGCAGTGTATTACGAACGCGTGCTTTTTCTTTACGTTACGGTACTTGTGCTTTATTTCCACAGATAACTATTTAATTTACTAGTCGGAGGTCGAAGAAGTGCGTTTTTTTTTTAATCTCTTCAAAGAGACTTCATGCCAAAAAGAATCCGCGAGCCATATTTTACTTTTTTTTTAAATAGTCTGAATTGTCCTTGGTCCCAAGATGAACTAAAATTTATTTACCTTAAGATGAATGCGCAGTTGTAGCCCACGAAATTAAATTTTTCTAACGTTTTTTGCAATTTTCAGGTCAGTGTCAGGTTGTATCTTGATCAAAATATGATTCGCGACTATAACAGATACGTATTTACAGAATTATAATCATTAGAATCATTAAATACATCTTTCTAAGTTAGATTTGTTCCATAAGAACAAATCTCTTATGGAAAAGTTCTTAGGGAACAAATCTAACTTAAATATATATATATTAATGATTCTAATGACTATAATTCTTTAAATACATATCTATTATATAAATATACATTTTGATCAAGATACAACCTGATACTGACCTGCGAATTGTAAAAAACTTAAAAAAAAAAAAAAATCGCGTTCTACCACTGCGCATTCACCTAAGGGTGCATCCACACATAGCGAGGCATGTGCCGCAAATGATTTTTTTATATATGTGGTTGCCTCAGGCTGAGGCATCTAACATACAAAAAAAAGCACTTGCGGCGCATGGCTCGCTCTGTCTGGATGCACCTTATAATTTTCCGTCGTCCCTCCCGTAACCAAACGGAAAAGACCACTGGCGTTCTATTATTGCGGATTCTCACTGAATGAATGTATATTTCTCTATGCAAATAGTACTTTCTAATTCCATACTAACTAAACTACAATTTGACATACGACAACACTACGATCAGTCTTAAAACATTATTTTGTGTTTATTATATTTTTTCTATAGGCTGTATATCGGTATTGTCTTTGCCTTTAAGTAAATAAATGCGCGCCGCGCTAGCAATGCGCGCGCAGGTGTTACTCTATGGGTAAACCTGCGCGCGCACGTCAGCGCGGCGCGGGGAATGACAAACCAAGCCCGCCATTATCCATACAAGTTAATATTTAACAATACAAGTCTGTTTTTTTCCTCACAAGTGTGTTGAAAAACGTCGTATGATACGCGTGTGCATTGATAATTAAACTCTCGGCTACCTTATCGCGCTCGCCTACGGCTCGCGCGAATAATACCGCCTCGAGTTTAATGATCAACATAGCACACATGTATCATAATGTACTATAATTAATCAAAGTATGAACCATTGTTTTCAATGCACTTTTGCCATCTTATAGGTAGTTCATTGATCCCTTTACTAAAAAAACCAGTCGGACGGGAATCAATAAAATCTTTGAAGGCGATTTGGACTGCCCCATCGGAGTTGAATTTTTTCCCTTGCAAAAAGTTATCCAAATTGCGAAAAAAATGGTAATCTGTTGGAGCATGTTGGAGCAAGGTCCGGGGAGTACGGAGGATGTCTAAGACATTCCAATTCAAGCTCTTCTAATTTGGTAGCCGTCTGTTGCGCAGTGTGTGGTCTGGCGTTGTCGTGCTTTCAAGCTTTTTAATCTTCCCAATTTGCTTCAAGTGAATTAAAACAGTTTTATCACTGACATCGAAGCCTGCAGCTAACTCGGACGTGGTTTGCAATGGGTCCGCTTCCACAATAGCCTTCAATTCTCCATTATCAACTTGGGTCTCAGGCCGTCCACGGGGCTTGTTCTGCAGGTCGAAATTTCCAGAACGAAAACGTTGGAACCAAAAACGAACTGTGTTTTCTTTTGCAACATGACCGCCATACACATCATTCACCCTTCGAGTCGTTTCCGCAGCACTAGTGCCACGGCGGAACTCGTACTCGTAAATAATGCGATATTTTAAATTTTCCATTTTGTAAAATGAGTGACGCAAACAGAAAAAACAGAAGAAAAAAAACAAATGAATGACGGTCATCGAAGCACAAATACATGAGTAAATAGCTGTACAAATTTGAATTTGGAATTCCTTACCAAAGAGGAGAAATTCGTGATTAAAGTGGCCAGTACGAAAAACGCCAATTTCATATGTAAGGACCTAATATTTCACCCCGAGACGTTTATATCCACCCGAGCCGCAGGCGAGGGTGGATAGTTAAGTCGAGGGGTAAAATAGCTCGTTTATGCCTGAGTTATACACTCTGCTTTTCACTTCGATTGCGAGAAAATGAAACAGGCATAAAGTTTACAGTACATAATTAATCAAAAATGTTGCATCCATAGCTAATTCCCGCCACCACAGATAATACCGCCACGAAACTTTTTAAAAGTTTTTTTTTTAATTTTCAACATTTGTCATTCGACTACTTCATACTGCCAAAAAATTAAAACGTTTCTTTGCCTTTAATAATAAATGATAACTATTTTTCCTGATTTTATTAAATTAACGTTAGAAAACACGAAATTGGTATAAATTAAAGAAAATGAAATAAATCACGACTTTAATCTGCGAAGTTTTATTGCGCGTGTGGCTGTTGGGCCTGATTACCTTAGTCTCAGAAAAAAAAATTACTTTATGCACTAGAACATAAAAAGCGATTTTATGTCGCCTAAGCACAACATAAAGACGAACTTTTAGAGCATGAGAAGTGAAAAGAGTATTCTATTATATTCTACGTTCCCGTCATGCCACTGTACTAACATATTATTAGCTATGGTAGCATGCAACCACGGGAAGGTACTTTCTTGTTTCATCCTTTTCAGTAGTCGGGTTTTAGTTTTTAAACTTATTTTTTCAGTTTATAGATAGATCAAAGGAATCAGATTTTTCAAATAAACTATATCCGCCTTAGGGGTGGAGTTTTGAAAAATCGTTTTATGTGTCCATAACTTGATTCAATGACCCATACCCATTTTTCGAGTTAATGGAAGCAAGCAGTAAAATCCACTCCTTTAACTTTATTAAGTATCCTTTTCCACCTTGGTAGGATTCGATATTTGAAAAACTAAAACACATACTTTTCTATTTTTTGACCGACTTCAAAAAAGGAGGTTCTGTATTCGACCCGTATGTATGTATGTATGTTTGTATGTCCGCGATTTTCTCAAAAACTAATGATCCGATTTACTACTTTCAGGAAGGTTTTAGTATATAATACATTAGATAATTATTCTTATGTGCAAAGTTATATGCATAAATGTACTGCATCATGCTGGATTATATTCGAACGCAATGTCAATTGTTACTGAATAAATAAATTGCATCTCCCGCATTTCTATGCGAATTTTGATGATTCTTCTAGTCGGTGTCGTTGGTTATTTATCACTTTGTAGTGTTTTTTTTAAGTCGGTTGTTTTTTTTGTAAAAAAAAAGACGGGTTGCACTCCGGGAGTGCCGGCAGAAGTGAAAACTTGAATATTAACGTTGAAATAAATCAATTATTAATTGAATTAATATTAACTCATTTTTCACTTCTCATGCTCTAAAAGTTCGTCTTTATGTTGTGCTTAGGCGACATAAAATTGCTTTTTATGTTCTAGTGCATAAAGTAATTTTTTTTTTCTAACACTAAGGTAATCAGGCCCAACAGCCACACGCACAATAAAACTTCGCAGATTAAAGTCGTGATTTATTTCATTTTCTTTAATTTATACCACTTCCGTGTTTTCTATCGTTATTTTAATAAAATCAGGTAAAATAGTTCTCATTATTTATTTAAAAACGCAAAGAAACGTGTTTATGACTTGGCAGGCTAGGCAGTGAAGTACCCAAGTCGAATGACAAATGATGAAAATTTAAAAAGTTATTTGGCGGTGCTATCTGTGGTGGCGGGAATTAGCTATGCTTTGCAACATTTTTATTAATTATGTACTGTATACTTTATGCCTTTTTCATTTTCTCGCAATCGAAGTGAAAAGCAGAGTGTACAACTCAGGCATAAACAAGCCATTTTACTCCTCGACTCAACTATCCACCCTCGCCTGCGGCTCGGGTGGATATAAACGTCTTGGGGTAAAATAGCTTCTTTTATGCTTTAGTTGTACAATCTACTATTTTTTCACTATTTCTGCGTCACTTTTTTCATTATATGGAAATTGAACAAAGTGCATCTAAACACTATACGAGTATACACGAATTTTAAGAATACACAGCAGTGTAGGTACTACACAGACGGTCGAGCCATCAGCTGTCCATCCATCCATCCATCCATACATCCACACCCACACCCACACACACACACACACACACCCACCCACACACACACACACACACACACACACACACACACACACACACACAGAAACGTCAAACTTATAGCACCCCGTCGTTTTTGCGTCGGGGATTAAAAACAAGCCCATTTTAAATTAAATAAAAGTTGGAAGCAGACGGGGCCCATACTATTATTATAGTTTCAAACTCAAATGGGCCCTGCCTGCTTCCAACTTTTATTTGATTTAATATGGGCTTGGTTTTAGCTTTTCAGTTAGTTTTAGTATAAGGTTGCAGTCGGATTTATTGATTACTTATTTTGTAGATGAAGGCTTCTTTACAAATAACTTTTATATTAGCTATCTCACCTGTTTATTTTCTGTTCTTTTTACTTCATTTTTCATTAATTGAGTTTGATGTTATTGCGTTATAATGAATGACTAGGTATTGTTAAAAAATATATATTTGTGTTTCATGAACTCTTGCTAAACAAATGTAACTCTTTATGTTTTTTTTTTTTATAATTATTAACGGTGTGTGTCTGTACAGCGATGACGCGCGAGGAGCGGCAGGCGCGGGACGAAGCCATGGCGGGCGGGCGGCGGCGCGACGAGCCCGGCCCGTCGGGCCCGGCCGGCCCGCCCGGCGCCAAGCGCGCGCGCGACGAGCCGGACCCAGACAAGTGAGTGTGCTTGCAGTGCGTTACACACAGAGGCCATGGCACCGCGCAAGCTTCCTCTACCTAATGAAAAAACAATTTTCAAAATCGGTCCAAAATTGATGAAAATATCGATGAACATAAAAAAAAAAACCTGTAGGTATATAAGTAAAAGTTCACCCATCACGACAATCGAGTCATAGTTATGGTATTTTTATTGCAAAATAAAATCGATAACTTTACAATTTGGAAAGCTGGAGGAGCATAATTTGACCTTTTGAACGCCAGAGTAAAAACGTACCGCCGTACCCCTGACGCCAGGCCACTTTTTCTGTCAAACGACCTTCATAAAGAATAGGGATTCCAAAACTTATATCGATATACAACTGAGTTTTTATTTTCGTCTTTAATTTTCTAATAAACCGTACTCACGACACTAAAATTTTATTTAACCGGCCACTATATTCCAATATAGTAATCTTTACACAGCATTTAACAGAGACTATCAATGAAAAAGCAGATATTAGAAAACTATAGTATAGTTAAAATCTCGCTGCAGACTCGGTCATAAATCATTCGTGTTTCGCTCTCTTTCCCACTCACGGGCCTTATGGGCAGGCCACGCCCACACGTAGTCCTGTGCATTACTGCAGTCGATGAGTGATATCGATAGTTTTATATATTTATAAATGGGTGATAGAAATAAATACACATTTTTTTTATTTTATTACCAAATTTACTTCAAAGCATATTAAATATATAAACAAAAGAACGTATATATAAAACTAAAAAATTAAAATTCTTCATCTGAGTCATCGTCATCATCATCCACATGAATGATGAATTCTTCGCATAAATGTGCTTTTCTTAAGTCTTCATCTTGCAGCAATTCTGCATGTTCCACACATTTTTGCCAATTTTCAATGGAGAAATTGGAAATGGCTTCATCGACTAACTTCTCGACATCAGCAATCTTGAAGGTTTTGTTTTTCGTTGCAACTTCTTTTTTTACTTGAGCCCACGCCAACTCGATGGGATTGTACTGACAGTGGTAAGGCGGCAAGCACATTAGTACTCATTATTTACCCTGCATACTTAATGAATGCAGTATGTTTACGTGATAACCTTAATGATTCTGTTACCGATAATGGCCTTGCGCGCGCGCAACTAGCGCACATCCCTACTCCGATTATGATTTATGACCGAGTCTGCAGCGAGATTTTAACTATACTATAAAAAAAAGTATTTATTACATTATGGTTACAACACTATTCAACATGACTTGTCTTGGTATTGTGACAATGGCGTTCCTTGCCAGTCAATTTTATGATATTCTCGCATCTGAATTATAGTATAGTTAAAATCTCGCTGCAGACTCGGTCATAAATCATAATCGGAGTAGGGATGTGCGCCATTATCGATAACAGAACCACTGTCAGTACAATCCCATCGAGTTAGCGTGGGCTCAAGTAAAAAAAGAAGTTGCAACGAAAAACAAAACCTTCAAGATTGCTGATGTCGAGAAGTTAGTCGATGAAGCCATTTCCAATGTCTCCATTGAAAATTGGCAAAAATGTGTGGAACATGCAGAATTGCTGCAAGATGAAGACTTAAGAAAAGCACATTTATGCGAAGAGTTCATCATTCATGTGGATGAAGCGAAATGTTTAGTATATATTATTCGTGATCTACTGACTCGGATTATAATTTAATAAGTTAAAACTAGTTCCTACAAAACAGTTATCTCCAAAAACAGGGCTTCCTCTCTCCTACCCTTTTTGCTGTGCCCTACAGGGTCCATAATGATCTTAATTACGTATAAGCTACCACCTAAGTACACATTATGGTAAAGCAATAAAGTATTGAGTATTGAGTATGATGACGATGACTCAGACGAAGAATTTTCTATTTTTAGTTTTATATATACATTCTTTTGTTTATATATTTAATATGCTTTGTAGTAAATTTGGTAATAAAATAAAAAAAAAGACGGGTTGCACTCCGGGAGTGCCGGCAGAAGTGAAAACTTGAATATTAACGTTGAAATAAATCAATTATTAATTGAATTAATATAACTAATTATTTTCACTATTACTGCGTCCCGTTTTTCATTAATAGATGCACTTTGTTCAATTTACATATTTTAAACACTTTATATACACGAATGTTACGAATACACAGCAGTGTGTCCACGTCCACTTCCACTTCGACTTCGACTTTGATTTTGACTTCGACTTTGACTTTGACTTCGACTTTGACTTCGACTCCGACTTCGACTTCGACTCCGACTTCGACTTCGACTCCGACTTCTACAGCTTGTACTTCGACTTTGACTTCTACTTCGACTTTGACTTCGACTTTGACTTCGACTTCGACTCCGACTTCGACTTCGACTCCGACTTCTACTTCGACTTTGACTTCTACTTCGACTTTGACTTCGATTTCGACTCCGACTTTGACTCCGACTCCGACTTCGACTTCGACTCCGACTTTGACTTCGACTTTGACTTCGAGTTCGACTTTGACTTCGACTCCGACTCCGACTTCTACTTCGACTTCGACTTTGACTTCGACTTCGCCTTCCACTTCCACTTCCGCTTCCACTTCCACTTCCACTCCATCCAATCCATCCATCCATCCATTGTCGTGTGTCACTAAACTTGGTTCACTTCGGTTGGCGCCGCCGTAGAAAGAGAGGCGGGGGGGGGGGGGGGGGGAATCTCTCCTGACGGTCACGTGTCCTGACGCGATGCCCTGACGCGAGTTTAACATTTTTTACCCATTACAAAAAGTGTTCAACGCCGCTAAAGAAGTTTTCACTTCAAAAAATGTGTATTTATTTCTATCACCCATTTATAAATATATAAAACTATCGATATCACTCATCGACTGCAGTAATGCACAGGACTACGTGTGGGCGTGACGGACGGGAAACTACGGAACCCTACACTGAACGTGGCCCGACACGCTCTTGGCCGGTTTTTTGTTTTAGTAAAATTACCTACTGTGAGTCGGAGGGTCAAATGATATAAGGAAGAGGGTAGCTTTGCCAGTCGAAAGCGAAGTGGAAGGCCCCAGCTGGTCAGTGAATATGAAACAAGTGGTTTCATACCAATGAGATATTTTGCAAACGAAAACCAGCTCAAAAACCTATGTAGCAATATTGTAGGGCCCATGCGCCAGCGTTTACAAGATTGCATTGATAATAATGGGGATTATACTAAGTACTAAATTATAAATTGATTATACCTAGTAATAATAAAATTATATTGTAGCATATTCGTAATATGGATTATTTTGAGGTTTACTTTCAATCTTCTTTTCGTAATGAAAATGAATACTTAAGCTTAAACCACAATAAGTTCTAAGCTAGAAGTTTATTTTCAACACACTTGCTCGTAAAATGGCTCTTAATGCACAGCTTTTAGATTCATAATGCAGTGTATTACAAACTCGTGCTTTTTCTTTACGTTACGGTACTTGTGCTTTATTTCCACAGATAACTATTTAATTTACTAGTCGGAGGTCGGAGAAGTGCGTTTTTTTTAATCTCTTCAAAGAGACTTCATGCCAAAAAGAATCCGCGAGCCATATTTTACTTTTTTTTTAAATAGTCTGAATTGTCCTTGGTCCCAAGATGAACTAAAATTTATTTACCTTAAGATGAATGCGCAGTTGTAGCCCACGAAATTAAATTTTTCTAACGTTTTTTGCAATTTTCAGGTCAGTGTCAGATTGTATCTTGATCAAAATATGATTCGCGACTATAACAGATACGTATTTACAGAATTATAATCATTAGAATCATTAAATACATCTTTCTAAGTTAGATTTGTTCCATAAGAACAAATCTCTTATGGAAAAGTTCTTAGGGAACAAATCTAACTTAAATATATATATTAATGATTCTAATGACTATAATTCTTTAAATACATATCTATTATATAAATATACATTTTGATCAAGAAACAATCTGATACTGACCAGCGAATTGTAAAAAACTTAAAAAAAAAAAAAATTCGCGGTCTATCACTGCGCATTCACCTAAGGGTGCATCCACACATAGCGAGGCATGTGCCGCAAATTATTTTTTTTATATGTATGGTTGCCTCAGGCTGAGGCATCTAACATACAAAAAAAGCACTTGCGGCGCATGGCTTGCTTTGTCTGGATGCACCTTATAATTTTCCGTCGTCCCTCCCGTAACCAAACGGAAAAGACCACTGGCGTTCTATTGCGGATTCTCACTGAATTAATGTATATTTTTTATGCACATAGTACTTTCTAATTCCATACTAACTAAACTACAATTTGACATACGACAACACTACGATCAGTCTTAACATTATTTTGTGTTTATTATATTTTTTCTATAGGCTGTATATCGGTTTTGTCTTTGCCTTTAAGTAAATAAACGCACGCCGCGCTAGCAATGCGCGCGCAGGTGTAGGAATGACCATTACTTACTCTATGGGTAAACCGGCGCGCGCACGTCAGTGCGGCGCGCGGAATGACAAACCAAGCCCGCCATTATCCATACAAGTTAATATTTAACAATACAAGTCTGTTTTTTTCCTCACAAGTGTGTTGAAAAACGTCGTATGATACGTGTGTGCATTGATAATTAAACTCTCGGCTACCTTATCGCGCTCGCCTACGGCTCGCGCGAATAATACCGCCTCGAGTTTAATGATCAACATAGCACACATGTATCATAATGTACTATTGTATGTATGTATAATTGTGCAAAAGTTAATTAGCTTCTCTTTACTATTTTATGCTATGAAGCCATGAATCATGGTCTAGTAGATCACATTAACTTAATAGCTTTGTGTAGTCTTTGGGTCACTAACATACAGGTTGCGCCTAGTTAAATGTCTAAGTCCTCCATTGGTTAGAATTTCACACCATGTACTTGTGTCTTTAAGAAATATGTGTAAGTTAAATAAATGTATGTGTGTGCAGGGTGGCGCGGCCGGGCGAGAAGGGCTGGGTGGCGCGCGCGCGCGTGCCGCTGCCGTCCAACAAGGACTACGTGTACCGGCCCAAGTCCACCTGCGAGACCGACATGTCGCGGGTGAGCATCTCATCAGCTGACGAATACTTCACGTGGTAGCCCACAGAGCACGTGCGATCGTTTGACGGGACACTTTTGGTTACGTTCCATCATTCCTAACGCTGGCGCTCCAAAGGAAGGTTCCCTTGGAGCGCAACCCCATTTTTAACCGACTTCAAAAAAGGAGGTTCTGTGTTCGACCCGTATGTAAGTATGTATGTTTGTATGTCCCCGATTTTCTCAAAAACGAATGAACCAATTTTGATAATTCTTTCACTGATGTGATCTACATACTTTCACGAAAGTTTTAGCTAAAGAAATTTAAGATAGGTACACTCGCCAGCAAAATTGCACGGGTACAGTCAGCATCAAAAGTCGATTAACACTATCATTTTTACATGTTATTAAATTGACAACAATTTTTTTCAATAAACTGATTTTTAGCTTTTCACATAGTAGACAAGAGTATATATTCTAAAAAAAATTCTTCTGCTGCAATTTTGAACAAATATTTTGCTCAATAACTAAGATTAAAAAAACTGAAGTGTTAACCAACTCAACCCCAGAAATAGGGGCCCTCGTCGACATAGGATGCAAGGGCGAGCGAAGGGCACCCCGAGGTTCAGTTTGGTTAGGTTACTTTAAACCCTTTACACAGAAATAGGGGCCCCGCGAAGCGGGGCTCCGTCGACATAAGATGACATAGGATGAAAAAAAAAGTTTGTATCATATTAGACTAAATAGGTTTTATGCCTATTGAGTGGTACATCAAACGATTTTATATTGTCTGTTATTCTTACAGAAATTAGTTACATTAAAATTATATCAACCGTTTATTATATTAACTGATCATTATATCAAATAAAATTATAGGTTCAGTTGTTATATCTTGTAAATATTAGAGGTTTTGTAATTATATCATATATTACTTACCCGTTCCCCCCCCTCTACCAACTAAACGGTTGTAGTTAGAAATTTAAATGTTACGGCAGTAGTACCTATATATTACGAAGTTTAAGGGAAAACTATCACACTTAAGTGGCATTTACAACTCATAACTAAAAAGAATTAAATAAAAAAAAAATAATTTAAAAAATCAAAAAACCCGACTGCGATAAAAAACTTAAGTTAAAAAAAACTGAAAAGCTAAAAACAAGCACATTTTAAATTAAATAAAAGTTGGAAGCAGGCGGGACCCATACCATTTTTATCATATTTTCAAACTCAAATGGGTCCCGCCTGCTTCCAACTTTTATTTAATTTAAAATGGGCACAGATAACTATTTAATTTACTAGTCGCCCCATTATGGAAACAAAAGAAAAAAATAGCGGGGTTTTTTTGTCGCTAGAGTACTTTTTACTTAAAAACCAAATCTCGGGACTCGTGGAATATCCATATTATTCTAACCTATTGCAAGTACATAAAATAGCTCTACCTATTCCGATCTCTGATTATTACACCATTCGATAGTGTCGCTAATAAGGATCGAATTCTGGGAAGTAATGACATACGAACGACGACGAGTAATTTCGGAAGTCGGTGTCAAAAAACGAAAATGCGGAACCAACGACACCGACTTCCGAAATTAAAGTTATTTTTAAGCTATTGCATAGCTTTTATCGCGGGCTTTGTGCGCGGCGACCGAATCAAGAAATTCCGTAACGAAAATAAACCTAACAGCCCCCACTCCGACTGGCACAGCAGTGCGGCGTTGAAAGCCGTGCATCGTCTAACGTCGCGTCGTTTCAATTCGGCAGACTTCGGCACGGTGTTTGTGTGCGTGCTATGCAATAGCTTTACCGCGGCAGTCCCCGAGTGCCACACGTATTTTTTTTTGAAGTCGGTTAATAATTGAAATTGAAATAATTCTTGTAAAACGCGTATACCCGGTTTTTTTACTTTTAAAACCCCCTTTCTAGCCATATCGTCTTTCACACAGTTCATCCATCGTTTCTTTAGTCTTCTTGTACTCAATTACTAAAGCCTCAAGCCAGTATTACAGAACGTCACTCAAGACTCAAGCATTACTTAAAACTAGTTTAGAGCCATTTGATTGGTTGAAACTAGTTTTAAGTAATGTTTCAGGCTTGAGTGAGGTTCTGTAATAAGGGAACTAAGACATGTAAACAATATAAATTGAAACGGACACGCCTCACTGATTTATTACTCAACTTGGCTCTGTTGCAGACCACCAAGAAGAAGATGACGCGCTACGAGAAGCAGATGAAGCGCTTCATGGACCAGAAGCGCATGAAATCAGGCTCGCGCCGCGCCGTCGAGATCTCCATCGAGGGCCGCAAGATGGCGCTGTGACGTCACACACACGCACACAGGGCGCGCTAGCTTGTGCACACGCACCACGTCAATATGGGGATCGTTTTTATTTGACCTTAAAGCGAAAGCACCAGCGTAGCCTGCGAAATTCAAATTTTCTCTTTTTTTTGCAATTTTTAAATCAGTAATGATTGCAATCATTAATACAATACAACTCTACGTCTAAATTAATCTATTGAATGTCATTTCACGAAATCATAACAATTGAGGCTAATTCTAACTTAAAGAGTTATATTGATGATTCTAATTCTGTAAATACATATTTGTTACGGTCGCGAATCATATTTTGATCTATATACAACCTGACACTGACCTGCAAATTGCAAAAAAAAGGTTAATATTTATTTTCGTGGGTTAGGTGAGCGAATCCCCCTTAACATTTTAACGTGTCGTCTGATTAACTTGAAACTTGACATCAATAACAAAAATTGGTATAAAAAATGTTTTTCATTAATATTTAACTTTGATATAGCTCAGAAATCTCGATTTGTTGACTTATAGATATAATACACCCACGTTTCGACAATTATGCCTAAGTCCCATGTAATAGGGGCGAGCCTATTGCTATCAAACGCACACAAATCCAGGCTCCGGGCTGCTACTACGAAATTCCAATTTTTGACATTTTTCATTTAAACTGACATTAAGTATTTTAATTAAAATTGATTTAATATAATTATATTACTTTATTTTTCAGGGTTTCGTACCGCAAACGGAACCCCTATGAGATCAATTTGTCGTCCGCCTGTCGGGATCACTTCTCTGAAACTGGTAGTGGTATCGAGTTGAAATGATCAAATAGTCTGCGGCTCCTTGGACCGGTGAAAAATTCAAGCTCCTAGGTTAACGCAGTCAAGAGATCAGTCAATTAAAATTATGTTACATTTGTGATGATTGCCTCACTTTTCAAAACCTACACTTACGGGTATTTCCCGTTACTCCGGCATCAAGACTTTTAGCAAGAAGCAAGGCCTCGCAGTACACGTAAAAGGAAAAATTTGTTTAATTTATAGCTTTATCACATTTATTACACAAACTAGTTTTTGAGATTACAAACTTACATTTGGAGTTGGAGCCTCTGTGGTAATGTAGAACGACATAATATGGGATGAAAAAATTCCAACTGCAAAGTTAAGTTTTTCAATTCCGGATTAAAGATCAACATTAAATCCAGAATTGAAAAGCGAAAAAAAAAAAATTGGCCGCCGCCCGCCGGACATATAAAAACTCTACTGCACTGATAGAAAGCTACATTATTGGCTTTATTGGATGAAGTCGCAAATAGAAGCTAGTTAGCAAATAATAAAGCGGCCAAGTGCGAGTCGGACTCGCCCATGAAGGGTTCCGTAGCAGCAAGTAGAAGTTAAATGTTTTTTTTTAATTTTTATATTTGAGTTGATTGAATGAAAGGTAAATTGCGGTTTACGATATATGTGCGGTAGACGTGTACGTAGCGACCCAGTTGTAATGCTGAATGGGCTACCACTCAAAAGAGTTGACAAATTTAAATACCTGGGACACTTTCTAACCGGAGACCTCAAAGACGACGTAGATATAGATCGAGAGCGCAGGGCGCTAGCGGTCAGGGCAAACATGCTGATACACAGGTTCGCTCGTTGTAGTATTGGGGTAAAGATTACACTGTTTAAAGCGTATTGCCAATCATTCTACACGAGCGGCCTGTGGATAAGGCATACTAAGAGATCGCTAGACGCCCTGCGTATTCAATATAACAACTGCTTCAGGATGCTGTTGGGACTGCCGCGCTATTGTAGTGCGTCCGGTATGTTCGCATTTGCGCATACCGATGATTTTTACGCCATAATGCGCAAAAAAACAAATTCCGTCTTGTCAAGAGCGCGGTCTAGTTCTAACGGCATCCTAAGTATGTTAATGGAAAAATACGACGCACCCTGGTTGTCGCACGCTGTGAAGGTGCTGGTCAGAAGACCCCACGGCTAACTTTGCAATTTTTATTTTTGTTTTGTTTCTGTTTTCTGTGTGTGTTTACTAACAATAGTTTTTAAGAACTATGTTACTAACAATTGGGCCTAGTTGCCATCAATAAACAAATATTTAATTTAATTTAATATGACGTATTAAAAAAAAACTACTTACTAGATCTCGTTTAAACCAATTTTCGGTGGAAGTTTACATGGTAATGTACATCATATTTATTTAGTTTTATCATTCTCTTATTTTAGAAGTTACAGGACACACACACACACATTTTACCACTTTGGAAGTGTCTCTCGCGCAAACTATTCAGTTTAGAAAAAAATGATATTAGAAACCTCAATATCATTTTTGAAGACCTATCCATAGATACCCCACACGTATGGGTACGATGAAAAAAAAAAATTGTGTTTCAGTTATAAGTATGGGGAGCCCCCAAAATGTATTCAAAGTCAAAGCATTTATTTCAAATAGGCACATAAAAGGCACTTTTGAACGTCAAAAATTATCTTAAAATAGAATTGATTCTAGTCGCCCATTCCAAAAGGTAGTTTTCGTATGGAGAAGAATGGGCAAGAAACTCCACCGTTACTCTTTTAAAATGTTTTAGGTACAATATTTTGCATGGGTACATTAATTATATAATAACATGTGAGGACGATGCACCTAAAATAAAATTACTATACCACAATAGGTAAAAGAATTAAAAACGAAAACATGACATATAAATTAATTATCTGATAGATACATGGTGCTCACATATTTACAAACATGGTACAAGCAAAACGATTTTAATTTAAAAAATACAAGTAATAAGTCAGGGTGTGAGTAATGAATGTAAAAAAGAATAAAAAAAAAAAAGACGGGTTGCACTCCGGGAGTGCCGGCAGAAGTGAAAACTTGAATATTAACGTTGAAATAAATCAATTATTAATTTAAAAAGGGAAAATCCACCACCACCACCAACACCACCACCACCACCACCAGCACCAGCACCACCACCACCACCACCACCACCACCACCACCACCACCACCACAACCACCACCACCACCACCATCACCACCACCACCACCACCACAACCACCACCACCACCACCACCATCACCACCACCACCAGCACCACCACCACCACCACCACTATCACAACCACCACCAGCACCACCACCACCACCACCATCACCACCATCACCACCACCACCACCACTATCACAACCACCACCAGCACCACCACCACCACCACCACCATCACCACCAGCACCATCACCACCACCACCACCACCACCAGTACCACCACCACCATCACCGTCCCATCCCCATTCCCATCCCCATCCCCATCACCATCCACATCACCATCACCATCACCATTCATCCATCCATCCATCCATTATCGTGTCTCACTTGGTTCACTTCGGTTGGCGCCGCAGTAGAAAGCGAGGGGGGGGAGAAATCTCTCCTGACGGTCACGTGTCCTGACGCGATGCCCTGACGCGACTTTCACATTTTTTACCCATTACAAAAAGTGTTCAACGCCGCTAAAGAAGTTTACACTTCAAAAAATTACAATTAAATTAGCAACCAGTTAGATTTTGTCTAAGATACTAGATTGTCCTATGGAACAGGACCAGCATGTTTCCAAGCGTTCTTATCTTGGATATAATCTTCTAATAGTATGCTTGTTTACAAAGTGTATGTTTAATGTGAGTTCATAAAAGATGTATGTACTTTGACTAATCTGAAAAATGGTTGATGTATTTTATCTTTATTTCTTGTATTAAAGTTATGTCTATCGCTTTTTTTTTCTATTTTTGTGTGAAAATCTTAACGCGGTTCACAGTATACATCTACTTACCAAGTTTCAACAGTATAGTTCTTATAGTTTCGGAAAAAAGTGGCTGTGACATACGGACGGACAGACAGACAGACATGACGAATCCATAAGGGTTCCGTTTTTTGCCATTTGGCTACGGAACCCTAAAAACTGCATGGGATCACCTGCTACCTGGATCTTGAATTAATTAATTAAGTAAAGAAAATGATTATATTTATCGCGATAATGTATGTATACGCGATGTGCGTGCGACACAGCCAGCGCGTCGGCCGCGGCACCCGACCCCGCGCGATGACGTGTAGTCATAATTCATAGCATAAGTTACTACTTACTAAGGAACTGAATAAATTAATTATGTGACGAAGTGCTCTGTTTCATTTGGCCTACCTCAAATGCCCGCTTACAACCGCACCTGCCATAAGCACCACTGTACCGTCAAACAGTATATACAGTGTCCGGTAATTAATGGATAACCTTGAAATGGCTTATAGCAGACCTTACGGGTGTACGTTACCCCAGCAAGAAAGTGTCTCCTAGAGTTATAGGAGTAGAACGTATAATTGGTGCCTTATCTGCTGTAAATGTGCCCCCACATAAACAATGTGTGCCCCCTATCGTTTTGGAAAAAACGATTCTTGCTGGGGTAACGTTTTTCTAGCAGGAAAATTCTAAACGAATGATCGGAGAGAGAAAAATTGTGCATGGCCAGAGAGCTTATATGTGTGCCAAAATGTGCCCCCAAATATAAAATCTGTGCCCCTTCAGGTTTTCGAGATATTGCATTTCCTGCTGGAGTAACGTTTTGATGAATCGTATATCTCTACAACCATTACATGTGCCCCTGTAGAATAAACGTGTGCGTTACTCCAGCGGAATGTTGTCGCTTTTCAGGATTTCGGCTTGACAGAAATTAGTACCCCATCTCGTGTAATTATGCCCGAAATTAATAATTCGTGCGTCCAGCCAATCCAAAGATATTCACGAAAAAACTTTTTAACAAAAATTCAACCGACTTCCAAAAGAAACACTACAAAGTGAAAAATAACTTTAATTTCGGAAGTCGGTGTCTTTGGTTTTGTATTTACGTTTATACCTAGATATTATTGAGTAGTTCCGGTGTCCATCTGTGGTCTTCATCATCAGTTCCACTTTACCAAATGGTGCTTTCCGAGAGCAAATGCACGAGTTACTATAAAAAATACCCATAGGTGTGCTTATAATATTTGAAGAGTTCCTTCGATTTCTCCAGGATCCAAACATCAGATCCTGACTTGGTGACTATGGGACCACTTCAGAAGTATCTCCTTTCGAACAAAAAAATAATTTTGAAAATCGGTCCACAATTGACGGAGTAATCGCGTAACAAACATACAAAAAAAACCGAGTGTGCTTATGACCACACGACTGAAGTGAAACTTCAAACGTATTTGGCTATGAGAGGAAGAGAGAAAGAAAATGTGCGCGCGCACTGCTTTCTCTTGCTTATATCCCCCACTCAACTCCCGTTCGCCTCGCCCGTAGCCCTTAGACATGGGTCGTACTTGCAAAATCGAGTACCAGGGCTTCCAAGTACGTCCACCTTAAGAAACCAGGGCCTAAAACCAGGGCTCGAGATACTTTCAAGTATTTTCTATCTGCATCGAAAACTGATCCATAACTTCATACAAATAAGAAGTACAATCGCGTAATCAAACAAAAGCCCTGTTGGAAGTAAAAAGTACTTGCATAGGAAATTGATCCGTGAATTCCTATAAATAAGGAGCACAATCGCGTTTACAAATAAATACTTTTACAAACCATTAAAGTAAAAATACTTGCATACGAAATTGTTCCGTAGACTCTTACCACACCTCGGACACTCCATACAACGCTCGCAAAATAATTACCTATTACTACTACATAAACAAATGACGTTTGTATACGTGCAAATGTGTGCGTGAAATCTAGTAGCGTAAAAAAAAATGGCGCGGAAAGCAATTTGTGTCGGGGAACCGAACGACGTCGGCGGCGGCGCTGCCCGAACGTGTGCATTATTATGAAGTGACCATGTAGTTCAATTGTTTATTTATATAGTCGGGTTCGTAATGAAATAAAAACACTAAAATAGTTTAGTTTAAATGACTTATCTGTAAATAATGGGTTATTAAATCGCATGTTATTAAAAATGCGAAATCATACAAACAGTATATGTAAATACGAATTCGGAAAAGCATCACAATATCCAACCATCGTGATTAAAACTCAAATAAAACTTTTAAATCGCATAATTGTGTGTCAGCAATACAGCGCTGCGGTTCGCGAGCGCCCTTGCTAAAGAGTCGGCGACGAATACCTCGAAGTGCGGGGTGAGGTGCGGTATCTGATATGAGGGCGAGGAAGGGAGTGTCCTTTCTGTACGTACTGGAGTGACGTCACGGACAGTTTGCGGTACACAACAGCTGTTCGTGTCTGCGCAATTATAAAATAAACACTTATATATTTTGTATAAAATTCGTATAATACATTATCACAGTACTGTTACTTACGCGTGTGATTGTTTGCGAGAATAACATACAACAGTTCGGTGGTGTAAATCCGTGAAAACAAAATATAATTTTATTGACTTTTAGACTTTTAAGTTAGTTGGAAGTTTTTTGGTGCCACTGGTACCTCCAAAAAGTGTCACTTTTTCAAAATTTTGACAGACGTCGGTACCATTGCCACAGATCTGTGCATCTTGGTCGATATTTCTGCGCAGCAGGCGCCATCTAGCTGATTCTAGCCGTACTAATATGGTGAAGTGTGCAGCCTGCGGAAGATTTTTGTCGGCAAGAGGGGGCGCTAGCTGTAGCAACTCGGCCTGCCATAATCGGTATCACCTCGCTTGCCTGTTATTGCCCGACCCAACCCAGATAAGTGGCGATTGGCTGTGCCCCGAGTGCAAAAAAAAGTTGCCCAGGGGAGACAATAGCGCCACACCTGTCAAGGACCTGGGTGGTGGTCCCCCTGCAAAACCAGCAGCAGCGTTTGCAGCGGCAGTGTCTCCTGTTGCAGTGCAGGACCAGGACGCCATGATTAGGTCACCTGTCGCGGTGTCTCAGGCTCCGGGAACTCAGACTAAGCCTCCCGTCGCAGTGGCTGAGGTACTTTCTCGGGCTGGTGAACAGGGAGCTACTGGGGGGGAGCCTTCGCCTGATACACAGCTGACCCTCCGTGAGGAGATAAGGCTCTTCAGATCTGAGCTGCGGGAAGTGCGCGATGAAATGAGGGAGTTTCGGCGCGAGATGTCCGGCCTGCACTTGTCGTTGGGAGTCTGCACCGAGCGAGTTGACGGCCTGGAGGCCAGGATTGACGCTCTCGAGAGTCGGCAAAGTGCTGCAGTGCCTGACGGCAAAGTTAGTCAGCTCGAGCAAATAGTACTACAGCTTCAGCTTGACCTGAACGACCGCGAGCAGGATTTACTTGGCTCCGACCTGGAGATTACAAATATCCCTGAGACGTCTGGCGAGAACGTCTTGCACACCGTCGGGCTGGTGGCGGCAAAGCTTGGGGTGACACTCGATGAGCGGGACATAGTGTTTGCGCAACGGGTGGGCCTGCGAGCCGAACGAGAGGTGCAGACGAGCTCTGTGGGCAGTGCGAGTCCCGGTCGGCGGAGCAAGCCCAGTAGCAGCTGCAGCGATGGCGCGAGGGCGGCGCATCGTGGTACGTCTGACGCGGCGCGCACTGCGCGACGACCTGCTGCAGAGCGCGCGCGTGCGGCGCGGGGCCACCACCGCGGATCTAGGATTATCTGCACCCCCGCGTCGCTTCTTTTTGAACGAGAGGCTCACCAAAGCAAACAAATACCTGTTTTACCGGGTGCGTGAAGCTGGCAGCCGTCTGGGATGGAGGTATACGTGGACGAAGTTCGGCCGTATTCTGGCTAAGCAGGGTGACGGTAAGCCCACCCACTGCATCCGCTCAGAGGAGGATCTTGCGCGGGTTTTTGGCTGTGAGGTGTCTTCTGCGAAGGATGTATGATTACTTGGCCCCCGACAATCATTGTACTATTTGTCTAAAACTATACCTCTATTTATCTGATTTGTATTTACTTAGATTTTTAAGATTGGCTTATGCGAGGCTGGCTGGTTTCCTGTCTCAGTATACTTTGGTTTTTTCTAGTGGCCCGGCTCGACCTATGAATATCTATGTACATTTTATTTGTATCACACTTCCACTCACTATTTTCACGTTTTCAATATTTATTATACTATTGTTTTTTCGGATTTTATATAGTATTCCAGTTTGGCTACGTATATTTCTACAATATTTACAATACTTCACTGTTTATTCTTATGGATTATACCTAGTAACATGTATTTCAGTATATTTACACCTCACATTACTATGCAAAACTCCACATTACGTAATACTTCTGACGCTATCTACGTTCAAAATATTAATATTAAATTCATACACTACTATTTACGAAAATGATTAAGACAACGAGAAATTTAAAAGTTGGGTTATTCAATGCGGGGTCGCTGGGTTCGCGTCATGAGGAGTTCCTAGTTGCTATGGATAACCTCTCGGTAGACATAATGGCGATAAATGAGACCTGGCTCAGGCAGGGAGAGGAGGGTCGCGCGCCGACAGTACCGGGCTACCGGCTGCGGCACGTGCCGCGGCCGCGCAACGTGCGTGGCGGCCGTGGGGGCGGCGTGGGCTTCTATGTGCGCCGTGGTGTGCGCGTGCGTTCCGTGCCGCACCCGCCGGCGACCCAGGTTGAACAGATGTGGCTCCGACTTAACGTCAATTCGCATTCAGTTATTGTTGGTACAGCATACAGACCGCCGTGGCTTGATGTGAATGTCTTCCTGGATGCAATTACTGATTCTCTCTCCTCCTTTGCTAACGCAGACAGGGTTATCTTGCTTGGCGACTTTAATATTAATGTCTTAAACCAAAGTGACAACAAATCTAAACTTCTGAACAATTTTATGCATTGTACCAGGCTTACACAAATTATTACTGAGCCAACCCATTTCACAGAGCATAGTGAAACTTTGATTGATGTTGTGTGCACTGATGCCCGTGTGTGTGGGGTCTCTGTATCACACATACCGGAGCTTGGTCACCATGCCATTATATCTGTGGAATTTAATTTCAAGCTAGAGAAGCCTTCTCCACACTGGTTTACCTACAGGCCACTCAGAGACATCCTCCCCGAATTCTTTAATGAAGATTTAAATAGAATGGACTGGGAACATATTGAAAGTCTGGAAGATGTGAACTCAATGGTATCCATGTTTAATCAATACATTATTACACTTTTTGATTTGCATGCTCCCGTCAAAAAAGTCCAAATTAAAGAGAAGTCTTATCCCTGGATAACAGACACGGTTAGGGAAATGATGAGGCTGCGTGATAAGTGCCATTTGAAGTCGAAATCGACTAAATCCGAACATCATATTAAATCCTATAAGGAGTTTAAATACCTTGTCAGAGCTGCTTTTGATAGTGAGAAGTGCGCATATTTTAAAACATATGTCAATAATAATATTAAACAACCTAAGAAGTTATGGAGTCATATCAAAGCAACTGTAGCCACTTCAAAAAAACCAGAACATAGTCTGCCTCATTTCTGTAACAACCCTGATTCTATCAACCAACACTTTTTGGATGTGCCAGGCAGTGGGAAGGTCACTACTGCAGATTTAACTTATTTTGAGCATCATAGACACGGTAACAGTCATTTCCAGCTTGAACCGGTCCAGCAGGATACAGTGCTGAGGATCTTGCGTAGTCTTAAGTCCAATGCGCAGGGCTCGGACCAAATTTCTCTGGAGATGCTGATGTTGACACTCCCTAGAACACTTGCAGTGATCACAGCTATCATCAACAGATCCATAGCTGACTCTTCTTTCCCTGATCTGTGGAAAATGGCAATAGTTAGACCGATCCCAAAAGTACCTAACCCCACTAGCGTTAAAGACCTCCGTCCAATAAGCCTACTTCCATGTCTGTCCAAGATTTTAGAAAGGGTTGTCTCTGACCAACTTAGGGCATATCTTGAGCACCACAGTATCTTGCCACTAGCTCAATCTCGTTTTCGCAGGGCCCATAGCACAGCAACAGCGCTCCTGGATGTTGTCGGTAACATTCTTGAGGCCAGAGACCAGGGTATGGGAACCCTGCTCGTCCTACTGGACTTTTCGCGTGCTTTCGACTCAATTAACACGTCACTCCTACTCTCCAAGCTGTCTTACTATGGGTGTGAAGTCGAGACTGTAAAATGGTTTGAGAGTTACCTCAGCAATCGATCGCAGTTTGTCCAGGTGACTAGTGACGGGGGAGATACCATGTCCTCTGGTCCAATGCGCGTACACAGGGGCGTGCCTCAGGGATCGATCCTAGGCCCACTTCTCTTCATCCTGTACAGTGCTGACATCACTAACTGTCTGATCAACACCAAGTTTCACCTTTATGCTGACGATCTGCAGTTGTACCTTTCCTTCCGGTCCCAGGATGTAGCTGAAACTGTACAAAAGATTAATGAAGATTTGGAAAGGATCTCAGCTTGGTCTACAAGAAACTCCCTGGTCCTGAATCCCAGTAAGTCCAAGTATATTGTGATGGGATCTAGGGATTTCCTTAACAAAATGCTTGCTTGCAACATGGACCTGAGGATTGATGGATGTGGCGTGGAAAGGGTTTTGGAAGCTCGTAATCTGGGTGTAGTATTTGATGGACAGCTGCATTTTGAAGCACACATATTGGAGGCCGTGCGCAACTGCTTCTACCGACTCAAGGTCTTGTATCGCATCCGCCCCTACATAAGTGTGGATATGCGTGTCATGCTGTGCGAGTCACTTGTCCTATCCAAGCTGAATTACGCTGACACTGTGTATGGGGCATGTATTCTCGGTAGAAGCGAAAGACTGATCCAGCGGGTGCAGAATGCTTGTGCAAGATTCTGTTACAATGTCCCACCACGGTCCCACATCACACCTTTTTTAAATAAGGGTAATTTGATGAGAATGTCAGCGCGCAGAAAGCTTCACCTGGCTACCCTACTCTTTGGCACAATTCTCACAAAAAAACCAGATTATTTATATAATAAACTGTCCTGGTCACGCGATGTCAACAAAATTAAGACTAGAGCTTCTTCTTACCTCATGTTAGCCTCATCCCACAGAACTGCTGCATTCCGTGGTAGTTTCAAATTCGCTGCCTCTCGTTGCTGGAACGACTTGCCACCTCCTTTTCGTGCTATAAAGACAGTTGGTACTTTCAGGTTAAAATTTAAACAGCATTTACTGGAGCTTCAAAAAGATACCAAACTTTGAACCTACCCTTGATGTGCACGCAACTTGCAACGGTGGTCCCAACGCTAGGCAGCGACTGTTTCACTGAATAGGCATAGGAGTTGTTTCGCATCGTGTTTTTGTTTGGTGTTCAATTGGTACAAGTTCGATACTTGATTAATTCTATTGTTTGTCTCACTCTTTTACTGGTAGCATCAGACGAATTAATGTTGCTGGCTTACACAATGTTTTGTTTCCTTGTCACGTGTTTCTTGTAAAATTTGTAGCTTGATAACACACAACATTAATTTATTTTTATTTCACCATTTCATCCATGCCGTTAAACTGACTTTCACACTCCACTTTCAGTATATATTCACTGTAATGCTGTTCCACTAGACAGCCGTAATGTATTTTTTATAAAATGTATTTATTTATTTACGTCGGAAGATCGGCGCCTGCGACCTTTTACTTGTCACAGCAATGCCACAGACCACCAAAGTGCCTGTGACACTCAAGGCATAGACAAGTAATGAGGTTACGTCTGGCGCGATTTAATTTTATTTGCTAATATTTTACAGGTTAAAAATCTATTTTAATATTTATTTATTTATTTCTGTAACTGCCCGTGACATCACAGCGGCGGGCCCTATCAGAATACCAGCGCTGCGACATTTATTTTTTAAATGTCGCAGCATCATGCTGAGATAGGAGCCTTTTGGCCTCGTATAGGAGTTTCTGTCTCATTTTTCTTTTTGTTACTTTATTTTATATAACTTGGTTTTTATTTTTATTTTTACTGTGTTTAGTTTAGTTTGTGATCTTCCTGTACGAGTCACAATAAATACTTTTTCTTTCTTTCTTTCTTTCTTACGTAGTACTATTAAGTATTCTGTGCTCTTACTGATAAGGAGTATGATCGCATTTGCGAAAACAAATGCGGTTGTTGAACTATTTGAGTACCTACGTACTCGAGCGTCGAGGCACGACGGAGCGAGATACTTTTAAGTATTTTCTATCTGCATAGAAAACTGATTCATAACTTCATACAGATAAGAAATAGAATCGCGTATTCAAAAGCCCCGTTGGAAGTAAAACTACTTGCATAGGAAATTGATCAATGACTTCGAATAAATAAGGAGCAAAATCGCGTTTACAAATAAATACTTGCAAACCATTAAAGTAAAAAAAACTTTTTAAGAAAATAAAACCGACTTCCAAAAAAAACTTTACAAAGTGAAAAATAACTTTAATTTCGGAAGTCGGTGTCTTTGGATCTTTATTTTAGTTTTTTGCCACCGACTTCCGAAATTAAAGATATTTTTCACTTTGTAGTGTTTTTTTGAAAGTCGGTTTTTTTTTTCTTAAAAAGTTTTTATTTCACGCTTTTTAGTGGGTCTGCTTATAATTTATCTAAGTTACAATAGCCTAGTGATCATCGCCTTTTACAAACAAAATATTGCTTTTCCCGATACAGGGAAGTTAATTGTTGAGGAGTTCTCCAGATCCACCATCAGCTCCGTATCACCATTCACATTGTGACGAGCATAAATTGCTTAGCAACCATATTAAGGTAATCGAATCGCAACCCGTGAAATACTTAGATATTATTGAGTAGTTCCGGTGGCCATCTGTGGTCTTCATCATCAGTTCCACATCACCAAATAGTGCTTTCCGAGAGCAAATGCACGAGTTACTATAAAAAATACCCAAATCGCTATAGGTGTGCCTATAATATTTGAAGAGTTCCTTCGATTTCTCCAGGATCCCATCATCAAATCCTGCCCTGATGTTTTTAGACTAGATGCTGATAATCCTGGCTGCAGCATCAGGCCAGACTTGTCAACATTGCATTGAACTTAAAATTTAGTCCTGTTTAAAATGAGCCCAAACACGACTACGGTGCTGTAATTTCAAGGTTGGTACTTTTTCTAATGCTCCTGGCTTCAGCATCAGGTCTTTATGTACTTCGGTGTTCCTCATTAACAGTACGTTTATCCACACATCGAGCCCTTTTCAATGAGCCTTAACACGATATATCTGCTGTTAGTTGTCGGGGAGTTAGGTACTCTGCAGACTATCCTGACTGCAGCATCAGGTCATGACTTGATGATCATGAGACCAAATGTGGCAAATGCCCTATCAAACATCAAAACAATTGACTAAAACAGTCCTTGCCTGTTCGAGTAACTTCTTACTGTTAAGGAGTTGTAACTTCCATCATCAGCCCAGCTACCTGAGATGGTGACAACCATACGCAAATACACAAGATACTTCGTAAAATATGCGAAAAACAATAAGTGAGCCTATAAAATTTAAAGGTTGCCCTCGATTACTCTAAGATCCCATCATCAGATCCTAACTTGGTGACAGTGCGACCACCTCAAAACTATCTACTTTGGAACAAAAAAAAGAATTTTAGAAATTCCGTCGACAATTGGCGGAGTATTCGATGAACAAACATACAAAAAAAAAACATACAAACAGCCGAACATAGTACCTCCTCCTTTTTGTGAAGTCGGTAAAAAATACTTGCATACGAAATTGTTCCAAAAGGAGCATGATCGCATTTGCGAAAACTAACGCGGTTGAGTACCTACGTATTTGAGCGAGTAGCCGTATAAGATACTTAATAGTCTTGCAAGTATTTTGAGTCGGTACCCGGTGTGCGTACTTGGAAGCAAATACCTGGTGTAAAAACCCGGTCGCATATTTATGCGACCGGCACCGGGTTTTTACACCAGGTATTTCCAGCTATTTTTTACGTACCTTCCCTACTCGCGATCACACGTTTTCGTAACGCATTCGCCAGTTTACTCCCCAAGTCAAGCGCGCCTAAAGAAGTTTCACTTCAAAAAAAAAGACGGGTTGCACTCCGGGAGTGCCGGCAGAAGTGAAAACTTGAATATTAACGTTGAAATAAATCAATTATTAATTTAATTAATATAACTCATTTTTTTTTCACTATTTCTGCGTCACTTTTTTCATTAATAGATGCACTTTGTTCAATTTCCATATTTTAAACACTTTATTTACACGAATTTGACGAATGCACAGCAGTGTGGCTACTACACCAGACGGTCGAGCCATCAGCTGTCCATCCATCCATCCATCCACTTCCACTTCCAGTTCCACTTCGACTTCCACTTCCACTTCGTCTTCGATTTCCACTTCGACTTCGACTTCCACTTCGACTTCGACTTCCACTTCGACTTCCACTTCGACTTCCACTTCGACTTTTACTTTGACTTCGACTTCCACTTCGACTTCGACTTCCACTTCCACTTCGACTTCCACTTTGTTCTGTAAATAACCCATGATAGGACGAATTTGAGAGTGAATGTCTGTATGCGCTCACTAAATCGGCACGCGATTGGCTGTGCCGTACCCGCGAGCCGCTAAACATTATGGCGCGAAAGCGACGAGCGCGCCATCTGGTGAAGCTGAGAGAACGGACAGCGTCACTTAGTCTGGTCGCCGCCATTGACCCGATAAACTATCTTTTTTTGACTCCGTGAGTGAAAACTGATACAACAAGGACAAATTGTGCATCACCGTGTGGTGTTATTCGTGCCAGTCTCCTTCAGATCAATCGTAAGCCGTGCCGCAGCAGAAGAAAGGTGAGTCGTACTCAGATATTTCCCTGTTGAATTTGTTCCTTGATTGGGTGAACGGTGAGCGCCGTTCGTACAGAACTACCTATTTCTCATTTTACAACCAGCGTATATTACAGTCCACTTCTCTATTCCACATTCTGGTCCATTCGAGACGGATCTGGTCCATTTGAACACGGATCTGGTCATTCCAGCCCGTATTTCTTAATTTTATTTTGCTAAAACCACGCGTCCAAAATGGCGGAAGTTTTAGAAACCAAACGTAAAATCTTAATAGTTAGAAAGCAATATTTATTTACGAAAATACAAAAGCTATATGACTATTCCAAAAAGTTGGGAACAGATCCAGAAACATTACAATTGTTTACGGTATTATTGTCGGAAATGGAAAGTGTTCGTGCGAAGTTTGAATCCACCATATTTGATTTGTACGAAATAGAAGTGCAAATAAAACCTACTGCAAAAATGTCAATTAGTGAACTTGAAACATTTGACGAAATGTATAATGCATGTCAGTTAATCGCTAGTAAATATTCTAAATCAGAATCCGATTTCGGTACTGCGTCAGACAAAAATGATACAGTAGTACCAGTACCCGCGTTACCAAAGATAACATTATTTCAATTTGACGGAGAAGTTGAAAATTGGATAACTTTTTACGACACGTTTTCATCTTTAGTGCACAATAGAAATTTCTCAGATATCGATAAATTCCATTATTTACTTTCATGCGTCAAAGGTCCTGCTTTAAATATCGTTAAAAATCTACCTATCACTGCCGCTAATTACAAATTAGTATGGCAAAGTTTAGTTGATAAATATCACGACCACAGAACACTAGCATGTAGGTATTTCGATAAAATGTTCAACTTCGCACCGTTAACTAAAGATTCTACGTCGAACTTAACTTCATTTATAGAAACCTTTGATTATTCACTTAAAGCGATTCAAGCATTGAAAATTAATAACTTAGACGATTTCTTATTGTGTCATTTGGCATTACAACGACTCGACCCTCATACGCGAAAATTATTCGAAGAATGCCGTGATCAAAAGTTGATACCTACGTTTGCGGAACTAATGGCGTTTGTAAACAAACAAATTAAAGTTCTAGAACACACTTTTACAGACAGCTCCTCGAATAACACGTCGAAGTCTAATAGTAATAATACACAAAATAAAAACCAAAGTAAATCTTCGTCTAAGTCAGTTCTTAATACGGCACGAGCTCCGCACAATAACAATAACCGTAGTAATAATAATAACTTAAATTTGACTTGCGTGATTTGTAAACAAAATCATATGATTTATCGATGTGAACAATTTCGTAAATTGTCTGTTGATGAAAGAATGAACCGTGTTCAGTCACTAAAACTTTGTCATAATTGTCTTAAATCTGATCATCAGGCTAATACTTGTAAAAGTACAATGAATTGCGGGGTCTGCGCATCATCGCATCATTATTTATTACATAAAGATAACGCGAAGGAAGAAAGCGCGGGAATGTCGTCCGTGACGAACTCCATTAAAGTGCAGCCGTCTCTTTCGCACTCGCAGCAAGCGCTAGTGTCGTCTCACTTCGTAAGTGATACAACACATTCACCGATACAGCAAGCGTTAATTAATAATAACTGCGATTATGGAGTAGTGTTAGGCACTACACTTACGCATGTTATTGACTGTGTTGGTCAATATCAAGATTGCCGTGCAGTCATTGATTCAGGCGCTCAGAGTTCTTTTATAACCACTGAATGTGCTCAGAAACTAGGATTACAACGTAAAAAATGTCCTTTTTAACCGACTTTAAAAAAGGAGGTTCTGTATTCGACCCGTATGTATGTATGTATGTATGTATGTATGTATGTATGTATGTATGTTTGTATGTCCGCGATTATCTCAAAAACTACTGAACCGATTTTGATAATTCTTTCATTAGTGTAATCTGCATACTTTCAGGAAGGTTTTAGTATATAATACATTAGGTAATTATTCTTATGTACGAAGTTATATGCATAAATGTACTGGATCTCCGGCATTTCTATGTGAATTTTGATGATTCTTCGTGTCGTGTCTTCAATTCTTCAATGCACTAGTATTAATTGAATTTGTGTGGGGTAGGTACAACTAAAAAGTGAAAAATAAAAACTTTTTTACAAAAAAAAACAACCGACTTCAAAAAAAAAAACACTACAAAGTGAAAAATAACTTTAATTTCGGAAGTCGGTGTCAAAAAACGAAAATGCTGAACCAACGACACCGACTTCCGAAATTAAAGTTATTTTTCACTTTGTAGTGTTTTTTTTTTTGAAGTCGGTTGTTTTTTTTTTTCATTCACGGTATAGGTGGGGGCATAGTTAAAAATCAAGGCATGGTCACTTGTGTTTTAAAACCTAGACATGCGAAGGGTCCAACATTTAGTGTTAATTTAGTAGTTATTTCTAAGGTTTCCGCTGATATGCCTAATATCTCTTTCACAGATAATGTCATTAACGAATATGACACTTATAAGTTAGCGGATCCACTGTTTTTTAAGCGTTCGCGAATAGATATCTTGTTAGGTAACGACATAGTGCCAGATATCATTAGAGATAAACCATTAGTCATTAAGAAGGGTATTCCGAGTGTTATTAATACAGTTTTTGGTTATGTTATTAGCGGAAAATTATATCCACTTGATAATAAGAGTTCGCAAAATCTTAACTTATCGGTATCATACAATGAAGAACAGTCGATTGAAAAAACTTTACGCAGTTTTTGGGAAATTGAGGAAGTGCCGTGCACACCTTCAATAAATCCAATGGATCAATTAGCCGAGGAGATATTCTCTAAGGAACATACTCGAGAGTCGAACGGGCAATACGTAGTACCGCTGCCTTTTGCGCCTGAACGCTCGCCGCTAGGTGCAACGCGCGCCGTGGCTGAACGCCGGTTATTGTACACGGAACGTACCTAAACTCGCGCGTACTACTGATTTAAATAAGAAGTATAAGGAGTTTATGCAAGAATATGAAGACCTCGGTCATATGGAACTTTATCAGGGTAGCAAACCTAGCAAATACATTATTCCACATCACAGTATTTTGCGACCTACTAGTACCTCCACTCCTTTACGTGTAGTGTTCGATGCGTCCGCGAAGAGTAGCAATAACGTGTCCTTGAATGATATACTATTAGTCGGCCCTAAGTTGTATCCGGATATTGCGGCAATCATTTTGAAATTTCGACTATTTGAATATTGTCTAGTAAGTGATGTTTGTAAAATGTATCGTGCTATCGCATTAAGAAAAGAAGATCGCTTGTATCAACACATTTGATATCGGGAATCGCCTAACGATCCAATAAAATTATACGAATTAAAAACCGTGACGTACGGACTTAGTTGTTCACCGTTCTTAGCAATTCGGACGCTAATTCAGTTAGCTAACGATGAAGGAAAACGTTTTTCATTCGCTGCTCAGGTCCTCCGTGAGGGAGTTTACATGGACGATATTCTATATTCATGTAACACTTTTGAGCAAGCTTGCTTAGTACAGGATCAATTAATTAGTATTTTTAAAAGTGCCAACTTTACCTTAAAAAAGTGGATGAGTAACAGTGAGAAGTTACTACAACGCGTACCCTCAGAAAATAGGGAAAATTCCGTGACATTCGTTAAAGATGAAAACGACAGTACCATTAAGGTTCTAGGTCTTAAATGGATTCCAAAATCCGATAATTTTGTTTTTTCAGTTAATTTAACAGACAGCGTGTCAACCAAACGATCAGTGCTAAAATTGCTAGCGTCGATTTACGATCCCGTGGGTTTTATCGCACCATGCACTTTTGTGGCGAAGCAGATCATGCAAGAACTGTGGAAGCTAGGCATTGGTTGGGACGAAAAGTTGCCCGATAACATAAAAAAATCGTGGCAAAATTTTATTTTGGAACTTCCTCTGTTAAAGGAATTACGTATAGAGCGTCATATGCTACTACCAAGAGAGACGGAGTGCGACTTAGTGGGATTTTGTGATGCTTCATTGCGTGGCTACGCAGCATGCGTGTATGTTATTAGCCGCGACCAAAAGGGTAACGTAAAGGTTCGTCTTGTGATCGCGAAATCTAAAGTCGCACCAATAAAACCCGTCACAATTCCTCGGTTGGAGTTAATGTGTGCTGTTTTGTTGAGCAAATTAATGAAGTTCGTAGTTGACACATTTACTCGCGTTAAAATTAACAAAATAACAGCAGCTTCCGACTCGACAGTCATACTGTCGTGGCTTCAAACGGAACCTTATAAACTGAAAACCTTTGTCAGTCATCGAGTTACGAAAATTATTGAAGTTTTACCTAATTTAGCAGATATTTGTTCTCGCGGAGCGTCTCCGGAACAACTTGTCAGTTGTAATCAACGTTGGTTACAGGGCACTGATTGGATGTATCAAAATTATACCGATTGGCCCCTGACGGTGTTTGTTAATGAGAGTAATAATAAAGTACCGGAATTAAAAACGTCTATTAATTTCTTGACTGAACATAAAAATAATGATAATTTTAATGAAACTAAAACAGAACTTTGTGAAAGAATCTTTCAACAGTTTTCATCATTTTCCAAATTGCAAAGATCGTTTGCTTGGATTTTAAGATTTAGACGAAAAAATAGTGACATAAACACTAACTATAAATCGGGAGTATTATCAACCTTCGAATTAAACGAGGCTCACGATAAGTTGATAAAATTAGTTCAAAATGCTTATTTTGAAGCGGAATTCAAATTGATTACTTATTATTTAAGATTACTTATTATTATTATAAGAAACACGTTTCATCCTTACGAAAATTATCTCCATTTATTGATTCCAACGACTTCCTCAGGGTAGGGGGTCGCATAGGTCATTCCGAACTCCCGTATAATTCTAAACATCCGCGGCTTCTTCCGAAAAACAGTTTATTTACCAAACTATTAATCAATTATTTACATAAAAAATATTTACATGTAGGACCGCGAACATTGCAAAGTATAATCAATGAAAATTTTTGGATATTGTCTGCTCGTAGCGTCATAAGATCCGTTTTATCCAAGTGTAAAACGTGTTTTAAATGTAAACCGTCTTTACTGCAACCCGAAATGGCACCTTTGCCACCAACTCGGTTGATACCTAATAAGGTATTTTCTAACGTCGGAGTTGACCTCGGGGGTCCTTTTTTAATTAAAGAAAGCTTACGTCGCAATGCTTAAGTGACCAAGGCGTATTTAGCACTGTTTGTCTGTTTTTCAACAAAAGCAGTACATCTGGAAGTGTTATCTTCTCTCTCCGCAGATTGTTTCCTTGCGTGCTTAGACAGATTCGTAGCTCGTATAGGTCTATGCGCTGTTCTCCACTCTGACTGTGGTACTAATTTTATTGGTGCAAGTAAACATCTGTCTGAAATCAAAAGGTTCCTGCGTGAGAGTCAAGATGACATTTCGGATGGCTGCTCTAAAAGACAGATTGATTGGAAATTTAATGTTCCCAGCGCCCCACATATGGGTGGTCTCTGGGAAGCGGGCATAAAGTCCGCAAAATATCACTTAGTGCGAAGTGTAGGGGAAAAGTCCTTAACGTTTGAGGAACTTTCTACGATATTTTGTAAGGCGGAAGCCATTTTAAATTCGCGTCCCTTATGCCCATTACCTGCTAGCGATAATCCCAACGAATTTAATGTTTTAACCGCCGGACACTTTCTCATTGGTCAAAGCCTTACTTCTATACCCGAGTACAACGTTCAAGAGGTAAACATTAACAGACTGTCACATTGGCAGTATATTCAGAGGTGCTCCCAACTTTTCTGGAAACGTTGGAGTCATGAATATTCCTCTAACCCAAAGGTTGGAGATTTAGTAATAATAAAAACTGATAATGTTCCCTCCTGTAATTGGCCTCTTGGCAAAATAGAAAAATTACATCCAGGTCCCGACGGTATAGTTCGGTGTGTAACGCTGCGCACTGAAAAAAGTGTCTTGCAAAGACCAACTAATAAACTCTGCCTATTACCTTATACCAACTAGATTCAAATAAAACGTTTTTGTTAGATATAGGTACCTAGTTTAGTGTTTATTTTAGGGATCTCTTTAATGATAATTATAGGTAATAAGGTAATCTTAATTTTCTGAAACCATCACTATGGTTTCGGTAGGGGGTATGTTCTGTAAATAACCCATGATTGGACGAATTTGAGAGTGAATGTCTGTATGCGCTCACTAAATCGGCACGCGATTGGCTGTGCCGTACCCGCGAGCCGCTAAACATTATGGCGCGAAAGCGACGAGCGCGCCATCTGGTGAAGCTGAGAGAACGGACAGCGTCACTTAGTCTGGTCGCCGCCATTGACCCGATAAACTATCTTTTTTTGACTCCGTGAGTGAAAACTGATACAACAAGGACAAATTGTGCATCACCGTGTGGTGTTATTCGTGCCAGTCTCCTTCAGATCAATCGTAAGCCGTGCCGCAGCAGAAGAAAGGTGAGTCGTACTCAGATATTTCCCTGTTGAATTTGTTCCTTGATTGGGTGAACGGTGAGCGCCGTTCGTACAGAACTACCTATTTCTCATTTTACAACCAGCGTATATTACAGTCCACTTCTCTATTCCACACACTTCGACTTCGACTTCGACTTCCACTTCCACTTCCATCACCATCCATCCATCCATCCATTGTGTCCGTGAGTCACTTCACTTCGGTTGGCGACGCCGTAGAAAGAAAGGGGGGGGGGGGGGGGGGGGGGAAACCTCTCCTGACGGTCACGTGTCCTGACGCGATGTCCTGACGCGAGTTTAACATTTTCTTACCCATTACTAAAAGTATGCAACGCCGCTAAAGAAGTTTACACTTCAAAAAAAAAAGACGGGTTGCACTCCGGGAGTGCCGGCAGCAGTGAACACTTGAATATTAACGTTGAAATAAATCAATTATTAATTGAATTAATATTACTCATTTTTTTTCACTATTTCTGCGTCACTTTTTTCATTAATAGATGCACTGTTCAATTTCCATATTTTAAACACTTTATATACACGAATTTTACGAATACACAGCAGTGTGGCTAATACACAGACGGTCGAGCCATCAGCTGTTCATCCATCCATCCATCCATCCACGTCCACGTCCATCCATCCATCCATCGATCCATCGATCCATCCATCGATCCATCCATCCATCCATCGATCCATCCATCGATCCATCCATCCATCCATCGATCCATCCATCGATCCATCGATCCATCCATCGATCCATCCATCGATCCATCCATCCATTGTCGTGTGTCACTTGGTTCACTTCGGTGTGCGCCGCCGTAGAAAAAGGGGAGGGGGGGGGGGGAATCTCACCTGACGGTCACGTGTCCTGACGCGAGTTTAACATTTTTTACCCATTACAAAAAGTGTGCAACGCCGCTAAAGAAGTTTTCACTTCAAAAAAAAACATACCGTCGAATTGAGAACCTCCTCCTTTTTTTGAAGTCGGTTAAAAAGAGATGACCTTTGCTACCGTGCTCTCAAAAGTATCAATTTAGTTGATTTTGCAGAACTGCCACCAGAGTTTGTATGAGACGCTATATTGTTTTTTGGTATTATGAGAAAGCGATGCTAACATAAGGTCTATTGCTTCTACGGGGATGTTACGTCGGAGGAAGGCTTCCCGGAGAGTATCGCTGCAGCCAGTGTAAGATGAGTGTGCAGCGGGTGGTGGTGATCCCTAGAGGAGGATAGAAGCAAGTTTTTACTAGGTTCAAAAATATTATTTCTGAAGAGATTAAATCTGTGACGATAGGAAACCATGGCTGTGATGGCCACCATGGGAATACGAGTATACCACACGCCTCATTGTTTATTATCTTATAAACACTTTTAAGTATTAACTAGCTTCTGCCCGCGACTTCGTCTGCGTGAAATTTCTTATCCCCCCGACCTACTCCGTCGCATCGCATCGTCTGCCCGCGCTATTAATTCGTTTTCTCTTACCGTACTTTCTGACTTTTTTCTTTTTGCTCGGCTCCTTAAGTGTTCTAGCGTGATATTAAAGACCCTTCCTCAACCTGAAGCGATGTGGCTATTTTTGAAGTGAAAACTTCTTTAGCGGCGTTGAACACTTTTTGTACTGGGGAAAAAATGTTAAACTCGCGTCAGGACACGTGACAGTCAGGAGAGATTTCCCCTCCCCCCCCCCTCTTTCTACGACGGCGGCGCCAACCGAAGTGAACCAAGTGAGACACGATAATGGATGGATGGATGGATGGACGGACGGACGGACGGACGGACGGTGACGGTGACGGTGACGGACGGACGGTGACGGTGACGGTGACGGTGACGGTGACGGTGACGGTGACGGTGACGGTGACGGTGACGGTGACGGTGACGGTGACGGTGACGGTGACGTGACGGTGACGGTAACGGTGACGTGACGGTGACGGTAACGGTGACGTGACGGTGACGGTGACGGTGACGGTGACGGTGACGGTGTCGGTGACCGTGACGGTGACGGTGTCGGTGACGGTGACGGGGACGGTGACGGACACTGCTGTGTATTCGTAAAATTCGTGTATATAAAGTGTTTAAAATATGGAAATTGAAAAAAGTGCATCGATTAAAATAAAGGTGAGGCAACAATAGTGAAAAAAAATTAGTTATATTAATTCAATTCATAATTGATTTATTTCAACGTTAATATTCAAGTTTTCACTTCTGTCGGCACTCCCGGAGTGCAACCCGTCTTTTTTTTTTTTAATATTCGTGTTTTTTGGGAGGAAAAATCGTAATTTTTTATTCTATTCTGTTTTTATTATGGCAAGCAAAGCTAATGTCGACCATTCAGCCAAGCCAATGTCTAAAGTGAATTGATAAAGAATCTAAAATTTTAAAATTAATAGTTCAGTCAGGGAAATAAAAATTTGAGCAGTTGGTCACACGTCGTATTTGACGTGTTATTTGCCAATTTATACGATTGCCACATGTCAAAGAATGACAGTTTTTATGATTGGAATTTATGAATAACTAGCGGCGCCCCGCGGTTTCACCCGCGTAAATGTCGATCCCGTGGGAATATCGGGATAAAAACTATCCTATGTCCTTTCCCGGGACTCAAACTATCTCTATACCAAATTTCATCGAAATCGGTCCAGCCGTTTTCATGTTATGTCGTGACAACGGAAAACGGGTTTCATTTTTATATATACTAGCTGCGCCCCGCGGTTTCACCCGCATAAGTGTCGATCCCGTGGTAATATCGGGATAAAAACTATCCTATGTCCTTCCCCGGGACACAAACTATCTCTATATCAAATTTCATCTAAATCGGTTCAGTAGTTTAGGCGTGAAGAAAAGACAGACAGACAGACAGAGTTACTTTCGCATTTATAATATTAGTTTGGATAGATAACTTTAGCTACCTTACACTTAAAATCTAAGTGACTATTTAAACTAAAATATTCTAATAGAATTATAACCAGAAATATATACAACTCACAACAAAAAAGAAATGAAAATAAAGCTGACACGCCTGTGCAATACTATCTACCTATACCTACTTCACTTAAAAATAAATACTTATAACTACTTTAATTAATAAAAGTACCTACGCTTAATAATTTTTAATTTAAACGAATATTTAAACACTAGGTACTAAAACAACTCATACCTATTTTACAAAATAACAACAAAAGAAATTCAAACAAACTATTTCAAGACTAAAAGTCGCGCTGATAAGCACGGTTTCTCAATATCAAATTATTGTCTGTCAATAAGGTCGAACGCTCTGAACGCATCAACAGCCAAATATTGAATGAAGCTGAGAAGCTCGCTCTCGGATCTCCCGCCTTTTTACCCGACTGCGCGACGCAAAGGAGTGGTAATGTGTTTATCAGCCTATGTATGTTTGTATGTTCCTTTGAAGCACTACACAGACCAAACGCCTGGGCCGATTTTTATGATTCACACGTCCATCGATTCCTCTTAGTCCGGCGAGTGTCACTAAAGACATGACGTTAATGAAAATTCAATATGGCGACTACTGGACGCCATATTGTGAAAATGAAAAAAATGAAAGTCAACAAACTATGTCAAGTGGGGTATCGTTGAATAGGTCTTTCAAAAATATTAGTGGTTTGGAAATACCGTTTTTTGATTAAGTAAACCGTTCGTGACTTATCAAGCTTTAAAGTACCAATTTTCGTTAGAATCAAGTGTCCCCCCCGGGCGCGTCTCATATCGTAGGTATAGAGTTATTAGGTATATTTTCATTTCAATAACGTTCACAAGATATAATAAACGTGAGATATACCAACTGTTGATATAATTTCTTTACATATAACATTTATATACCTACTCTAAAACTTACTTCGTATAACGTTATTGGATATGACGTTTATTTAATCGAAAATCATTAGGATTATCGTTTAAATATATATTGATACCGTCATTATGGTTAACACCCCGATTCAGAGCGATCCGACTCGGACAGCTTAGGTTAGAAAGCCTTCGTGGCTTCGTGGCTTCCGAATTATTTCCGTTACCGTTACCGCACCCGAACTCAACGAACGCAATAGACGACGTAGTATGCAAGAGCGGGCGAAGGGCACCCCGAGGTTCGGTTTGGTTAGGTTACTTTAAACCCTTTACACAAAAATAGAGGCCCCGCGAAGCGGGGCTCCGTCGACATAGGATGCAAGGGCGAGCGAAGGGCACCCCGAGGTTCGGTTTGGTTAGGTTACTTTAAACCCTTTACACAAAAATAGAGGCCCCGCGAAGCGGGGCTCCGTCGACATAGGATGCAAGGGCGAGCGAAGGGCACCCCGAGGTTCGGTTTGGTTAGGTTACTTTAAACCCTTTACACAGAAATAGGGGCCCCGCGAAGCGGGGCTCCGTCGACATAGGATGACATAGGATGAAAAAAATAGTTTTTATCATATTAGACTAAATAGGTTTTATGTCTATTGAGTGGTATATCAAATGATTTTATATTAATTGTCTGTTATTCTTATAGAAATTAGTTACATTATAATTATATCAATCGTTTATTATATTAACTGATCTTTTTTTTGAAGTGAAAACTTCTTTAGCGGCGTTGAGCACTTTTTGTAATGGGTAAAAAATGTTAAACTCGCGTCAGGGCATCGCGTCAGGACACGTGACCGTCAGGAGAGATTCCCCCCCCATCTCTTTCTACGGCGGCGCCAACCGAAGTGAACCAAGTGAGACACGATAATGGATGGATGGTGATGGTGATGGTGATGGCGATGGTGATGGCGATGGTGATGGCGATGGTGATGGCGATGGCGATGGTGATGGTGATGTGATGTGGTGGTGGACGCGGACGCGGACGTGGATAGACAGCTGATGGCTCGACCGTCTGTGTAGTAGCCACACTACTGTGTATTCGTAAAATTCGTGTATATAAAGTGTTTCAAAAAATGGAAATTGAACAAAGTGCATCGATTAATGAAAAAAGTGACGCAGAAATAGTGAAAAAAACTTATTTATATTAATTCAATTAATAATTGATTTATTTCAACGTTAATATTCAAGTTTTCACTTCTGCCGGCACTCCCGGAGTGCAACCCGTCTTTTTTTTTTAATTTCAACCCTAACGTGTGATATATTGTTGGAAAGGTATTTAAAAATGAATATGGGTTTACTAAAATCATTTTTTGATAATGTCAATAATTTCGGAAATAATCGCTCCAAAAGTAAAAAACAATGTGTCCCCCCCCTCTAACTTTTGAACCATAAGTTTAGAAAATATGAAAAAAATCTGAAAAGTAGAACTGAAAAGTAGGACTTTCTAGGAAAATTATTTTGAACTTGATAGAAACAACAGTTTTTGTACAAAACTTTTTAAGAAAAAAAAAACCGACTTCCAAAAAAACACTACAAAGTGAAAAATAACTTTATTTCGGAAGTCGGTGTCTTTGGATCTGTATTTTAGTTTTTTGCCACCGACTTCCGAAATAAAGTTATTTTTCACTTTGTAGTGTTTTTTTGGAAGTCGGTTTTTTTTTTTCTTAAAAAGTTTTTATTTCACGCTTTTTAGTGGGTCTGCTTATAATTTATCTAAGTTACAATAGCCTAGTGATTATCGCCTTTTACAAACAAAATATTGCTTTTCCCGATGCAGGGAAGTTAATTGTTGAGGAGTTCTCCAGGTCCACCATCAGCTCCATATCACCATTCACATTGTGACGAGCATAAATTGCTTAGCAACCATATTAAAGTAATCGAATCGCAACCCGTGAAATACTTAGATATTATTGAGTACTTCCGATGGCCATCTGTGGTCTTCATCATCAGTTCCACTTCACCAAATAGTGCTTTCCGAGAGCAAATGCACGAGTTACTATAAAAAATACCCAAATCGCTATAGGTGTGCCTATAATATTTGAAGAGTTCCTTCGATTTCTCCAGGATCCCATCATCAAATCTTGACCTGATGCTTTTAGACTAGATGCTGATAATCCTGGCTGCAGCATCAGGCCAGACTTATCTCAACATTACATTGAACTTAAAATTTAGTCCTGTTAAAAATGAGCCCAAACACGACTACGGTGCTGTAATTTCAAGGTTGGCACTTTTTCTGATGCTCCTGGCTTCAGCATCAGGTCTTTATGTACTTCGGTGTTCCTCATTAACAGTACGTTTATCCACACATCGAGCCCTTTTCAATGAGCCTAAACACGATATATCTGCTGTTAGTTGTCGAGGAGTTAGGTACTCTGCAGACTATCCTGACTGCAGCATCAGGTCATGACTTGATGATCATGAGACCAAATGTGGCAAATGCCCTATCAAACATCAAAACAATTTACTAAAACAGTCCTTGCCTGTTCGAGTAACTTCTTACTGTTAAGGAGTTGTACCTTCCATCATCAGCCCAGCTACCTGAGATGGTGACAACCATACGCAAATACACAAGATACTTCATAAAATATGCGAAAAACAATAAGTGAGCCTATAAAATTTGAGGGTTGCCCTCGATTTCTCTAAGATCCCATCATCAGATATTGAAATGGTGACAATGGGACCACACGGGAAGCACCAGCTTTCAAATAAAAAAAGAATCATGAAAATCGGTTCACCCAGTCGCAAGTTATGAGGTAACAAACATAAAAAAAAAAAAAAAAAAAAAAAAATACAGTCGAATTGATAACCTCCTCCTTTTTTTGAAGTCGGTTAAAAACCGAGTGTGCTTATGACCACACGACTGAAGTGAAACTTCAAACGTATTTGGCTATAAGAGGAAGAGAGAAAGAAAATGTGTGCGCGCACTGCTTTCTCTTGCTTATATCCCCAACTCAACTCCCGTTCGCCTCGCCCGTAGCCCGTAGACATGAGTCGTACTTGCAAAATTGAGTACCAGGGCTTCCAAGTACGTCCACCTTAAGAAACCAGGGCCTAAAACCAGGGCTCGAGATACTTTCAAGTATTTTCTATCTGCATCGAAAATTGATCCATAACTTCATACAAATAAGAAGTACAATCGCGTACAATCAAACAAAAGCCGTTTTGGCCGATTGACCCGTGAATTCCTATAAATAAGGAGCACAATCGCGTTTACAAATAAATACTTTTACAAACCATTAAAGTAAAAATACTTGCATACGAAATTGTTCCGTAGACTCTTACCACACCTCGGACACTCCATACACAGTATAAATATGAACAGTATGGAAACTAGGCCTATTTGTTGAAATAATTACCTACGCTCCATATTGGAGCGTTATGGTTGTCACTTTTCATGTCTGTAAAATTGATGTTTTATTGTAACGAAGTTTTTAACGTGGTTAGCGGTTAGGAGTTGACTGGTTATCTTTCCCTCCTTCTGGTCAAAACGTAAATCCAAGATGGCGGCTGCGAAAAAATTAAAATTTTTCGTCGTGAATATCATTTTCATAGTTTTCGAGGGTGCTAAAGCCAATAGTGAAGTCAAAATGCGCGTCGCTCGACCGATGCCTAGTTTAACCCTGCACCTTACCGTTTCAACTCGAGAATGGGTGTAATAATAATTAAAGAAAACAATATTTTTAAAAAATATCTTTATTCTTCGTAATTATAAATTATTTACTGTAAAATACTTTCGCCTGCTACGACATGTTCGAAATGCTTTGTTATTAAATTTTACAGTGTAAAAAATTCTCATTCTAATAAATAGTTTTTTTAAATAAATTATCGGGAAACAAGGACAGGGTACTATAAAAGAGATTTTGTCAAGTTCTTTGTAAATTGAAAGAGCTATTTTGCAGTTAATATGGTCTCATTTAAAGCAAGAACGAAAAATTTCATCCAATACGCTCGACGCATTTTTAAAAAGATGGACGGTCCGTGGCTCAAGGAATAAATGAATTACGCGACTACTCGTTCCAACACGGCACGCGTCACTGAGCGTACCGCGACTATCGCTTAGGAGTATCGTAGATGCGCGCGTCTGTGTGAGTGTGCCATTTCGAACGTTTGTACGTAGTTTCCGTACTGTTCATATCTTTCTACTGTGCTCCATACAACGCTCGCAAAATAATTACCGATTACTACTACATAAACAAATGACGTTTGTATACGTGCAAATGTGTGCGTGAAATCTAGTAGCGTAAAAAAAAGCCGCGGAAAACAAATTTCTGTCGGCGAACCGAACGAACGTCGGCGGCGGCGCTGCCCGGACGAGTGCATTATTATGAAGTGACCATGTAGTTCAGTTGTTTATTTTCTGTAAATAATCGGTTATTAAAAATGCGAAATCTTACAAACAGTTTATGTAAATACGAATTCGGAAAAGCACCACAATATCCAACCATCGTGATTAAAACTCAAATACTTAAAACTCGCATAATTGTGTGTTCGTGTCAGCAATACAGCGCTGCGGTTCGCAAGCGCCCTTGCTAAAGAGTCGGCGACGAATACCTCGAAGTGCGGGGTGAGGTGCGGTATCTGATATGAGGGCGAGGAAGGGAGTGTCCTTTCTGTACGTAGTACTATTAAGTATTCTGTGCTCTTACTGATAAGGAGTATGATCGCATTTGCGAAAACAAACGCGGTTGTTGAACTATTTGAGTACCTACGTATTCGAGTGTCAAGGCACGACGGAGCGAGATACTTTCAAGTATTTTCTATCTGCATAGAAAACTGATCCATAACTTCACACAGATAAGAAGTACAATCGCGTATTCAAAAGCCCCGTTGGAAGTAAAACTACTTGCATATGAAATTGATCAATGACTTCCTATAAATAAGGAGCAAAATCGCGTTTACAAATAAATACTTGCAAACCATTAAATTAAAAAATACTTGCATACGAAATTGTTCCGTAGACTCTTACTGATAAGGAGCATGATCGCATTTGCGAAAACTAACGCGGTTGAGTACCTACGTATTTGAGCGAGTAGCCGTATAAGATACTTTATAGTTTTGCAAGTATTTTGAGTCGGTACCTGGTGTAAAAACCTGGTCGCGTAAATACGTACCATCCCTACTCGCCCGATCACAGTTTTCGTAACGTTTACGTCATGCGTTCGCCAGCTTACTCTCCAAGTCAAGTGTGCGTAAAGAAGTTTCACTTCAATCATTTTGACACAACAAAAATCGAATTTGACAATCGCGACTCGTCGACACGTGAACTGTTTTTAGAGCCGCAGGCGCGGAGGGGGCGGCCTTGGCGTGTTTTTTAAGGAATTTTTCACTTTTTGTATGGAAATATGAAAAATGATTACCTACATGTTGAGTTTTAGGAGTTTAAGGGTTTTAAAAAGGGGGTCGAAATTTTCATTATTTTTGCGATAGGACGCACCATTTTCGAGATATAAGCAAAAGAAAAAAAAAAAAACCGAGTGTGCTTATGACCACACAACTGAAGTGAAACTTCAAACGTATTTGGCTATGAGAGGAAGAGAGAAAGAAAATGTGCGTGCGCACTGCTTTCTCTTGCATATATCCCCCATTCAACTCCCGTTCGCCTCGCCCGTAGCCCGTAGACATGGGTCGTACTTGCAAAATCGAGTACCAGGGCTTCCAAGTACGTCCACTTTAAGAAACCAGGGCTCGAGATACTTTCAAGTATTTTCTATCTGCATCGAAAATTGATCCATAACTTCATACAAATAAGTACAATTACGTAATCAAACAAAAGCCCTGTTGGAAGTAAAAAGTACTTGCATAGGAAATTGACCCGTGAATTCCTATAAATAAGGAGCACAATCGCGTTTACAAGTAAATACTTTTATAAACCATTAAAGTAAAAATACTTGCATACGAAATTGTTCCGTAGACTCTTACCACACCTCGGACATTCCATACAACCCTCGCAAAATAGTTACCTATTGCTATTACATAAACAAATGACGTTTTTGTATGTGCAAATGTGTGCGAGAAATCTAGTAGCGTAAAAAAAATGGCGCGGAAAGCAATTTGTGTCGGGGAACCGAACGACGACGGCGACGGCGCTGCCCGCACGTGTGCATTATTATGAAGTGACCATGTAGTTCAATTGTTTATTTATATAGTCGGGTTCGTAATGAAATAAAAACACTAAAATAGTTTAGTTTAAAAATGACTTATCTGTAAATAATCGGTTATTAAATCGCATGTTATTTAAAATGCGAAATCTTACAAACAGTTTATGTAAATACGAATTCGGAAAAGCATCACAATATCCAACCATCGTGATTAAAACTCAATTAAAACTTTTAAATCGCATAATTATTGTGTGTTCGTGTCAGCAATACAGCGCTGCGGTTCGCGAGCGCCCTTGCTAAAGAGTCGGCGACGAATACCTCGAAGTGCGGGGTGAGGTGCGGTATCTGATATGAGGGCGAGGAAGGGAGTGTCCTTTCTGTACGTAGTACTATTAAGTATTCTGTGCTCTTACTGATAAGGAGCATGATCGCATTAGCGAAACCAAACGCGGTTGTTAAACTATTTGAGTACCTACGTACTCGAGCGTCGAGGTACGACGGAGCGAGATACTTTCAAGTATTTTCTATCTGCATAGAAAATTGATTCATAACTTCATACAGATAAGAAGTACAATCGCGTATTCAAAAGCCCCGTTGGAAGTAAAACTACTTGCATAGGAAATTGATCAATGACTTCCTATAAATAAGGAACAAAATCGCGTTTACAAATAAATACTTGCAAACCAATAAAGTAAAAAATACTTGCATACGAAATTGTTCCGTAGACTCTTACTGATAAGGAGCATAATCGCATTTGCGAAAACTAACGCGGTTGAGTACCTACGTATTTGAGCGAGTAGCCGTATAAGATACTTTATAGTTTTGCAAGTATTTTGAGTCGGTACCTGGTGTAAAAACCTGGTCGCGTAAATACGTACCTTCCCTACTCGCCCGATCACACTTTTCGTAACGCTTACGTCACGCGTTCGCCAGCTTACTCTCCAAGTCAAGTGTGCGTAAAAAGTTTCACTTCAATAATTTTGACACAACAAAAATCGAATTTGACAGTCGCGATTCGTCGACACGTGATACTTATTTGCCCTACCCCGTGAATTGTTTTTTAGAGCCGCAGGCGCGGAGGGGGCGGCCTTGGCGTGTTTTTTAAGGAATTTTTCAGAATAGCGAAATTGCCATTTTCAATAGATTAATAACTCAGTGCCATCTTAGTGCTGTCAAACTAAAATATAGTTAAGTTGTGTCACTTTAGTCAATTTCAGAATGGGAAATCGTCGCTTGACAGGAATAAACTAAATTTTAGTGATTTTTAGTCTAGTTTAGAGGCATTTGTGACAAGATAATCGGCACCATTGTTACGTAGAAAATATATGTGGTTTAATGAATCAAGTTTATCTATTTATTATACTATCCTTAATCCCGTCCTTCTTATATTTACCCGTCAGAAAGAAAGCGAGCCGCTTAGTAATCTGTATGAAGTCGGCGCGTGAGTATGTCGTGATGGAGACGCGCCGGCGAGGAGCGAGGTTATACAACATTATTTTTAGTATATATGCGAAACCCGAAACACGTGTCTAGTATTTTTATGTAAAGAATCTATGTACAAAATTTCAAAACTGTATCATGAATAATCACCAAGTTATAAGCTTGTTATGTTACCTGTTTGTCCGTCCAAACACATGGTCTCCCCCACCGCGTGCCTAAACGTACCGCGCGGCGATTGTATTGTAATTAACTGGTGATAACATTTTCCATCACACTTGCAGGCTTTGGACTGTCGTAATGGTCAAGTGTAGGTAGTTATTATAATGTACTTTATTCGTAAATAAATGCAGCCGTAAGCTACGAATAAGTAATTACTTATTCGTAAGCCGTAAGTGATACAATGTAGTCAATGCGATTTGTTCAAAGTGGATGAAAAGTGTTAAACATCGCATTACTTAACCACAGCAGGCTGTAGGTACAGATAATAACTTTCTACAATTAACCATCTTGGCGTGTTTAAAAATGTTAATCATCACGGCAAAGCATTGTGTTTCACGATACTCTGATTGCTCCTCGTACCGCTGCACTGCCAGGAATACGTTATCACTGTTATCGTTGTTTCTGTGTACTGGACGTTTGTGTATGAGAAAGTCATGGTTACACGACACTTTTTACATACGATAGGTAAGTACACGATCAACCGAAACACAACTCGGCCTCGGCGGCCGCGCGCTCGCGATTATGCAGTTGGACCCACGCGACACGTGCGCGCCAACCAGTGGAACCCGGGTGACTGAGGGAGGTTGCTGCACCCGGGCACCCCCGCCCCGGTCGCCCCGCTCGCTGTGCGTCCGCGCCGCGCCATTGTGCGCGTATGGTAGATAACTACCTACTTAGTCGCTCCTCGGGGCACAGTATAATATACTCGGGGTGTCCAACTATTAACCTTTTTTAAATATTTTTGGGCCAAAATATAACATGGGGTAAAAATTATTGGAATCGATTCAGTTACTTATTCTGAACAAACTATATTCAGGTTTCGCATATACTAAAAATAATGTTGTATAAACGACCGCGTGGGCGAGCAACGTTCAGTGTCGGTCTGCGCGCCGCGCGAGTCGGTCGCTTATGCTCCATGTTTGTATGCCGGGCTGTCTCCAACAAAGACAATAGGCCTGCACTGTGCTTAGATATACGGAACGTATTTGGCTATGAGAGGAAGAGAGAAAGAAAATGTGCGCGCGCACTCCTTTGTCTTGCTTATATCCCCCACTCAACTGCCGTTCACCTCGCCCGATCACACTTTTCGTAACGCGTTCGCCAGTTTACTCCCCAAGTCAAGCGCGCGTAAAGAAGTTTCCCTTCAAAAATACTTGCATACGAAATTGTTCCGTAGACTCTTACTGATAAGGAGCATGATCGCATTTGCGAAAACTAACGCGGTTGAGTACCTACGTATTTGAGCGAGTAGCCGTATAAGATACTTAATAGTCTTGCAAGTATTTTGAGTCGGTACCTGGTGTGCGTACTTGGAAGCAAATACCTGGTGTAAAAACCCGGTCGCATATTTATGCGACCGGGACCGGGTTTTTACACCAGGTATTTCCAGATATTTTTTACGTACCCTCCCTACTTGCCCGATCACACGTTTTCGTAACGCATTCGCCAGTTTACTCCCCAAGTCAAGCGCGCCTAAAGAAGTTTCACTTCAAAAACCGAGTGTGCTTATGACCACACGACTGAAGTGAAACTTCAAACGTCTATGAGAGGAAGAGAGAAACAAAATGTGCGCGCGCACTGCTTCCTCTTGCTTATATCCCCCACTCAACTCCCGTTCGCCTCGCCCGATCACACTTTTCGTAACGCTTACGTCACGCGTTCGCCAGCTTACTCCCCAAGTCAAGCTTGCGTAAAGAAGTTTCACTTCAAAAAACTTCAAAGGTTTTTGGTTATGAGAGGAAGAGAGAAAGAAAATCTGCGCGCGCACTGCTTTCTCTTGCTTATATCCCCTACTAAGCTCCCGTTCACCTCGCCCGATCACACTTTTCGTAACGCGTTCGCCAGTTTACTCCCCAAGTCAAGCGCGCGTAAAGAAGTTTCCCTTCAAAAATACTTGCATACGAAATTGTTCCGTAGACTCTTACTGATAAGAAGCATGATCGCATTTGCGAAAACTAACGCGGTTGAGTACCTACGTATTTGAGCGAGTAGCCGTATAAGATACTTAATAGTCTTGCTTGCAAGTATTTTGAGTCGGTACCTGGTGTGCGTACTTGGAAGCAAATAATGTAAAAACCCGGTCGCATGTTTATGCGACCGGGACTGGGTTTTTACACCAGGTATTTCCAGTTATTTTTTACGTACCTTCCCTACTCGCGATCACACGTTTTCGTAACGCATTCGCCAGTTTACTCCCCAAGTCAAGCGCGCCTAAAGAAGTTTCACTTCAAAAAGACAAAAGTTGTACAAAATCATTTCTGGACTAAGTTTGTAGTATAATCGTATATGCAAGCTTTTTGAAGTGAAAACTTCTTTAGCGGCGTTGAACACTTTTTGTAATGGGTAAAAAATGTTAAACTCGCGTCAGGGCATCGCGTCAGGACACGTGACCGTCAGGAGAGATTTCCCCCCCCCCATCTCTTTCTACGGCGGCGCCAACCGAAGTGAACCAAGTGAGACACGACAAAGATGGCCGAAGAAAATGACATTTGACGTACAAATGTTTGAAAAGTCAGTTTCGTAAACAATAGTACTTCGAGGAGCCGCAGTTGTATTTAATTTATTTTGAACTTCTGTTTAACCAATTTAGTTTATTATTATATACCTACCTACAATACAAAATAGAAGCGACGAAAAATATAACGAAGCACATTATAGCAACAAGAAATAGTGTGGGACATTGCTGCTTTTGTGTGAAAACAATGCTTCCGTGTCGACCACGGAAGTTTACACCCTGCAGGGAGATGCTCCAGTAGGGTGTGGCTGTGAAGCTATGTTGCAAAACATGCTCCACGTCCTATCCTGCCTTATTTGTCCTACCCAAAACATGCAGTCAAAGTGACCTCTGCGCTGCCACCGACGACAACGTGGAAGTGGCAATATTTTAAGCCAACAAGATCTAAAGTAAAAGAGAAGAAATTTAGGGAGTAGTTCATTAATAAAAAGCTTGTATACAAATATCAGTTTATTTTTATAATACTTGTACGCACCAAGACTTACAGCTTAGTACGGCTGTTATTCCAAATGCATACAGTGTGGCTAAGTTTGTAACGATTGAGCCTGGTATCTATGGTTACCTCACCCTACTGATTATAAACCTACAGCAATTACTTAACACCCTAGTTATCCTAACACCCTAACCTATCATACAAGCCTACGGGAGACCTACGGGAACAGACAGAATTTGGTTAGGAATAGGGGTTTGTGTACGTTGTGCAATGTGTACACAGGAAATAGTTTTGTCATTGCCGGTCCCACAGACTCATAGAACTGGTGATGGCTAAAGGTGTCTTGGCCATAGTGAGAGGAATTATTGAAGATGAATCAAACTCTACTCCAGTTTGATGACTAATTTATTCATTTACTAATTACTAATTTATGTGGAACGAATGTATATCGCTCTTGATGCTGACGCTGGCGTATGTAACTCTTGCCTGTTCACGGCTGAACAATACTCTAAACTCTAATTTGGCTTCTAAAACTTGTGCAAGCAGAACAACATTTTTAAAATGTTTGCTTTTTATTTGCCATCTGTGCCATCTCTTCTGTAGGCCGTTTCATTTTCTGCTATTCGTAGTGAAGCACCATCTTTACTAGTCCTATTGACCTGAAATACAAAACTAATGTTATAAATTCTTTCTCTTCATTATCTTATTTATACTGATTTAATTAATCAGTAGCGGCATCAAAATAACAGTCATTATTATTCTTATGGCGGGTTTTTGAAGTGAAAACTTCTTTAGCGGCGTTGAACACTTTTTGTACTGGGCAAAAAATGTTAAACTCGCGTCAGGACACGTGACCGTCAGGAGAGATTTCCCCCCCCCACCCCCCCCCCCCCCCCACCCCTCTTTCTACGGCGGCGCCAACCGAAGTGAACCAAGTGAGACACGATAATGGATGGGTGGATGGATAGATGGATGGACGGACGGACGGACGGACGGTGACGGTGAGGGTGACGGTGACGGTGACGGTGACGGTGACGGTGACGGTGTCGGTACGGTGACGGTGACGGTGATGGTGACGGTGACGGTGACGGTGTCGGTGACGGTGACGGTGACGGTGTCGGTGACGGTGTCGGTGACGGTGACGGTGTCGGTGACGGTGACGGTGACGGTGACGGCGACGGTGACGGTGTCGGCGACGGTGTCGGCGACGGTGACGGTGACGGTGTGACGGTGATGACGGTGACGGAGACGGTGACTGTGTCGGTGACGGTGACGGTGACGGTGTCGGTGACGGTGTCGGTGACGGTGACGGCGACGGTGACGGTGATGGTGTGACGGTGATGACGGTGACGGTGACGGTGACGGGTGACGGTGACGGTGACGGTGACGGTGATGGTGATGGAGACGGTGACGGTAACGGTGTCGGTGTCGGTGACGGTGACGGTGTCGATGACGGTGACGGCCACGGTGACGGTGACGGTGACGGTGACGGTGACGGTGACGGTGACGGTGACGGTGACGGTGACGGTGACGGTGATGGTGGACGTGGATGTGGATGGATGGATGGACAGCTGATGGCTCGACCGTGTGTGTAGCTACACTGCTGTGTATTCGTAAAATTCGTGAATATAAAGTGTTTCAAATATGGAAATTGAACAAAGTGCATCGATTTATAAAAAAAGTGACGCAGAAATAGTGGAAAAAAATTAGTTATATTAATTCAATTCATAATTGATTTATTTCAACGTTAATATTTATGTTTTCACTTCTGCCGGCACTCCCGGAGTGCAACCCGTCTTTTTTTTTGAAGTGAAAACTTCTTTAGCGGCGTTGAACACTTTTTGTAATGGGTAAAAAATGTTAAACTCGCGTCAGGGCATCGCGTCAGGACACGTGACCGTCAGGAGAGATTTCCCCCCCCCCATCTCTTTCTACGGCGGCGCCAACCGAATTGAACCAAGTGAGACACGACAAAGATGGCCGAAGAAAATGACATTTGACGTACAAATGTTTGAAAAGTCAGTTTCACAGAGTACTTTTTGGTTTCCATGACGACCATGACGTTGTCGCGTCAAAACTGTTGAAACTGTAGACAATAAATTAGTTTTTCATACGTAATAATGTCTATGGACACAAATATTCGGTTCATAGCACTGGTTCATAGACAGATATTCTCGTATGCCGATTTAATGTGTTGGCCAATTTGTTGGATGACTTCATTATAATGGCAACATTTAGAAGTTGTAGGACATTCTAGTTATAGAACGTTTATGAAGCGTTTATGAATACAAAATTTTATCGAATGTTTTAAAGGCCTATTGAGCATTTTTAACTAATGAATGGTTTAAACCTTCAATAGGCTTTTTTTATGAATAAGACCGAAAGTGGATATAAATATGGAAATTGAACAAAGTGCATCTATTAATGAAAAAAGTGACGCAGAAATATTGAAAAAAAATGAGTAATATTAATTAAATTAATAATTGATTTATTTCAACGTTAATATTCAAGTTTTCACTTCTGCCGGCACTCCCGGAGTGCAACCCGTCTTTTTTTGAAGTGAAAACTTCTTTAGCGGCGTTGCACACTTTTTGTAATGGGGAAAAAATGTTAAACTCGCGTCAGGACACGTGACCGTCAGGAGAGACTTCCCCCCCCCCCTCTCTTTCTACGGCGTCGCCAACCGAAGTGAACCAAGTGAGACACGATAATGGATGGATGGATGGATGGACGGACGGAAGGTGACGGTGACGGTGACGGTGTCGGTGACGGTGATGACGGTGACGGGGACGGGGACGGGGACGGGGACGGGGACGGGGACGGTGACGGTGACGGGGACGGTGACGGTGACGGTGACGGGGACGGTGACGGTGATGGTGGACGTGGATGTGGATGGATGGATGGACAGCTGATGGCTCGACCGTCTGTGTAGTAGCCACACTGCTGTGTATTCGTAAAATTCGTGTATAAAAGTGTTTAAAATATGGAAACTGAACAAAGTGCATCTATTAATGAAAAAAGTGACGCAGAAATAGTGAAAAAAAATTAGTTATATTAATTCAATTCATAATTGATTTATTTCAACGTTAATATTCAAGTTTTCACTTCTGCCGGCACTCCCGGAGTGCAACCCGTCTTTTTTTTGTTACAATGAGTTTTGTACAGGCAAACGAAGTTCTTCGTAAAATTGTAAATTGGATAGGCACCTAATTCGTAAATCATGCCAGGCTGCCCCTGTTTAGCGTTAGTGCTTGTGTCAGTGTTTTTATTTTCTATTATGGAGACCTCTCCCTGACCAATTCTTCCAAAAAATCTAAGGATTAGAAGTAAAAGCAAGCATAAGTATAAGTAATTGAGAATGTTTACAAAACATAACTTACTTTGAACACATTTTAGCTGTAACAGTAGGTACACACCTTATCCTCCTCCAACCAATATTCAATTCTTTGCCCTTTATTGCAACTAGTCTCCGGTCTTAATTTCATTTATTTTAAATACAAAAAAGATATTCAAAAGTTTTTTAGTTTGACACATACAATATCAAATTCATTCATTGACATATTCAATTATTCATATTGTTTCCATGACGACCATGACGTTGTCGTGTTGTCGCGTCAAAACTTTTGAAACTGTAGTCAATAAATTAGTTTTTCATACGTAATAATGTCTATGGACACAAATATTCGGTTCGTAGACAGATATTCTCGTATGCATATCTGTCTACGAACTATATATTCATTATAATGGCAACATTTAGAAGTTGTAGGACATTCTAGTTATAGAACGTTTATGAAGCGTTTATGAATACAAAATTTTATCGAATGTTTTAAAGGCCTATTGAGCATTTTAACTAATGAATGGTTTAAACCTTCAATAGGCTTTTTTTATGAATAAGACCGAAAGTGTTTAAAATATGGAAATTGAACAAAGTGCATCTATTAATGTAAAAAGTGACGCAGAAATATTGAAAAAAAAATGAGTAATATTAATTAAATTAATAATTGATTAATTTCAACGTTAGTATTCAAGTTTTCACTTCTGCCGGCACTCCCGGAGTGCAACCCGTCTTTTTTTTTTTAACTTCGTTTACATATTTTATTATCCTGAACGTATCTTTTTTCAAACAAAAAAAGAATGATTAAAATTGGTTCTCGCAATCCAAAATTACCACCGAAAACTTCTGGCATGTCTATGTATTAATTAGTAACCCAATTCCCCGAGAGATGGCGCTGTAGGTACTTATTACATTGGGTCGGGTATTATCGAATTGTACGTGGGAACACTTATTGTGACGGACAGGAAACTACGGAACCCTACCGTGACAACATATACCGTGACCAAAATTGAGCCAGTAATTGACCAACGTATTGACTTATACATGAATAAAATAAAATAAAAGGCCATTTATTAAATTTTAAAATCAACGTTTATTGAGATCTAACTTTTGTACAGACGCCAGCACATCAAGCTACCCGAAAGTGTCAAATTTTCCCAATCAACTTTGAACCTTATGCTTTAGCAATAAAGTTGAAAATCTATTAAAGAAATTTGGTCAATTAGAATCCAACATGTTTGCCTAATTTTTCCAGTCGAATTTTTTTTTATAGGTTCGTAGGTCATAGGTCATCCCATGTATATTGTGTCAAACGAAATAACAAACGAATACCAATATACTATATTTTCAATGTAAGTGAATACATTGTAACAATCTACGCACTCAGGACCGAAGGACCAAAAAAAATAGGCGAAGGGGGAAGGGGGGGGGGGTCGGTGTATGGATGGGGCGCGATGGCGCTCGTTATTTCATATAATATGTTACCTCTTACTTTTAGTAATTTCATCACTATTATTATGAAGGGGGAGGGGGGGCGGGGCGGAGGGGGGGGGGGTTGTTGAGGAAGGGGTCGCGACGCTCCTTGTTATTTCATATAATATTTTGTATAGTATTTTGTACAGTGTTGTTCGTGTAGATTTCTAGCGGATTTGTGAACATGTGCCCCGAGTGTGTTGTGTTGTTTTTGCAGTATATACAGGGTGAATTTTTCAAGTGGGCGTGGATGGCCAAATTCTAAACTATGAGGAATAGCGAAAAGTACTCAAAGGAGTCGCGGGCTCGATTTTGATGAAAACTAAAACTGCATCATTGGATTTTTGAAAAATCAATATTTCTAACCAGGAATCGAACCTGTTGATTTTGAAAAAAAAAAAACACACACTGTATTATTACACTATTCGATAGTGTCCCTGATAAGGATCAAATTCTGGGAAGTAATGACATACGGCAAACTAAAGGAAAGAGCTCATTTTTAACAAAATACTTTTTTATTTTGTTAAAAATGAGCTCGTGTCCATGTTACCTACCCCATCATCATCTGCCTACTAGCCTTTTCCCATCTATGTTGGGGTCGGTTTCCAGTCTAACCGGATGCAGCTGTATACCAGTATTTTACATGGAGCGACTGCCTATCTGACCTCCACAACCCAGTTACTGGGTAATACGATACGCCTTGGTAAGACTGGTTGTCAGATTTTCGAGCTTCTGATTACCCGTAACGACTGTCAAAGATCCTGGAATGGCAACCGGGACCAACGGCTTAACGTGCTTTCCGAGGCACGGAGGGGTCTGTGGTCTCGGTATGTAAAGATGGTCACCCATCCACAGACCAACCGCGGCAAGCGTAGCTTAACCTGATGGATTGACCTCTGCGGCTGTTATTATTTAGCCGGGCCCGGGTTATGTTACCTATACCTACCTATTAAACCTTAACTGATTAATTTGTTCATAATGATGACCATTGTTTTCAATACATAGCTGGATTCGACGTCTCAAGGATTGTGCTGCATTCAGCATTACAATATCCATATTTCCATTAGAATATTTTCCACAGATCGTAATAGAAATTTGAATTTAGAACATAATGTTGTGAAGGTGACTGCGCTGCGGGTGTGTTAATAAAAATATTGAGCATCATTTCGAACAAGGTACGTAATGTAGGTATGAATACTTTAAAATAAGAAGCAGTTTATTAAGATTTCACATTTTCCTTAAGTTTGCCGTATGTCATTACTTCCCAGAATTTGATCCTTATTAGGGACACTATCGAATGGTGTAATAATACAGTGTGTGTTTTTTTTTTCAAAATCATCAGGTTCGATTCCTGGCTAGAAATATTGATTTTTCAAAAATCCAATGATGCAGTTTTAGTTTTCATCAAAATCGAGCCCGCGACTCCTTTGAGTACTTTTCGCTATTCCTCATAGTTTAGAATTTGGCCATCCACGCCCACTTGGAAAATTCACCCTGTATACGAAGGTTGTGTGTTGTCTGTTGACGCTCAAGTAAGGCCTCGCTGGGGTGTGATGCTTCTTGCGTTATAAGACTACGAAGCGACTTCGTGGCTGGCGGCGACGCACGACGACGACGGGTGTCTGTTTTCACTCCTCTGTCTCTGCCGACTACTTACCGAAACTGGCTGGCTGACTGGCGATGGATGAACTGTGTGGACCGACGGATCGTATTTTATGCTTCTCGAGGTAACGGTCGTTGTATGAAATTATTTGAAACGGCGTGACGTCGACCGGCGCTCGGACGCGTCTAGTGTTCGTCACGTCTAATGAGTTTATGCTCTTTCTTTATGTGAGGCACTCTATAGATTCCGGGCGGAATCGTATATGATGTCGCGAATGTGTTAACAAATTTTAAACACGTGAACTCGTCTCGGTGCGAACGTTCCAAATGGGGGCTTTTTCTGTTCATGTTCAGCATGAACGTCAACGCCCTTATGCACGCGCAGCGCGTCTGGCGCGTTGAGATATTATGCGTCCAGACGTTCGCGCGTGCGACCCAAAAATTCTAATTTACACACAGAGCTCGCCCGTGTGCGTTTGCGTCTTTTCGATCGCGAACGCTCGGGAATGAGGATTCGATACGCGCTCCGCCGCCGTCTCGCTCGACACGTGTGTCGCGCTGTGTGCGGGGGGGGACGCGTGTGTCGGTCTCTTATAACGAAGCTCCCTGGTTGATCCTGCCAGTAGTTATATGCTTGTCTCAAAGATTAAGCCATGCATGTCTCAGTGCAAGCCGTATTAAGGCGATACCGCGAATGGCTCAATATATCAGTTTTGGTTCCTTAGATCTTACTCAGTTACTTGGATAACTGTGGTAATTCTAGAGCTAATACATGCAATCAGAACTCTGACCAGTGATGGGATGAGTGCTTTTATTAGATCAAAACCAATCGACGGAGGGCCTCGCGTCCGAAGTCGTTAATTTTGATGAATCTGGATAACTTTTGCCGATCGCATGGTCCAGTACCGGCGACGCATCTTTCAAATGTCTGCCTTATCAACTTTCGATGGTAGTTTCTGCGACTACCATGGTTGTCACGGGTAACGGGGAATCAGGGTTCGATTCCGGAGAGGGAGCCTGAGAAACGGCTACCACATCCAAGGAAGGCAGCAGGCGCGCAAATTACCCACTCCCGGCACGGGGAGGTAGTGACGAAAAATAACGATACGGGACTCTTACGAGGCCTCGTAATCGGAATGAGTACACTTTAAATATTTTAACGAGGAACAATTGGAGGGCAAGTCTGGTGCCAGCAGCCGCGGTAATTCCAGCTCCAATAGCGTATACTAAAATTGTTGCGGTTAAAAAGCTCGTAGTTGCATTTGTGCGCCGCGCTGTCGGTGCACCGCATCCGCGGTGATACTGACACGTCTGCGGAGCATATCGTCGGTGAGCCGTCGGTCAAACGTCGGTTCAATATCAAAATCCTATCGCGGTGCTCTTCAATGAGTGTCGAGGTGGGCCGACAATTTTACTTTGAACAAATTAGAGTGCTCAAAGCGGGCTCAAAATGCTGCTTGAATATTTCGTGCATGGAATAATAGAATATGATCTCGGTTCTATTTTGTTGGTTTTCAGAACTCCGAGGTAATGATCCGCCGACGTTACTACAATGGCTCGGCGGGCAGCTTCCGGGAAACCAAAGATTTTGGACTCCGGGGGGAGTATGGTTGCAAAGCTGAAACTTAAAGGAATTGACGGAAGGGCACCACCAGGAGTGGAGCCTGCGGCTTAATTTGACTCAACACGGGAAATCTCACCAGGCCCGGACACCGGAAGGATTGACAGATTAACAGCTCTTTCTTGATTCGGTGGGTGGTGGTGCATGGCCGTTCTTAGTTGGTGGAGCGATTTGTCTGGTTAATTCCGGTAACGAACGAGACTCTAGCCTGCTAAATAGGCGTCGTCATTTAGGTGTGCGTGGCTCCGTCACGCAACTCACTGGCGACGTATTAAAATTCTTCTTAGAGGGACCGGCGGCTTCGAGCCGCACGAGATTGAGCAATAACAGGTCTGTGCTGCCCTTAGATGTCCTGGGCCGCACGCGCGCTACACTGAAGGAATCAGCATGTTCTCCCTGGCCTAGAGGCCCGGGCAACCCGCTGAAACTCCTTCGTGCTGGGGATTGGGGTTTGCAATTATCCCCCATAAACGAGGAATTCCTAGTAAGCGCGAGTCATAAGCTCGCGTTGATTACGTCCCTGCCCTTTGTACACACCGCCCGTCGCTACTACCGATTGAATGATTTAGTGAGGTCTTCGGACCGACACGCGGTGGCTTCACGGCCGTCGGCGTTGCTGGGAAGTTGACCAAACTTGATCATTTAGAGGAAGTAAAAGTCGTAACAAGGTTTCCGTAGGGGAACCTGCGGAAGGATCATTAACGTGCAACGCTAAGCGTGTTACGACTCTGTTAAGAGGAGTGCACGACGCGCGTAAACGTAAATACAATCCAAAGACACACACACACGATTCAGAGAATCGAAACGCGCGCTTCGGCGAGCCGATGCGCGATGCTATGTGCGCCGTCTGACGACGCGACGGTGCGCGCCGCGTCGCGCTGACTGCTGGCCCGTTGTGCGCGTCGTTCTCGCGTCGCGTCCTCGCACGGTATGCAGACTGGTATGAAAACTCGCACCACGAGTACCGTTGGACGTGTTCGTCAACACATTCGTCCCTCATACTGCGGTGGGATCCATTTTTTTTTTTAATAAAAAAAAAGACGGGTTGCACTCCGGGAGTGCCGGCAGAAGTGAAAACTTGAATATTAACGTTGAAATAAATCAATTATTAATTTAATTAATATTACTCATTTTTTTTTCAATATTTCTGCGTCACTTTTTTCATTAATAGATGCACTTTGTTCAATTTCCATATTTTAAACACTTTCGGTCTTATTCATAAAAAAAGCCTATTGAAGGTTTAAACCATTCATTAGTTAAAATGCTCAATAGGCCTTTAAAACATTCGATAAAATTTTGTATTCATAAACGCTTCATAAACGTTCTATAACTAGAATGTCCTACAACTTCTAAATGTTGCCATTATAATGAAGTCATCCAACAAATTGGCCAACACATTAAATCGGCATACGAGAATATCTGTCTATGAACCAGTGCTATGAACCGAATATTTGTGTCCATAGACATTATTACGTATGAAAAACTAATTTATTGTCTACAGTTTCAACAGTTTTGACGCGACAACGTCATGGTCGTCATGGAAACCAAAAAGTACTCTGTGAAACTGACTTTTCAAACATTTGTACGTCAAATGTCATTTTGTTCGGCCATCTTTGTCGTGTCTCACTTGGTTCAATTCGGTTGGCGCCGCCGTAGAAAGAGATGGGGGGGGGGGGGGAAATCTCTCCTGACGGTCACGTGTCCTGACGCGATGCCCTGACGCGAGTTTAACATTTTTTACCCATTACAAAAAGTGTTCAACGCCGCTAAAGAAGTTTTCACTTCAAAAAATATTCTATCAGTTCATGTAACAGATGCTATAATGAAACATAGTATATCTCATTCCATGTGGTAATATGTTTTTATTATTAAAACTATTACCCTGGACGGTGGATCACTTGGCTCGCGGGTCGATGAAGAACGCAGTTAACTGCGCGTCATAGTGTGAACTGCAGGACACATTTGAACATCGACATTTCGAACGCACATTGCGGTCCGTGGAGACACATCCAGGACCACTGTGAAACCTTTTGGTTGACAACCTTTTTCGAACATGTGTGTTGTTTTTTGATTATGACTTATGTCTTGTGAAAAACAGTAGTTCAATAAAAATCTCTGTGCAAACAACGTTTTTACCTCGATATCCTATAGTTATCTAGTTTATTTCATCAAAAGGTTATGGGCCCAGGAACTAAATATTCCATCAAGAACCTCAGCGGCCTAGATGACTACTCTACGTGGAAATTCGCAATGAAAATGATTCTCATACACTGAGATAAAGTACTACGTATAGAGAGGCTATCCGAAGCAAAAACAGTGTCATAACAGGATGACAGCCGGGGTGCTGGGCGGGGCGAGCGTACCGTAGATTCACTCAGCATTTGCTGCAGCGCGTAAACATTAGGTGTCGTCTCACCAAACTATAAAAGATGCAGCGCTAGACCTCTTAAGGCGAATGGGTAGTTGTAGCCCGCGAAATTCAATTTTTCTTACGTTTTTTGCAATTTTCAGGTCAGTGTCAGGTTGTATCTTGATCAAAATATGATTCGCGACAATAACAGGTACGTATTTACAGAATTATAATAATTAGAATCATTAATACATCTTTCTAAGTTAGATTTCTACCGTTAAGAACAAATCTCGTATGGAAAAGTGTTGGTGGTAGAAATCTAACTTAAACAGATGTATTAATGATTCTGATGATTATAATTCTGTGAATACGTACCTGTTATAGTCGCGAATCAAATTTTCATCAAGATACAACCTGACACTGACCTGAAAACTGCAAAAAACGTAAGAAAAATTGAATTTCGCGGGCTACAACTACGCATTCACCTTAAAACGTATAGTTTTCTCGCGACCAAAACGTCGTAAGCGCCGGGAATTTCATGGCGCTTACGCGTTTCATGGAACAAAGTGTTATAAAATGTCGTCCTTATAGATTTTACACCGCAGAAGTGACACTACTTTTGTACCTACAATGCATGCTCTATTTCAAACTGCATTAATAATAAAATAGGCCAATTAATACAAAAGTAAAAAAAAAAAAAAGACGGGTTGCACTCCGGGAGTGCCGGCAGAAGTGAAAACTTGAATATTAACGTTGAAATAAATCAATTATGAATTGAATTAATATAACTAATTTTTTTTTCACTATTTCTGCGTCACTTTTTTCATTAATCGATGCACTTTGTTCAATTTCCATATTTTAAACACTTTATATACACGAATTCTACGAATACACAGCAGTGTGGCTACTACACAGACGGTCGAGTCATCAGCTGTCCATCCATCCATCCACATCCACGTCCACCATCACCGTCACCGTCACCGTCACCGTAACCGACACCGTCACCGTCACCGTCACCGTCACCGTCACCGTCACCGTCACCGTCACCGACACCGTCACCGTCACTGTCACCGTCACCGTCACCGACACCGTCACCGTCACCGTCACCGTTACCGACACCGTCACCGTCACCGTCACCGTCACCGACACCGTCACCGTCCCCGTCACCGTCACCGTAACCGACACCGACATCGTCACCGTCACCGTCACCGTCACTGTAACCGACACCGACACCGTCACCGTCACCGTCACCGTCACCGACACCGTCACCGTCACGTCACCGTCACCGTCACCGTCACCGACACCGTCACCGTCACCGACACCGTCACCGTTACCGTCACCGTGACCGTCACCGTCACCGTCGCCAACACCGTCACCGTCACCGTCACCGTCACCGTCACCGCCACCGCCACCGTCACCGTCACCGTCACCGACACCGTCACCGTCACCGTCACTGTCACTGTCACTGTCACCGTCACCGACACCGTCACCGTCACCGTCCGTCCGTCCGTCCGTCCATCCATCCATCCATCCATTATCGTGTCTCACTTAGTTCACTTCGGTTGGCGCCGCCGCCGTAGAAAGAGGGGGGGGGGGGAAATCTCTCCTGACGGTCACGTGTCCTGACGCGATGTCCTGACGCGAGTTTAACATTTTTTCCCCATACAAAAAGTGTCCAACGCCGCTAAAGAAGTTTTCACTTCAAAAAAAAATATGCATTTACCTATGTCTTTTTAAATCGAAAAAGAGAATGAACGAAGTGAAATAAAAGACCATCATTGAAATTGAATATAAACTTATTTACCTTTAAACAAAATTAGTTTAGTTAATTTCTGACGCTCAGAAAAATAATCATTTGAAACTTTTGCTTCGTGATATAAACGAATAGTTGCGTATTTATTTATTATCGCTCGAATTAGATGAATTCTGTGGTTAAATGTGGAAGGTTGATCAAGTGCATGCTGAGTTAAACAAGAAAATACATCTTTCTCGATGAAACATTTTAAGGTATTCACTGTGATGTAAGTGAAGTTGTATTTGGAAGAAAGAGATTTACCACTACTCTCCTTTATTAAATGACGTATGATGATCTCGGTTGACAGGCATATTTTGTAAACATCCTCGGAAGAATAACACAAACCGCCCATGTCTTTTAACATTATTAGTTTATGATGCGGAAATTTACGCTTTGTGGTCAAGCTGTCAATTAGGGCATGCAAAACCGGAAAGTCTTCAAAACCGGTTTTGAACATCGTTTTTTTGGGACCAAAACCGAAAACCGGAGCTAGGTCCGGTTTTAGCAAAAAAAATCGAAAGTAGTATAATTTAAAAAGAAACACCATTTTTTTTTAAATACCCACTAAGTCTACAAATAAAACAAATTGTATGATACATTTCTTTTTACCCGACTAAGGCAAAGCCAAAGGAGGGTTATGATTTTAACAGGCTATGTATGTATGTGAGTATGTTCATCTGTTCCCTCATAGCTCCTAATCTCCTTATCGGAACTCGACATATGAGGTATCGTTAGAACCGTCTTAATTGTCCGCTGAACATAGGCTACGTGACGTTGCACAAAACTCGATACGGCGCCCTCTAGTGGACAAAAAGTAATGTGTTAAAAATAAAAAATGAGATAAATACGCCATGTTTGATATCATTTGAAAGGGCTTCACTTGTACATTTCCAAAATATTGCTCAAATTTAAAGCGACGCCCTCTAGCGGACAAAAGTCATGTGTTAAATTTAACACCAAAATTGTTTAAATAAAAAAAAAACCGAGTGTGCTTATGACCACACGACTGAAGTGAAACTTCAAACGTATTTGGCTATGAGAGGAAGAGAGAAAGAAAATTTGCGCGCGCACTGCTTTCTCTTGCTTATATCCCCCACTCAACTCCCGTTCGCCTCGCCCGATCACACTTTTCGTAACGCGTTCGCCAGTTTACTCCCCAAGTCAAGCGCGCGTCAAGAAGTTTCACTTCAAAAATACTTGCATACGAAATTGTTCCGTAGACTCTTACTGATAAGGAGTATGATCGCATTTGCGAAAACTAACGCGGTTGAGTACCTACGTATTTGAGCGAGTAGCCGTATAAGATACTTTATAGTCTTGCAAGTATTTTGAGTCGGTACCTGGTGTGCGTACTTGGAAGCAAATACCTGGTGTAAAAACCCGGTCGCATAAATACGTACCTTCCCTACTCGCCCGATCACACGTTTTCGTAACGCGTTCGCCAGTTTACTCCCCAAGTCAAGCGCGCCTAAAGAAGTTTCACTTCAAAAGTAAAAAAACTAAAACCCGACTACGACAAAAAAAAACGACGCTGAAAAAGTATGAAACAAGATTTTCATACTTCGAACAGAACAAAAAGAAAAACCGTAGTCACACGTTATAGGTACAGACGCCAGCACATCAACCTACACCTAACTGTCACATTTTCCCAATCAACTTTGAACCTTATGCTTCAGTGATAAAGTTGAAAATCTATTAAAGAAATTTGACAGATTGTAGTAGGTTGATGTGCTGGCGTCTGTACCAACCGAAACACTTTAATAACGTGTGACTACGGTTTTTCTTTTTGTTCTGTTCGAAGTATGAAAATCTTGTTTCATACTTTTTCAGCGTCGTTTTTTTTTGTCGTAGTCGGGTTTTAGTTTTTTTTCCTTTTTTTTAATCCAAACCATAATAATTGTACAGATAACAATGAACTTATAATAGTATAAAGATTAATTAACTGAGATCAAATCAACAACAAGTAAGTTTTTGGTATCTTTGGTACCTATTAAGTATGCTATCAAAAATAATATATTTTAAACATAGAAAACACAATCAGCATCTTCAAATATTAAACACAGCCACCCACAATAACCAAAAAAATCAACATTTTTGTAACTTTGAAGACGAACTACAAAATAACATTACTTCGAAAAAAATGTTGATAAAACCGGAGCTGAGCTCCGGTTTTGGCTCTCAAAACCGGTTTTCAAAAATCGTTAAATTTTGGCCGATTTCCGGTTTTGCGCAAAACCGGAAAACCGGTTTTGCATGCCCTACTGTCAATGCACTCTTCACATTTCAAAGATTTTGTTAGATAACGGGCTACATATCCTGAAATATACCCAACTATGAGTTGTGAAGCCTGTGTTGCATTTTCGTAGTTGAGCATATTTGCAAAGATTTCACAATTATTTTCTACTTCCAAATCTGATTCAAGCGCTCGTGTCGACTCCAAAATTTCATATTCCTCTTCATAGTGTCGGTTTACACTGGATGTGCTATTGATAATATTTACGGATGATGAATTTAAAATACTGAAGTTATCTAAAGGAATGCAGTTCCCACTGAATGATGATCGTAATTCAAGGTGGTTCAATGTTTTTGAAGTGAAAACTTCTTTAGCGGCGTTGCACACTTTTTGTAATGGGTAAAAAATGTTAAACTCGCGTCAGGACACGTGACCGTCAGGAGAGATTTCCCCCCCCCCATTGACATATATATTACTCCTTTTGAAATCATTGCCCCCCCCCTCTTTCTACGGCGGCGCAAACCGAAATGAACAAAGTTTATTGACACACAATGGATGGATGGATAGATGGAAGTGGAAGTGGAAGTGGAAATGGAAGTCGAAGTCAAAGTGGAAATGGAAGTGGAAGTCGAAGTGGAATTCGAAGTGGAAGTAGAAGTGGAATTCTAAGTGGAAGCCGAAGTTGAATTCGAAGTGGAAGTCGACGTGGAAGTCGAAGTAGAAGTCGATGTGGAAGTCGAAGTGGAAGTCGAAGTGGAAGTCGAAGTGGAAGTCGACGTGGAAGTCGAAGTAGAAGTCGATGTGGAAGTCGAAGTGGAAGTCGAAGTGGAATTCGAAGTGGAAGTAGAAGTGGAATTCTAAGTGGAAGCCGAAGTTGAATTCGAAGTGGAAGTCGACGTGGAAATCGAAGTAGAAGTCGATGTGGAAGTCGAAGTGGAAGTCGAAGTAGAAGTCGATGTGGAAGTCAAAGTGGAAGTCGAAGTGGAAGTCGAAGTGGAAGTCGACGTGGAAGTCGAAGTAGAAGTCGATGTGGAAGTCGAAGTGGAAGTCGAAGTGGAATTCGAAGTGGAAGTAGAAGTGGAATTCTAAGTGGAAGCCGAAGTTGAATTCGAAGTGGAAGTCGAAGTGGAAGTCGAAGTGGAAGTCGAAGTGGAAGTCGAAGTTGAATTCGAAGTGGAAGTCGAAGTGGAAGTCGAAGTGGAAGTCGAAGTGGAGGTCGAAGTGGAAGTCGAAGTGGAAGTCGAAGTGGAAGTCGAAGTGAAGTCGAAGTGAAGTCGAAGTTGAATTCGAAGTGGAAGTCGAAGTGGAAGTCGAAGTGGAAGTCAAAGTGGAAGTCGAAGTGGAAGTCGAAGTGGAAGTCGAAGTTGAATTCGAAGTGGAAGTCGAAGTGGAAGTCGAAGTGGAAGTCGAAGTGGAAGTCGAAGTGGAAGTCGAAGTGGAAGTCGAAGTGGAAGTCGAAGTGGAAGTCGAAGTGGAAGTCGAAGTGGAAGTCGAAGTGGAAGTCGAAGTGGAAGTCGAAGTTGAATTCGAAGTGGAAGTCGAAGTGGAAGTCGAAGTGGAAGTCGAAGTGGAAGTCGAAGTGGAAGTGGAAGTCGAAGTGGAAGTGGAAGTCGAAGTGGAAGTGGAAGTGGAAGTGGACGTGGACGTGGACACACTGCTTTGTATTCGTACTTAACATTCGTGTATATAAAGTGTTTAAAATATGGAAATTGAACAAAGTGCATCTATTAATGAAAAAGGGACGCAGAAATAGTGAAAAAAATGAGTTAAGTATATTAATTCAATAATTGATTTATTTCAACGTTAATATTCAAGTTTTCACTTCTGCCGGCACTCCCGGAGTGCAACCCGTCTTTTTTTTATACGCAGCCCTGAACTGTAGAACATTAGGATTGTTGTTATAGCCACCATGTTTTCTGATCAAACCAAAAAAAAGTTCTAAGTGGTGTAGTTCCGAGCGGCCGGTGGTGCGAAGCTACCATCCGCGGGATTATGCCTGAACGCCTCTAAGGCCGAAGCCAGCCTAGCCGAATCCGGCAAGGATATGCTCACTGTGGAGCCCCGAGAGTCGGGAGGCTCTAAACAATGTGACTTTACTAGTCGCGCTTCACCACGTGAGGTGCGACGTCGAAGCCCATTTGGATCGCGGAGATCGATGCTGTCCGTTTAACGCGTGCATCACGGCTCCGAAGGTCCGAATTTACCTCAGTTCGATGTCGGGGCTCGGAATAGTCTGTAGACGACTTCCGTTCCTGGCGGGGTGTTGTGCTCGGTAGAGCAGCGTCGTGCTGCGATCTGTTGAGACTCAGCCCTACGCCAGGTGATTCGTCCGAGGACGATGATCGACGGCGATCTGTATTATTGCTATTTGTGACGTACGATGTGTGCACTCGTCTTACGTTATATAAAAGCGATAATCATGATCGTGTTATATATAATAGTGTACGTACTCTACTCTTCTACTATATACTACTATAATATATATATATATAATAGATATATAAGTAGTAGTAGTATTGTATGTATGCTATGGATATCGATTAATACACGAACAGGATGACACGACGAGATTTTACTGCTCGGAAAAATTACAAGTACAAAAAGAAAAAAAAAAAAAATATCTCCCCGCCGCTCGCGCGGCGCGAAAGAACCTTACTATTTAATACACGAACGGTATACGATTTAATACACGAACGAACCTCGGAGTGCGCACGCGCACGTTTAGTACGCGAACGACATCCGAGCGCGACGCGCGCCGCGCGCCGGCCGGCGGCGACAGCCGAACACCACTCGATTCATGTTATAAAATTATTAATTACATTATGATTCAATGACAGCTCTTTATTTTTTTCCTTTTTTTTTTTTAAATCATAATAATTATATTTATACGGCGTACGTAAAATAAAGAATGATCAACAAACGAGCATTAAAAAAACGTCGTCTTATACTACGTACGTTAGTCACCTTGTGACATTAAACGCACTCTGGACCGAAGGGCCAAAAAGAAGTAATTTCTTTCTTTGTTAGTGGGGTAGATTTTCTTTATTTATCATCATTTAGAGGTGTTATTAATATTATATTATTTATAATATACGGCACCGCACCACAACCGTGGCACGTGTCACATCCCATGTATATTGTGTCAAACGAAATAACAAACGAATACCAATATACTATATTTTCAATGTAAGTGAATACATTGTAACAATCTACGCACTCAGGAAAAAATAGGCGAAGGGGGAAGGGGGGGGGGGGGGGGAGGTGTATGGATGGGGCGCGATGGCGCTCGTTATTTCATATAATATGTTACCTCTTACTTTTAATAATTTCATCACTATTATTATGAAGGGGGGGGGGGGTTGTTGAGGAAGGGGTCGCGACGCTCCTTGTTATTTCATATAATATTTTGTATTATATCGAACAATGCATGATACTTCTTCTTATTATTTGTGGGTGGGGGGCTTAGGGGGGCTTGGGGGTTGGGAAAGGTCGGGGGGGGGGGGGGGGGTGCACGGTGGTTCGTTTTGTTTTTTTAATAATTATCACTCACTAATATCATTAATACTCTCAGCCATTCGCCGACGGGGAGAGCGGGAGAGGAGGGGGGGGAGGGTATTGGCGCGTATGCTGGGGTCTTTTTTCCTGGGGGGTGAAGGGGTCTAGGTCCACCCCAGACAAGCGCTTCTTCTACTTACACCCACTCACTTTCACATGTATGTCGATGATAATATGTCGGTGTCCGAATTGCCCGATCACATCGATTTCGCCCTTTGAGCGAAAGGGAATCCGGTTCCTATTCCGGAACCCGGCAGCGGAACCGTTTCAATAATCGTTCCCTCGTTTTTACAGCGAGTGTTCGACGGGGTAACCCAAAGTGGCCTGAAGACGCCGCCGAGAGGTCCGGGAAGAGTTTTCTTTTCTGCCTGAGCGTTCGAGTTCCATGGAATCCTATAGAAGGGAGATATGGTTCGGAACGCGAAGAGCACCGCATTTGCGGCGGTGTCCGGATACTCTCTGCGGACCTTGAAAATTCAGGTGAGGGATGTACGTGGAGATGTCGCGCCGGTTCGTACCCATATCCGCAGCAGGTCTCCAAGGTGAAGAGCCTCCGACTAGAGAATCCGACTGTCTAATTAAAACAAAGCATTGCGATGGCCCTCGCGGGTGTTGACGCAATGTGATTTCTGCCCAGTGCTCTGAATGTCAACGTGAAGAAATTCAAGCAAGCGCGGGTAAACGGCGGGAGTAACTATGACTCTCTTAAGTGTAGAGGCTAGTCTAGTTGCTCACGTCTGTGGATGTGTACTATAGTAGCCGTGCTACTGGGGTCGTAGCTGCAGAGGCGCTGACGACCAATAATTAAGACACTCTAAGCTTTTTACAGCATTTATTGCATAAGAACCACCTCTTACAATAGCAAGTTTTAAACTAAATATAAAAAACACTAGAAGAATATTTGACACTCGCTTGAAATATCGAATGGAACATACTTTAAAATATAACCAGCCAGTCTTGTAGAGGTGTGGCTTTCCAGCCAGCCTCGCATTTAGAGCCGGCCTCTACATGAGCTACGCCCACCCTTGAATAACAGTCTGGGCATAGGTCATGACTTTTATTCACACCATTCGACTTTCCAAGCCCTATTCACCTATCCTATCGAATGTCTACCTATGTCGGGATAGAATTTACACGATGAGGTCCGTCTCTTACAGGAGAAAGCTTAAGTCAGGACAAACGAAACGCGAGTCCAACACCACGCTAGGTGTCAAGTAAGTTAACATTTACATGTGCCAACGTGCACTCAAACAAACTAACGCTGCCATGCTTAAGCCTCGTCGGGTCAAAACCCGACTAAAAGGCTCGACGCGGCCTCCTAATAAGAACAACTGATGTGAAAGTTCACATCGACCTGGAAGAGGCTTAAGTGAATTAAACGATCTTAGCATCAGATTCTTTTAACTCCATCGGACGGGATTGAGCCAGAGGGAGGGAAAAGTTTAAGAGGCCAGGGTTCATAGAAGAAAATTAACATGCTTTTACTCCAGCAAAGAATGTCAACTACCTATTTCGAAAATCAATTATTTAATATCAAAACTGTTGGTCCTCAAACACAAGTTGAACCGAAAGTGTCAACCAAACACACTTTGCAAGGGTTATACCCCTGTTAGCAAAGTCGGTGACAACTTATGCTGAGTGTCTGTCACCCCCCCTTCTATAGGAGTGACCACAGTTATAAGAGTGACTTTCCTCCCATAATTCGCGTCAAAATATGCTGGGGTAAGAGCAATCTATTTGATCCCTAAACAATGGAGCCGACGATTTATTCAAGCCTCCCTTTGGCCCGTTGCAGGTGTGAGGGCGCACCTCACAACCCTCTGGGAGGTGCGGGACCTCACACGCTCCCGGCCGCGTCCGATGTATTTTCTCTCAGGCTCAGCATATGCAAAAAATACAAACACAAACATATTAATAAATTATAACACATTCTTATGACATTTATATCTAACTGACGTATTTACATTTGACATGACAAGAAATATGTCAACCAAAGACAAATAGTTTATAAGGTTTAGAGCCTAACATGAAAAGGTTTTAATCTATTTACATGTACTATATCCCTGAATCTTCTATTATTTAATTTTCTGATAACGTAATTTACATTAGATATTCGTCTTACTATTTGATACGGGCCCTTATATAACCTACATAATTTGATGCTTTTATTAGTTATCCGCCTAGGCGTATAAACTAAAACTAATTGATTAGGTGTAAAAGTTCTAACCTTAGCCTTTCTATCATAAACAGCTTTCTGCTTTATCTGTGCCTTTTTTATATTATCTATTGCACAGCTAATCAGGGCATTATGGTAACTATGACGTGTCGAATAATTATTTACACGATCACGCACATCATTATTAACAACCATGTCCGTACGAAATATTGGTTCCCTAGCATACATCAGCATGTATGGTGAAACTTTAGTGCTTGTTTGTTTACTGGTGTTATATGCATAGCATACCAACGGAACGTAGCTACACCAGTTCCTTTGGTCGGCCGAAACATACATGGAAAGCATTTGTGTTAATGTTCTATTAAACCTTTCAACCAGTCCATTTGTCGCTGGATGAAACGCAGTAGTGAAACGTGTTTTGGCCCCAAAATATTGTATAGTTTCCTTAACCAAATGTGATGTGAAAACTGACCCTCTATCTGATATTATTTCCTTAACACCACCAAACCGACAAAATACATCTTCAATCAGAAATTCGCTGATTCTCTCTGCAGTTGCTCTAGGAATTGCCTTGCATACTGCATACTTTGTAGCATACTCCACACATACGACCACATATCTATTACCACTAAGTGACCTCCTAAAGGGACCTAACAAATCGATTCCCACTTTTTCCATCATATGGGACACCAGCACTGGTTGCAGCTGAGCTACCTGCAGAGACTGCTTCCGCTCCTGACACAACGTACAGCTCCTTACATACTGATCTATTTCTTTTTCAGCATCTTTGATGAAGTATGCCGCTCTGAACTTTGCTAAGGTCTTCGCTAATCCTAGATGTCCACCGGACCATGCATCATCATGCAATTCTTTCAAAATCTCTTGCAATAAACTTTTCGGGATTACCACCAGCTCACGAACATTATTCATCCTCTTAGCTTTCTTGCATAACATACCATCCACAACACTAAACCCTTTAACATTGTTGCAACCACTAGCCGCAATCCTATCTAACCATTGTCTACAAAACTCATCTCCCAGCTGCTCATCCTTCATCTTTACTACTTCTATCTTATACACCTGCATATCATCCTGCTGCTGTGCTTTTGGCAGCTGGTCCTCTTCCTCCTGTCCTAAGGGGTTCCTACTCAAAAAATCTGCTATCACATTCTCTCTGCCTGCACAATGCATGATGTCGAACTCATACGCCTGGATGCACAGCGACCATCTAGCCAACCTTCCATTCATATCTTTCTTATCTCTCAACCAACACAATGCCTTATGATCAGTCACGACCTGGAATTTCAAACCCCATAGAAAATGTTTAAAATAATTTAATGCCCACACAAGAGCCAGACATTCCTTCTCAGTCGTAGAATATCTTTTCTCACAGTCACTCAACTTTCTTGAAGCATATGATATCGGATACATGACGTCTGTACCCTGCATAAGGCATGCCCCAAGTGCTTCTCCGCTAGCATCAATGTAAAGGCGGGTCAACACATGTGTATCATTTGAGTAAAAGTGTAAAATAGGTGGGTTGTCCATGTAATGTATTATTGTGTCAAATGCTTCCTGATGTTTCAGTGACCAATTGAACTTTGTCCCCTTCTTTAATAATTTAGTTAAAGGCAATGTTATCTCGGCAAAGTTGTTAATAAATTTGCGGTAATAAGAAAACAAACCTAAAATGGATTTAACTTGTTTTGTATTGGTTGGGGGTTTTAATGATTTTAATGATTGCAATTTTTTAATATCGGGTCTCACACCATCCCCTGAGATTTCATGACCCAATACCGATATCTTCTGATATCCAAAACTACATTTGCTTGGCTTCAATGTCAGGTTAGCTTTTTTAAGTCTTAACATAACATTTTCTAATGCCTCTCGAAACTCAGAGAATGTTTTACCCCATATTAAAATATTATCTACATAACATATGGCGTTTTTATATTTAATGCCCGCTAGGACTTTATCCATCGTTCTTTGAAAAACAGCTTGACTCGTCTTGAGACCAAATGGAAGAACATTAAATTCATATAAGCCCGATGGAGTGACAAAAGCCGTTTTATGTTTATCTGTTTCGCACAAACGATATTGCCAATAACCCGAATTTAAATCTAAATCTGCGAAATAACGCGCTCCCGAAAGATAAATCATGATATCTTCGATGATAGGTAACGGATAACTATCTGTGATAACTTTTTTATTTAATTTACGATAATCAATGCAAAATCGCCACGTTTCATTTGGTTTTTGTACTAATACGACCGGCGACGCATACGCGCTTTTTGATTCGCGTATCACCCCATTATTTAACATTTCCTCCACTTGAGAATTGATAATGTCAAGCTGCTTGGGTGATACTCTATATGGGGGTCGATGTACGGGAATATCATCGACTGTTTTGATTTGTACTTCTACCAAGTTGCAGCTACCTAAATCTGAAACTGAGAAAGCAAAATTTTCCTTATAAGAATAAAGAAGTTCTTTTAGTGATGTTTTTTCTACAACATCCAACTCAGGGTTTATATTAATGTCATCCATTGGATTTAATGATAATGATGAAACCTCTTGTTCATCATTTTTTTGCATTAGCTTTGAAAAATAAAGATAATCAATCTTTGAAATTGATTTGGAACTTCTTTCTTCCATAGATTCATGACCATTTATGACAATATTATTTTTAATTGTTTTGTCATTATGATCATGACATATGAGGGAATTTGACATCGGCATATCATTTTGCTCGGCGTATTTGCAAAAATTTATACGAATACGCCCCTTTAACAACAAACAATTATCGCGAAAATCTATGATTGCATTATATTTATAAAAAAAGTCCTGTCCGAGGATCAATTTTTGGTTAATGTCTCTTAAAATCACGAAACTATTTACAAATACACACGAATCGATGATGAAGCTGATCTTCGTCTCGCCTACGACTTTTAAACACGAACCGGAGATTGATCTCACAAAATGTTTTGCCTTGTCGGTGGTATGTTCTAGCTTTAGCTCCACGAACAGCTGCTCCGATATGCACGAGACTGAAGCTCCAGTGTCTATCAGCGCGGTGTAGGCTTTGCTATTTAAATTTACTTTAATAAAAGGACCGAAAGCACTCATTGTATTGTTATTTAGTGGGAGTTGTTCCTTCCCGGACACAGCCTGTAACTCCCTGTCATCCTTCATCGTCTGTGTCCTCGGTCGTTTGGGTATCTGGGCTGCTGCTGATTGCTTGAGCTGGGGGCAACGGGAGAACGATTATATCTGTTCGTGAAGGGGTATCTCGGACGTAAATTATATCTAGGGGTGTGAAAAGATTCCTCTTCTCTGCGCTCTCCGGCTGAATGTGGAGGGGTTGTCGCAGAATGTGGCGGCGCGGGGCTTGAGGGTCTAGAAGCCCTCGGGGACCTCTGACTCTCTATCGATAGAGGATGATCAAACCTCACTTTAGTTAACACACCCTTCGGAGCCACTATTGGAAGGTTATGTTCATCACGGCGAGAATCCTCGAAAATCTCTTTAATTTGATCGAGGGTAGCCCTCAGTTCCGCTCTGGATGAATATAATCTCGTCCCCAGTTTTAGTTTGTAATCTGGAGTCACCCCTTTTAAAAAAATTTTGATAAAAATTTTATCGTCGATAATATTCGCCTTAAGCGCGAGGGCTACCAAATTATAATAGAATACTGAAATATCTTCATTAGCTCCCTGTCTCGCATTATAAAATTTTTCCACGTAATCTGCGCTTGACGGAAATTCCGCTCTTACAAGGTCACAGATTGTTTTAAAATCTAAATTTTCTTTATAAATTATTTTAAAATATGCGAGCGCGGGCCCCTGCAAATAGGCGCCTAAAATGAGCGCTAAGCTGCTCTCCGGCCATTGGTTGATAGCGGCGATAAGTTTAAATTGTCGAAGAAATTCTTCGAAACAGTTGGCACCGGTGCCCGAGAAAAATACGGCATCCGACATGGTGCAGTTTTTTTCCTTTTAAGACCACTTAGCTGTAGGTACTCCGGCGTCGATCTCACCACACAATTTTTAATAATGCCTGAGCGTATGTATTGGGCTGAAAATAAAGTTTATTAGACAGCAAATTTTGAGGTACGTGAAAACTTGTGTAGTATTATTCGGCTCTACACACGCCATCCAACAAAAAGAAAACGTTCGAAACTGGCGCCTCCACCATCTATAGTAGCCGTGCTACTGGGGTCGTAGCTGCAGAGGCGCTGACGACCAATAATTAAGACACTCTAAGCTTTTTACAGCATTTATTGCATAAGAACCACCTCTTGCAATAGCAAGTTTTAAACTAAATATAAAAAACACTAGAAGAATATTTGACACTCGCTTGAAATATCGAATGGAACATACTTTAAAATATAACCAGCCAGTCTTGTAGAGGTGTGGCTTTCCAGCCAGCCTCGCATTTAGAGCCGGCCTCTACAGTACCCTCTTGGCCGCCGCTATCGGCTAACTGGGAAAGAGCAGTCCACATACGTCAAGGTCCTAGTGGTACGTCAGCTGGGAGAGACAGCACAGCTGATGGTGCTAGGAAACTCCTACCCTTGGCCTGCCCGTGGCGCCGCTGCTATCACTAACAAGGGGGGGGGGGGGGGGGGGCAATTTACCACCATATGGACTGGGTAGCATGGCCAGTCCATTAAAAGCATCTCTGTGTAGCAAGCCCTAATACACGAACAGAGGTGTAGCGCATACCTCCCCGACTTGACCAGAAGACTGCAATCTGATGGTCCTAGGGGTACGGTGAGCCTGGAGACCTTGGTCACGAAATCTGGCCAAGGTGCGCAAACACAGGAGCGGAGTATATCCAGGACAGGCTCTGGGGGAAGGTCTCAGAGAAGCCCCGATGGGGGTCTTTGGACCCCAAATCTAGCAGCTCGTATGGCTGGGGCGTACACGAGAGCTGTGGGTGAACCTGGTGGTAGGGCTAGCCACTCTGCCACAAAAGGAAAATTGGTGTTGCTTTCGATCATAATAAGGAAAGGTATGGTCTATCCTCCGGCCTCCCACAGGAGCCGGAGGTGCCGACCCTTAAACCTGATTGTTCGACTGCTCGATCTCCGCCTCGGTCGGGGCGGGAGGAAGGCGAGTGGACTTGTCCGGAATGTAGCAGGGCATTCCGGACCAAAACGGGGTTGGGTGTGCACAAGCGGCGCGCCCACCCTGTGACGGCAAACGCCGCAGCCGCCCCACCGCAGGTGAAGCGGAGATGGCATGAAGAAGAGGGTGAGCTCTTAGCTCAGACAGAGGCGCGTCTGGTTAGAGCCGGAGGCAGTGCCAGTACGATTAACCAACAAATTTTGAGGGAGTTGCCACAGTTGGGGCGCTCCCTAGAGGCGATTAAGGGGTACCGGAGAAAGGAAGCTTACAAGAGCCGGGTACAAGCGTGCCTGGCCGATCTGGCTCAGTCTCCTTCTCCGAGTACCTCAGGGGAGGCAGATTTGCCTATCAGGGGCACCCCTATCGCCGGCACTGCTGAAAGTTCGACACCAGAGCGGCCACTTGTAGGGGCGGAGCACTCCTCTGAAGTCGTGTCGGTCCCCGTTAGCTTGCAAAGCCCGGACTTGTCCGAAGCGCTAGACCACGTCAGAATTGTGGAGGATCTCCTGGCGAGCTCCGAAGCGAGGATGGCGCGGGGTGCTGGTGATGGGAAAAGGCGGGGGCGGCCTAGGCGCAAAGGTCAGTCTCCAAAGGAGACCCAAACTGCTTTTGCCAGACTGTCTGCGCGAAAGCGGCGCAGAATGGAGTACGCGAGGGTGCAGGAGCTGTATAAGACCTGTAGGTCAAGATGTGCTGCGGAGGTGATTGACGGTCAAACTCGGGGTGTTAGTCATAGCCTCTCTGAGCTGGAAGCCTATTGGCGACCGGTGATGGAGGCCGTGTCGGACGCCCCGGGGCTCACACCGGAAGTTCTGAGCGCGTTACAACGTTCGGAGCAGTACGGGGGCAGCCGTGATTACTCGCAGCTGTGGACGCCTTTTACTTCTGAGGAGGTGAAGGCGTGCCGCGTTGATAACAGGTCGGCTCCGGGTCCTGAAGGAATTCTCCCAGGGGCCTGGAATACTTTGTCTTCTGTAACTCAGGCGGAAATATTCAACGCGTGGCTGATGGCTGGGGAAGTCCCTGAGAAGCTCCGCAGCTGCCGCACGGTCTTTGTGCCTAAGACGGAGACTCCTGCAGGTCCTGGGGAGTACCGGCCGATTTCGATCGCGTCGGTGCCTCTCAGGCACATGCACTCTGTTTTGGCTAAGAGGCTTGAAGCATGCTGCCCTCCCGATGCACGACAACGCGGATTTATCTGCGCCGACGGCACACTCGAGAATTCGGCTGTGCTGGACGCTGTGCTGGGAGATTGTGGGAAGAAGTTGCGTGAATGCCATGTTGCTGTGCTGGATTTTGCCAAGGCGTTCGATACGGTGTCGCATGCGGCACTGATTGATCTGCTGAGGAAAAGAGGCCTGCCTGAGGGGTTCTGCAACTACGTTGCGAGGCTGTATGACACTTCCGAGACTATCTTGGTTGCAAATGGAGCCCGCAGCGGTCCCGCAAGAGTGGGTCAGGGGGTTCGTCAGGGAGACCCGTTGTCACCGTTGCTGTTCAACATGGCCATGGATGTGATACTAGCGGCCTTACCGAGGGAAGTTGGCTATAGGCTTGAGGGCGAGAGTGTCTCGGCTCTGGCTTATGCTGACGACCTAGTCCTGCTTGCAGGTTCAAAGGTGGGCATGCAATCCTCCATTGACTGTGTTTGGCGCACTGGAAGGATGATGGGACTTTTTATTAGTCATGCGAAAAGCGCTGTGCTTTCCATGGTGCCCGACGGGAAGCGCAAGAAGGTGCACTACCTGACCGATCGTACCTTTAAGGTGGGGTCGCGATGGTTGCGGCAAGTATCCAGCGTCGAACGTTGGCGCTATCTTGGAGTGGACTTTAAGGCTTCTGGATGCGTTACGTTAGAGCATAATGTAAAAGTAGCCTTAAATAATATCACAAAGGCTCCCCTTAAGCCGCAGCAGCGGCTCGAATTGGTAAGGATACATCTTATTCCGAGATTCCTGCATGGGTTCGTGCTAGGGGTCATAACGGACGACAGATTACGAATGCTCGACGTACAGATCCGGGGGGCAGTTCGGACTTGGCTTCGGCTTCCAAAGGATGTGCCTGTCGGGTACTACCACGCAGCAACCACGGACGGTGGCTTAGCGATCCCGTCGCTGAGAACTTGTGTGCCGGATCTCATTAAAAAGAGGTTCGGCCGCTTGGCCTCTTCGCGATGGTCAGTGGCTAGAGCCGCCGCCAGATCCGAAAGGATCCGAAGGAAGCTGCAGTGGGCTGACAAGCAACTCCGTAAATTCACTGCAGAAAACCCTAAGTCAGGAGAGCGGACGACCGCGATGTATTGGCGTGAAGCCCTGCATGCTTCTGTGGACGGAGTCGAGTTGCGGGAGTGTCCACGCGTTCCCGCGTCCACTAAGTGGGTGCGGGAGCGCAGCATGCAGTATACTGGCCGGGACTTCGTGCAGTTCGTGCACACTCATATAAACGCGCTCCCGTCGAGAGTTCGCAATACACGGGGGCGCCGGACTGGTGTAGAGTCAGAGTTGAACTGCCGTGCAGGTTGCATGGTTCGTGAGACGACGGCTCACACCATCCAACAGTGTCACAGAACACACGGCGGCCGTATTGAACGTCATAATTGCGTAGCGGACGTCGTCAGCTCCGCCATGGAGGACAAGGGGTGGTCTGTAGTGAAGGAACCGAAGGTCAGGACCGCATTGGGCCTCAGAAAGCCCGACATTATAGCCTCTAGGAATGGTGTGGGAGTGATTGTGGACGCGCAGGTGGTCTCGGGTCAGCGGCCCCTCGATGAGCTTCATCGTGAGAAACGTAATAAATACGGTAATCACGTGGAGCTCGTTGAGAAGGTCGCTGATATACTAGGACTGCCTTGTAAAGAGAGCGTCCACTCGACCTCCTGCACCTTGTCCTGGAGAGGAGTGTGGAGCCTAGCTTCTTACAGGGAGCTCAAGAGGTTCGTCGGGCTGAATGAGGGAGTGCTGGCCGGCATCCCGTCCTTGGTCTTGAGAGGCTCGCATATGAACTGGACAAGGTTCAATCGCATGACTACCCGAATCGACTGAGTCGGGGAGCGAGGAGTCGGATTCCTGTGTCGCGGGCCGCCGCCGGGCCCAGAGGTCGAAGCTCCCACCAATGGCTTCACTCGTTTGTTCTGTAACAATTTCGACCTCGCCTAGCATCCCACCGGCGTAATTTCGGCAGTTCGGTGACGGTAGGGGGACGTGGGAGTCCTGTCACAACAATCTATAATGATTACGTGATTAAAGTCACTAAAGACGAAGGCAACTGATCGAGCTAAAATAGCCAAATGCCTCGTCATCTAATTAGTGACGCGCATGAATGGATTAACGAGATTCCCACTGTTCCTATCTACTATGTAGTGTATGTAATATAATATGTTCTACAAAAAAAAAAAAAAAAAAAAAAAAGAGAGAAAAAGGAAAAAAGAACAAAATAACAGACTAAAATGAAGTATTGAAAAAAAAAACACAATACAAAAAAAAAAAAAAGGAAGAACGGGAAAAAATATTGCCCAAAAAAAAAAAAAAAAAGGATATGTGTGCAATTTGCGTCTTGTGTTGTGTTTCAGGGTGCTCCGTTGTTGCTGCCATGTAATGGCAGTAACGACGGAGCAAAATGGCAGGACACGACGGCCGGCGACGAAGGCGACGACCGTTCTGTGTGTGGTACAAGCCCAGTTGGGGAGAGTTCTCATTAGGGACACACATGGCTATAACTTGTAAGGGTCAAGAAGGGCCTGCGGACTGTTAAGATTGCCAAGGGTGCTATGTCCGCAGCCGCCCCACGTTTCGGCCCGTATAACGTATGTTGGTAGGGCCATGGGAAGGTTGGAGGGAGTGTCCCTATCTACTGTTCGTGTTCGTGTATCAAAGTCCGTTGTGTGTTCGTGTATTAAGTGTTTTTGTGTTCGTGTATTAAGGCGTAAGTCCTTAATACCGAAATGGCCGATGACGAGGAGGCCGAACGCCTCGAACAGGAGCTCATAGAGCAGGAAATGGAGAGGAAGGCGGAGGAACTCAGGATGCTCTCGGAGATGCGACTGGCGGGCGGTTTCACCCCACGCGCTGCCCTGCAGCGCACTCCACCGATGAGGGCTGTGACGCCACCGACCGAGATGGGACTGCTGCTTGACCTGGCTACGCCTCCTGCGCCCCCCCCCCCCCCGAGCCCTCTGGTGTGCGGTGTGAGAAGCGCACCTTAACCTCCCCGGAGGAAGTACAGGAGGCTCTGCGGCGTCGCATTGGAGCGAAAAGGGCGCAACGTGCTGACGTGCCGCCTATTGGCGGACTATTGGCGCGGCCGCCGAACTCGCCCCCGCCCCCCCCCAAAGGTGGCGGAGAAGAAGGAGGAAGGCAGCGATGGTGAAGGCGCTAAATTGGGCGAAGTGGACCCGCTGGCGACGGCTCCGGTGGAGTCTCTGGCGGGGTTGGCGACGGCGTCGACGAGGGGAATCATGGAGGCGGTGCGCTCGAAGACGTCCAAACTTAATAAAGATGAGGTGGCGACTATTGGGCTCCATACTGAGAGGATTGCGGCGGTGACTGTACATCTCACGCTGAGCCTGGCAGCCGCGGAAAACAGGGTTGGGGCCGCTGAGCGTAAGGCCGAGTCCTGCTCCGGTATGCAGGTGGCGGCCGCTGCGGCACCGACTCCAGCGCTATCCTATGCCTCGGCGCTGCGCCTACCTCGGCATGCGGAGCCGATACCTATAAAAACTCGGCGGGCCCAACCCTTGCGCTCTACCCGGCTGACGAGAACGGGGCGCTAAAAACGGCTGAGGAGACGAAGGCCGAACTTAAGAAGGTTGTGGACTCGACAAAGATTTGGGTTCAGGTGTCCAAAGTGCGCAAGGTGGGCAACGCGGGCGTCATCGTGCAGACGACGACGGATGCGGCGGCGACACGACTCCGGGCGGCTATACCGGCGACGCTCAGGGTGGCTGAGCCAAAAATGCGGCAGCCGCTGGTGTGCCTAAACCGGCTGGATGGGGACCCGTCCTTCGATGAGTCCTGGACGCGCTCCATGAGCAGAACTATAAGGATGACCCGCAATGGCCGCTGGAGCGACTACGTAAGGAGGCAACAGGCGCCTTTAAAAAGAACCGTTCGCGGGGCGCGGCCAAGGCTGTGGCAGCCGTGTTTGCGTGCTCGGCGGCATTGCGCACTTCACTACTAGACAAGGGGCGGGTGTATGTGGGCTGGGAGGCTGTCGAGGTGACGGACTATGTGGACGTCACCTGCTGCAACAAGTGCCAGCAATACGGCCACTCTGAGCGCTTCTGCAGGTCAGCGGAGACCACGTGCAAGCACTGCGGCGCTACCGGCCACCGTGGGGAAGAGTGCACGTCTAGCACGACCACCTGCGCTACGTGCAAGCGCCTAGGGAAGAAGGGGGCGGCTGGGCACAAAACTGCCTCAAGGGAGTGCCCAGCGCGACTTCATGCGGAGCAGAGGAGCGTGGCCATGACCAATTATGGATAGGGCCACGTTGATGAGGATTGGGCAGCTGAATCTCGCTGGATCAGCGCTTGCGACGAGGGAGCTCCCCGCGGTGTGCCGCCAACACAGGATGGACGTTGTACTCCTCCAGGAGCAGTACGCGCAGGCAGACAATGGTAGCATCCTGCAGCACGGGCCAACAGCCAAGGCAGGCATTTACGTCCACAGACGTGGCACGGCCTGCGCGGTGCTGCAAAACCTCTCAACTGACCACTGCATCGTGGTCCACCTGGAGGAGTGCGACCTGCACGTGGTCTCTGCGTACTTTCAGTACGGGGAGCCCATCGACCGCCACCTGCACCACCTGGAGGGTATTATGCATGCACTGCGCGGGAAACGCGTGGTCATTTGCGCAGACGCCAAAGCCCACTCGCCGATGTGGCACAGTGAGCCTCGCCACTACACTGGCCGAGGCCACGCTGCGGAGTACCGGCGGGTGGCGTTAGAGGCGTTCATAGCCGCCCACGGACTCACCGTTAATAACGTGGAGGGCCAACCTTCCACTTTCAGCGGCCCAAACGGTGAGTCCAACATAGATATTACATTGAGCACTAGGAGTGTCACACTCACAGAGTGGGCAGTGCAGGATGGAGCCAGCAGCAGTGACCACCGGCTCATTACCTTCCAGGTGGGTGCAGCCAGGAGTCGCCACAGCGCTGGACCGGACAAGGAGCCGGTGCGCTTCCGGGATCAAGGAGTGGACTGGCCGCGCTTCCAGCAGACTATCCATGCGCGAATGGGTGGGCTTGACTTCGGCAAGCCAGCGTCCTTTGTCTGTCGGGACTTTACGAAGGTGATTGTGGAAGTGGCGAGTAAGGCTCTAGGTGTGAAAGGATCACCAAAGGACGCAGGGTATGAATGGTGGAATCCGAAGCTTGAAAAGCTTCGGAAACAGAACTGTAAGGCGAGGTGTAAATGGCAGGAGTCAAGAAAGGACGGGGGTCCGAGAGAGGAGCGACTGCGTGCGGAGTTCCATGGGGTGCGTGCGAGATACCGAGAGGCAATGGAGGAGGCGGAGCTTGCGCATTTTAAAAAGATTGCTGAGTCTGGCAACGCGGACCCGTGGGGGTTGGCATATCGTGCCGCGTGCGGCAGGCTAAAGCCGCCCTCCCGGGTCATAAACGGCACACAACTGGCGGAGGGCTTTGCCAGCACTGTGGGGGAGGCGGCGACCGGTCTCCTGTGTGCGCTGTGCCCGGACGATGATCCGTCCCGGGATACGCCATACCACAGGCAGATACGCGTCGCTGCTTCGCTCACCCCGTCGGGCCAAGCTGCGCCTCCTCTGTCACGTGACAGTCTGGGGGGCATCATTAGGAGCTTGCCTGATACGGCACCGGGACTAGACGGAATCAGTGCGCGGATAGTTCGGAATGTCTGGAGCGCTGCACCCGCGGAAGTCACCGCGGTGTACGGCAAGTGTGTATCGGATGGTGTGTTTCCGGATGTGTGGAAGGAGGGCCGGCTGCTTGTTCTGCCGAAAGGAAATGGCAAGCCGCTTACCGACCCCAAGGCCTACAGGCCAATTACGCTGCTGCCAGTGCTCGGCAAAATTTTGGAACGCGTAATATTGAAGTGCGCTCCCACGATCGGCAACCAGATCTCTGCTGCCCAGCACGGATTTTCTCCGGGTAAGTCAACCGTCACGGCGCTCAATGATATCCTGCGCGCCGCGAGGGGGGGCTCGGGCAAGTATGTGCAGGCCATATTCCTGGATATTTCGGGCGCTTTCGACAACGCCTGGTGGCCGATGATCCTGACGAAAGTCAAGCGGGGAGGGTGTCCGCCTAACATCTTTGAGATGCTGGCGGACTACTTTGTCCGCCGACGAGTTGGGCTATTCATCGGGGACCGGGTGGAGTGGAAGGTGTCCACCATGGGCTGCCCTCAGGGGTCTGTTCTGGGTCCGGCATTATGGAACCTGCTCTTGGACGATTTGCTTCGGCTGCCACTGCCTGACGGTGTCCGTATGGTCGCTTATGCGGACGATGTGACCATCCTGATCGAGTCCCAATCTCGCTCTGGGATTGAGGCAGCGGCCAAGATTACACTGGACTTGGTCGCGAGCTGGGGTGCCAGGAACAGGCTGGGGTTCTCCCCTGCAAAGTCATCTATGATGACGGTCAGGGGAAAATTCCAGCGGGCCTCCACTGTCAAGTTGGCCGGGGATTCGGTCAGGAGTGTCACCTCGACGACGGTGCTGGGCGTGGTACTTGACGCAAATCAGTCCTTTGCGCAGCATGCGGTATCGATGGGGGAGCGTGCGGCCAGATGCTTCGGGAAGATGTCGAGGGTGTCGGCATCCTCCTGGGGCATTCGATATCCCGGTCTGCGCGTCCTCTACAGGGGCACTTTCGTCGCCACGATCACGTACGCTGCGGCTTGTTGGCACAAAAGGGCAACACTCCACGTTGTTCGCAGCGCGCTGCTCAGGTGCCAGAGATCGAGTCTGATCCTGCTGACGAAGGCGTACAGGTCTACCAGTACGGCTGCGCTGGCAGTGTTGGCCGGCGTTCTCCCGGCGGACTTGGAGGTGATCCGTGCGGGGCGGTTTGATGAGGAGCGCCAGAGCGCGGCCGAGGCACAGGTCGAGCTGGGTTTGCGGAAACAGGTGCTGGCCCGACGGAGGCGTGAGATCTCTGATGAGACGATGGATGTATGGCAAAAGAGATGGGTAAATGAGGAGAAAGGACGGGAGCTGTTCCGTTTCTTCCCGGACGTGGCGGCTCGCGTCAGGTCGCACTGGATCGTGCCGGACCACCAGCTGTCCCAGATTCTCACGGGACACGGGTGTTTCAGGAAAAGGTTGCATGATATGACGTTATGTGATGACAGTATGTGCTATTGTGGTATGGATGAGGAAGACCTGCACCATGTGCTGTGGGCTTGCCCCCTGTATGAGGAAGCCAGGTGCAAGATGATGGATGGGGTAAGCCGCGTGGAGGCTGGCCCGATCTACTACGGCGATCTCGTAAGTTCACCGGCGAACTTTGACCGGCTCAAAGAGTACGCGCACTATTGGCATGCCGCCCGGAGTAGAATGGAGAGAGGAGGCACGCCATGATGGCCTACGTGGTATTTATTTATGTATTATATGTAGTGTATGTAATATATGTTCTATAAAAAAAAAGAGAGAAAAGGGAAAAAAGGAACAAAAATAACGGACTAAAATGAAGTATTGAAAAGAAACACAATACAAAAAAAAAAAAAAAAAAAAAAAAGGAGGAACGGGAAAAAATATTACCCAAAAAAAAAAAAAAAGAATATGTGTGCAATTTGCGTTTTTGTGTTGTGTTTCAGGGTGCTCCGTTGTTGCTGCCATGTAATGGCAGTAAAGACGGAGCAAAATGGCAGGACACGACGGCCGGCGACGAAGGCGACGACCGTTCTGTGTGCGGTACAAGCCCAGTTGGGGAGAGTTGTCATTAGGGACACACATGGCTATAACTTGTAAGGGTCAAGAAGCGCCTGCGGACTGTTAAGATTGCCAAGGGTGCTATGTCCGCAGCCGCCCCACGTTTCGGCCCGTATAACGTATGTTGGTAGGGCCATGGGAAGGTTGGAGGGAGTGTCCCTATCTACTATTGTGGTATGGATGAGGAAGACCTGCACCATGTGCTGTGGGCTTGCCCCCTGTATGAGGAAGCCAGGTGCAAGATGATGGATGGGGTAAGCCGCGTGGAGGCTGGCCCGATCTACTACGGCGATCTTGTAAGTTCACCGGCGAACTTTGACCGGCTCAAAGAGTACGCGCACTACTGGCATGCCGCCCGGAGTAGAATGGAGAGAGGAGGCACGCCATGATGGCCTACGTGGTATTTATTTATGTATAATATGTAGTGTATGTAATATATGTTCTATAAAAAAAAAAGAGAGAAAAAGGAAAAAAGGAACAAAATAATAGACTGAAATGAAGTATTGAAAAAAAAACACAATACAAAAAAAAAAAAAAAAAGAAGGAGGAACGGGAAAAAATATTACCCAAAAAAAAAAAAAAGAATATGTGTGCAATTTGCGTCTTGTGTTGTGTTTCAGGGTGCTCCGTTGTTGCTGCCATGTAATGGCAGTAACGACGGAGCAAAATGGCAGGACACGACGGCCGGCGACGAAGGCGACGACCGTTCTGTGTGTGGTACAAGCCCAGTTGGGGAGAGTTCTCATTAGGGACACACATGGCTATAACTTGTAAGGGTCAAGAAGCGCCTGCGGACTGTTAAGATTGCCAAGGGTGCTATGTCCGCAGCCGCCCCACGTTTCGGCCCGTATAACGTATGTTGGTAGGGCCATGGGAAGGTTGGAGGGAGTGTCCCTATCTACTGTTCGTGTTCGTGTTCGTGTATCAAAGTCCGTTGTGTGTTCGTGTATTAAGTGTTTTTGTGTGTTCGTGTATTAAGGCGTAAGTCCTTAATACCGAAATGGCCGATGACGAGGAGGCCGAACGCCTCGAACAGGAGCTCATAGAGCAGGAAATGGAGAGGAAGGCGGAGGAACTCAGGATGCTCTCGGAGATGCGACTGGCGGGCGGTTTCACCCCACGCGCTGCCCTGCAGCGCACTCCACCGATGAGGGCTGTGACGCCACCGACCGAGATGGGACTGCTGCTTGACCTGGCTACGCCTCCTGCGCCCCCCCCCCGAGCCCTCTGGTGTGCGGTGTGAGAAGCGCACCTTAACGTCCCCGGAGGAAGTACAGGAGGCTCTGCGGCGTCGCATTGGAGCGAAAAGGGCGCAACGTGCTGACGTGCCGCCTATTGGCGGACTATTGGCGCGGCCGCCGAACTCGCCCCCGCCCCCCCCAAAGGTGGCGGAGAAGAAGGAGGAAGGCAGCGATGGTGAAGGCGCTAAATTGGGCGAAGTGGACCCGCTGGCGACGGCTCCGGTGGAGTCTCTGGCGGGGTTGGCGACGGCGTCGACGAGGGGAATCATGGAGGCGGTGCGCTCGAAGACGTCCAAACTTAATAAAGATGAGGTGGCGACTATTGGGCTCCATACTGAGAGGATTGCGGCGGTGATTGTACATCTCACGCTGAGCCTGGCAGCTGCGGAAAACAGGGTTGGGGCCGCTGAGCGTAAGGCCGAGTCCTGCTCCGGTATGCAGGTGGCGGCCGCTGCGGCACCGACTCCAGCGCTATCCTATGCCTCGGCGCTGCGCCTACCTCGGCATGCGGAGCCGATACCTATAAAAACTCGGCGGGCCCAACCCTTGCGCTCTACCCGGCTGACGAGAACGGGGCGCTAAAAACGGCTGAGGAGACGAAGGCCGAACTTAAGAAGGCTGTGGACTCGACAAAGATTTGGGTTCAGGTGTCTAAAGTGCGCAAGGTGGGCAACGCGAGCGTCATCGTGCAGACGACGACGGATGCGGCGGCGACACGACTCCGGGCGGCTATACCGGCGACGCTCAGGGTGGCTGAGCCAAAAATGCGGCAGCCGCTGGTGTGCCTAAACCGGCTGGATGGGGACCCGTCCTTCGATGAGTCCTGGACGCGCTCCATGAGCAGAACTATAAGGATGACCCGCAATGGCCGCTGGAGCGACTACGTAAGGAGGCAACAGGCGCCTTTAAAAAGAACCGTTCGCGGGGCGCGGCCAAGGCTGTGGCAGCCGTGTTTGCGTGCTCGGCGGCATTGCGCACTTCACTACTAGACAAGGGGCGGGTGTATGTGGGCTGGGAGGCTGTCGAGGTGACGGACTATGTGGACGTCACCTGCTGCAACAAGTGCCAGCAATACGGCCACTCTGAGCGCTTCTGCAGGTCAGCGGAGACCACGTGCAAGTACTGCGGCGCTACCGGCCACCGTGGGGAAGAGTGCACGTCTAGCACGACCACCTGCGCTACGTGCAAGCGCCTAGGAAAGAAGGGGGCGGCTGGGCACAAAACTGCCTCAAGGGAGTGCCCAGCGCGACTTCATGCGGAGCAGAGGAGCGTGGCCATGACCAATTATGGATAGGGCCACGTTGATGAGGATTGGGCAGCTGAATCTCGCTGGATCAGCGCTTGCGACGAGGGAGCTCCCCGCGGTGTGCCGCCAACACAGGATGGACGTTGTACTCCTCCAGGAGCAGTACGCGCAGGCAGACAATGGTAGCATCCTGCAGCACGGGCCAACAGCCAAGGCAGGCATTTACGTCCACAGACGTGGCACGGCCTGCGCGGTGCTGCAAAACCTCTCAACTGACCACTGCATCGTGGTCCACCTGGAGGAGTGCGACCTGCACGTGGTCTCTGCGTACTTTCAGTACGGGGAGCCCATCGACCGCCACCTGCACCACCTGGAGGGTATTATGCATGCACTGCGCGGGAAACGCGTGGTCATTTGCGCAGACGCCAAAGCCCACTCGCCGATGTGGCACAGTGAGCCTCGCCACTACACTGGCCGAGGCCACGCTGCGGAGTACCGGCGGGTGGCGTTGGAGGCGTTCATAGCCGCCCACGGACTCACCGTTAATAACGTGGAGGGCCAACCTTCCACTTTCAGCGGCCCAAACGGTGAGTCCAACATAGATATTACATTGAGCACTAGGAGTGTCACACTCACAGAGTGGGCAGTGCAGGATGGAGCCAGCAGCAGTGACCACCCGCTCATTACCTTCCAGGTGGGTGCAGCCAGGAGTCGCCACAGCGCTGGACTGGAGACTGGAGAGTGGACTGGCCGCGCTTCCAGCAGACTATCCATGCGCGAATGGGTGGGCTTGACTTCGGCAAGCCAGCGTCCTTTGTCTGTCGGGACTTTACGAAGGTGATTGTGGAAGTGGCGAGTAAGGCTCTAGGTGTGAAAGGATCACCAAAGGACGCAGGGTATGAATGGTGGAATCCGAAGCTTGAATAGCTTCGGAAACAGAACTGTAAGGCGAGGTGTAAATGGCAGGAGTCAAGAAAGGACGGGGGTCCGAGAGAGGAGCGACTGCGTGCGGAGTTCCATGGGGTGCGTGCGAGATACCGAGAGGCAATGGAGGAGGCGGAGCTTGCGCATTTTAAAAAGATTGCTGAGTCTGGCAACGCGGACCCGTGGGGGTTGGCATATCGTGCCGCGTGCGGCAGGCTAAAGCCGCCCTCCCGGGTCATAAACGGCACACAACTGGCGGAGGGCTTTGCCAGCACTGTGGGGGAGGCGGCGACCGGTCTCCTGTGTGCGCTGTGCCCGGACGATGATCCGTCCCGGGATACGCCATACCACAGGCAGATACGCGTCGCTGCTTCGCTCACCCCGTCGGGCCAAGCTGCGCCTCCTCTGTCACGTGACAGTCTGGGGGGCATCATTAGGAGCTTGCCTGATACGGCACCGGGACTAGACGGAATCAGTGCGCGGATAGTTCGGAATGTCTGGAGCGCTGCACCCGCGGAAGTCACCGCGGTGTACGGCAAGTGTGTATCGGATGGTGTGTTTCCGGATGTGTGGAAGGAGGGCCGGCTGCTTGTTCTGCCGAAAGGAAATGGCAAGCCGCTTACCGACCCCAAGGCCTACAGGCCAATTACGCTGCTGCCAGTGCTCGGCAAAATTTTGGAACTCGTAATATTGAAGTGCGCTCCCACGATCGGCAACCAGATCTCTGCTGCCCAGCACGGATTTTCTCCGGGTAAGTCAACCGTCACGGCGCTCAATGATATCCTGCGCGCCGCGAGGGGGGGCTCGGGCAAGTATGTGCAGGCCATATTCCTGGATATTTCGGGCGCTTTCGACAACGCCTGGTGGCCGATGATCCTGACGAAAGTCAAGCGGGGAGGGTGTCCGCCTAACATCTTTGAGATGCTGGCGGACTACTTTGTCCGCCGACGAGTTGGGCTATTCATCGGGGACCGGGTGGAGTGGAAGGTGTCCACCATGGGCTGCCCTCAGGGGTCTGTCCTGGGTCCGGCATTATGGAACCTGCTCTTGGACGATTTGCTTCGGCTGCCACTGCCTGACGGTGTCCGTATGGTCGCTTATGCGGACGATGTGACCATCCTGATCGAGTCCCAATCTCGCTCTGGGATTGAGGCAGCGGCCAAGATTACACTGGACTTGGTCGCGAGCTGGGGTGCCAGGAACAGGCTGGGGTTCTCCCCTGCAAAGTCATCTATGATGACGGTCAGGGGAAAATTCCAGCGGGCCCCCACTGTCAAGTTGAACGGGGATTCGGTCAGGAGTGTCACCTCGACGACGGTGCTGGGCGTGGTACTTGACGCAAATCAGTCCTTTGCGCAGCATGCGGTATCGATGGGGGAGCGTGCGGCCAGATGCTTCGGGAAGATGTCGAGGGTGTCGGCATCCTCCTGGGGCATTCAATATCCCGGTCTGCGCGTCCTCTACAGGGGCACTTTCGTCGCCACGATCACGTACGCTGCGGCTTGTTGGCACAAAAGGGCAACACTCCACGTTGTTCGCAGCGCGCTGCTCAGGTGCCAGAGATCGAGTCTGATCCTGCTGACGAAAGCGTACAGGTCTACCAGTACGGCTGCGCTGGCAGTGTTGGCCGGCGTTCTCCCGGCGGACTTGGAGGTGATCCGTGCGGGGCGGTTTGATGAGGAGCGCCAGAGCGCGGCCGAGGCACAGGTCGAGCTGGGTTCGCGGAAACAGGTGCTGGCCCGACGGAGGCGTGAGATCTCTGATGAGACGATGGATGTATGGCAAAAGAGATGGGTAAATGAGGAGAAAGGACGGGAGCTGTTCCGTTTCTTCCCGGACGTGGCGGCTCGCGTCAGGTCGCACTGGATCGTGCCGGACCACCAGCTGTCCCAGATTCTCACGGGACACGGGTGTTTCAGGAAAAGGTTGCATGATATGACGTTATGTGAGGACAGTATGTGCTATTGTGGTATGGATGAGGAAGACCTGCACCATGTGCTGTGGGCTTGCCCCCTGTATGAGGAAGCCAGGTGCAAGATGATGGATGGGGTAAGCCGCGTGGAGGCTGGCCCGATCTACTACGGCGATCTCGTAAGTTCACCGGCGAACTTTGACCGGCTCAAAGAGTACGCGCACTATTGGCATGCCGCCCGGAGTAGAATGGAGAGAGGAGGCACGCCATGATGGCCTACGTGGTATTTATTTATGTATTATATGTAGTGTATGTAATATATGTTCTATAAAAAAAAAGAGAGAAAAGGGAAAAAAGGAACAAAAATAACGGACTAAAATGAAGTATTGAAAAGAAACACAATACAAAAAAAAAAAAAAAAAGGAGGAACGGGAAAAAATATTACCCAAAAAAAAAAAAAAAGAATATGTGTGCAATTTGCGTTTTTGTGTTGTGTTTCAGGGTGCTCCGTTGTTGCTGCCATGTAATGGCAGTAACGACGGAGCAAAATGGCAGGATACGACGGCCGGCGACGAAGGCGACGACCGTTCTGTGTATGGTACAAGCCCAGTTGGGGAGAGTTGTCATTAGGGACACACATGGCTATAACTTGTAAGGGTCAAGAAGCGCCTGCGGACTGTTAAGATTGCCAAGGGTGCTATGTCCGCAGCCGCCCCACGTTTCGGCCCGTATAACGTATGTTGGTAGGGCCATGGGAAGGTTGGAGGGAGTGTCCCTATCTACTCTCTCTCTACTCTAGTATTGGCCGGCGTTCTCCCGGCGGACTTGGAGGTGATCCGTGCGGGGCGGTTTGATGAGGAGCGCCAGAGCGCGGCCGAGGCACAGGTCGAGCTGGGTTTGCGGAAACAGGTGCTGGCCCGACGGAGGCGTGAGATCTCTGATGAGACGATGGATGTATGGCAAAAGAGATGGGTAAATGAGGAGAAAGGACGGGAGCTGTTCCGTTTCTTCCCGGACGTGGCGGCTCGCGTCAGGTCGCACTGGATCGTGCCGGACCACCAGCTGTCCCAGATTCTCACGGGACACGGGTGTTTCAGGAAAAGGTTGCATGATATGACGTTATGTGAGGACAGTATGTGCTATTGTGGTATGGATGAGGAAGACCTGCACCATGTGCTGTGGGCTTGCCCCCTGTATGAGGAAGCCAGGTGCAAGATGATGGATGGGGTAAGCCGCGTGGAGGCTGGCCCGATCTACTACGGCGATCTTGTAAGTTCACCGGCGAACTTTGACCGGCTCAAGGAGTTTGCGCACTACTGGCATGCCGCTCGGAGTAGAATGGAGAGAGAAGGCACGCCATGATGGCCTACGTGGTATTTATTTATGTATTGTATGTAGTGTATGTAATATAATTATGTTCTATAAAAAAAAAAAAGCGGGTTGCACTCCGGGAGTGCCGGCAGAAGTGAAAACTTGAATATTAACGTTGAAATAAATCAATTATGAATTGAATTAATACAGGATGATTTTGTTATCACCATCCAAATTTTTACAGGGTGTTCTACCCATGAATATGAACAACTTTCACTATGGGACCAACTCTGAAATCACGAAAAAAAAAATCTGCTGTTTCATACATTTTGGTCAAGTAGGTATTGAACTTTTGTATTAAACAGCTGTTTTTTTTTCCTGATTTCAAAGTTGGGCCCATAGTGAAAGTTGTTCATATTCATGGGTAGAACACCCTGTAAAAATTTGGATGGTGATAACAAAATTATCCTGTATAACTAATTTTTTTTCACTATTGTTGCGTCACTTTTTTCATTAATCGATGCACTTTGTTCAATTTCCATATTTTAAACACTTTATAGTATACTTACACGAAGTTTACGAATACACAGCAGTGTGGCTACTACACAGACGGTCGAGCCATCAGCTGTCCATCCATCCATCCACATCCACGTCCACCATCACCGTCACCGTCACCGGCACCGTCCCCGTCACCATCACCGTCACCATCACCGTCACCGACACCGTCACCGTCACCGTCACCGTCCCCGTCACCGTCACCGTCGCCGTCCCCGTCACCGTCACCGACACCGTCACCGTCACCGTCACCGTCACCGTCACCGTCACCGTCACCGTCACCGACACCGTCACCGTCACCGTCACCGTCACCGTCACCGACTACGTCACCGACACCGTCACCGTCACCGTCACGTCACCGTCACGTCACCGTCACCGTCACCGACACCGTCACCGTCACCGTCACCGTCACCGACACCGTCGCCGTCACCGTCACCGTCACCGTCACCGACATTGTCACCGTCACCGTCACCGTCACCGTCACCGTCATCGCCACCGTCACCGTCACCGTCACCGTTACCGTCACCGTCACCGTCACCGTCACCGTCACCGTTCGTCCGTCACCGTCACCGTCACCGCCACCGACACCGTCACCGTCACCGTCACCGACACCGTCACCGTCACCGACACCGTCACCGTCACCGTCACCGTCCCCGTCACCGTCCCCGTCACCGTCACCGTCCCCGTCACCGTCACCGACACCGTCACCGTCACCGTCACCGTCACCGACACCGTCACCGTCACCGAAACCGTCACCGTCACCGTCACCGTCCCCGTCACCGTCACCGTCCCCGTCACCGTCACCGACACCGTCACCGTCACCGTCACCGTCACCGTCACCGTCACCGTCACCGTCACCGCCACCGACACCGTCACCGTCACCGTCACCGACACCGTCACCGTCACCGACACCGTCACCGTCACCGTCCCCGTCACCGTCACCGTCACCGTCGCCGTCACCGTCACCGACACCGTCACCGTCACCGTCACCGTCACCGTCACCGACACCGTCACCGACACCGTCACCGTCACCGTCACCGACACCGTCACCGTCACCGTCATCGTCACCGTCACCGTCACCGTCACCGTCACCGTCACCGTTCGTCCGTCACCGTCACCGTCACCGTTTGTCCGTCACCGTCACCGTCACCGTCACCGTCCGTCCGTCCGTCCGTCCATCCATCCATCCATCCATTATCGTGTCTCACTTGGTTCACTTCGGATTCGGTTGGCGCCGCCGTCGTAGAAAGAGGGGGGGGCGGGGGGGGGGGGGGAAATCTCTCCTGACGGTCACGTGTCCTGACGCGAATTTAACATTTTTTCCCCAGTACAAAAAGTGTGCAACGCCGCTAAAGAAGTTTACACTTCAAAAAAAAGAAAGAGAGAAAAAGGAAAAAGGGAACAAAAATAACGGACTAAAATGAAGTATTGAAAAGAAACACAATACAAAAAAAACCGAGTGTGCTTATGACCACACGACTGAAGTGAAACTTCAAACGTATTTGGCTATATGAGGAAGAGAGAAAGAAAATGTGCGCGCGCACTGCTTTCTCTTGCTTATATCCCCCACTCAACTCCCGTTCGCCTCGCCCGTAGCCCGTAGACATGAGTCGTACTTGCAAAATCGAGTACCAGGGCTTCCAAGTACGTCCACCTTAAGAAACCAGGCCTAAAACCAGGGCTCGAGATACTTTCAAGTATTTTCTATCTGCATCGAAAATTGATCCATAACTTCATACAAATAAGAAGTACAATCGCGTAATCAAACAAAAGCCGTTTTGGAAGTAAAAAGTACTTGCATAGGAAATTGACCCGTGAATTCCTATAAATAAGGAGCACAATCGCGTTTACAAATAAATACTTTTACAAACCATTAAAGTAAAAATACTTGCATACGAAATTGTTCCGTAGACTCTTACCACACCTCGGACACTCCATACACAGTATAAATATGAACAGTATGGAAACTAGGCCTATTTGTTGAAATAATTACCTACGCTCCATATTGGAGCGTTATGGTTGTCACTTTTCATGTCTGTAAAATTGATGTTTTATTGTAACGAAGTTTTTAACGTGGTTAGCGGTTAGGAGTTGACTGGTTATCTTTCCCTCCTTCTGGTCAAAACGTAAATTCAAGATGGCGGCTGCGAAAAAATTAAAATTTTTCGTCGTGAATATCATTTTCATAGTTTTCGAGGGTGCTAAAGCCAATAGTGAAGTCAAAATGCGCGTCGCTCGACCGATGCCTAGTTTAACCATGCACCTTACCGTTTCAACTCGAGAATGGGTGTAATAATAATTAAAGAAAACATTATTTAAAAAAAATATCTTTATTCTTCGTAATTATAAATGATTTACTGTAAAATACTTTCGCCTGCTACGACATGTTCGAAATGCTTTGTTATTAAATTTTACAGTGTAAAATATTCTCATTCTAATAAATAGTTTTTTAAAATAAATTATCGGGAAACAAGGACAGGGTACTATAAAAGAGACTTTGTCAAGTTCTTTGTAAATTGAAAGAGCTATTTTGCAGTTAATATGTTCTCATTTAAAACAAGAACGAAAAATTTCATCCAATACGCTCGACGCATTTTTAAAAAGATGGACGGTCCGTGGCGCAAGGAATAAATTAATTACGCTACTACTCGTTCCAACACGGCACGCGTCACTGAGCGTACCGCGACTATCGCTTAGGGATATCGCTTAGACCCCGAATGCACGCATTTCATACAATATGTTCTCTCCAGCGCACACGTACTTAAATTTTCCGTTCTGAAACCCTGACGGAAAATTTAAGTACATGTGCGCTGGAGAGAACATTTTGTATGAAATGCTTGCATTCGGGTTTCCGAATCTGAATTCCGAAACTGAATTCCGAATCAGGAAACCGGACGTTTGCGGCCGGCCTTAAATCGCATAATTGTGTGTTCGTGTCAGCAATACAGCGCTGCGGTTCGCGAGCGGCCTTGCTAAAGAGTCGGCGACGAATACCTCGAAGTGCGGGGTGAGGTGCGGTATCTGATATGTGGGCGAGGAAGGGAGTGTCCTTTCTGTACGTAGTACTATTAAGTATTCTGTTCTCTTACTAATAAGGAGTATGATCGCATTTGTGAAAACAAACGCGGTTGTTGAACTATTGGAGTACCTACGTACTCGAGCGTCGAGTCACGACGGAGCGAGATACTTTCAAGTATTTTCTATCTGCATAGAAAATTGATCCATAACTTCATGCAGATAAGAAGTACAATCGCGTATTCAAAAGCCCCGTTGGAAGTAAAACTACTTGCATAGGAAATTGATCAATGACTTCCTATAAATAAGGAGCAAAATCGCGTTTACAAATAAATACTTGCAAACCATTTAAGTAAAAATTACTTGCATACGAAATTGTTCCGTAGACTCTTACTGATAAGAAGCATGATCGCATTTGCGAAAACTAACGCGGTTGAGTACCTATGTATTTGAGCGAGTAGCCGTATAAGATACTTTATAGTTTTGCAAGTATTTTGAGTCGGTACCTGGTGTGCGTACTTGGAAGCAAATACCTGGTGTAAAAACCTGGTCGCGTAAATACGTACCTTCCCTACTCGCCCAATCACAGTTTTCGTAACGTTTACGTCATGCGTTCGCCAGCTTACTCTCCAAGTCTAGTGTGCGTAAAGAAGTTTCACTTCAATAATTTTGACACAACAAAAATCGAATTTGACAATCGCGACTCGTCGACACGTGGTACTTATTTGCCCTACCCCGTGAACTGTTTTTTAGAGCCGCAGGCGCGGAGGGGGCGGTCTTGGCGTGTTTTTTAAGGAATTTTTCACTTTTTGTATGGAAAATATGAAAAATGATTACCTACATGTTGAGTTTTAGGAGTTTAAGGGTTATAAAAAGGGGGTCGAAATTTTCATTATTTTTGCGATAGGACGCACCATTTTCGAGATATAAGCAAAAGAAAAAAAACTTCAAACGTATTTGGTTATGAGAGGAAGAGAGAAAGAAAATGTGCGCGCGCACTGCTTTCTCTTGCTTATATCCCCTACTAAACTCCCGTTCACCTCGCCCGATCACACTTTTCGTAACGCGTTCGCCAGTTTACTCCCCAAGTCAAGCGCGCGTAAAGAAGTTTCCCTTCAAAAATACTTGCATACGAAATTGTTCCGTAGACTCTTACTGATAAGGAGCATGATCGCATGTGCGAAAACACACCCCGGACACTCCATACAACGCTCGCAAAATAATTACCTACTACCACTACATTGACAAATGACGTTTGTATACGTGTAAATGTGTGCGTGAAATCTAGTAGGGCTGGCTGGCGCAGTATTGCGTAGGCGGCGGCGCTGCCCGAACGTATGCAACAATGGGGCGCCGCGCGCCGCGACACTAGGTACTCACAGAAATCTAATTAATAACATTTCTATTGTACTACTTTTAAAGTCGAAGAACGAATAGAACGTGAAAGAAAGAGACATAACTAAGACAATAAAGAGAGAGAGCAATTTGGTATGTTAATATTACGGAAGTTGTAATTGTTCTAAAACGAAGAAAACTTGGAAAATAAATGATTAATAGAGAAAATTATGAAAATAAATTATCACAACACTGGCTTAACTTGTTTGTCTGTAATATACTAGCTTTTATTTTTTATGGGTTTAAAGGATATTTGAGTTGCTGTTCCTTACCTTCTTTCATGTTTCGGGAACCGAAAAAAACTCCTGTCTTTATCGTTCCTCGATGAAGATAAGCATCCAAATAATGCACAATATACAACCATCGTGATTAACACAAAATATAAAACTTTAAAAAAATAATGTGTTCGTGTCAGCAGTAGGTAGGTACAGCGCTGCGGTTCTTGTGTATGCGAGCGCCATTGTTAAAGAGCAGGCGACGAACACATCGAAGTGCGGGGAGAGGTGCGGTAACTGATGTTAGTGCGGGGAAGGGAGTGGCCTTTCTGTACGCAGTACTTTAAGTATTCTGTGGCGAAAACTAACGCGGTTGAGTACCTACGTATTTGAGCGAGTAGCCGTATAAGATACTTAATAGTCTTGCAAGTATTTTGAGTCGGTACCTGGTGTGCGTACTTGGAAGCAAATAATGTAAAAACCCGGTCGCATGTTTATGCGACCGGGACTGGGTTTTTACACCAGGTATTTCCAGCTTTTTTTTACGTACTTTCCCTACTCGCCCGATCACACGTTTTCGTAACGCATTCGCCAGTTTACTCCCCAAGTCAAGCGCGCCTAAAGAAGTTTCACTTCAAAAAAAAAAAAGGAGGAACGGGAAAAAATATTACCCAAAAAAAAAAAAAAAAGAATATGTGTGCAATTTGCGTTTTTGTGTTGTGTTTCAGGGTGCTCCGTTGTTGCTGCCATGTAATGGCAGTAACGACGGAGCAAAATGGCAGGACACGACGGCCGGCGACGAAGGCGACGACCGTTCTGTGTGTGGTACAAGCCCAGTTGGGGAGAGTTGTCATTAGGGACACACATGGCTATAACTTGTAAGGGTCAAGAAGCGCCTGCGGACTGTTAAGATTGCCAAGGGTGCTATGTCCGCAGCCGCCCCACGTTTCGGCCCGTATAACGTATGTTGGTAGGGCCATGGGAAGGTTGTCCCTATCTACTATCTAGCGAAACCACAGCCAAGGGAACGGGCTTGGGAGAATCAGCGGGGAAAGAAGACCCTGTTGAGCTTGACTCTAGTCTGGCATTGTAAGGAGACATGAGAGGTGTAGCATAAGTGGGAGATCGTTCGCGCGATCGTCGCTGAAAAACCACTACTTTCATTGTTTCATTACTTACTCGGTTGGGCGGAAGCGGTGCGCGGTCGATAATATCGGCGGGCGCACGGTGTTTCGTTCCAAGCGTGCAGAGTGGCGACGTGGCGGCAACGCTCGTCGCCGTACAACTCCCGCGTGATCCGGTTCGAGGACACTGCCAGGCGGGTAGTTTGACTGGGGCGGTACATCTGTCAAAGAATAACGCAGGTGTCCTAAGGCCAGCTCAGCGAGGACAGAAACCTCGCGTGGAGCAAAAGGGCAAAAGCTGGCTTGATCCAGATTCAGTACGCATAGGGACTGCGAAAGCACGGCCTATCGATCCTTTAGTATAAAGAGTTTTTAGCAAGAGGTGCCAGAAAAGTTACCACAGGGATAACTGGCTTGTGGCAGCCAAGCGTTCATAGCGACGTTGCTTTTTGATCCTTCGATGTCGGCTTTTCCTATCATTGCGAAGCAAAATTCGCCAAGCGTTGGATTGTTCACCCATCAAAAGGGAACGTGAGCTGGGTTTAGACCGTCGTGAGACAGGTTAGTTTTACCCTACTGATGGCTTGTCGTTGCGATAGTAATACTGCTCAGTACGAGAGGAACCGCAGTTTCGGACATTTGGTTCATGCACTCGGCCGAGCGGCCGGTGGTGCGAAGCTACCATCCGCGGGATTATGCCTGAACGCCTCTAAGGCCGAAGCCAGCCTAGCCGAATCCGGCAAGGATATGCTCACTGTGGAGCCCCGAGAGTCGGGAGGCTCTAAACAATGTGACTTTACTAGTCGCGCTTCACCACGTGAGGTGCGAAGTCGAAGCCCACTTGGATCGCGGAGATCGATGCTGTCCGTTTAACGCGTGCATCACGGCTCCGAAGGTCCGAATTTACCTCAGTTCGATGTCGGGGCTCGGAATAGTCTGTAGACGACTTCCGTTCCTGGCGGGGTGTTGTGCTCGGTAGAGCAGCGTCGTGCTGCGATCTGTTGAGACTCAGCCCTACGCCAGGTGATTCGTCCGAGGACGATGATCGACGGCGATCTGTATTATTGCTATTTGTGACGTACGATGTGTGCACTCGTCTTACGTTATATAAAAGCGATAATCATGATCGTGTTATATATAATAGTGTACGTACTCTACTCTTCTACTATATACTACTATAATATATATATATAATAGATATATAAGTAGTAGTAGTATTGTATGTATGCTATGGATATCGATTAATACACGAACAGGATGACACGACGAGATTTTACTGCTCGGAAAAATTACAAGTACAAAAAGAAAAAAAAAAAAAAAAAAAATATCTCCCCGCCGCTCGCGCGGCGCGAAAGAACCTTACTATTTAATACACGAACGGTATACGATTTAATACACGAACGAACCTCGGAGTGCGCACGCGCACGTTTAGTACGCGAACGACATCCGAGCGCGACGCGCGCCGCGCGCCGCGCGCCGGCCGGCGGCGACAGCCGAACACCACTCGATTCATGTTATAAAATTATTAATTACATTATGATTCAATGACAGCTCTTTATTTTTTTCCTTTTTCTTTTTTTTTTTAAATCATAATAATTATATTTATACGGCGTACGTAAAATAAAGAATGATCAACAAACGAGCATTAAAAAAACGTCGTCTTATACTACGTACGTTAGTCACCTTGTGACATTAAACGCACTCTGGACCGAAGGGCCAAAAAGAAGGAATTTCTTTCTTTGTTAGTGGGGTAGATTTTCTTTATTTATCATCATTTAGAGGTGTTATTAATATTATATTATTTATAATATACGGCACCGCACCACAACCGCGGCACGTGTCACATCCCATGTATATTGTGTCAAACGAAATAACAAACGAATACCAATATACTATATTTTCAATGTAAGTGAATACATTGTAACAATCTACGCACTCAGGAAAAAATAGGCGAAGGGGGAAGGGGGGGGGGGGGGTCGGTGTATGGATGGGGCGCGATGGCGCTCGTTATTTCATATAATATGTTACCTCTTACTTTTAATAATTTCATCACTATTATTATGAAGGGGGGGGGGGGTTGTTGAGGAAGGGGTCGCGACGCTCCTTGTTATTTCATATAATATTTTGTATTATATCGAACAATGCATGATACTTCTTCTTATTATTTGTGGGTGGGGGGCTTAGGGGGGCTTGGGGGTTGGGAAAGGTCGGGGGGGGGGGGGGGGGGGGGTGCACGGTGGTTCGTTTTGTTTTTTTATTAATTATCACTCACTAATATCATTAATACTCACAGCCCTTCGCCGACGGGGAGAGCGGGAGAGGAGGGGGGGGAGGGTATTGGCGCGTATGCTGGGGTCTTTCTTCCTGGGGGGTGAAGGGGTCTAGGTCCACCCCAGACAAGCGCTTCTTCTACTTACACCCACTCACCTTCACATGTATGTCGATGATAATATGTCGGTGTCCGAATTGCCCGATCACATCGATTTCGAGCTTCGCATATGTGTCATGCGACGCGACGTCCGAGCAAAAGGACGGAGCGCGCGGGCGACGACGGACGACGACGACGGAGTTTGAAGTTTCTGGGAAAAGAGAGAAGAGAAGGTTAGTCAGTAGTGTTGGTACAGTGTTCGTGTAGATTTCTAGCGGATTTGTGAACTTGTGCCCCGAGTGTGTTGTGTTGTTTTTGCAGTATATATACGAAGGTTGTGTGATGTCTGTTGACGCTCAAGTAAGGCGGCCTCGCTGGGGTGTGGTGCTTCTTGCGTTATAAGACTACTAAGCGACTTCGTGGCTGGCGGCGACGCACGACGACGACGGGTGTCTGTTTTCACTCCTCTGTCTCTGCCGACTACTTACCGAAACTGGCTGGCTGACTGGCGATGGATGAACTGTGTGGACCGACGGATCGTATTTTATGCTTCTCGAGGTAACGGTCGTTGTATGAAATTATTTGAAACGGCGTGACGTCGACCGGCGCTCGGACGCGTCTAGTGTTCGTCACGTCTAATGAGTTTATGCTCTTTCTTTATGTGAGGCACTCTATAGATTCCGGGCGGAATCGTATATGATGTCGCGAATGTGTTAACAAATTTTAAACACGTGAACTCGTCTCGGTGCGAACGTTCCAAATGGGGGCTTTTTCTGTTCATGTTTTCAGCATGAACGTCAACGCCCTTATGCACGCGCAGCGCGTCTGGCGCGTTGAGATATTATGCGTCCAGACGTTCGCGCGTGCGACCCAAAAATTCTAATTTACACACAGAGCTCGCCCGTGTGCGTTTTGCGTCTTTTCGATCGCGAACGCTCGGGAATGAGGATTCGATACGCGCTCCGCCGCCGTCTCGCTCGACACGTGTGTCGCGCTGTGTGCGGGGGACGCGTGTGTCGGTCTCTTATAACGAAGCTCCCTGGTTGATCCTGCCAGTAGTTATATGCTTGTCTCAAAGATTAAGCCATGCATGTCTCAGTGCAAGCCGTATTAAGGCGATACCGCGAATGGCTCAATATATCAGTTTTGGTTCCTTAGATCTTACTCAGTTACTTGGATAACTGTGGTAATTCTAGAGCTAATACATGCAATCAGAACTCTGACCAGTGATGGGATGAGTGCTTTTATTAGATCAAAACCAATCGACGGAGGGCCTCGCGTCCGAAGTCGTTAATTTTGATGAATCTGGATAACTTTTGCCGATCGCATGGTCCAGTACCGGCGACGCATCTTTCAAATGTCTGCCTTATCAACTTTCGATGGTAGTTTCTGCGACTACCATGGTTGTCACGGGTAACGGGGAATCAGGGTTCGATTCCGGAGAGGGAGCCTGAGAAACGGCTACCACATCCAAGGAAGGCAGCAGGCGCGCAAATTACCCACTCCCGGCACGGGGAGGTAGTGACGAAAAATAACGATACGGGACTCTTACGAGGCCTCGTAATCGGAATGAGTACACTTTAAATATTTTAACGAGGAACAATTGGAGGGCAAGTCTGGTGCCAGCAGCCGCGGTAATTCCAGCTCCAATAGCGTATACTAAAATTGTTGCGGTTAAAAAGCTCGTAGTTGCATTTGTGCGCCGCGCTGTCGGTGCACCGCATCCGCGGTGATACTGACACGTCTGCGGAGCATATCGTCGGTGAGCCGTCGGTCAAACGTCGGTTCAATATCAAAATCCTATCGCGGTGCTCTTCAATGAGTGTCGAGGTGGGCCGACAATTTTACTTTGAACAAATTAGAGTGCTCAAAGCGGGCTCAAAATGCTGCTTGAATATTTCGTGCATGGAATAATAGAATATGATCTCGGTTCTATTTTGTTGGTTTTCAGAACTCCGAGGTAATGATTAATAGGGATAACTGGGGGCATTCGTATTGCGACGTTAGAGGTGAAATTCTTGGATCGTCGCAAGACGAACATCAGCGAAAGCATTTGCCAAAGGTGTTTTCATCAATCAAGAACGAAAGTTAGAGGTTCGAAGGCGATTAGATACCGCCCTAGTTCTAACCGTAAATATGTCATCTAGCGATCCGCCGACGTTACTACAATGGCTCGGCGGGCAGCTTCCGGGAAACCAAAGATTTTGGACTCCGGGGGGAGTATGGTTGCAAAGCTGAAACTTAAAGGAATTGACGGAAGGGCACCACCAGGAGTGGAGCCTGCGGCTTAATTTGACTCAACACGGGAAATCTCACCAGGCCCGGACACCGGAAGGATTGACAGATTAACAGCTCTTTCTTGATTCGGTGGGTGGTGGTGCATGGCCGTTCTTAGTTGGTGGAGCGATTTGTCTGGTTAATTCCGGTAACGAACGAGACTCTAGCCTGCTAAATAGGCGTCGTCATTTAGGTGTGCGTGGCTCCGTCACGCAACTCACTGGCGACGTATTAAAATTCTTCTTAGAGGGACCGGCGGCTTCGAGCCGCACGAGATTGAGCAATAACAGGTCTGTGATGCCCTTAGATGTCCTGGGCCGCACGCGCGCTACACTGAAGGAATCAGCATGTTCTCCCTGGCCTAGAGGCCCGGGCAACCCGCTGAAACTCCTTCGTGCTGGGGATTGGGGTTTGCAATTATCCCCCATAAACGAGGAATTCCTAGTAAGCGCGAGTCATAAGCTCGCGTTGATTACGTCCCTGCCCTTTGTACACACCGCCCGTCGCTACTACCGATTGAATGATTTAGTGAGGTCTTCGGACCGACACGCGGTGGCTTCACGGCCGTCGGCGTTGCTGGGAAGTTGACCAAACTTGATCATTTAGAGGAAGTAAAAGTCGTAACAAGGTTTCCGTAGGGGAACCTGCGGAAGGATCATTAACGTGCAACGCTAAGCGTGTTACGACTCTGTTAAGAGGAGTGCACGACGCGCGTAAACGTAAATACAATCCAAAGACACACACACACGATTCAGAGAATCGAAACGCGCGCTTCGGCGAGCCGATGCGCGATGCTATGTGCGCCGTCTGACGACGGTGCGCGCCGCGTCGCGCTGACTGCTGGCCCGTTGTGCGCGTCGTTCTCGCGTCGCGTCCTCGCACGGTATGCAGACTGGTATGAAAACCCGCACCACGAGTACCGTTGGACGTGTTCGTCAACACATTCGTCCCTCATACTGCGGTGGGATCAATTTTTTTTTTTTTTAATAAAAAAAATATTCTATTAGTTCATGTAACAGATGCTATAATGAAACATAGTATATCTCATTCCATGTGGTAATATGTTTTTATTATTAAAACTATTACCCTGGACGGTGGATCACTTGGCTCGCGGGTCGATGAAGAACGCAGTTAACTGCGCGTCATAGTGTGAACTGCAGGACACATTTGAACATCGACATTTCGAACGCACATTGCGGTCCGTGGAGACACATCCAGGACCACTCCTGTCTGAGGGCCGGCTGTATAAAATACAAATGCCACATTGCGCGTGTCTCATCGCGCATATGACGGTTCTGCGCGCGAAACGATCGCTTGCGTTCGCGCACGAGGACGTTTAGCGCGTAGTCCGTTCAAATATAACTATATATTATATTATTATACAATAAGACATTTTTGTCGAACGACGTTGTCGCGCTCGATGTTGTATATACGTGAAGTATACACGACGCATTGTGCGCGTTCGCGTGCGGACGTACAAAAAGGAAGCGGCGGACGTGTGAAAACACGCGCGCTCGCGACTCTTCGGTCGGTGATAACATTGCTAGCCAGCGAGGGTTGCGATGCGTGAAGTCGCGCATTCCTTGTCCGTGACGCGTTACGCGCGCTAACGCCGTGTACGCTTCGTTTAAACGTGTACTCGTCGCTATGAGCGCGCACCGCGTCGGGAGGCATAAAACAATGTCTTGTACCGTGTATATATAATATAGTCCACGAAGTAGGCGGACTCGACGTCCGAAGAGCGCATCGACGCCGTCGTCGTTCTCTCTTTCGCGAGAGAGTTCGATTGCTGCGTCGTAACGCTGACGGATATCGCGTCTGCCTCATTTTTTTATCGTTGGCCTCAGATCAGGGAGGATCACCCGCCGAATTTAAGCATATTAGTAAGCGGAGGAAAAGAAACTAACCAGGATTTCCTTAGTAGCGGCGAGCGAACAGGAATGAAGCCCAGCACTGAATCCCGCCGTCGTTCAGGCGGCGGGAGATGTGGTGTTCGGGAGGTTCCGCTTTCTCGTCGCGATCACTCCTGTCCAAGTTCGTCTTGAACGGGGCCGTTTTCCCGTAGAGGGTGCCAGGCCCGTAGCGACGGAGGATCGCGGCGAGAGGGACTCTCCTTAGAGTCGGGTTGCTTGAGAGTGCAGCCCTAAGTGGGTGGTAAACTCCATCTAAGGCTAAATATTACCGCGAGACCGATAGCGAACAAGTACCGTGAGGGAAAGTTGAAAAGAACTTTGAAGAGAGAGTTCAAGAGTACGTGAAACCGTTCAGGGGTAAACCTGCGAAACTCGAATGAACGAACGGAGAGATTCATCGTCATTCCGCGGCGTACGGACGCGCGCCTCGATGCCGCCGGCCTCGGTCGGTAGGCACGGGTCGCGTCCGTCGACGTCCGCGGACGGCGTGCACTTCTCTCTTAGTAAATACATCGCGACCCGTTCGATGTCGGTCTAAGCGCCGTACGGGAGCCCCGTTGCCCCTTCACGGGGGTAGTGGGACCGCGACGGTGGCCGACCGGCCGTCGGACGGTAGTTTTAAGGAATCGCGCACGCGTTTTTGACGCGTCCGGCCCGACGCAAGTCAACGTCGTATCCTGTGTCTACGCCTCAGTGCGGACGCAGGTGCGGCGCGTCTGCTGTCGCCGCCGTGTTGTCTCGGACTGTGCGCGTCTCTGTCTGCGATGATTCAGTTTCGGGCACTCGCAGGACCCGTCTTGAAACACGGACCAAGGAGTCTAGCATGTATGCGAGTCATTGAGATAATAAAACTGAAAGGCGCAACGAAAGTGAAGGCGCGCGCTAGCCGCGCGCTCAGGGAGGATGGAGCGTCGATCTTGGTCGATCTCTCGCACTCCCGAGGCGTCTCGTTTCCAATCCGTGAATGCAGGCGCGCTCTGAGCATAAATGCTGGGACCCGAAAGATGGTGAACTATGCCTGGTCAGGTCGAAGTCAGGGGAAACCCTGATGGAGGACCGTAGCGATTCTGACGTGCAAATCGATCGTCGGAACTGGGTATAGGGGCGAAAGACTAATCGAACCATCTAGTAGCTGGTTCCGTCCGAAGTTTCCCTCAGGATAGCTGGCGTCGATTTGAACAGTCTCATCCGGTAAAGCGAATGATTAGAGGCATTGGGGCCGAAACGACCTCAACCTATTCTCAAACTTTAAATGGGTGAGTACTCCGGCTTACTCGAACGATGAAGCCGGAGATCTGATGACGGTGCCAAGTGGGCCAATTTTGGTAAGCAGAACTGGCGCTGTGGGATGAACCAAACGTAGTGTTAAGGCGCCTAAAAAACGCTCATGGGACACCATGAAAGGCGTTGGTCGCTCATGACAGCAGGACGGTGGCCATGGAAGTCGGAATCCGCTAAGGAGTGTGCAACGACTCACCTGCCGAAGCAACCAGCCCTGAAAATGGATGGCGCTGAAGCGTTTTGCCTATACACTACCGTTACGGGCATGTGCGACGTTCTTTGTGACGTCATTAAGCCGTAACGAGTAGGACGTGCGCGGCGGAGAGCGCAGAAGGGTCTGGGCGTGAGCCCGCTTGGAGCCTCCGTCGGTGCAGATCTTGGTGGTAGTAGCAAATACTCCAGCGAGGCCCTGGAGGACTGACGTGGAGAAGGGTTTCGCGTGAACAGTAGTTGCTCGCGAGTCAGTCGATCCTAAGCTCAAGGAGAAATCTTATGTCGATGTGGCGTGTTTTTTCAAAAAGATATAACATCATTTATCATGGTGTCTATGTTCAATGATAAATAACGCCCTTTGAGCGAAAGGGAATCCGGTTCCTATTCCGGAACCCGGCAGCGGAACCGTTTCAATAATCGTTCCCTCGTTTTTACAGCGAGTGTTCGACGGGGTAACCCAAAGTGGCCTGAAGACGCCGCCGAGAGGTCCGGGAAGAGTTTTCTTTTCTGCCTGAGCGTTCGAGTTCCATGGAATCCTATAGAAGGGAGATATGGTTCGGAACGCGAAGAGCACCGCATTTGCGGCGGTGTCCGGATACTCTCTGCGGACCTTGAAAATTCAGGTGAGGGATGTACGTGGAGATGTCGCGCCGGTTCGTACCCATATCCGCAGCAGGTCTCCAAGGTGAAGAGCCTCTAGTCGATAGAATAATGTAGGTAAGGGAAGTCGGCAAATTGGATCCGTAACTTCGGAATAAGGATTGGCTCTGAGGACCGGGGCGTGTCGGGTTTGGACGGGAAGCGGATGCGGCCGGTGCCGGGCCTGGTCGATGCTCTAGCGTCTCTCGGGGCGCGAGGGCGGACTCCGGACCCGCGTTCCGGCCTTCCGCGGATCTTCCTAGCCGTAAGGCCGTGTCGGTTTCGTCTCGTGCGCGATCGGCGCGGTTCTGTACGACCGCCGTTCAACGGTCAGCTCAGAACTGGCACGGACAAGGGGAATCCGACTGTCTAATTAAAACAAAGCATTGCGATGGCCCTCGCGGGTGTTGACGCAATGTGATTTCTGCCCAGTGCTCTGAATGTCAACGTGAAGAAATTCAAGCAAGCGCGGGTAAACGGCGGGAGTAACTATGACTCTCTTAAAGACCTCGTAGAGACCAGTCTAGTTGCTCACGTCTGTGGATGTGTACCCTCTTGGCCGCCGCTATCGGCTAACTGGGAAAGAGCAGTCCACATACGTCAAGGTCCTAGTGGTACGTCAGCTGGGAGAGACAACACAGTTGATGGTGCTAGGAAACTCCTACCCTTGGCCTGCCCGTGGCGCCGCTGCTATCACTAACAAGGGGGGGGGGGGGCAATTTACCACCATATGGACTGGGTAGCATGGCCAGTCCATTAAAAGCATCTCTGTGTAGCAAGCCCTAATACACGAACAGAGGTGTAGCGCATACCTCCCCGACTTGACCAGAAGACTGCAATCTGATGGTCCTAGGGGTACGGTGAGCCTGGAGACCTTGGTCACGAAATCTGGCCAAGGTGCGCAAACACAAGGAACGGTGTATATCCAGGACAGGCTCTGGGGGAAGGTCTCAGAGAAGCCCCGATGGGGGTCTTTGGATCCCAAATCTAGCAGCTCGTATGGCTGGGGCGTACACGAGAGCTGTGGGTGAACCTGGTGGTAGGGCTAGCCACCCTGCCACAAAAGGGAAAATTGGTTGCTTTCGATCATAATAAGGAAACGTATGGTCGATCCTCCGGCCTCCCACAGGAGCCGGAGGTGCCGACCCTTAAACCTGATTGTCCGATTGCTCGATCTCCGCCTCGGTCGGGGCGGGAGGAAGGCGAGTGGACTTGTCCGGAATGTAGCAGGGCATTCCGGACCAAAACGGGGTTGGGTGTGCACAAGCGTCGCGCCCACCCTGTGACGGCAAACGCCGCAGCCGCCCCACCGCAGGTGAAGCGGAGATGGCATGAAGAAGAGGGTGAGCTCTTAGCTCAGACAGAGGCGCGTCTGGTTAGAGCCGGAGGCAGTGCCAGTACAATTAACCAACAGATATTGAGGGAGTTGCCACAGTTGGGGCGCTCCCTAGAGGCGATTAAGGGGTACCGGAGAAAGGAAGCTTACAAGAGCCGGGTACAAGCGTGCCTGGCCGATCTGGCTCAGTCTCCTTCTCCGAGTACCTCAGGGGAGGCAGATTTGCCTATCAGGGGCACCCCTATCGCCGGCACTGCTGAAAGTTCGACACCAGAGCGGCCACTTGTAGGGGCGGAGCACTCCTCTGAAGTCGTGTCGGTCCCCGTTAGCTTGCAAAGCCCGGACTTGTCCGAAGCGCTAGACCACGTCAGAATTGTGGAGGATCTCCTGGCGAGCTCCGAAGCGAGGATGGCGCGGGGTGCTGGTGATGGGAAAAGGCGGGGGCGGCCTAGGCGCAAAGGTCAGTCTCCAAAGGAGACCCAAACTGCTTTTGCCAGACTGTCTGCACGAAAGCGGCGCAGAATGGAGTACGCGAGGGTGCAGGAGCTGTATAAGACCTGTAGGTCAAGATGTGCTGCGGAGGTGATTGACGGTCAAACTCGGGGTGTTAGTCATAGCCTCTCTGAGCTGGAAGCCTATTGGCGACCGGTGATGGAGGCCGTGTCGGACGCCCCGGGGCTCACACCGGAAGTTCTGAGC